>OY728138.1:1983051220-1983676220 GCA_963277665.1 Viscum album | reverse complement strand
CCTTACCAAGGATTGGAGATCTTTTTGATCAACTTCGTGTAGCACAAGTGTCCTCGAAGATTGACTTGAGATCGAGATATCATCAGTTACACATTAGACCATCAGATATACCACTTACAACTTTTCCTAGGAGATATGATCTATATGAGTACTTGGTTATGCCATTTGGACTCACGAACGCGCTATCAATTTTCATGGCTCTGACGAATCATGTGTTCAATCCTTATATTTATTCTTTTGTGGTGGTCATCGTGGATGATATCTTGGTGTACTCTCACACTCGACACGACCATTCCGCCCATCTTGAGATCGTACTGAGTACACTGAGAGAGCATCGAATATATAATAAGCTCTCAATGTTCCACTTTTGGATGGACTTTATACACTTCCTGGGTCATATCATCTCCAAGGTAGGAGTTTTAGTGGACCCAGAGAAAGTGAGAGCAATAGTTTCATGGGAGCAGCCTAAGAAAGTGTTTGAGATATAGAGTTCATTGGGGCTAGATGGTTACTACATGTGCTTTATAGAGGACTTCTACTGCTTAGGAATGCTGTTGATGGGATTGACTAAGAAGGGTGTGAAGTTTGATTGGTCAGAATCTTGCGAGACAGACATTCAGAAGCTAGAGGGAAGGTTGACATCATCACTGATCCTGATACTTCTAGAGCATGAGAAGAGATATACAGTTTAATGTGATGCATCAGGTATTGTTCTGGGAGCAGTGTTGATGCTGGGAGATCGAGTAGTTGCGTATGGGTCTCGGTAGTTGAGGCCATATGAGAAGAATTTACTGATGCATGATCTTGAGTTGGCTACAGTTGTTCATCTGTTACTCTGTTGTAGACATTATCTCTTGGGAGAACATTTTGTGGTGTTCAAAGTCCACAAAAGACTCAAATATATCTTTACCCAGCATGACATGGGTTTGAGATAGCGTTGGTGGGTTGAATACCTTCAGTACTTTGACTTCGAGCTTGCCAATACACCTGGTAAGGGTAACACAGTTGCTGGTGCTCTGAGCAGGAAGACTTAGATTTAAGAAGTTCATGAGGAGAGTGGTGAGTGGCAACGATGGCTTTGTTCTCTGAGATGCATTTGAAGGTTCACGATATTCAGGGGAAAACCTATCTTTCATCATTATATGTCACTTATACCCTCTTGGTTAGAGTGAGGATCAGAAAAATATATGTTTTATAAGGCCTAGTTCTATTAGAGTCGGTGGCAAGTGAGGCCCCTCCTCCTGGTTGGAAGACTGGCGATGATGAGGTACTGCATTTCCATGGACAAGTGTGGGTTCCAGGGGATATACGTGAGGAGTTGATGAGGGAGTTTCATGATTTAGCTTGGTTAGTGCATCCTGGAGTTACTAAAATGTACCATGACTTGAGATGTAAGTATTGGAGGCAGGGTATGAAACGGGTAGTAGCTGGTTTTGTTGCGAGATGTTCCACCTTTCAGCAGGTAAAGGAAGAGCATCAGAGGCCAGCTGGACTGTTATAGTAGCTTCCCATTCCAGAATGGAAATGGGATGATGTCACGATGGACATCATTACCAGGTTGTCAAGGTCACCTCAAGGCAATGATGTTGTGTCAGTTGTTGCGGATAGACTCACAAAGATAGCTCAATTTTTGATGATCAGAGGGACCATCAGTGTTGACGTGCTTGGGAAGCTGTATATCCATGAGGTTGTACGTCTACATGGGGTTCCTCGTTCTATCATTTTAGATAGGGACACCCTTTTTACATCTTGTTTCTGGAAGTGTTTTTTGAGGGCCCTGGGTACATAGGTGCTTCTGAGCACAGCTTTCCACCCTCATACCGATGGCCAGTCAGAGCATATCATACAAGTGCTAGATGACATGCTGTGAGCATGCATCCTAGTCTTTGGGGGATCTTGGGGGAAGCATATATCACTAGTCAAGTTTGCCTATAATAATATATTTCAGGAAAATATTGGGATGGAACCTTACAAATCTTTATATGGTAGGCCATGCCGATCACCATTTTGCAAGATGGAGGTAGGCAAGGTAGCTTTATTGGGACCATGTCTCGTGCATGAGACTTCTGAGCAGGTCTAGTTGATTCAAAAGAGTATGGCTGCTGCACCGTATCTTCTAAAATATTATGCTGATCTCCACAGATGACCCTTAGATTTCGTGGTCGCGGATTGGGTTTTCTTACATGTTTCACCGAGGTTGGGACACAGGCGGATCAAGAGACAGGGTAAACTTTGACCGAGGCATGTAGGGCTGTTTGAGATTCTAGAGAGAGTCAGGTCGGTTGCCTATCAGTTACAGTTCCCACAGAGGTACGATGCCATGTATGATGTCTTCTATGTATCTCATCTGTACTGTTATCATTAAGACCCATCTCACGTTGTTCAGAATGAGGAGTTTGAGATTCAGGTCGATGCTTCCTTTGAGGAGCATCCGATTCGTATTGATGATAGGAGCACAAAGGTTCTTCGAGGCTGTTCAGTTCTTCTCGTACGAGTCCTATGGAACTATAGCCCAGTGCAGGACGAAACCTGGGAGTGGGAGACCGACATACGTGCTCAGTGGCCGGAGTTGTTCACCACATTATCTTTTCCACCCTTGGTAGGGAAATTCAGGGAAGAATTACTTTAAGGTGGATGTTTTTATGAACCCGGTTCTTATTCTTGAGGTACGAGTTTATTCTTTTTCATTTTCCTTAAGTGTTTTTGATAAAATAAGGAAAATGGGAAAAAAAATCCCTCATTTTGTGTGTACACGCTGTGTAATTTTCCACACACCATGTACGTTGAACGTGTGGGATGAGTACACAAGGCGTGTAGGCCTGTCAGTGGTAAAGGGGGTAAAAACTGACTAGACGCCATGGACTTAGTATTTACACGCCCTGTAATCAGTCGGCAGGTGAATAGTAAGGCAGTGGAGGCAGCCGCTAGCAGAGCGATAGTACATGCCGTGTAATCAGGAATACATGTTGTGTACTCATGTCGACGGATGAACAGTGCCACAGGTGAATGAAGCCGCCAGAGGTACAATTTAAAAAATGAAAAGTACAAGTCGTGTACTTGAGAGTACACAGATTGTAGTTTGTTTTTTCACTTAAAATGTGTAGTATCCTAATCATTTGGAAGAGGAGGCTTTGGGTTCATTTTGGAGTCGGGAGAGGAGGCTGGAGCTTTAGAGATATTCCAACCGCACACCAGGAATCTGAATCCTTCTCTAACAGTCTCGATTGAAGCGCACATGTAAGTCCTTCCTCCTCCTTGAGAAGTCCTTTCCAATTCTATCCCAAGGTAATGTTATTTGAGGTTGAATGTGTGAAAATTTATCCTAGATCTATGTCGTTCACGTGCATTTTGGGAGGCGTCATTCACGTATACTGATCATGGGTGATCGAGGTAGGCGGTCTTGTGGTTATTTCCAACTGTTGAGTTGAGTTTGTGAACTTTTGTGCTACTAACCCTTGTTTGGAGTGTCATATGGCTGTGGAATTTGCTGAAAGTTATCTATAATTGTATAGATAGACTTTTGATAAGTTAAAACTGTTGTTTGGGATCACTTCTTAGATCTAAGACCACCCCGAGGGTGCGTTCCTCGGTTTACCCGTTTGGCCAGGATACCGTGGGTATACTGTGATTTTAGCATGCTTTGAATTGCCTTGAAAGGAATTTTATATAATTTTATTCATATGTGTTTTACTAGGCCCAGTTACTTGTATAGCCCAAGGGAAGTTTTTCGTTTAGCCCGCGGGAAACCTTTCTCATGAATGTGGGCGGTAGTTTCTATTCCTGTGGGCAGTAGTTTCTGTGCCTGTGGGCAAAACCTCATACGCATGTTGGCAATATTCATTTTTCCTATGGGAAGAAACCTGTGGGTTTCGATTCTGATTACCCATGGGTAAGGATTGTATGTCTAAGGACAATGTTATCATAAATATTAACCATGGTGATTTTCATATGTTATACCTGCCAAGTTAAATCAAAGGCTTGACATGGTTAAATGAATATTAAAATGGCAATATAACAGGTAGAGTTAGTTACTTTTGAATACTTCTTAGATTATTGCGTTTACTACTTTACACTGTTGTGGAAAATTTTCACTGACAGTTGGGCACAGGTCTTTGGTGGTTGCATTCTATGATTTATTTCTCACACACTATTTGGGTCATGTCTTTGGCCCAAACAGATTATATTTTTGTAGGTGTAGATAGGGAAAAGGGTCCCTATACAGGTACAAGATTGTCACAGAGGAGTTGGAGAGAATGGGAGTGATCATAATCTTGTGATGTTGTTGTTTTCTATTTACTCTTCTTTGTTTTTTTGGATGTACCATGTACTTTGAGTTGTATTGTATTGTATTCCAGTGTATCCTGTTTTGGCTGCTTCCAAAGAATTAGTGACCTGCTGCATATTTATATAAATGAATGCTGGTTCTCATTTACTTCAGTTTTCCATTTCAGTTTTATATTTTTTACTGCTTCCGCAATTGTCTGTTATTTATATTTTCCATTTCACTACACTTTGGTAAATGATGGAATGGTTTCCCCACTATCAGACTCGGGCCCTCGCAGCTAGTCGGCAGCTGCTGGCGTTTGGGGAAATGCGCTTGAGGTCATGTGACCAACCGGGTTCGGGGAAGCCAGTGAGTGCTTCCAGATCCGGGACATTACATTCATGTTGGTTTTATTTCCCCCATACCAGAAAATGTTATAGGGAATATGAATTTTCCTAGTTCATGAAACATGAATTTAATAGTATCGCCATGTTCCTTGTAGAATGAACTTAAACATTGTTCAACATCCTATTCACATTACGTAAAACTGTGGCCCACATCCTAGTCACAAGATGTTAAATCGTATCATGAATCTTCTCCACCATATGACGATAAACTATGTGTCATTATTCCTCAATTTCATAGCATGAAACTAATAAACCATCTTAGGCCCTCGCCTAAGAGGTCCTTCCCCCGATATTTTTCTACTACCACATTGTTCACAACTCCTATTATCACTCACCAACTGAGATGAAGTTTCTATAGAAGATGGTTTCTATCTTATTTCATACCATTACAGTTACACCAATGTATTCGAATCCATGGTTTCACAATTCCAATAGTGTTGGAATCCATTTGAACATTCCATCACTCCACTTACACGATTCACATTCCCTTTATTCAGATTTGCTTCATCTTCTATATCTAAAGGGGCCCCTAATATCATGTTATCATGCCACATTGGGTCACCTACGATCCTGGGAAAACATTCTCAAATATAGTAGATGACATTTTGAGACATGTTCCATGCTTCCAACATACTCAATTGTCGACCCCTATTTTTTGTCCCCATTATAAGTTATCGGTAAGGATTCTATGTTTCAAACAAGGTCATTTGTTATCATGTACCTACATTCTATTCTCATTTTTTTCTAACTATTGGGAATTTACATCCACACTTATGAATATCCTTTAATCCAATAGATTTTAACACCCTATACATTGTCTCTTTCATACAGTAGCACACACCAGGAAAGAAAAATGACTGTTTTTACCCCTATTCTCCAACCATGACCTATCTCATCTTGAACACTCCCAGTGGTAAGTTAGTAGTAATAGAACCTAAGTATTTGATGGTTATTTGACACTCTGATTTAAAGAGATAAATTATGTGTTCATACCTTTTTTTCTCAAACAAGTCATAACCCACGTGATCTTGGGGATCGATCATATGTTGTTTCAAAAACATAATTGATATATTGTAAAAAACGGTAAAAATAAATGTTTCCATTCATATAAGAAAATTTTCAAAGTAAAAAAATTGTTTTGAAATTAACAGAGACATACACAAATTCCATCCTCTTACGAGTATTCTAATATTTGCCCTTTAGATTTTCTCATATGATTGAGCACTAAATCTCCACCAGCATTTTGCGTGTGGCCTCCAAGATTTTTTTCTACATTTTGAGCTCCCATTCCTCCTAATAAAGAATCCGAAAAATTTCATAAACTCAATTATGTTCCTGGCCCTACATGGCCTGAAGATTGGCCACGTGATGTGACACCTTCCCTATCTACTATCGTGCCTCTACTAGATGGGCCCTTAGTTGTGTGATGATTTCTAATTGAGTTGTAATGAAGGGGGAACAATTGAATGATTGTTCTTCTGGGAAATTGATCATAAAATAGACTTCTTAGAGCTTCTGGATGTGGTTATATTTCTCCTAGTGCAAGGAAACCTCTTGATTCTGGCTTCCTTATCATGTCTTTTCATCATTGTAGTAGTGAATCAACATGTGGAGAGAATGAGCATCCACCCCTTCAGGGAACAAATTTTTAATAAAGTGGTGAGGAAACCTCATAATTCCCAATATTTGTTGTTCTGGGGTACGTTAAATAAAAAAATTGATATATTTTCATGACATATTCTAGATGAATCTATTGTGTTTTTTATACATGTTAGAGTCATCTATCTCTTCTAGATCTACAGGCTCATACTATAAGAAATAGGTAATGTGTATAGTCGTAGGGTCCACCAATGGAATCTTATAAATTTGTTAAGCTTTTGATTGTTTTATTGGTCATCCTCCATTTATTCCACCTTGACAATTTTGTCAATATTAGCCCTAATATTTTCGCTTATAGGGGAATAACTCACGACCAGAGTTAAATGTTCACTTAGGACCATAACCTGAACATCTCGAATGACTTTCTCTATATGGACAATTGTAACTATTACAGAAGGAACACTGTATTCCCTTACCCCCTTTGATAAAATCAAGATCATAACTTCTAGTACTATTCAGATAATGAACATGTAACTCAATTTGGCTGGTAGATGACGTGTATGAATTTGTAAATATTTGATTCTTACAAAATAAGAGCACTGATAGACTGGTCTATTGGATTTTCCACGCCATAATTCCAGGTAATGTCCCCCTATAGATGACTATGTGCTCATGAGATTCAAGGATGGTTTCTACAACCTCCTCCAATCCAGTTAGACCTGTATTCTATTTTGCCTCAAGTGAAATCCCTAGATTGAACACCCTCTCATTTATCGATGAACCTTCATACCTATATGTTGGTATCCCTTGTTTGGTATTCTCCTATATAAAACAAGATACATTTATAGGATATAGATAATGAGGGAGGACTGATTTTTCAAGGTAATGTGAGTTCAAGATGTCTATAATTTGTTAATTTCACTCTCCCAGGGAGGTTGAGATCTCACCACTCTCTTGCAGGATACATTTATCAGAATCATCTACCCATGATTCATCTCATTCCATGTTTGCAGGAGAGAACCCAACCATTTCACGTGTTGACAGTTGTGGAGTAGAATTCATGTCTTTTAACACCTTTATCTGGTCTCTCATCCACCATGCAGTGCCTCGAGAGTTCACCAGGTTTGCCAGCTCAATCACATTCTATTCCTCATCGTCCTATGAAACAAGGAAACCTGATTTGGAATTACCAGTCCAAAAAATATGCATCTCATACCTATTCTGGTGGTCCCTCATCCTACATGGAGCATAGAAATACAAATAAATTTCACAATTGTCTGAATCCATAGGGAAGATGGAATCATTGGGAATGCCCAAGAAATATAATTGCTTTTCATGAACCCAGTCAGAAGTCACATGGAACCACTTCAATAACTCCCCTTTCACTAGGATAAACCATCCCATGACCGTTAGTCCCAATTTTGTTTCTCCAAAAAAAATTCCACTTTCTTTTCTAGGCCAATGGACTGTAGGTCCCGCTACTGCTACATTGCACAATAGACCAACTCTGCCACAATGGAAATATATATCCACTACTCTACCATAGCACCATGATTAAGGGATCACTATATAATTTTTCTAGATGGCTCCCTACCTCCACATAACCCCCAGAAACGTAGCCACCCATCTATTATCATATTCATGGATTAACCCATATTTATTAGTGGGTAGTGGAAGCTCATTCCACATCTTTTCATCTTCCCATGGTAATATGAGCTAAAACTGCATCATCACTGAAGGATGAACTCGTGACATACGTCCATGTACACCCTCAGATTCAACCATTATTGGCATTTGAACTAACTTCTAAACTAGGGTAGATTGTACAGATCACACAACGACTCATAATCGACCATTTCCCTTAGAATCCCAACTCGAAAAGACAAGTGATGTGATCATTTCCATCATTCCATATTCTGTTATCAGTAACAAACCCATTCAGCTAAGGGGATGGGTGTATTTTATGTCATCCACTAGCCTAAACATTCTCAGAACATCCTTAAAACCTAGTTTGAGTGGGAAACTCCACCCATGAGGATCAGAATAATTGGTCGGATGATTTTTTTTAAAAGAGGAAATATTGTTTTGATATTCATAACACCCCATATACATGAACATAAAACTATAAAAGAAGTATAATTTCCTACAAACGGGCATCAGTATATTCCCCTCTTTAAGGAGATGATGTGACTGTTATAGCTTCCCAAGCATGGGGACTCTGATATTGACATGTTTCCCTATCACCAACATTATGTCTATTATAGATGTTATTTGACAAACCCCCTTTAATGACACATATTTTCCTAGTTATATTTTTAGAAAACATCTAGAAAAAATCTAGGACCACGAGTTGTGACGGTGTGAGATTTTAAGCTGGATTTAATCTAAATAGATCGATTAAAAATGTTATATTTTTAATATTGTGCATTATTGATTGTCCTTAAAATTTGTAATATATCTTAAATGGTTTCCCAAATCATAAATCTGAAGGTAGAATTGCATTCCAGATGGTGGGTTTACTCTAGGGGGGACATAAATTCAGTCAGCACAGGTCTTTAGTGTGAAAAACCAAAAAGGACATTACCATAAATAAAATAATTAAATAAAGTTATTTTATTTTAAAATATTAATAACTCATCAATGGTGACTCAGATCGGAAATTTGAGACCATCATTGAATTTTTAATGTGTGAGTTTCTCTATGCGTGTCTTAACATCGACCGATGCATGTGGACTATGAATGTTATGTAATGGACAATTTAAAGAATAATAAAATAAACATAAAGAATTTTATTTTATTTTATTTATTAACATTTCCTAGTGACAAGTCGTCCAATTTTGATTCATAAATGAAAAAACATGAAAATGTTGCAATGCTGCAATGACTGAGAGATTCTCATTTTCCCCAATTTGGCTGAAATTCTTGGTTAACACATAACCTCAAGAATTACTTAGAAACTATAGATAAAGGGGTTGGTAGTTCCCTCCCATTGGAGAATAACGAATGCTGGATGATTTTGGATCCCATATCATGAATTGAGGTTCGAGGATAGATGAGATGACCGATCATGACAACTCTCAATAGATCAACAATGTTTATCAAACCCCATCATCGACCGATCCAAACTCCACGTAGTGTGTTGTGTTTTTTGTTTTCTTTCTCCACATTCTTGATATTCTATGACGAATACATACCAATCAACAAACATAATGGCCCATTGATCATTTATTTTTGCGGGAAGTGTTGCTACCTTTTTTAGGGTCATGGGAGATTAATATTGTATTTTTTGTTTGTTTACATTTACCATTATAAGGAAAATGAACCCTGATATCCACGAACAATGATTAAGTCCCATTCCTCCATGGTAGTTTATGATTTTCTCCATCCATTCTTCATTATTCATGGGTGTTATTGGTATGGGACTTGGCCTGAAAATTCATGGTCAATCGATCATTATGCACCCTATTATTTGCGCAATGATCCGATATTGTGGATATGGGATTAACATGTCATGATCGAGGTGCGATGACGGCAGTTTCAGATGGATTAATGTGGTGAAAACGTTATCATCGTTCTAATGAAAAAACATTGGGTTAGATCAGGGCATGGATATAATCCCAGTACTGTGAAGGTGGAGACTCGAGTATCATAGATCATCATTTGGATTCAGAATGGGGAACCAGAAGAAATGTAGTGGCCCATGGGGTAGAGGCCACCATCTGTGGCACATGGAAACATGGCGGGGCAGCAGAGCGGTGGGGATGGGGCATGGTCTGGGACCCCACCAGCGGAGGATCCCGCAGTAGCCAACCATGGGTGGTGACCAAGGACACCAGTAGGGAGGACGACCATAGATGTGATGGAGGATTGGTAGGAGGCCCCATCACGCTGCCAGAAACCATGGTCCAATAGGACCATAGTGGGACCCAAAACAACAATTGTGGAGTCGGTCAGGCTGTAGAAGACCATGTTTCATGCAAAATATTTTCATATTGAACTGGCTGGGACATGGCAGTTACCACATCCAATGGACCAAGTTGGTTCGTACCATATAGAATGGGTGGTCTATCCCATCCAGGTGGGTCAGGCTAAAGCCTACAGCTTAGGTCGACAATAGTTTGGGGCGACTGTGGGCCTTGTCGATTATGGGTCGGGTCAGGTCGGGTCAGTTCAGCCATTTCATACCAGATCCAGAGCAAATTGGCCCCTTTTCACTCAAATTCCCATAAATCTTAAACAAGGTGTCTTTTTATGGCATTGGGACCCACACGATGAGGCAATACTTTTGAGATACTCTATGAATGTTTTCATGGAGGTTTTAAAATGACCTATTGGATTGAGGATTAGGTTCACCCTAAAAAATCATGCTACGGATGAAATCCTTTGACTGAAAATGGTAAATATCTGAATTTTGTCTCATGTGAATTTGCAGAGTTGGTCTTCTGTAAATAGGCGATATTAGTCTGTTGTGTGGGTGTGTAGTTATTCTCTCATGATGAAGTGGTTTCGGTATTCTATGATATCACAGAGTAGGTCTTGTGTATGGGACCAGAGTAGGTCTCCTATGAGGGTGAAGAGAAGGTTCCCTATGAAGATGCAGAGTGATTCTATTATAGAAACTATATGTCTCATCAGATTTGAATATTCTATGTGTAGAATCCTGTGGATAATGATTGGTTGTGATATCAAAACTCTATGTATTAGAAAGACCGTATGTCTCATTGAATCATTGTGACATATCAAGACCAACTAATTTGTTGGATACTTTTGGGTAGACTTGTTCCATATGACAACTATCAAATATCTTGATGAGTGAGATATCTTGGATCGATCATGCTACAATTGGGACTATGTGGCTGGAAGTGGATGAGACCTTGAGACATGGAATCCTTTATGAGTATACCTTGATATTATTTTTATATGTGTTATTGACACATACTTATGTGGAGATGATTTTATCTTCTTAGATTTGTTTCTATTTTATTCTTTTACTATTTTTTTGGGGTGACCTACTAAGTATTGTTTTAATCAACCCTACATGGGATTTCCCCATACCTGTCATTTCTTGTGTATATGATGAATTATTTTATAGAGTCCTCGGTGGGAAGGGGCTTGGTGGTTCTTAGAGTGACCCAATAGACATGGTGTCATTCTCTGGATTGAGAGACAAGTTTATGTACGTACCATTCAAGTTGAATTTTTTAAGGAGGAGTTTTAGAGACTTTTACTTTTACTTTTACTTTTTTTGTGGCTTTTATTATGGCCCTGTTTACCTTATGTTTTTTACTATCATACATTGTGATTGTTTACTTAGTTCTTTCACATTACAGAATCTATGGAATTGAGTTGTGTGTATGTAGTTAGGTACTTAAGAAAATTCCCCCCATTTGTTTTGGATATTCATATTCGGCGCCAGTCTCCATCCCCTGCCTATGGGAGGTGTTCTTGGGGTAGAAACAACATAGGCCCTAGGGTATGGATATGACAGAGTGGTATCATAGAGTGGTCAGCTCTACCTCAAGAACCCAGGGACAATGAGTTTGGTTTTGTGCAATATTGTTAAGTGTTTCGAGTTAGGATTTAATCCCCAGGAATCTAATTTTGTTGCAGTGGCTGACATATCCATACACCAGGACACTGAATTATACTTTTCAACTTCGTACATTAAATCAATAATTTCTAGAAAAATTATGGTACATGAACCATAGAGGAATGGGTTTTATTTTCAATGTCCTTCTTGAGTCCCCTCACAAGGTATACACTAATGATCGTGGTACATATTGGTTTGCTTAAAGATTCTACCACGTAGACTGTCACCCATGATTCTACCACATGATCCTGAGGATAATCCACAGTGTGACAAGATATGGGTACAAGGATTTGTACTAGATATAACACCTCCAGGTGTTGTACAATCCATACCACCACTTATAGAGTGGAAAATGTTACTTTTTGTACCAAATTCTGTGATTCAATTTTTGAGTTCACTTCATGTGTTTCAGTGAACGAGACACCTCAGGTACCAATGATAGCTCATCTTTCAGGTGGATGAGGACTGGATTGGGGTGGTCACTGATTATTTCATCCAATCAGGATTCCATTAGATAATATGGTGGTCCTAAATGTCATACTTCCATGTAGATTAGTATGGAAATTTATGGGATTAAATTACCTGGTGTTACAATGATGTGACCCCTCTTCTGATAGAGTTTTAGAACCCTTCTATGAGAACGGGGTCCCACCATAAAATCTAAGGGCTATGTATGCCCAAGAGTATCTAATTCTTCTGCAGGACAACATGTTAGTATCTGAGTATACATTGAGGCATACCAAACTTCCTTGGTATTCAATGGATATGATACACGACCAGTGATTAAGTTCTTAAAACATCTAGCAAGGTGTGCTTATGGACATCTGAGATACCGTTATTCCTATTTGAGTTCCTACTTATTCTAGAGTGTTATATTGATCCTTTGGGCTTGAATGTCCCTTGTATATGAAAATATAGTCAGTAGATGTTAGCATTGGTCATGTAGGAGCAGAGACCTCCAGAGTAGGAAGGAGATGTTAGTCTCATAGATAAGGATGTGCGAGACATTCTGATATGAGGTCCCATTATATGGGATCTATAGGCTTAGGGATCATATCCTGAGTCCAATTTTCCTGGAGAACAGAAAATATTTTCTTGGTACTACAGGTGATATCTCACTAGAGATTTTCCAAACGTCGTGTTGCTGATAGGAAAATGGTGGATAGGCCACTAAGGATAGGGTAGTGATATTATTATATTGATACATAGGGTAGAATACATGGAAGAGTACATGAGAGAGAAGTAGGGGTGGTATGCATTTTGACATGTTACCACCACAAACCCTATATGGTCAACCCCAGGATAATGGAGCTAGAGGATAGGGGCAGGGGAAGCTATATTAAATCAACGAATATGACACATGGGAATTTTAATGATTTGATGTATGATCTGTGTCAACACTTTTCTGCTACATTTATAGACATATGTGCTAATCATTCTTTTTTCTCATATATATTGTTCTGGACCTAGGGTTTTCAGTAAATTTTTTGACTTGACCCTAATTTCTAGAGATACTAATGGGAGGAGACTCAATAATCACACATTTCCCGATAGTGTGATCTAACCCTTGATGAAAAAGTTTTGTTTAGAACCTCTTGGTAGCAGGTTCAAGGAATTATGACTTCATTCTTGGTATGAATTGGTATTCAACAATCCATGCTCAGATTAACTGTTTTATGAAAAATAGTGAGGTATATTCGTTGATAAGGAATCAGTTTATTATTGATCGATGAAATAATAATCCCATCAAACATAGGATACACTCATGCATAGGAGGGTGCACCCAATAACTCGTGAGTCAGATATCCATACCCTTGGTGTAGTTATGTTAGGAGTTTTCAGTTTCATGGAATAATGGTGGAGTATGAGAAAGTCTTTACAAAAAATTATTCTAGGTTTTCCTCCCTACAAAGAGATAGAATTTAATATTTTACTACACCCCAATTTGTAACCCATATCAGCATCAATGTATCAAATGGATTTTTCAGAGCTTCATGAACTGAGGGTATAGGTGGAGGAATTTTAGTGGAAGGTCTTAATAATACTAAGTGTTCAAGGTTATGTGTGAATTACCGACACATTAACCATGTGACCATAGAGACAAAGTATCCAATAACAAAGGGTATATGAACACTTGAATCTTTTTAATGGGGAATCCATTCATGTGGATAGAAATGTACTAGAAATATTTTCAGTAGTCAAGAAAATTTTTTATCAGGGCATTGATTATGATTTTTTATAGGAGAGAGT
Organism: Viscum album; assembly: GCA_963277665.1. Classification (NCBI taxonomy): domain Eukaryota; kingdom Viridiplantae; phylum Streptophyta; class Magnoliopsida; order Santalales; family Viscaceae; genus Viscum; species Viscum album. The sequence continues at coordinate 1,983,662,110 of OY728138.1, read as the reverse complement.
CATGTAAAAAATGTTCTATGATGAATCAAGGGCCAGACATGATTGTGTTCTGATGCATAGACAATAATTTATTGCCTATGGATCACACTAGTTGAGATCACATGAGCTGATGTACATGACCCATGATCTTTAAGTGGAAACGGTAGCCTTTGCATTGAGGATTTGGGGACACTACCTGATGGGAGGGTGGTTTATCATCTAATCAGAAAATAAGAGTCTCAAGAATGCCTTATCTCAGTATGTTCTAAACTTGTGGTAGACGCATTGGCTAGAGTTCATATAATACTATGACTTGGAGTGTGTCTATACACTTGGTAGGGGAAACATGGTAGCAGATTCTCTCCGTAGGAAATCCATTTTGTAGTTTCTAAATGAGGAAATAGAGAAATTGTCCTCATTATTTTTATCCTTATTGGATAAAGATCATGCATTTTACCTCTTATCAGTGGTTGATACCCCAATATTATTATTGTGAGTCTGAAAGGTATGGCTTAGTGATACCGAAGTTGAGACTTCACATTCTCAGTTTTCTATGGAGAATGCCCTTGATGGATATTCGAAAGGTGGGGAGAACATAATTCTTTTCAAACAATGTATAGTAGTAGTAGTAGTGAATGACTAGAGTGGCTAGTTACATTGGGATATACATGTGTGTATCATGGTGGAAAACAGGGATGAAGGAACTAGTTGAAGTTGTACTTATTTGTGGATTTAAAAGCTAAGTGCTTGTTTGAATCACTTTTGTGGTTTTTTAACGCACCGTGTCGAGCACCTGTGTTTAGAAGGGGTTTATCTTTTTTTTCCTTGGGGTGTGAGGAAGGGGTTGAGAAAGGATATTGATGGGAATCGGGACTGGTACACCACATAATTATATGGGATATGATACAATATGGGTGATCGTTGACTAACTCACCAATTGGTCACTTCTTAGCATTTTAGGAGTTGAGTTCACTAAAAAGATTGGGATACCTCTACGTGTAGGACATAACTCAACTCCATGGTATCCCATAGATGATAGTTTCTTATCAGGATTATTTCTGGGAATTGTGGTCAGGGAGACCAAGGATCAGTAGGAGATGACTCTCTGTGGGCAGTCGAATCCTTTAGTGCATTCCTCGTGGAAGCATGATAAACTTTGGAAGAGAGCATGTGAGCAGCAAACTGAAATATGTTTTTTTACCCTCATATGTTTGGGTATCCCATAGATTGGATTTTGAGGCCATAATGACTTAAGGTGGAGATAACATAATCACTCGAATTTTCCAATTTTTTGAAGAAAATGTTTAGGAAAATTCTAAGACCATGCGCTAAGACGGCGTGCGATTCTGAGGCTCGTTGTTCCTAGAATGCTATAATGAAAAATGATTTGTTTTTAATAGAACACATTAGTGGTTATACTAAAAGACTATAATAACTCATAAATAGGTTCCCAAATCAGAATTATGAGCGAACTGTTGCATTTTGTATTGTGGGATTACCCTAGATGCAACATATCTTTTGTCGGTTTGGGTCTTATGTGAGAAAAACTGAAAATGATGAAATCGTATATGAAATTACTAAATAAAAATATTTTATTTTAAATTCTTAATAAATCATGAAGTGTGACTCTGATTTGAAATTAGAGACCATCATGTAGTTCGTAATGTGGCTCTTTCTACAAGTAGGGCCTAACACTGATATGTAATGGTCGACTATGAAAGTTAATTTTTGGAAATTTTAAAGGATAATAAGATAAACATAAATATGATTATATTATTTATTTTCAAACATTTTTCAGCAATGAAATGATGATTCGACACATTGATGAATCATGATATTTCATTTCTTAAATGAAACAGTGTGGCGACGTTGCAATGCAGCAACATGCCAACGCGTTCTCCTTTCTCTATAAGTAGAGAATAAGTACGGGTTAAAACATCACCCTAGGAATTCGTTTCAATCATTGGAGAAATTAATTGATGGTTCCCTCCTGTTGGAAAATTACAAATGCTGATGTATCATAGAACACTGATCACAGATCAAGGATCGAGGACCGACGAGACAACAGATCATGAGGACTCTTAATGGATTTCGAATGACGATCGAACACCATCATCTATTGATCCCAACACGTGGTAGTCTATTTTTTTTCCTTTCCCCTTGTTCTTGATATTCTATGAATAATTCCTGCCAATCCACAATGATATTTGACTTCAAATCATTTATTGTTATAGAATGGGTTTTTACCTCTTTGTGGGGTTATGTGAGATTAATATTGTATTTTTTGTAGGTTTACATTTACTATTCTAATAGAAATGTAACATTATCACAAAAAACAATGATCATTGTCCATTACATCTTTTTGGCTCATGATTGTTTCCATTCATTCCTCATTTGTCATGGGTGTTCTTCATTTTCCCCACGACTCGACAATTTGCGATCCATCGATCATTTTGAACCCAACTCTAAGGGCAATGACCCAATATCACAGATCTGGTATTGGCATGGAAGGGAGGAGGTGCGATTACGATAGCGTCAAATGGATCAAATACGGGAAGAAGATATCATCGTTTCAATGACCTTGAATCATGATAGATCATGGAATGTATCTGATCAAACAGAAGTGAAAGTGGTGAGACAAGGATCATGGAGAAGATTTTAGATAGCAAAACACAACACCTAAGGAAAATGGGCAGTTCACGTATCAGATGCCACCAGTGACCAACAACGCATCATGACGATAGGGGTGGTAGTGATTGGGTGTAGTCTGGGACAACCATGGCGGGGGATCCCATGGTGGCTATCTACAAGTGATGACCAATGCCTCTAGAAGGATGGTTGGTGGTGGGCATGACCGATACATAGAGGGAGGCCGCATCACGTGGAAAAAAATCATGATCCATCAGGACCCTAAGGAAACTTACACATGTTGAGTGATGTAGTAGAAAAGCACGTTGCACACAAAAGCCAACCATGTTTTCCAGGTAGAGATGGTGTGCCGACCTCAACGGGTGGACTAAGCCAATAGGCACCATGTAGACCAGGTGGACTAGCTTGGATAGGTATTCCATGATGGAGAAGGTGGTATCAGGTGAAAATAGGCCGGGCTGATAGTGGGATGTGTCGCTTCAGGTCGGTCCATCTGGGTTGGGCTATATTCGGACCCAGCCAATAACTTTCCACTAAAATTCTCATAACTCTCAATCTGTATGTCCATTTGATGGTCCTTTTTCCGCATTGGCACCCTCACGACAAAGCGGTCCTTTTGAGACACTCTATAAGTGTTATCATGGAGATTGGTATACGACCTATTTGATCGAGGAGTAGGTTCTCTTAGAATAAGAATTATTAGGATGATAACTTATGACTGGCTGTGGCAAAGACATGGAGTTGGTTTCCAACAAAGAGTAAAATTTGGTCTCCATCAAAGATGTGAAGTTTGTCTCCTGAAAGGCTATGTAGTTGGTCTCCTTAGACAACACAGATTTGGTATCCTATGATGTCACGGAGTAGGTCCCATACACGGTTGTGGAGTAGGTCGCCTATGAGGGCATAGATAAGGTCTCCTATGGAGAAGTAGAGTGAGTCTCCTGTAGAGACTGAATGTCTCATCAAATTTGAATATGCCTTGTGTAGAATCTTTTGGAAAATTATTGGTTGCGATATCAAGACTACTTGTATTTGTGATATTGGATGATTAAAGAAACTAATTGATTCACCGAGACCATGGTTTTTCTAATATACTTTTTTGGTAAACTAGTTATGAATTCTTATTATCAGATAGCTCGAGGAATCAGATTTCCCGAACCAAGCATGATATGAGTGGGACCATTTTGCTGGACGTGGATGAGTCCTTGTGTATTGGAATCCATTATATGTATACCACAATGGTCATGTTATTTGTGTTGTTGAAACATACCTAGTTTGATATAATTATATCTTCTTAGTGGTGTTTCTTTTCTTGTCTTCCACTTTTTGGTCTACGGTGCACTACTATGTATTGTTTTTCTCATCCATGCACGTGATTTTCCTGCACATATTTTGTATTGTGTAGATGATCAATGCTTTAACGGAGTCCTTGGTAGACTAGGGATAGGTGGTTCTTAGAGTGACCCAATAGATGAGGTGTGATTCTGCCGCTTCAGATAGATGTGTATGTACCCAACCTTTAGTTTGGGTTTTCTACGGAGGAGTTACATATACTTTTACTTTTACTTTTCCTTTTTTGGGCACGTATTTTAGCCAATTTTTCCTTCAGTTTTCTACTATCATATCTTGTTCTTGTTTACATAGTTTTTTCATATTCCATAATTTCTGGCTAGGAGTTCTGTGTGTGTACAAGTGCATTGGAAAATGGCTCCCATTAGTTTGTGATATTAAAATTCGCTGCTACTTGCTAGCCCATAGGCTATGGATGTCAATCTTGGGGTTGTCTTGACATGGGCCACAGGGGATGTGTCATGACACCCCCATGTGCACATCCCATTCTAGGATCATTCATTTATAGATAATTTCTACCATAAATCCACCCAACATGACTATGGTTAGAGGTTTGGCCTTGATGTTGTACCACCATAGCATCCACTAGCTTGCTTCCAAAAAATTATAGTAGGATCCCTCCTTACACCATTGGTACCCCCTAAAAAATATACATGGCCACATTGGAAAATTCCTAACCACATCATCATTATAATAAATTTATTTTGTTTTTACATTAAAAAAATTGAAACACTTCTTGAAGTGGATACCCTTTTTCCCTAACTCCTCTATATCAGTTCCCCATTCTAGTTCTAGCAGTGCCTTTTTTTAGATATAGTAGTTACTCTTAATCATCCCACCTATTTCAATGTGGATAAACTCATAATAAATTTTCCCTTGAATTGGAATTCCAAATATCTAATGACGATTCCAAGGGTTCTTTGTGAACTCCCCATGATTAAGGTGGAATGTTTTGGTCTCTGGAAACCACCAACATAACAACACTGGAATGACTTTCTATTGATGGTAGACATGGATCTGAGAGGCCCATATCACTTAAAAGATTCCTACTCGCATTGGATATACAAGGAATTCATCACCTTAAGTGAATAAACTATATGCCCAGGACCTTCATCAATAAGGTCACGACACTAGGGTATATCCAGGACATCAGTTCATCCTTTCTTTGGGTTCCCTAACACCACCAAGATGATAATTTTGTAATGTAGTGAGGAAGACTCATCCTCTGTATTCTCTCCATCATTACTATTTATGTAGTTTTAGATGAATTCTTATATGTAGAGTTAATGATCTTTCCTAATATGGATCAAAGAATCGCTTTACCACTAGTATTTCGATGGTATTCCCTAAATCGGTATGTTGGTTGATCCCTGTAGGTCTGAGGGATTATCAAATCATCCCTCAAACTGAATCCATATTGCAGCAACTTCTAACATATAGGGTATTCCTTCTAAGCCACTAATAGTATCTTGAGTGATTAATCATGGTATGATGTGTTTCGTGCATATTCCCTGATCGTGATATTGTTTTCTATTTTCTACCTTTGGGAAATGTCAGCAAGGACATCTGGAGTATCTTCTTGAGCAGCCATTGAATGTAGAACAAATTTGTTTATGAGGGCTGGTTTACATAGGTCATTCACAAATATGGTTCATGAACCCTAATTTTTCAAGCTCAGTTTCGTGGTGCTTTATTCACAAAAAATGGTTTTGGTGATGTTTGGTTCTCTATGAAGAATTCGAGGGAAAAAGGGAAGAATATCCAGTTTATAGTGGAGTCTTCACATAGTAAGAATCAAGGTGGTCAAGAGCATCATGAAAAGAGAGCATGTAAATTTCTTTCTCAAAATGCGATGTACATTGGATAGACGCCACCTGAGCTATTTATAGGCATAAAGAAGCAGACGATATGTGATGGAACATGTGCCATCACCCTCTACATGGATGCATCACAAGTGAGAACCACTAAGGACCTTTGAAGAAGGGAGAATATTGTAGATATTTTTGGTGATACACCCATATAATCCAAAAATCCTTCTTCCTTCAACTCTCTTTCTGATGATATCATTTTTGAAAAAACAAATACATTCCATGGAATTCATCGATGGGGACCCAGCTGGTGTGGTCCACATACGAGCCAAAATATCCCCAAAAAAATCCTTAAGGTTATGATTTTTGTCTCCATTTCATGATGATCCCTCCCCATATGTGAATGCATGAGGCCTTGACGGAATGATCATCATATCATATGATTCTCTACGGTTGCACAAAAAGGATTGTGTTTTGATTTGGGAGTTATATGAAATTGAGAATAGTCATGAAACCCAATTTTTTAAACATAAACCAATCTCAATATTTAATAAACCCTTCTTCCTACAAATACCGGGCTCATTCCCCCATAAATACAAAATTACATTAATCTTCAACATTGAAATTTATCCTTATTCGTGAAGCACCCTAAGCATCGTGAACAAAACTAAAATAGATCATTCATGGTATCCTATATTCATGAAACACCATATTATACATTCTTAAATACCTCCACTTATAGTTGGAATACCTTTCACGTTGGATTATCCACTAGTGATGGAGGATATCACTTAGGTGAACTTGACGCTTCTCAAGTAATTCATCCATTGTGAATCACAGTTTTCTTGAATTGAGAATTTTTCTAAAGGGGGGTTACCATGTTATCAAATGCCACCCCTCGGTGAAGACCCACTTCTGTACCTCTCCATGCTGACTCCCATCTCCCAACACCCCTTCAAGAAGGTCAAGTGCCCAAATATCCTACAACCATGAAGGATTGTTTTAGCTACACCTTTAGTCATTATGAGGCATGTTACACCCTTTCTTGTGGAGAAACCTACTTCATGTGTGGCTAGAGATTTATATTTACCTCATTATTTTCATCATTCTTATGTTAACCCCCATTTCTTTTCATCATAGGGATTTCAATGTGGCCCTATGGACTAACCACTACTCAAAACCATTCCAAAATTCCATTGCCGAATCCATAACCCTCCCCAAGGTGTCTATGAGACTGTTATATAAGCCTAAGGGGTGAGGAGTGAGTCCTCCACATCTGTTTTTTATGAAATAAAACTGCTTAGAACCAAAATCATCGACACATGAAATTCATCAATAGTCTCACCCCACACAAAGAACATGGGTTACCCATGTGTGTCCATTATGGGATACCACTATGAGATGATCATTCCACCACAAGTAGCTTCCATCCATAAGTCCCATAAATAATTGATAGGATTCTCTATGTACGAGTGATAAATAAGGAGTTCTTCTATACATGGAATGATAGCCTCCACTGGTTGAACCCATGACTATGGTCCCCACTCACATGGAATGATATCCTCCTCAAGAATCTTCCATGTGTAAGCCTCATACCATCACTCGTTTGAAAATATTCCATGACATGACCATCATATCTACTGGTTCCTCTTGATTATCACACCGATCATGAATCAATTTGGATTTGAGGTTAGTAGTGACCAAAACATCCAACCTCCACTTCTATAGGCCTCTTATACATATAATCCCTAGAATAAAATAATATTCGGGCCACTCCTATGCATAACCATAAACATATCAGACCCAATTGGAATCCATCCTAGTGTAACCACCGTCATTTCCACTTATCTTAGTAGCTTCCAAGCGTAATCCCCAACCATATGCTCCATTTCACTAGGACACATTCTCAAGTGTAATCCCAATCATTCCCCATTCTAAAATATGTGTGATTTTATTCACAAATAAATGGGATATGTAGGATACCAATGTTAGGTAAAAACCCTACACTCCATCCACCCTAAATTTCAATAAATTTTACCACACACATAACCTTTATCAATAGTGATTTTTCATGGGCTGCCACATCCCGATGAAATCATGCCACCCACCAGGGCATCTCTTATATGTAAACCTCATCCACTTCATAGTTGATCCTAGAAGAACTCACGAGGCTTCCATGAATAATATATGCACAATATAACAGAGATAAATCCTCTTACATAGGGAATATATTATACGTAAACCCCACACCATCCATCAAAGTACATGGGTTTTGATCCCAACATTCTATGATGGGTACATAGGTCACCTCTGTGAGGTTAAATCCTATCCAATTGTATACCATAATGCCCTATCCTAGGGATGTACCACTCTATTACTACTTCAAGGAAGTTCTAATTAGCCTTCATGGAGTGAAATATTCACCTTTATGGGATACACCTCTCGGGATCCACCTCCATAGGGAATTCTGATCCATCCAAGAGCAAACCATATCCAGTGCTACATCTTAGGGATGTTCCACCTTCATCCCCCTCATGGGGTAATTATAATCAATCTCCTCCAATATCATTAGATGTTAAGCCCACAACCTATTTCTTGATTCCACTACATTCCAAACGAGGGATTCATATGTTCAACGGCTTGGAAGATATTCCATTGACATTAGATAACTCATGATCAGCAAGGGATGCCTCAGGTTTCGTACTTGAGATGAATCCATGTTGTTACCTCCTATGAGGATGATACAGGTTAGAACTGTTCCCCACATACAAACATGCATGAAATTCCCAACATGACTACTCTCCTGAATAAATGATTTTTCCTTGTCAAGATGTCTTGGAATTTCTTGAAAAAAGCAGCGTAATTAACCAGTGTCCACAAGGATAGGGCACTAAAAATGAGTTTTACAAATAGGTATTAATCTATGATGAAGATCCAGACTAGGTGAATAATTCTAAGGAATAATCCAAGGATGGGGAAAATGGCATCTCATCATCCCTTTTTTGATCACGGAACTGACATTACTTATAAATGTGATGAATGTCACCCCCTTTGAATAGTTGAATGGCATGGTAAAAATAGCATCCAGTGCATGCCTACCGTGTTGTGAATGTGTGGGAACACCCTGAATAATCAATCTAAGACATTACTCAATATTTTTTAATATATTATTACTTATTTTAGTATATTTAATAAATATATTATATTATAATATTTCATATAATAGTTTTATTTTTTAATGAAGTAAATAATTATCTTAATATGAAAATGGGCTAATTTTTTAAAATTACTGTTTATTTTTTATTCATCATAAAACTGTTAATGAGAATACAATAAAAATTGGGTTTAAAATATTTTTTACATCGATGTGTTACTCTTACATGAGAATATAGTCTCAAAGCCGATTAAAAAAAATTATACAAGGTATTTTTGAATAAGATATCTTCTAAATGAGATATAAATTATTAGACATAGAAGAACCTAGGCTATGTATTAAAAAACACATTCAATAGAATAATTTACTTTATATGGGAGATTTTTCATAAGATTGAATTAGGGTAGTGGGATTCTGTGTATGAATAACCCTGAAAATGAATGGTATATTTATGAGTAAATATATTAGTGATTATAGATTTATACGGGTATGTCAAGGAAGGTCAGTTAATATGTGATCCCCATATCTAGTGATGTAAGAAATATTCTTTTAATGAATTATCTTTCATTGAAGAGGCTTCTTAATTCCCACAAATGGATGCTAAACCCTACAACTCATCATCCATCAGCCACAAAATCACCTCAATCGTCCCCACAATTTTTTAAAATTCAATAAATATTTCATAAACCATCAACGCATTGTAAAGGCCCAAATATCGACGCACATAGAAATTACATTCCTTTTGCGGAATACTGAATACATAATAAAAACAGACACATAAGGCCCGTAATATATTAGTGTCTTTGGAAACTCAGAATATAATCTTCTAATCATGGTGAAAGATCTTCAACATCTCCCATAAAGATCTTCCCATTTTTTTTTCTTACCTAAAACAATTCTTTATATCCTGGGGAAAAGAAAACATATAAAGGTTGAGCTTAAATGCTCAGTAAGGGTATGCATGGAGAAATTAAAACAAACCATATACATTTTAACATAAAAACATGAACATAATGTTTAAATATAGAAATCTTGAGCAATGACATAAAACATGGCAGTACGTAAGGCATAGATTATAATAGAACATCAATCATGATAAAATAGCTTGGAAATAAAACTTGTAATTGTGGAAAAACATTAAGCACCTGATATTATTTCCATAGTATCCTAGGCATTGCATCCATAACTATCTTAGTGGACAAAGTCCCTTTCTGAATCGTGTTCACTCTTCATTCCAGTCCTGTAACACTAAACCAGATTAACTTACCATTCTAGCCATGTCTATCTCATGAGATATAAATCTTTACCCATTGAATTGGAGAGAGATATAGGTCCCACTCATCTCATAATGAAATCATTCTTTTTTGTGACACAAAATCATAAATGATACATCATAGCATAACCCATGTAAGAGAATGGGATTCTTAAACATCATGCCATCATAACATAATCCATATAAAAAATGGATATAATTTCATCATTAGAGGAATCAAACCATGTAAATAATGGAGACATTATAATTGAAACCTAAACACATGAAATAATGTCATTTTAGATGGAAAATAGTTTTGATAAAACACTTGAAACAAATTCTTGGGGAATATATCCTTTCTTCTTCAAAATCATTATATTTTTACAAAATGACACGAACGTTTAAATGAAAAGGGTTTTGTTGAAAATAATCATGAAATCTTGTATAGGAAGCTTCATGAAAATGAAGCATTATGAACCCGTAAAATTCCGTTCACGCCATATAAGTTAAAAATAACATTCTCCTCGTACTATTGTCAGAAAAGTCAAAAAGTTCCCCGTGTGGTAAAAAGAGTAATATTAATTTAATAACATGTGGTAAAATTAAAAAATGTGTAAAAAGGACAATAAACATACATGAAAACATTTTTAGAAGACATGGTCATGGATGATAATAATAACCCTAGTAAATACTTACGAATAACAATCTCGGATAAGAATGAGATTGGAAAAGTTATCCCTTACCTAATGTCTGATATGCTTCGTATGCATCCGAACCTCCCGTATAATGATTTAAATAATTTCATTTACTTATTACATAATCATATTCATTGTTATGATATCATATATAGTTTATTTATGACTTTATATTACCCGTTCTTTTGTAAATTCGATGTAAAAGCAGCAATTTGGGTAAAATTGTTTCATTTATTGTACGTGTTTCGACTTGTTGTTATTGATATTATTACTTATATCCTGATTTACATTATTACAAAATGTAAAACATGATTTATATATAATATATATTCAGCATATACATATATATATGATTTATCGATAAATGGAATGAAATACACCGTTCATGGAGACGGTAGGCCATATGTACGCATGAACGCTGTTTTCATTTCCTTATTGAATTGAATGGAATTAAGTAGATGACATACATATACATATACATAAATCCAGGATAATTATTATGTAATACATTTAATTATTACTTATTATATGTACTTTATAATCATTCATGAATGGGTAACGTGGAGAATGAATCTCATTGCATCGTGGAGACGGTAGTTCGTACGTATGCACACGCGATGATACCATTCCCATGATCGGGGAATCATATTGAAGTGTATGTATAATATTTCAGAATCAATATCACATTAAAATAATCATATATATTTATTTATTTACACCATTATACCCATCCAAGTAAGGTGTTGGTCGAAAACAGATTACACCACGACGTGGAGACGGTATTTCGTACGTACGCACGCGCAGTGATTTCATTTTCCATAGGATGGATAGAAGGTGAAATATGGTCGTTTAATATTTATAATAACATACCAGTATATGAGTGATAATGATGTTATTACTTCATAATGAAACACCTAAATAAGAGGAAGTAGAGGAAGAAATAAATTTGAAAGAATCGGTAATGGATATTACCTCTTCTTCGATACGCCTCTTTAAAACCTCCTCTTAGGGCACTAAAATTGGTCTTTGAAGATGACCAGGACCTGTAGAATATTACTAGGGAAGTGGAGAAGAGAAATTGGCAGATTTCGCCGAGCTTGAAGGTTCAATGTGGTGTGAGGAGAAGAGGGAGGAGGTGCCCTTTTGTAAGGGAGGAGAGGGGAACCTTAGGAAAAACTGAAAATATTATTTTATAATAAAGTCATACTCTATTTCTAATAGCTCAAAATTGATTTCATTCGAATATAAAGTGGTTATGGGTAGAAATCCTCTCAAAAAATAGATTTTAGATAGGTTTGGACATTATAGTAACCTTATCCTTTAGTTTTAATTCTTAGTTAATTAAATTTACATTTACCATGTCACTTGGAATTTTTATATTATATAGTTAATAATCTTACCATATACATCCAAGAGACCCCCAAGTGGTCCTATAATGATACACCTATCATGATAGAAGTATCTAGGTCGAAACGTATATCTTTATGAATATAATAACAATTAATAATATAATATTTGTTTTAAAAACTATTTTATGTCAATTTTGTCACTATTTGGTAATTGATTTTTGTGAAAATTATAATAGAATGAATAGTTCTAACAGAGTTAATTAAATCAATACTAACATATCATATTAACCTAGAAAAATTGTGGAATTCATAAAAAGTCTCAAATTATATTTATTTGGGTATTTGTAACATCAATTATGTTAATATTTCATTAATACGATAATTAATGCATCATCATTGTGTCATAAATAAATTAAATTATTTAAGGTCTAAAAATTACAAATAAAACACCATTATTTAGTAAATCCTCTTATCTTTCTAATGAATATTTATAGTCGAATTTATCTTATGTATAACCTTATATTTAATATTTTTGTGTTATTAAACTTTGATTTAACCATTTTTACACTTCTTTAAATAAAATAATAATAAATGTCCTAATCTAATCCAAGTGAACCTAAAGGGAAATATTTTATTCCTAAGGTTGTTTTTCTTCGAATTACACTTATAAAATATAATTAGGACATGTTTTAGGGTAATAATAATATCATTTTCCCATTAATTACCCAATTTACTTTTAACCATGGTAAATAAAAGTAAAAAGTTACTATTCACCAAAAATTATTTTTATCTTATTAAACCAAATTTTACAGCTTGTTATTGACCGTGTCTCTAGGAGTTTCAAAATTCCACTCATAGAAGCAGTAAAATTATGTTTTATGTATGTTTGCAAAAAGCTCCTAGGAGGTAGGTAAAAGACGGTGAAAAGTTCAATAAACTTTTTATATATGGAAAATTATTATAAAATGAGTCTAATGAATTACATTGAACATATATAAGTATTATGTATCAATTATGACATAAAATAAATTTAAATAAAATTAATAATTATTTAAATAAAAAGTCGATTTTTAAATAATAACTCAGTGCTTTCACTATTCATAAAAAATTGAATGTTTTCAGAAAAATACCAAAAATTATCCCTAGGATAATTTCTATATTCCAAATCCAAAAATGAAGTCCATTTTGAAAGTTAAAATTTCAAAAAGTGGGTATTACTATTCATAACAGCTAGTTTGTATAATATTTTAATAACATATCATTGTTTAGTGAAACTCGGTTTTGCGTACAACACACACTATCGTGGAAGGGTGCGATTTCGTGTAATGCAAGACAAGTTAGGGCTGCATGTAGTAAAATCTCTGTTTGGTGTTGCATATAATATAATCAAAACATATTTCATTTATACATTAAACAAAATCTATACTTAATGTTGCATAGAATAATTTCCACAAAAAGAACTTGAAATTGTGTGTAACACGATCCAAAAATAGTGTTGTGTATACTACAAGCTAATATGGTGTTGCGTATATTACAAGCTAAACATGGTGTAATGTATAATAGAAGACATCAATTAAATTAAAAGAATATTTTTCATAAAATCTTGGGGTGTTACATTCTACCCCCCATTAAAATGAATTTCTCCCTCGAAATTCGTCGGGGTTATAAATGGTTTACCACATGAATGTTTTTTTAATAGAAAATCACATCGTAAAGAGGAATACAAAAAAAAAGACTTTAAAAATTAAAGTATGAAACGTAATTGTTACCCAAATTAACTAATCACTGGCTTTCCACATAGGAGAACATAGGTGAAAATATGGACATGTAAGAGAAATATAACCATCAACTTCTGATGAAGAGTGGTAGAGTACATGGATATGAAAAATCCAACAATAACAAAGCCATAAATTTGTTATGGTCTAAGGTACCATCTGATTCATCAGATATTAGAGCACTAGGACAACATTTTTCGTTTTCAAGATCATTTCCATAAAGATGAAGAATAGTTGAATTAAAAGAAATAATTGCTTAATTTTGGTACAATCTCACCGTTTATCGTGCCTCGAACAATTTACACTTCATCTCTTAAAGAAATGAAGTTGAATTTGTCTTCTATGAAGTGTTAGCAGATTAAGCGATAGAATGATAGGTCATTCCATCTATTTCTATCGCAAAAATTTTAGCACAATTTATTAAATATATAGAAGTCCATCTATGCTGAGATTAATCGTATATGGTTGCAAAAATGGACTTATACGTCATCTATCATAGGTATTAATAAAATAAAACTAGTTTCTACTAACCAGGGACTTCTTGTAGGCTAGTGGTAGGAGATAAAGGCCTATCACACTTTGGTTGTGGGTTTGATTCCCGCATCCTTGTCCGACGCGATGTGTTGTCGCCCTTTCTGCAGGTTGTCCATTTTCTTAAACTACACTATTATAACATTCTATCAATAATAGCGAAAAACAAATTTCTAGCATTAAACAATACTAACTTATGTTCAGCATAATCCATTCCAATCTTTAGGCTTATCTGAAATACTTCTTTCCAAACTCATAGTATAAAGAGAATGATTACAAAAAAGGTCATATAACAAGCAAGTGAATACCATCATTTATCCCTCATATATCAAAAGATATATCTTGTTGATCGCATTCCAAACATGTGAATACCATAATCTTGTATTCTCTTGAAAAATGAATACCCATTGAATCATAGTGAAAACATGAATGCTATCAAAAGTTAACTCTTTACACATACCAAAATCCAAAAATTCTATATACTCAAACCATGATATAACTTTTTCCTTATTTTAGTCATGAGCTCATGAATATTGTCAAACATTTCATTTTCTTCTTATCCCTTCATTATGCTCATAACATCTTCTTTCTAAAAATATATCAGTCACGTTCCATGGTTACTGGTACCATAAAATTACTGAAAACCACAATAGACTAATACATACATATTCCAATATTCCACGATACTATATACAACATTATTTTGGAATCACATTACATAAACACATAATCATTCCACCACATTGTTTTCATATTCAACATCGCCAATAGTGATCGCATGTGACTTCCCTTTGTCCTTTTCCTTAAGTGGTTGCTCATGTCGATCATCATTAACTCTTGGGTTAGGGCATTGATTAGCATAATGCCCCATTATGTTGAACTTTAAGAATTGAAGTGTTGGTGGTGCATTCCCTATAGTATTTTCTTTTTTCACATAATTAGAAACCCTTTTTCCATTAATTCGACACTCAGCTGCTCAATGACCTTCTTTTCCACACTTAAGACGGTTTCTAGTCCCTTTAAGACAATCTCCACTATCCTTCTTTCCACACTTTGAGCATAATGAAATATTCATTTTATTTTCACCATTGTTCCAAGATTTCTCCTTGAACTTCATCTTTAGTTTCGTGTCAAAACCATGAGATGGATTTGTAACATGAACATCCATTTATACCTTGATAGCACAACGCACAATTTATTCATAGCTACTAAAGTCTCTTATAGCTAATTCCCTTCGAAGACTTCGTTTTAAGCCACTGAATAATCGATCAAATTTACTTTCAGGTTGGACGATAAAGCCAGATGCATACCTTGAAAGCCTTGTATAATTTTCGTCGTATATACCAACAGATTCATTATCCTTTTTCTTAAGCTCAAGGAACTCCTTTTCCACCTTTTTTCAAAGAATACGAGGGAAGTACTTACGAAAAAACATGTTCTTGAACTCGTCTCATTCCATGGATTCAATTTCATCTTGGGGACTTGTATTCTTAATTAGAGTCCACCACTGGTCTGCTTGGCCATCTATACGGTAAAAAGCTAGAATGAATTTATCATGTTCTAAACAGCGAAGTATGGAAAATATCTTTTCAATGGAACTAATCCATTTTTCAGCAACAAGTGGATCAGAAGGCCCATTGAAAGAAGGTGGACATTGCCTCATGAATGACTCAATAGAATATTGTTCCCTTCTCTGCTCATTTTGAAGTCTGGAATGATTAATAGCTTACGTAAGTATAGAAATAAGATTCTGAACTCCATCTCCCATCACATTTGGTTGCTTGGGAGGAAATTCATTGCATTGTCCATTACATTGATCAACACGATTGCTTCGGGTTCCAGCCATCGTCTAAAACCCAAAAAGAACAGTGTGAGAGGCAGAAATCATGCTAGGAAAATAACATAATAAATGGGGAGTACCTTCAATATCTAACATCTGAGGTTTAATTCTAATATCTTTACCATAATTATTGGACTATAACCTCTACTTATAATTAGCCTTAGAGACATCCCTAGACATACCTTAGAAATATCTCTAGGGATTTCACTAAAGTTTTCGCATCCTAGTTTCCAAAGGTTGACTAAACCATTTCTGGAAAACCAACTGTAAAGGCCCAAATCATGACGTACATAGACATTAAATTACATTTACGGAATACTTAATACATAAAAAAAATAGACACACAAGGACCGTAATAGTTTAGTGTCTTTGGAAAATCGGAATATAATCTTCTAATCGTGGTGAAAGATCTTCAACACCTCCCATAAAGATCTTCCCATTTTGTTTTCTTACCTAAAACCGTTCTTTATATCCTGGGGAAAAGAAAACATATAAATTGTGAGCTCAAATTATCAGCAAGGGTAATCAAGGAGAAAATAAAACAAACCATATACATTTGAACATAAAAACATGAACATAATGTTTAAACATAGAAATCTTGAGCAATGACATAAAAAAAGGCGGTACATAAGGAATAAATCATAATAGAACATCAATCATGACAAAATAGCTTGTAAATAAATCCTGTAATTTTGCAAAAACATTACACACATAATATGATTTCCATGGTATCCAAGGCATTGCTACTACGACTATCTTAGTGGACAAAGTCCATTTATGAATCGAGTTCACGCCTTGTTCCAGTCTTGTAACACTGATCCGGATTAACTTACCATTCCAGCCATGTCTATCTCATGGGATATAAATCTTTACAAAATGAATTGGAGGGAAATATAGGTCCCACCCATCTCATAATGAAATCATTCTTTTTTATGGCACAAAATCATAAATCATACATCAAAGCATAACCCATATAATAGAATGAGATTCTTAAACATCATGCCATCATAACATAATACATATTGAAAAATGGATATCATTTCATCATAAGAAGAATCAAACCATGTAAATAATTGAGACATTATACTTTAAACATAAACACATTAAATAATATCATTTTAGATAGAAAATAGTTTTGATAAAACACTTGAAACACATTTTTGAGGAAAATATCCTTTCTTCTTCAAAATCATTTTCTTTTCACAAAATGCCCTGAAATTTTAAAAGAAAAGTGTTTTGTTGAAAATAATCATGAAATATTGTAGAGGATGCTTCATGAAAATGAGGATTTATGAAACTGTAAAAATCAGTTCACGCCGTATAAGTTAAAAATAACATTCTCCTCGTACTTTTGTCGTAAAAGTCAAAAAGTTCCTCATGTGGTAAAAAAGTTAGATTCCTTTCAAAACATGTGGTAAAATTCATAAATGGGGAAAAAGTACATTAAAAATACATGAAAACATTTTTAGAAAACATGGGCATGGATGATAACAAAAACCCTATTAAATAATTATGAATAATAATCTCAGATAAGAACGAGATTGTAAAAGGTATCCCTTCCCTTATGTCAGATATGCTTGGTATGTATCTGAACCTCCTGTATAATGATTTAAATAATGTAATTCACTTATTACATAATCATATTCATTGTTATGATATCATATATAGTTTACTTATGACTTTATATTACCCATTCTTTAATAAATTCAATGTTAAAGCAGCGATTTGGGTAAAATCGTTTCATTTGTTGTACGCGTTTCGACTTGTTGTTCTTGATATTATTACTTATATCATGATTTACTTAATTCCAGAACGTAAAACATGATTTATATATAATATATATTCAGCATATACATATATATATATGATAGATTGATAAATTGAATGAAATACACCATTTATGGAGATGGTTGGTCATACGTACGCATGAACGCTATTTTCATTTACTTATTGAATTGAATGGAATTAAGTAGATGAAATACATATATATATACATAAATCCAGTATCATTATTATGTCTTATATTTCATGATTACTTATTATATATACCTTATAATCATTCATGAGTGGTTACCATGGAAAATAAATCTCATTGTGTCATGGAGAAGGTAGTCTGTACGTACGCACGAGTGATGATACCATTTCCATGATCATGGAATCATATTGAAGTTTATGTATAATATTTCAGAATCAATATCACATTAAAATAATCATATATAGATATTTATTTACACTATTATACCCATACAAGTAAGTTGGTGGTCGAAAACGGATTACACCACGGTGTGGAGACGGTATTCCGTACGTACGCACGCGCGGTGATTTTGTATTCTGTAGGATTGATAGAAGGTGAAATATGGGCGTTTAATATTTATAATTACATACCATTATATTATTGATACTTATGTTATTATTTCATAATGAAACAACTAATGAAGAAGAAGTATATGAAGAAATAAATTTTAACGAATCGGTAACAGATATTACCTCTTCTTCGACACGCCTTTTTGAAACCTCCTCTTAGGGCACTAAAATTGGTCTTGGAAGAAGAAAATTACCTCTAGGATATTAATAAAGAAGTGGAGAAGAGAAATTTTCATTTTTTGGCCGAGCTAGAGAGCTTAATGTGGTGTGAGGAGAAGAGGGGGAGGTGCCCTTTTATAATGGATGAGAGGGGCACCTTAGGAAAAACTTAAAATATTATTTTATAATAAAGTCATATTCACTTTTTAATAGATAAAAATTGATTTAATTCGAAGATAAAGTGGGGATGGGTAGAAAAATTCTCAAAAAATATATTTTAGACAGGTTTGGGTAATTATATTAACCTTATTTTTTAGTTTTAACTCTTAGTTAATTAGATTGACATTTACCATGTTACTTTGTATTTTTATATAATATAGTTAATAAACTTACCATATACATCCAAGCGACCCCCAAGTGGTCCCTTAATGATAAATCTATCATGATATAAGTATATTGGCCGAAATGTAGATTTTTAGGAATATAATAACAATTAATAATATAATATTTGTTTTAAAAACTATTTTATGTCAATTTTGACACTATTTGGTAATTGATTTTTGTGAAAATAATAACAGCATTATTTGTTCTAAAAAATTTAATTAAATCAATACTAACATGTCATATTAATCTAGAAAATTTGTGGAATTCATAAAAAGTCTCAAATGACATTTATTTGGGTATTTATAACATCAATTATGTTAATATTTCATTAATACAATAATTATTGAATCATAATTGTGTCATAAATAAAATAAATTATTTAATGTCTAAAAATTATAAATAAAAAACCATTATGTAGGAAATCTATTTAGATTTATAATTAATATTTATAGTCGAATTTATCTTATGTATAACCCTATATTTTAAATGTTTTAGTTTTTACACTTTGATTTTAATCATTTTAACTCTTCTTTAAATAAAATAATAATAAATGTCCTAATCTAATCCAAGTGCACCTAAAGGGAAATACTTTATTACTATGTTTGTTTTTGGTCTAATTACACTTATCAAATAGAATTAGGACATGTTTTAGGGTAATAATAATATCATTTTTACCCTTAATTACCCTTTTTTACTTTTAACTCTGGTAAATAAAAGTAAAAAGTTAATATTCACAAAAAATTATTTTTATCTTATTGAACCACATTTTACTTCTTGATATTAACCGTTTCTCTCATATTTTCGAAATTCCACTCACAGAAGCGGTGAAATTAAGTTTTATGTAAGTTTGCAAAAAGCTCCTAGGAGGTAGGTAAAAGACGGTGAAAAGTTAAATACAATTTTTATATATCGAAAATTGTTACAAAATGACACAAATGAATTACATTAAACTTATATATGTATTATGTATCAATTTTGACCTAAAATAAATTTAAATAAAATATATAATTATTTAAATAAAAAGTCGGTTTTTAAATAGTAACTCAGTGTTTTCACTATTCATCAAAAATTGAATGTTTTCAGAAAAATACCAAAAAGTCACCCTAGGCTAATTTTGATATTCCGAATCCAAAAATGAAGTCCATTTTGAAAGTTAAAATTTCAAAAAGTGGGTATTACTATTCATAACGGCTAGTTTATATAATATTTTAATAACATATCGATATTTAGTGATACTCGGTTTTGCGTACAACACACACTATCGTGGAAGGTCACGATTGCGTGTTATGCAATCCAATTTAGGGATGCATGTAGTGAAAGCTCTGTTTGGTGTTGCGTATAACATAATCAAAACTTATTTCATTTATACATTAAACAAAATATATACTTAATGTTGCGTAGAATAATTTCCACAAAGTGAACATGAAATTGTGTGTAACATGAGCCAAGAATAGTGTTGCGTATACTGTAAGCTAATACGGTGTTTCGTATAGTATAAGCTAAACTTGGTGTAGTGTATAATAGAAGACATCAATGAAATTAAAAGAATATTTTTCATAAAATCTCGGGGTTTTACACGCTTGATATGTTGGTCATGTGATTTAACCCCAACAAGACATGAAACATTCCAATAGATGATATCATGTACTTTATATCTCCATAATGTATTCTATTTATCTAGAACACCAGTACCCGGTGACCGATATTATTTCAACATGTTGACATGTCTAAATGGATTTACATAGATAATACTTACATATAATATATTTTTATAAATTTTTTACTGGCACAATAAATATCCTACATGTTCGTCATTCAAGATCTTGAATCAACATGAAATAATATTGAAATAATGAAAAAAAGAAGGATCATGAAGTTACCAACAATGAATCATCTTACTCGAATCAATGAACTAATGGATTAATTCAAATGGGGGTCAAATATTGAAAAAATGTATTTAAATTCCACTAATCCCAATTTTTTTATGATTAAAAAATGGACACTTATCTAGGGAAACAAATAAGTGTAAATTTCTTAATAAAATATTTTTATACTACTGTTTTTAAAACAAATAATCATTATTTCTTCAAAAATTAAATAACGATTCCCCCTTCCCAAACTCTCTCAAACTCAATGATGCTATAGTTATATCCATATGACCCGAACCTATAATGATGATCATAATATTATAAATTATCTATCCATAATTTTATATTTCTCATTCCAAATGTATTAGGTTTTTTATTTTTTCATGCATTTGTATGGTAGAAATTAGAATTCCATGGAATTACTAAGGCTTTATTATAACACCTACCAACATACTTATCCTTATATTAATTATTTTAAATTATATGTTATATAATTAGGGGGATATAAAATGGTTATTATATGATAGAATTAGGTGGAGTTTGGTAATATGCCTAGGAAATGTTTTGTTCATCATTCTCCACCATATATTAAGTTACATTGGGTTTGTTGAAGAGATTTGCTAGGTTCACTCTATCTCATAATATATTTAGGATATGTTAACTCATATATAATATTAGGAATTATCAAATGAATTTTAGATAACAAAAATAGATAAGGAAGGACGTTAGAGGCCAAATCAAACAATCACACCATTTCCTTAAGAAAAATACTATATACCTTCATTTTATTATTTCTTAAAAAAAATCCAATCCAATTAGTTCACATACTTTTATTAAACATAAAATTCTTATATATGAATATGTGAAAAAAGTGTCAGTAATTGGACAATGAATCCTAGTAGACATTCCTTTTCACTAAAAATCATTTACTCAAAATTATATAAAATTTGTATGGATTTCAATGAAAATAAAAATCGTGAATCACTTAGTTAAATTTCATGGTATTGAATATGGCAATTCACCATTTTTTAGTCTGTACTCACTATTTTCTTTACTTTTAAAAAAAATAAATATTTCGGCAATTTATTCCATGTTTCATTCATCCTCTCCATTAAGTGATATTTTTCTAATAGTGTCTAAATTTGTGATGGGATTTTGTACTCTAAAAATAGAGTGGAGGTAATTGAATAGTTTATCAGGGATCTCATGAATGAACATGAAAACCCATTCTTTAAATCCTTTTCCAAGATTCTCACTTTTTTTCATGCGTATATTCCACAATTATATTGGAATAAGGATGAGGAACACGAAGAGTAACCTATATTTCCTAACACCATTGAGAATAATATTGTGGAGATAAGGAATATATTAAAATGTCATTTTGTACATAAAATTTTATTATTCCACCTAGTGTGTTTTTATTAACAACAATGCCTTCATACTGATAAATTATACGGATTAGACATAACTTTGGAGTCTCTTCTATTTTATTTTATATTATTAGAAAGATTAACCCTTATTTTTCATTTCAAGGATCTTCTCTACAGATAGAAATGTAGTGTGAAGATAATTAAGAAGATTAAATTATCACAACTAAGATGTTTTTGGTTTGGGAAAATAACTATGAATAGTATCCAACAATTTCACATATAGAGACAAAAATAGAATTTGAATTAATTAATGGAGAAATATCTATTTAAATAAAAAAATTAATGTTTTTTAAAGAAAAATATTTCTTCCCCTATATTTTGAGGGGGATTCATCCCTGATGTAGCCATTCTTATATATTCAAAAACGTACCTCCAAAGTGTAGTTGAAACAAAAAATCATCCTAAGGTATACGTAGTGATGTGAATACTTCATCAATATCAACCTAAACTCCCAGTGGGGGTGGAAACCACATATGATAATATGGAAAAAAAGTTTCTTATTTAAAACCACCACTTCAATAATTTAATTATTTCATTATAGGGGTAGGGATATCTCAAATTTCATTTATCATACACAACTATTAATGTATACACAAACACAGTATGAAAAATAAAGAGTGGTAACTCCTATCCCACGAACTCCACAATCTATTTGATTGCATATGAACACTAAAATAATTTTATATATGTAATAAAAACACAAATTTCACATAGAGTAATGACCAATTACTCTTTTCACTACCTATTTCGTATTTTTATTTTCTAGGGATACATTTCTCATGTTCTTTTGGATTTTATTTATTGGATAATGAATTTGTAACTTTGGTGAATATCCTTTTACATAGATAATGAATAACATAGTTATATACCTCCATCCCAATATGTTTCCTTCTACCCATTATTTTTAAAAAAAAATTAAATATAGTTAATTTTCATGTATGAAAGTTTTTATTCATCTTATACGTTTTTGGTGTGTTATTTTTTCATTCTTCTTTTTTATCTAAATAAAATAGTTTTTCAGTGACTTATCTTACATTAATACATCCAATAACTTAAAAATTATGTTTCTTTCATTATTTAACATGTTTGTATATTTTTAATAATATTTACCAATTTGGAACATAATCATTGTGGAATTCTAGGAACTAGAGATTATTTTGGTGGTTAGGTTAAAGATATTAAATATGAAATATATCATTCCATCAATTTTTCTCATATATAATGGAATCACTATTATAGTATGATTCATCAATAAATTATATTCCACCCTTAAATAATGAAAAAGGGTATAACCCAATCTGCAAAATATTTCTTGTTGGGGTTGGAGTCATCATTAAATTGTCTCCACGTGAAGATTAAATTAATTAAATAAATTTATTGATTTAATTATATTTTAATTTAAAAAACCTATCAAAAACACTAAAAAAATATATTTTTGGAAAATTATATATGTTTATCCACATAACCCTAGACAATTTAGAGAATTGAGAAAAAATTGATTGAGAATATTTTGGTGTATAATTACAGTGTAATAGATAATGATTGGAGAACTATGATGCTCGTTGTCATCTATGGAGTTCATAGATCTCACCAAATATAATGATTCAAAATTTTTATTCCTTTGTGAGATACCTATATTGATGTATGATAATAGATTTTGTGTTTTAATCCCAAATTATTAATTTATTTGAACTATAGTTTACTCTTTCTAAATTAATTTGTTGATCATTGTTCATTTTTGGACAAATTTTTATTTTATTTTCCAATATTGAGGAATTTATGATTTATGATTTGTTTATATTTATTACCTAAAAATATACCCTAATACATGGATTCCAATGATGATGGAAAAAATAAACACATCCAATTACCAAAGAATACTTTATATTATGTCCCTATATCACTTGGTTCATCTGAGTTCTTTAATGAATTTTTATGGGATGATGATTCAATGATACTCAACATGATGGATAATTGTGATTTCATTATCTATAACAAAATATCATGGTGATTAGTGATTTTTTTGGGGTTTTGATATGAAATTGATGTGTATGGATGATGATGGGATTTGGACGATGGGGTGGGTGATGGGGGATCCATGAGTTTTATTTAGTGGGTATCTCTAGAGGTGAAACGATGGTAAATTTAATGTTATGAGTTGCATGAATCTAACCAATATTGAAAACTATGATCTAATGATCAAATTCATGAGGAATATTTCAAGAGCCATGTCAAATTGTGATTCAGGATGACATTGGTGATTTATTTTTTTTTCCGTTGAAGAACGAACAATAAAAAAATTACAATCGACAATTGATGGTAGTCAACATTATTATGGTATTTATGTATTACATTGTCAACCAAATAAAATAAAATTGTAGTTCAGTAGATATTCATAAACATGATGGAATTTCAATGAAATTATACTATAGATGGATTGTACTATATAATAACATAAGACGTGTGGACCCATATGCGAAATATATCGTTTAAGGTAATAAGGTAAATATGAATGGTTATGTGGGTATACTACACACTATGTGACCCAACATGTATAGGGAGTACACACCCAGGAGGCCATGTAGCCCCAAACATTTTTTTGTTTCAATGAATATCCCAAAACTTTAGAATGTGCATGTGATTGGGATGATGGTACACATCGAGTGTCGTAATTGCCCTTAATCACCCAATGTTTGTATAGTACACCTTGTGCACTCTGTAAAATACATGTTCGTGAGTATATATAAAATATTGAGTTCCTTTGTTACCTTTTTATATAATGTGTTTTAAAAAAACAATTTCTATCACAATAAAGACATTTCATGTCACAGAATAGGAAATGGTATGTGCTAGACTTAGTGAGACACGTTGTTTACCTCATGGGGCACACAATGAATATTTATTTGGTAGGTTGGATCCCTTGTTCTTTTAATAACAACATTAGAATGATCTTGTGTAAATTACATAAAAACTTATAAGTGTTGGGGAATTATTTAATTTTATTTTTCATGAGTGAGTTACCATAGTCCACTTAAATGATTGTTCAGTGGGGTATTTTTTCTACTTAATTAGACATATAATCTAATTAGTGGACTATAGAAGATATACCTAAAGAAGGATTAGGGGTTGGATCATCATTACTATAAATCTACTCATGAAGGTTTGAGTATCATGTAACCAACAAACTAAGGAATTAGATCCCATACCTTGTGTATTGATCAGGTATGGTTCAGGTGCCTCCCATTATTTGGGGAGTAAACCAATGTCTATGTATCGAAATCTGTGTATTCCAATGTGGTGTTATTTGAATGAGTGAGTATATCTGATTATCCCTATTAGTTTCCTTGTTAATTCACCATGGAAATGTGGAAAATGTATGTCACCTTCAATGTGATCCATCAATATAGAGATAACTAATAAGTGATTTCCCTTTAAAGGATGTTACTATTGAAATCTTTTGGTAATACTAATCTGTCAATGGAGATGTGATCCCACTTGGATACATTATTTATACCTATGAAAATATTTATATATTATATTTATTCCATTGGAAAATTTATTTAGTGTTTAATCTCTATTTCATGCTTTTTGATTGGGAATTTTGAGGTGTGCAGCTGGGTATATGTATACTCACCAATGCATGGGATATTCCCACACATGTAATTTATTATATAGATGAAAATAATTTGGATGAATTACTATAGGGGAGATGATTAGGTGGTTAAAACTTCTAATAAATTGTCCATGGATGGTTCTAGGAGTATAAATATTTAGTTCAACCACATTTTATTTGTAGTTGAAACTTTTTGATAGTTTTTGTGGGATTATGTACAATCCTTTTTATTTTGACAACTTTTTTACTATGATATGGGATAGTTTCAAAGAGCTCATTTAAAGTAGAATTTTTATATCATTACACATTATAGTTTTTATAGTGGTGTGTATGTGTGTGTATGTGTTGTTACATTAATCTAAGGAATACAATTTGTGTGTTTTTAATATTCGATGCATGTAACCCACCCTTGGTATTTTACGGGTCGTCATTGAGATCCATTCCCTACTTACCACCAATTATGTAGGCCCCAATAGGTTATGTGGTGATATAGTGGTATTAGATGAGGTCATCATAGTACCACATATTAGAGATAGTCTATATTCAAGGGTTGATTTGGAAACTAGGGAAATAGTGTAAAAGTGTCATGAGTTTGGATCTCAAGCTAGGGAACCTAATAGTTGTATGGGGTCCTACTCATCCATTAATGGTGACTATGATAAATTCCTTATTTACATGGAAAATATTGTCTCTAGTTGCATGAAAAACATTAGTACATAGATTTTATTGGAATGTGTTGTGTTTTTTTTGTCCTAATTTAGATAGCTCTACATAATTTTTTTGACCATGGAGCATCTTGTCTATTTTTTGATTAATCAATGGTAAAAACGAGATAGGTTTTTATAGACGATTTCTGATTATAATCCTATCATTGATGATGCTTATGTGTATGGATTTATTTCAAATTAAATTCATTTGGGTGGATAGAGAGTGTTGTCACCTCTTATAGGGAAGCATGTTGACCCACCTATGATGGTTCAAGTGGACGCTCCCCATTAGGTTGGGTAGTGGTTGGACCTAATAGAAGTAGAAGATAAATCAATTTTTATTTGTTCAATTAATGATTCTTAGTACACTCCTTAGGTGGTAGACTACTGGATCAATTTTAGGGGGTGACTGTTATTCATTTTTAAGACTCCTCTTGATGGTTGTACTAGGATTCAATGTTATCCAATTAGATGGAGTGTATATGTGGAGACCTATGATATTGTTGTTTAATTTTTAATCTAGCATGAAAATAAGAGGGACACACCCTTCATTGAGATTAATTTTCTTGTGATGCAATTTAAAGCATTTAATACAAGTTAGTGATGTAGTACCCTATGTTTTTATGGAGCAATGTTTTCTTGAATAAATTTCATTTTAATTTATATATATAAATTAAACAAGTGAAACATTTCTTTCACATGAGATATCTACTTAGCATCCATTACACAAAACATCAACTTGTAGTATGTTACACACGGCACTGATGTTTCTAGGAAGAATCATTTTACTGTTTTAATTATTTAACTTATATAATTATAATTTTTTCCTTAAACAAAATTATATGAATAGTAATAACTAATTTTCCCAAAAAAATTATGTTTTTTATATAAATAAAAAATATTTATTTTGAATGATATAATTTTTCGTAAAGGATTTATATGATTAAAAATACATTTTTTTCAAGTTAACTATTTTTAATGTGATTCATTGAAAAATAATATAACAAATTGTAGAAACATTTAGAAATTTATTTTTTAAAATTAAAATAATTTTTAAATTTGTAATTTCAAAATTATCCATGGGTTAATTGGTAATATTTTTTTTAGAAACATCATTTTGGATGGATAGTGAAAACACCAAATTTTAATTCAAAAATAATTTTTCATATAATTAATATATAAGGTTACATTGTATTTTAAATAGGTTGAAACATTAATTTTATAGTATAATTATCAATTAATAAGATTTTGGTTATTGATAAAAATTTCAAATTCCACATGTGTGTAAAAACATTACAAACTTTTGTATGTTTTTACATTAAACCCCCGAATTGTCAACCCAACTACGTGATTAAATTTAAATTTATTTTCTACCAATTATATAGTTAAATTTTGAAAAAATGGATTCCATATATAGAATAATAATTATTTTTAATGTATAATTATCTAAACATCATTTTAGTCAAATAGTGTTAGTGAAATGTTTTAAAATTAAATACAATGATTAAGGTTAAATTTAGCTTAATACAGGACTAAATCATAACCTTAATTCCCAAAATGCCTATATACATGTCCAAAATCCCAATTTATTGAAATATTTAGACCCTATAATCTCTAGGATCTAGTTTGGAACATTATTTAATCCAATTTAAATAAGAAAAACGTTAGTGGAATTCTATCTTAACAAATTTAGAAGACTACCACTCCTCCTTCATTATAAAAGGTCACCACCTATCCATCTTCTTCACACATATAAAAACAATTATGTTTGGCCAAAATATACCCAATAAAATTCCCAAAATCCCTAAATTCCTCCTAGAATCCTCCACATGGACAGAAATCAACCCATGGAAGCCTTTTGGAGAAACCCATAAGAGTTACTCTATTAAGAGGTAACATCTTCTCTCAAACATCATTCTGTTGTTTTATTTCTCCATCACATCATATCTATTTATTATATGATTATATAACAAAAAATTATCATCGATATACAAGGATGTTTTTATTCTATGTTTTCCATATATAATTGCACACATCTCCATCTAATGTATAACTTACATACTATTTAGTATATGGAAAACTACCACCTCTCCTAGTGGAACTTTTGATGTAAAATATTTATATATATATGTCATATATAATAGATATTATGTTTTTATGTTTCATTATTTATTTTTTGACACATATTTTTACATTTCATTTGGTGTAAGTATAATGATTTCATTTGAGAATGAGTGGACTACAACCACCTCAAAGCGATGTGATTCCTTGACACACAACCTGTAATGTATTAATGATTGTATTAATGAAAACATATGATACATATGATATAATAAGTCTAATATAATAATTATATTATATAAATATATTCATATGGATCATTTTAATTATTTCATTCAATATGACCACCAAAACGCAAACATCATTCATGAGAACATATAGCATACCATATCTATAAATGGTGTATTCCATTTAATAATTATATATTCTATAGATTATTTTAATACAAATATATTGATAATACATGAAATTTCTATCATGATCTAAATTCGGGAAATCAGGATACTAGAATAAGGTCCAATGATATAACAATATTAAGAGAAATGTGAAGAACAAAGTAGATATTAACAGAAGTGAGACAGTGACATATGATTATTAACAAGAGGAAAATACATGGTAATAATTAAACCATATATGGTATTATATGTAAAAATATTTTTTAAAAAATATTTATAATAAATTTATATTTATTATACATGTGATTGGAACGAGTACGATGGGAGTCAAGACCTATGGTAAGGGGATTTAATCTCACTTTTTATTTCCTTGAGATACATGATTTAACCACTAATCACATATTTGGTGTGGTGTACGTACTAATCATGAAATTATTCTTATTAATATTATATTTATATTTATGGGTATTAACATATAAATTTTATGATATTTCATTCATGGGTTTTATGATTCAAAAGATACCAAATCGGTAACATAGTTTTATCTCAATTTTCTATCACTAAGACCCAGGATTTGTTATGAACCAAAAATATTTTTGACGTGTTTTATATCATGAGTATAATTATTTTTATCATATTTTGTAATAAATATAATTCAATTTTCTTACATGGGGAGTATAACCCCATATTTCCACATAATAAGAGTTTATGGAAACAATCTCATCGCTTTTTGAGATTTTTTATGATTATGATACAAATAACTAAATATCATGATCCATATCTCAATAACACTCATTTCAATTCATTTACTATGGTTTTCCAATATATAATCATGTATTAGTACCATTTTGTCACACTTTTGTAATTATGAATTTTTTTTAACTGACATATTATTGTCCCTCTCTTTGGTCTAAAATATATTATATTCAGGAACTGTGTTTTTAGAAATGATTTCAAATGATAATTCTTTCCAATTTTTCAATACAAAATATTTCAAAAACATTTTACGGTTTTCATTGATTCCTTTATTGTTTTAAATACATTTTTAAATAATGTTTTTATGAAAGATTTATATTTTAAAAATTGGTTTTCAATAAAGAAAGGATATTTTCTTCAAGAAATGTATCTAAAAGACCATTAAAAATTATTTCTCATCTAAGATGACATCCATTGGTGTTTCTCGTGACTTTATAATGATATTATTCAATTAGTCCATTCAAATTATTTCTATGAATGGATTATTTTTTATGAAATGATGTTTCTGAATCTTGTTTCTCTTTCATAAGTTATATTCTTTGAATCTTGTCTCTTTTTATGGGTTATGTTTATGGAAAAATTATTACGAAACCAGTTTCTTTTCATCATGTTATGATATGATTACATTTTAGTAATGCCCATTTAATTTCTTGGGTTATTATATTTTAATTTACGATATTGTGGATCATGTATTTATGATTTCACTATGAGATTAGTGAGACTTATATCTCCCTCAAATGCATTGGGTAATGATTTGTTTCTCATGAGAGAGATATAGATGGTCATGTGAATTATTCTTGACTACTAAGATGGCCATGTGAGTAAACCATGACTACCTATTTTGTATGAGGAGTTAATTCATGCTACTATGATTATAATGGGATTTAACCATGACTACCATGATGTTATGGGAAATGAAACCCTATGACTAAGATTTTATTATAAGTATAACATTGGATACTGTGAAAATAATATTATATGCTTATGTGTCTCCCATAGTTCTATGTTTTTTTTTCATATGTTATGATTTCCTGGATTATTTTATTTATTTTCAAATGATTCTTGCCTTATGAACATCCATTAATTATGTCATGTTTCATGTATATGATATTTGATATGCATGGTATGATCTTAAAATTTCATGTTCATGTCCTCCTAACCTTATGCTCATGATTCTTATTACATATATCCCATGTTTACCCTTATTAAGAATATTATACCACCCATTATTATGTTTCCATTCCCATGTTATGAAGATATATATTATGTGTGATGTGTCTAAAAGGGTTATAGTCATGAAAAACATAGTAGAAGATAATGTATATAACTTATGTATCAGTGTTTAGGTTTCCTTGTTTCCAATAGAACTAGACTAGCACAGTCATTTAGAATCTGTTTGAATAATTATTTATGTATTTCAAAAAAATTATGTAATTTTATTTTATGAAAATATAAGGTCTCTATATTTTTTAGGATAGAAAAGGTTTAATTATCCATTGTAATATATGATGATAAAAAATTAGTAAGAACCATAAGGAAAAGTATATGGATAAGTCTATGAATAAGGAAAAGTATAAAATATGTCCTTGAATTTTTATAAATGATAGAGAGAGTGGTTTTATAGAAATTCACCCCTGTCTGGATATTAAAAGTGGACGTGGATCTTGAATATATGTACCTAATGGTAACAAATCCAACATGTTGTTTTGAGCTTCACTCTGGGACATCCGGTACACAACAACAAGCCTTATTGCACACTTGGATTGAATCTCCTGGGGGATATGCTTTGGGAATTAAGAAACTCTTCATGAACCATTATGAAGAATTTAAATAGTGTTCTAATATTAATAACCTAGGATAAACCAATGTTTTCACATATTATGGAAGGATTCAAAATTTATACATCATATAAGTAACATTTCATTATTATGTTGTTTCTTAATATAATTAATGTTTCTTGCTCTATAATTTTGGTCTTAGTTAATTGGTGGAACTCATAAAATCTGGGTTAATGGTAATTGCGGTGGAAAATTAAATGATTGTATTCCTTATCAACCAAATTCTATTGGGGATGTAACGAAAAAAATACATTTCAATGCTCACAAATATTTCTAATGCTACGAATCATGGTGGACCTCCGAATGAGATGGGAATGGAACAACATTCAGTTCAGTATTTCATGAGGAAACATCTATATTATTTCACAAGGTCTTATGATACACATATTTCTGAAGAATTTATCAATAATACTGGAATTGTATTCTCCATTCATCAGTTTCCGGAGCATGAAAAATTCATTCCTGTTGTTTATTGGTTTTGGTGGACTCTAACAAAGAATTAAATCCAATTAGATGGTTTTGAATTCATGGTTTGGGTTGAGTTCAAGAACATAATTTTCAATAATTATATTCCTCATATTCCTCTAAACAAGATAGAGAAATATTTCCATAACATGAAGAAAACAGATGATGAATCTGTTGTTACCTATGAGAGTAATTTAATGTTTCCTGTGAGGCATTCGTCAGGAAATATCATCCAACCTAAAAGTAAAGTAGATAGGTTATTCAATTTATTAAAGACATGTCTCATAAGGGTGTTGGACATAAGAGACTTTAAAATCTATAAATAGATTGTTTGTTTTGAAATAAATGTTGAAATAGAAGTTGGAGTCCCGTATAGTTCTCATGGTTTTGAAAAGAAAAAGATGATAGGGTTTGATATATAATCTAAAAACCATTAAGAGAAGAATATTTTATTTCCTTATGATGTAAGTGTGGGAGGAAGCATAAAAGAAATTTTCATAAGGGGTCTAATACATATTTTAAATATTGAATCAAAGGCCATCAGGAATTTGATCACCGAAGTGATAGAAAGATTTTCACTAACGGTGTTGATGGGGAAAAAGTGGCACAAATCTCACCTCCCATGATTTAGTGAAACAAGTGTAAGGATAATGATCATTATGATAACCAGTACCCAAAACCAATGGATAGTAATGAAGATCGACGTCAACAACCACATAAGATAAGGGATAAGGGAAATCTCATGAAATATCTATTTATAATGAGGGGTGTGATAACGATGTGATGAAAGATACACTTACCATCCACTATAGAACTACTAATTTCATATTTTATTATGGATGTACCCCCTCTTTCATTATTTAATGAAATTTCCAAGGGTGTTAATATTTCCACCAAGAGAATTAGATGTGGATTTATCAGTGAAACACCCTATTGGTATGGTGATTACATCCCAATTAGATTATTCTTCTCCTCTAGACGTTTATGGGAATATTCTTCTTGAAAATATTTCCATTTTTCTATTGGTTGAATTTGATGTCAACATAGGTAAAAATTAGCATTCTCTTCATAAATCCCACATCAATTTTCAAGGAAGTGATATTATGATTGATAATTAAAACACTCATATGATAATCCATCTATGTGTTAATAAGAATTAAATTTCTATTGATATTACGTACAGTGTGTGGGTCACAATTCCCATTGAAAATGGTTGTTTATCTCAATTGGTTGGAGAAAAAATAGACATCAATGAAATGCCTATTTTTAGGTCTGTTTGGATATATTTCCTTAAATTTATCTTTCCATCCACCAAAATGTGGTGTTAAGTTCTCAATTGAAGTCATACCTAGTTCCACACTATCTTCAAAGACTCCTTATAGAATGGACTCTATTGAGCTATTGGGATTGAAGAAAAAACTCCAAGAAAACCATGATTCAGGATTAATTCCTCAATGTATTTCACCTTGGATTTCACCCATTTTTTGTGAAAACTAATGATGGGTAAATGTGACTATGATATAATTATTGATAGTTGAACTAGATCACAATCAAGAGAAATCATCATGTTCCCTATAATAATTAATTGTTTGATCAATTGTATGGAGATAAATACTTTTCCAAGATTGACCTTCATTCAGGATATCTACAATTGAGGGTCAAGATGGAGGATATACCCAATACAACATTTCATACAAGGTTTTTACAATATAAATATATATTGACACCTTTTGGTCTTATTGATGTCCCTTGTATATTCATGTATTTAATAAATATAGTCCTTATATATTACCTTGATTAGTTATTGTAGTCATTATAGTTGATATTCTTATTTATTCATAGGGTAAGGAAGAGCATGATGATCACTTGTGAATTTTTCTAATGTCCATAAGGAAATAGAAGATATATCAAAAATTTAGAAAGAGGTAATTTTGGCTAAAAATTGTCTCATTTTAGGGAAACATAAACTCAAGAGATGGTATAATAGAAGATCCATCAAAGATGAAGGCTAATGAGTATTGTTCTAGACCAACCAGAGTGACATAGATCTGTATATTTGTTGGGTTATCTATATATTATCAATGGATTGTGTAAAAATTCTCATGACTATCTAATCCCATGAACATGATAACTTAGAAGGTTTTCATGTTTTTCTAGAGAGATGAATGTGAGGAAAATATCATGTAACACAATAGGGGGTTAGTCAGTGAGCCTTTTATTACCTTTCCCTACTGTGGAGAATGGTTTTTAATCTATTATGATGCATCCATGAAGGGATTGGGAGGATTTCATTTGGATAATAACATGGATACCGCTTGTGCCTCATGGTATTTTAAGATTCATGAGAAAAATTACCCAACTCATGATTTGGAGTTAGCAGTGACATTTTTTGGTATTAAAGATGTACGGGAGTTATATTTATTGTGAAAATATTGATATATTCACCAATCATAAAAGTTTTAAATATATAACCACATATAAGGAGTTGAAAATGCATTGTAGAATATGGTGTGAATTGATAAAGGTATATGACTACTCAACACATTACAACCCCAGGAATGTAAACAAGGTTACTAATGCTTTGAGTCAGACGGATCTTACTAGATTATCCATGTTGATAATGAAAAAAGATCAAATATTTATGGATTTACAATGGATGAATCTAGAAATCCAAATGGATGGGGGAAATCTTTTCATTCCTAAATAAATGTAAACCCTCTTTCCATGATTGGATTAATGAGGCACATAAGGATGATGTAGATCTGAAATTGAAAGTATGAAATGTTTCTATATTTAACCTTGATTAGGATGGAATTAAGAGGTTCAAGAACCATGTATAGGTTCCTTCCATACGATATTTGAAGAAAGAGTTGATATAGGAAGATCATATTTCTGCATTATTTATTTCTCATAGATGTTTTAATATGTATAAGGATTTTAAAGAATACTTATATTTGGATGGAGTGAAAAGATATATCATAAAGATTATATCTCAGTGCTTGTTATTCCAACATGTTAAGGATAAATGAAAAATTCAAAGGGGATGTTGCATCCATTACCTATACCGAAATGGAAATGGGATAACATCACTCTGAATTTTATCATTGGACTACCAAAAACCTCTAAAGGGTTTACTACTATAAGGTTGGTCAATGATTTCCTAACTAAGTCAGCACAATTAAACTTTATCAGATAAAACATCTCTTTGGATAATCCTGTCAGGATATACATTAAGGAAGTGGTATGGCTGCATGGGGTACCACATTCTATTGTATCATATCATGATCTAAGTATCACCTCATAGTTTTGGATAATTTCTCAGTATGAACATGATATAGAATTTAGTTTCATCACTTTATCACATCCTCAAACATAGGGTTGGTCTTATAGAACGATTCAAACCATAGATAATAAGTTGGGATCTTGGTCTCTGAATTTCAAATGTGGTTGGGATCAAGAGCTTATTATAGTTGAGTTTTCATATAACTATATATTTCACTAAACCATTAATATTAAATCTTATGAAGCCCTATATTGAACAAAATGTTGAGATCCAACATGTTGGGATGTGGTTTGAGAAATAAAAATTTTGGGACCTGAGATTGGTGACGAAATGGAAAAGAAGTTTTGAATGATTCTGCACCATATCAAGGTATTTCAATGTCGGTAGAAAAGTTAGGTTGATAATTGTTGTCATGATCTAGAATTTTATGATGGTAAAAATTTGATTCAATGAATCTCACCCCTGAAGAAGGTTATGAGATTCAAAAATAAAGGTAAACTAATCCGTAGTTGTACTAGTGCCTTGTAGATTATTGATCACATCAGGATGGTAGAAAATCACTTGGAACATCCAATAAATCTCTCCCAATTCCATGATGTTTTATATGTTTCTCTCTTTAGTAAGTACATACCTTACCCTTCATGTGTTCTAAACTCAAACATCGTACCGCTAGAGCAGGATCCTTTTTATAAGGGACAACCTATTGAAATTCTAGATCATATAGAGAATATTGTATGAAACAATAGCAGTCACTTATTCAAATTATTATAGAGAAATAACCAGTTAGATGAAGTTATGTGGGAACTTGAAGATATGATGAAGCATAATTACCCTCATTTATTTTAACCAGATTGACAAATTTTGTTGTTGAAATTCAATTTAAGGGTGTAGAATATAACACCAAGAGTTTTTACGGACCTTTTATTTATCTAATTAATTATTATTTTGTTTATTTATTTAAATGAACTATGTTAAACATTCCATTCAAATGAAACGTCAACTTGGTGTACATTATATAGAACATAAACTTGGTGAATGTTACACACAATAATTATGTTTTAACTAAGCATCATTTTACTTTAAAAATAATTTAAATGATATAGTTATGAAGTATTCATTAAAATTTCATATATTAATAGTAATAACTTATTTTAATTTTTTTATAAATTTCTAAAATAAATATATAATTTTGATAATTAAAGATATAAATTTTTGTGCTGTCCTTATTTGTTTTAAAATAAAAATTTATCAAATGAAATGATTTTAATGTCCTTCAATGAAAAATAATAAAACAAATTTTAGAAAAATTTGTAAATTTAATTTGATAAAATAGGAATTATTTTTATAATTTAGAATTTCAAAATTTGGTTAGGGTGAATTATTGGGATTTTTATAACAAACATCATTGTTAGATGAGTATTTCAAAAAAAATATTTGATTTTAATTTGAAGCTTATTTTTTATATAATTTATTTGTTAAACATAATTTAATTTGGATTTGGATTAAAAGTTTAATTATATAATTTTTTTATCAATTAATAAAATTTAGTTCATTGAGTTCAATCTCACTTTGAAGTTGCGTATAAAAACATAGCAATCTTTTGAATGTTTTACATTATAAACCGGAATTGTCGATCAGACTATAGGATTAATTTTAAATTAATTTCGGCCACTTATGTGATTATAATTGGAAAATAGATTCTATATTTATTTTCATACTAATTTTTAATATAGAATAATGTAAACATTGTTTTTGACTAAAAACATTAATGAAAGGGATTAAAATAAATTTTAATTATTAAGGATAAATTGATCGTAATAAGGAATTAAAGAATAATCCTGAGACCCAAAAAGATCTATAAATATAAAAAAATAACATTTTATAGCCATATATCAACCATATAATTTCATTTCTATAAGTTCTATCATTATTGGATCCACATGCACCATGAAAAATTTGGGTGGAATTCTCTCCTCAAATATTTAGAAAAGTGCCACTCCTCCTCTATTATAATAGTCTGTCACCTCTACCTATTATGTAAACCTATAAAACAATTTATTATTGGAAATTATATTTCAAATAATCTTCCAAAAATCCATACCTTAATCCTACAATAATTCCCTTGGATAGAAATAAACCCAAGGAAGCCTTTTCCACAAACCAAAAGGAGTTACCTGTCTAAGAGGTAATTTCTTCTCTCAAACTTCATTCTTTTATTTTCTGTCTCCAAAACCTCAACTATATTTATTCCATGCTTCTATAAAAATAACAGTATCCTAAATAAAATATAATTTTTTATTCTATTTGTTCTACCTACACTTACACACACCACTATCTATTGGGTAATGAACAAACTGCTTATGTCTACGACGAACTACTACTTCACTAAATGATGATTGATCATTATTCCATTTCATCCACCCATGGTGGAAATTATAAAGGAAACTATATTTTTATATTTAATATATTATATATATTATATTTTTATTATTATTTATTCATTTTACAACAAATATATTTTTACTTTCCATTTTGGGTGAATATGACAATTCTATTTGAGGAATTGTGGAATACCACCACCTCAAAATGAATTTATTCGTTCACACAGTACATGGAATTCAATAAGAATTGGTTTAATAAAAATATATGAAATATATTATATCATAAATCAAGTAGATAAATTATATTACATTCATATATACATATATTTTATTTTTTATCACCTTTTAATATGCTAAAAATGGAAACAATATTCTTGCATATATATGGCTTACCATCTACAAGAATAGTGTATTCCATACCATAATTAGATATTATATAGATTATTTTAATAAGAATATAATTAATATTCATGATATTTATATCATGGAGTAAATTCTGTAAATATTGATATAACTATAAGGAATATGCTATAAAAAATTCTGACAAATGTGAAGAACAATGTGGATAAAACCTGAAGTGAAACCTTCACATATGATTGTTAACAAGAGGGTAATATAAGGTCATAATAAAATCATATATGGTACTATATATAATTATATGTCTCTGAAAAATATTTATAATAAATTTATTATCATTAAATAGGTGTTTTAAAAGAGTACGACGAGAGTCAATACAAAAGGTAAGGGGATTTCATATCACTTTTTATTTTGTTGAGATATATGACTTAATCAGTACTCAATTATTTTGTGTGGTGTATGTAATTTCCATGAATTTACTGTATTTATATTAAAATTAAATTAATGGGTATTTACATATCTATTTTATGATCTTTCATTCAATTCGGGTTTTGTTTCAAAAGTTACCAAATCAGTAAATTAGATTTGTCGCAATTTTCCTTCACTAAGAATTATGATTTATTACGAACCTAAATTGATTTTCATGGTTTATTATACCATGAATATCCTTTGTTTTATGATATTTTGAGTTTTATGTAATTTTGTTATGTTATATGGAGATTATGGTCCAAATTTACCTTGTGATAAGTGTTTATTGGAACAATCTCAGCGCTTTTCGAGATTGTCTAGGATCATGATTCAATTATAAAAATCTCATGTTCCATATTTCAAGAGAACTCATAAATTTTCTTCTATAATGGTTATTCCAGATTTAATCATTATTAGTACCATTTTACTATCTTAGGAACTTAATATAATGTTTTTAAGTAAAATCTGATTATCTCTCTCTTCATTCGGAAAACTGTTGTATTCAAAAACTATGTTTTGAAAAATGTTTTAAAAAATACATTCAAAATATATTTGAATAAATGTATCAAGTAAAAAGGATTTTAAATAATTATTATAGATTTAAATTCTTCATTTTTATCTTTTTAAACCTGTTTAAGAAGAAAAATTTATTCAAATGTTTTTATTTTTTAAATATCATTATTCAAGGCAAATATGATATTTTCCGAGAGAAATGTTTTTAAAGATATTTCAAAATTATTTCATGTTTATAATGACATATATTTGTGTCACTAATTACTTTATAGGTAAATTATTCAATAGTTCCATTCCCATTATTTATCTGAATGGATTATTTTTTGATGGCATGATTTTTATGAAACTCGTGTTAGTTTCACGAGTTATAATATTTTGAAACCATTTTTTTCATGGGTTATTTTTTGTGGTGAAATTATCATGAAACCTATATTTATACATAATTTAAGAAATTATTACATGTATATAATAACCTTTTCATTTTGTGGTTTATGATATGGTTATTTATTATTTTGTGGAATATGTATGTATAGTTTCACTATGATATAAGTGTGACCTATATATACCTCTAAAGCATTGGGTAAAGATTTATATCCATGAAATAAACTATGATGGTCTTGGGAATGAAACTTGACTACTAATATAGCCATGATAGTCAACCATGTCAACAAATATGGTATTATGACGGAACTTATCCAACAAATATTGACATGGGATTGAACCATGATTATCAATATGGAATGGGATGTGAACCCACACTACCAATATGGTCTTAGAATCTATGACTTAGATACTAAGAAAATAATATTATATGGTTTTTTTGTATACCAAAATTCAATGTTTTAATCTTATGTTATTCTTTCATGTATTATGTTCTTTAGTACGTTATGATTCATGTCTTATGAACTCCCAAGATTCTTTCCATGATTCATTCCTTGATCATTGATCTGAAAGGTATGATCTTATATTTTCTTGTGCATGTTCTCATATTCTTATAATTATGATTATACTTACATATCTCCATTGTTTAGCTTTACGGAGCATCTGATTTCATCCCTTTTTATGTTTCCTTCCCCATGTTATAAAGATACGTATAATGTTTATTTTGTCTAATAAGGGTTCTAGTCGAGAAGAACCTATTGGGAGATAATTTAGATCACTTAATTTTGTATCAGTATTTATGTTTCCGTGTTCCTAAAGGCTCTAGACTAGAATGGTCTTTGATCATCAATTCGTTTAATTTTTTATGATTTCTGCAAAATTTATGTATTATTAGTGTATGAAAAGAGAGAGTCTCTATATTTTACAACAAATGTGGATTGTGTATAGGTGTTTCATATTAGTTTCTTTTGTTTTTATGTTTATAATTATATCTAATGTTCTAAAGTGTATGAAAAAGATAAGATTATTGAGAATGGGATTGTAAGTGGAACGATTGATTCATGGAGTAGGTTCATGTGATTTAGAGGCCTCACGTGTGTTTTGTGGTGTGTTGATGTCATATCTACTCCACCTGTAGTTTTGTTATATATTCAGAAGACATTATTTTCAGATCACACCCCTTGTATGAGACCTAATGATTTCATCATATGCTTTTAGCTCAAACATTATATTTTGAAGCTCCTATAAGGGAATATGTGGTGATCACAAAATTCAATAAAGAGTTTCACCTAACTTTTGGAGTAGGGATATCCTCATGTGGAATTATTCTATAGCTTCGATGAGGACCAATGATTGTTTCATCTAAATAAACTGATTGTCTAATTCCTATGACTAGTTGACTATTACATGTAATTTTTGAAGTGTATCTAAGTTTGTATATGAAGTTTTCCCTCTTTTGAAAAAAGGGATACCAGATAGAGAAGAATAAGCTTATGTAAAGGCGATTTAAGATAAATAATTCATAGTTGGATAATATGAACCATATAGTGATGAATTTTATAAATTTTATGAAATTTATACACCTATGATATTTGAGAGGAACACATATTTATTTCTTGAGTATTTTCTAAAATTATATCCTAATTGGAAGATCAATTTTTATTTAGTTGTACATAATGGAAGGTCTTAATATCACACAATCATAATAGATCTACCTATACATCTGTGAATGTAGAAGGTGTTTTTTGAGTTTCTATATAGAAATTACTTCATTAGCCCCAATTATTCTAATATGGTATCCCTATTTGTTTCTATGAAGTGAGATGAGGGATGTTAATTTGTAATGGACTAACATCTCTTAAACAGGTTTTATGTATAGAAATAGTATATGCTCTTAAATATCATTGACTTTTTCAACCAGTTTTTAGTGGTCAATTTCTTCTCATAATATATCACTTGGAAAAGTTATCATCCAATTTGGTTTTCATTGGATGATATACCAAGTGATGATATTTATATTCTATAATATTAC
This sequence comes from Viscum album, assembly GCA_963277665.1. Classification (NCBI taxonomy): domain Eukaryota; kingdom Viridiplantae; phylum Streptophyta; class Magnoliopsida; order Santalales; family Viscaceae; genus Viscum; species Viscum album. Next base: position 1,983,620,273 of record OY728138.1, on the reverse strand, counting down.
TTTGAGTTCTTTTTTATTCTATTTGGTTGGTTGAACTCTCCAATAATGTCTATAGGAAGAATGAACTGAATAATTTAACCATTCTTGGGTTGGTTCATAGTATCATTAGTAGATGAAATGTTTGTGTACATGGGATTTGAGATGAATGATGTGATGCGGTTTAGGGTGTCTTAAAACTTTCTTTGAAAACAATAACTATATTGGAATATCTCAAAGTATAATATCTAGATTATATATGTCCACGTCATGGGATACGTATTCTTAGACATGGGACCAATAGTAGATCCATTATGGTAAGTGGAAGTGTTATCATGTTAGTCACCAAACAGTATAACTAAGTTGAGGAAATTTATTAGGTTGGTATTCTTTCATCGGAGATCGTTTCAGTCTTATCCAGGAGCAGGGAACCTCAATGATCATAGACCCAAAAGGGGAATTCTTTTGCGTGGTAAAGTGAGTGTTAGTAGATGTTATAATAGTTTTAGTAGTGGTGGAAAAGCTTGTAACATTACAAGATTTTATGAAATATATTTTTTCCATCAAATTTAATCCTTTCTATATTTTTTTATTAATAACAACAGTAGTTTTAACTTGTGTTACATGCAACTCTGAGTGTCAGTTACCTTATATGAATCACAAAATTCAAATGAAATATGACATAATATTATAATATTTTTTTTGCCTCATATTTTTTAATATGGAATGACTGAATAAGATTAACTAAATTATGAAAACATATTATTTATACATCTCTATAAAATGATTTTTGTGGTGATCAATTATTTTGAAAGAAAAAATACTATTTGAAAAGTGAAGAAACATTTTTTTAAAAAAAAACTATTTTTATACACACAAACATTATTTAATTAAATAAATTAAAAAAATCACTTTTATTTAATAATTTTATAAAAAATAAAATAAAATATATTTAATCATATTTTGAATATTCACTATTTGAGTTTTATAAGAAAACATATTATAAAAAGTCGAATTATATATTTCAGAACAATTTTTTTAAGAAAGATGTTTCGTAACATTTTATAGACTTATATGAAAATTAATTATTTTTAAATTTAGAATCATTTCATAATGAAATAAAAATAATTTTATGATCATAATATAAAAATAATCATAGGGTGAATATTTGGTATTTAACTGAAAATAATTTTTTATTCAATGCAAAAACTATAAGGTTTTAATGAAATCATTCTATTAATTTAAAGAATTTATAAGGGGACAGTTTTTTCAATGCTTTTAGAGAAAAATTACTTCAATTATATTTTCTTTAATCCAATTTATGTCCTTTTAATCTTGTATGTATTGAATTTTCATAATAAAACCTATTGAAATTTTAATAAATTTCTCAGTGAAAATATACTTTATCATATCATCAACAATACTAATTGCAAATTAAAAAATTCTATTAATTGAATTTGGAAAAATAGATATCATATATGAAATTTACATAATATATTTCATCTAATATGGTCAAATTAATTTTTGACAGTAAATAATAGTAAAAAATAGTAAAAAATATATATCATGGCTATGGTAATAATAGTATTAGAATGGGTTGAACTAAAAAGATTAGTGTACTAAATGCCCCAAAAATTGAACATCGCCCATTAGATGGACATATTTTGAACATTTATCTTATTTTCTCTATAATAGTTCATTTTCTAACCTCATGACATGTAACACAAACTGAATTTATGCAATTTCTCCTTTTATATTTAATTTATTTGACAACAAGGGCTTCAGAAAACACCAATATTAAATGAACAATGATATATAAATAAATATAAATATCTTAAAATGGCTCTTATTAAAAAGTCATTAAATTGGGATGAGTAAATATTATTTAAAAAATTATAATGACTATATATTATATATTAAATCAAATGTTTTTACAATCATCTGATTTATTTTATTGGCATAACATAAGAATAATCAAATTTTACACATTAAAATGCTATTTTATGGCAATTTTACTACCTTTTAGTGGAGAACATATTATGAAACTAAATTTTGAATATTTTATAAAACCTATTGAAAACAATAAACTTCATTTTTGAAATAGTAATATCTAAATTATCTTAGGGGGGATATTGGTATTTTTCCGAAAATATTTATTTTCTATTGAATAGTAAAAAATTAAAAAAATTGATGCAATTATCATTTTCCTAACATTAATAATAAATTTATGATTATAATAGTAACATCAAATACGAATGTGTAAATAAAATGTCAGTATCTTATTAATCAATGTATAATATATTTATATCATGAAATAAGTAAATAAATTTTTTAAAAGAGATAAATAAAGTATTGGTATTTTTGTGAAACATAATTGTCAAACAACAATTTTATAATTAAAATTATTTTTTAAAAGAAAATTTATTTTAATGAAAATGTTTCATGAATGAATAATTTTTTCTTACAATTATATAATACGGTTATATTACTTTAATTCATTTTTCAAAGTGATATAAAACCAATTATTTTTTAAAAACCGCATTTTTTGAATAAATAATTATTTTAATTAAAAAATAAAATTTTAATATTTATAAAATTACTTTCTTAGAGTTCCTTATTTAATTATACACATTTATAGATGTTTAGGGTGAATGATTTTAATTTTTTTAAATAGATTAATTTTATATGAATATTAAAATACGATAATTTCGGGTGTATATACATTATAAGTAAAACAAATTATACCTCGAGTCATCAATGAAGTTAGAACCATAATCTAGAATTATCCTTCTATATTTACAATACAATTCCATGGAATCATCAATAATTATTTTCTTGATCCAAAAAAATTAACTAATGATTTAAATAATAAAAAACACCTCTATACTCCACAATGAATACCACCTCTTCTCATCACACTTTTAAATCCATGAATTATGTCAAATGTATACCCAATAAACTTCCCAAGTCTGTTAAACATGTCCAGTACCATTTGGTCTCACTAAAATACCGATCACATTCCTCTTAAGGTGGTTCTTAAGGAGACAAGATTCAAAAGGTAATATCCTCTTTCGTTTTCCTTTATTTTCTTTTTACATTCATTTCCTTCATTATTCTCTCTTCACCTACTATGCCCAAAAAAAATGATAACACATGTATATTATACATACATGAATGGTATTGTGTTAGTGAAAAATAAATCATCATTCCACCAATACATTCATTTTTATTAAAAAAATGAAATTATTGTTCACGATGTGCTGATTTACAACCATCATGGATGATGAGTTTTCATTTTCATTACTACCTTCAAGGCTTGTAAAATACCCATTATTATGGTTACAAAATTTTTTATTACATATATTATAATTAATATAATGTTATGGAACCTGTATAATGTTACATAATATAAATAAACTAAAAAACTGGTTCTAGATAATAAAAAATTCGCCAAAATAATCTAACACTCATCATTATCATTTTATCTAATAAATTGACCTTATATCTAGAAAAAATGATATATATGACCCTTAAATATTTCAGACATTCATTAATAATATGTAATTTTAATTTTGGAGTAATCATTCAAATTTTTCATTAACATCCTTACATGTATACAAGTGAACCAATCATGAAAAACAAGGACACAAAGACACATGAATGTCAATGGTGAGTCTTATAACGCATTAAAAAGGAAAAATATATACTTAATATAATTATAATAAAGAAAATACAAGTTTAATAGGTTCTGAATTAAATTATTACTGAAACTATTATTATAATCCACGAAATCTACTACTCGTTCTTAATGCTTTCATACATAATGTAGGGGTATCTCATATTACTTTTATTTCAATAAGATATGCCTTATTCACCACTATTTTTTGTCGTGTATTCATATTTCCATTGATATATCACATCATTAGAATCATTATTTTTATAGTATTAAATTTTTTATTTTATGATCATTAATTTTATAGTGCATATGGCCCGACTATTTTCAATGTTGTTTGGGTTTCTCTCGGAACCTCCACTTTTTGATAAGGTTATGTTTTCTATCTCTTTACCCTAAGGAAATTATAAATTATTTTTATGTAATTCATATAATTTCTATTTAAATTTTGGAAATCATGTATCTGAATTATTTAATCCTTAATTTATTGAATAATAAATTTTTTACAACGTTCCCTTTTCAAATCCTCATGATAATGAAGACCAATTAAAGGGAACATCCAAAATTCATGCCCATTTTAAAGTACACTTTATAATCATTTTGATGAAAAATATTTTTTAAATTACAATTTTTTTCATCAATAACTATCATAGATATTTTATGGTTTTATGAAATCAATGGAAACTTTATCCTCTCCAATTCCTCTGTTATATTTTCCCTCAATCTACACTGAAGTTGACCATTTAAAATGTTTATTAAAACATTTTTAACATGTTTTCATTTAAATTCGGCATCATTTATGCCTACAAAATATTTTCGTTGTCCTTGCCTTTTCGTTTATAATATATAAGTGTATATAGTCTAATTTTATGAGAAATACGAAATTATTTTCCAAAAGAAATCTTCATTCCAAAAAAAAGGTATTTCTCTCAAGAATTTATCAATGATTTTTATAGTATTTTCATATATAATTATGATTGACATATTTAAATTTGTATAGGAAACATTCTATTTAATGTTATATTTTTAATTTTATTATTTCAATTATAATAAATAAATTCTACATAGTAAGTGATGGGAGGGTCCTATTATAGCCCATCAATGCATTGATAGGGAAAATGCGACAAACTATAATGGGTTTTTACCCATTTATGTATCATGTTTATGCTGAATACTTGACAATATGTTTATTATATATGACATTTTTCATTACCTCATTATAATATTATAAATTGGTAGTTCACATGATTAGAAGAGATGTGGAATAACCATTGATATGTTTTAATATAACTTTATTATTTAGATGAAACTATTTATTCTTTTTTTATTCCTTCTATATTATTATCTAGATTATGTTTTAATGGAATGTGTATTAGTTATTCACAGTGCCTTATTGTTTATTATTAGTTATAAAATGTTACAGGATAAAATTTTTTGAAATATTTTTTTTAAATGAAGTAATTTTCCTTGATATCATTCATTTCAATAATTCAAAAATTCCATTCACATGTCATTGTCTTATCTTTCACTACCCACAATACCGAGTTTCTATGAAACATCATTTTATTGTTAAAATTATTTAAAAGATATAGTTATAAACTATATAATATCCTTTGTAATCTTAATAGAAAAAAATAACATTAAAACATTTTTTGAAATGGTTTTATATAAATAAATGATATTTATTATGAAAAGATAATTTTTGGTAAAGTCTTTATAGTTTTAAAATACTATTTACTCAAATGAACTACTTTTACTATCCTTTTGGGAAAAAACAACAAAATTAAATTTATAAAAATTTGAAAATTTAATTTTTTTAAATAAACATTATTTTTTAATTATGTATGTAAAAATTACCTTTGGGATAATTTTTGTTATTTTTATGAGAAATTCATTTTTTGATAAATAGTGAAAAATAATGTATTTTAGTTAAAAACTAATTTTCCATTCAAAAAATTATTAATATAAATTTTAATATTAATTTGGGTTCTTAGTGAAGATAGATCAATTATACATATATTAAACCAATATATTTAATGGTAATCATCTTTATATGTAAATTCCTTATAAAACAATATTTAACTTTTGAACATTTTTAGTTTATAACCCAATTTTCTTGCTACGCATATGAGATTATTGTTAAACATAATTTTCCCACTTTGGTGATTTTAATTTAAAAAATGTAATGAAATGCTCATAATAAGTAGTATATTTATAGTATAATAGTATAAAAATAAAATTTAACCTGAAATATTGTTGAATGTGACTGAAATTAATCAGCACGATTAAGGTATGATTAAGCTTAATTAGGGACTCAATATTATTCATAAGGACCAAAACGTCCTACAAATATATACAAAAGCTATTTTCCACCAATAAATTTAGAATACATATTATTGTTCCTAATTTTATAGGTGATTCAGAAATTATTAAATGGAAGTTACCTATATAAAATGAATAGTAAGGAAAAAGACAAAAAATGAACTATCCTTACTTTTAACATTTAGAAAATGTTGAGATATAAAATAATTCACAATTTCGGTCATAAATATGATTTTCAAATATAAATGGGTTTTTATTATCATAATAAATTATCAATAATATTTATGGATTATATTTTTACATAAAATTCTTAAGAAACACCAACAAATTTATTATTTAGTTAATAATTAACTTAAATAAACGATACTATAAATATTAAAAGTTAAGTGAATCGATTGAATTATTGTATTTAATTATTAATAAGAATAAATTTTAATTTTACAAAATTTTGAAATTAATATATTTTAATTTTAATATTAGTTTTATTTTATAAAATTAAAATTAAATAAATAATATCAAAATTAAATTTTTTATTATTTTAAAATAAATTATATTTAATTAATTGATTTAAAATTAATAAAGTGACTATATTTTTCCAATATAATTTTAGGTGTCAAAAAATATTTAATATGTCATATTAATGGACCAACTTATATATTATAATGAATATATTGGCCCATATTTTATAAAAACATTGTTTGAACGGTCCAGGTTAAAGAATTGTTTAGTGTGTCACATGCGCTTGTTTCAAAAATGAATTACCAAAACACATGAGATTTTTATTTTTCAAATTATAAATTATATCTAAATTTAATTGTATATATATTTTATATTTAATATCTCTTTATTATAGTACTAATCGTTAAATTTAATGATTTTTGAAACTAGATTCTTTAATATAAATAAAAAAAATTGGCGAATCGTAGAAGATAAGGTGCAGACTTATTAAAATGAATATATTTTTGTGTGTTTTAAATTTTATTTCTACCATAAATTCATAATGATCAATAAGTTAATTATTTTTTAGGAACAATATTTAATGGATACATCCCATTATTGAAAAGATTTTGATATTTATAAGTGTTTCAGACCCCTCTACATTAAAAAGGAAATCACTTTACCCCATCCTCACACCACTCAATACACATTTTCTAATCAAAACACTTCAAAAATAGTATCAAATTTTTTTTACCTTACTCATTTAATCCATAAATTTGGAATAATATCATCCAATGAAGCTCTTTGGTGCATACCAAATGGAGTTACCCAAATAAGAGGTAACACCCTCCCTCAAAAACCTTTATTTTATTTTCTTCCTCCACCACCTCCAATGTTATTACTGCGTAATTGTATAAACAATATCCTCATTATACTATTTTTTATACTATGGCCTTAAAACCTACTTAAACACAGTTTCATCTAATTGTTAATGAACATAATTTTTATCTGTAAATCGAATTGCCACATCAAAAAAGTTGATTATTCGTACATTCTTTTCTACCTATAATGGATTGAATTTTGATGGAAACTATATTAATATATTATATATATTATATTAATTATTTTATTAATCTTGTAAAATCCAATTAAAATCCACACTTGTATATTTTCTATTTGGGGAACATGTGATAATTTCTTTTGAGGATGTGTGGACAACCGCCCCCTCAAAGCGATGTTATTCATTAACACAGTAGTTGGAATGTGTTAAGGATGTGTTTTTTTAAATTATAAGAGACATATTACTTAATAATAATACTATAATGACTGTATATATAAATATATATAGTTATATAGAATTTACAGTCTTTCTTTCTATAATATAACATGATAGAAGCATCATTCATGCTTACACATGGCCTACTGTTTCCATGAACGATGTATTCCATTTGGTAATTATATATCAAATAGATTGTTATAAAAAACTTAAAATTAATATATAATAAATTTATTTCATGTTTTTCAATCTATAAATCATGATATAATTATAAAGACAAAACATTAAACATATTAAGGTATATAGAATGAAAAAAATACATGTTACCCGAAGTGAAAAGTTAACATAAAATTGTTAAATAGAGGGATATATAAAGTCATAATATGACTATATATGGTATTTATATAAAAATATTATTCTTTAAAGTATTTATTATAAATATACAATTATAATCCATGAATCTTGTATGAGTACGAATAGAGTCAATATAGAAGTAAGGGAATTTCATCTAATTTTTTTTTTTTGTGAGATACATGCTTTATTCACCACCCATTACTTTATTGTGTTGTATATAATGCACATGGATTAATTCTTATTATTATTATAATTAATTTTATTGGGATTAAAATATCAGTTTTATGATCATTATTTAATGTTATTTATGTTTCCAAAGTTACCAAATCGGTAACATAATTTTTTTTTCAATTTCAATTCTTTGAGACACATGCCATGTTATTCACTGATATTTTTCTATGGGGAGTATATAATTGATTTTTAATGTTATATAATAAATTTAATTCTTTTCATTATATTTTTTGCTTCATTTAATTTCATTTTCCTACATATGGATTATATTTCAATGTTTCTAAGTGGTAAGAGTTCATTGAAATAGTCTCATCACTTTTAAATTTTTTTTTCTGTGATTCTTTTGATGAAATAATAAGATCCATATCTATATAATAGTAATTAATTTTATTATACCTTGTTATTATTGATATATTATTTTATTGTTTCCATTTTTCAAACAATTGGTATTTGTTAAAGTTAAGAATATGTTTTAAAAAAATCCCGACATTACCATATCTTCAGTCGAAAATCTATGTTCCTCTAAAAACATGTTTTCTAAAAAGGGTTTACAAGAATTTTATACTATTAGACTATAATATTTAAAAGAAAATTTTACCATTTTATTGTTTTAACAATGTTTTAAATGGAATATTTTTCTTGCAGTCTGAAAAAGTCAATTTAATAACATTTTTACCATGAAAAAAGTAATGTTCTTTTTACCTCATATGATATGTATGGATTCAGCCATCATCATTTCTATAAAGATTAATTTTCAAATTAAAAATAATGTTTTTAAATAAATAATATTTTTAATTTAAAATAATATTTTTCAAATTACTATCAATGACCTTTTATAATATTTTCAAGAAAAAAGGGGTTCAAAATGATTTCCATCTTATTTTAAAAGTATTCAATGAACATGGATTTATAAAATAAATTCATTTTTATTTTATAATTTTTCAAGTAAAAAGGTATTCAATGGGTTTTAAGGCTTTCTTAACATATTTTGAAGTTAATTTTCAGGAAAATAATTTCTTAAATTGTTTTACATTTTTAAAAATTGTTTTTCTAAGAATAAATTATATTTTCTCCAATTAATGTTTTTGAAATATATTTCAAGATTATTTTCCACATAAGATGACATATGTTGATGTTACTAATTAAATAAATAATTGGTTATGAACCCATTTCAACAAAGGTCGTTTTCCTATAATATGGGCTATGTCGAAATTCCTTGTCTAATATGGAAATAATGTTTTATACATATGTGGTTTCCATAATTCATTGTCTTATTCTTACTCTATGTTATCGTGGATTATGTTATTTATTTTCTTATGAATAATGTATTTTAACCTTCATGCTTTATGAAATGAATTATTTTAATGATTAATGATATGTATGGTATTATCTTATAATTGTTTGGTCATGTTCTCATACTCTTCTGCTCATGTTTAGGCTTTCATGTCTCCCCTGTTTACATTTACTAAGAATATATCATCAACCATTTTTATGTTTAATTCCACATGTTATGAATATTTTGACTAATTATGAAATTTATAATATGAATTATATTCATGAAAAACCTTGATGGATATAATGTAGTTCACTTATGTACCGATGTTTATGTTTCCACATTTTCAAAGGCTCTAAACAAACAGAGTGTATGGGCATATGCTTTGTGTAATATTTTATGTATTCTCCATTAGTGATGTAGTGTCAATCCAAAAAATAGGGTCATTATAGTTGGTATAATAGAAATGTTTTAGTTATTCTTTCGATGTAAGGATTAGAAATCTCATTGAGGATCCCAAGGCTATATCCACGGATAATTATAAAGATGAGTCAACATTGAGGAAAATATCTGGGAAATTTGGTTAAGGATAGAATGAGTGGTTTCTAAGAAATAAATATCATTCAATAGAATGCAAGTGGAAGAGGACATGGCACAAATATACCTAGGTGTAACAACTCCAACAAGATATATCGAGCGTGACTCGGCGTAATCTGGTATACAACAATGGGCCTTGATGCACACCTGATTTTCACACTCCTGGGGGATATTCTATGGGAATTAATGTAGTCATAATAAACCATCATGAATGATATAAATAGAATATTATTCTTAAAAAAATAGACTAAACATAAGGTACCATATAATAAATAAGTATGAGTCATTATTTAGGCACATATAAGTAATTTTAATGATTATATGGTATCCCAATATGATAAATATTTCTAACATAATGTTTTCATGTTCTGGAAAATAGATATAACTAGAAGGAACATTGTTAACATTTGATATTTTATATGTGGAAGGTATCTAAATTATGAAAATATATTTACCAACAAGGAATAAGATAAATTGAATCAGAATGGTTGTATGAGTATTGGTTATTCTTCTGAAGATAAAGACACAGCAAGAGAAATGATAAAGGTATGTGTTATTCATATGGTATTGTTTACATTAAATATAATAAGCATGATTAGATTTATGTTGAGGATGCTTAATAATAGATTCATATTACATATTCTATGAATGAGGTATTATGTAATATGTTGATGAATCCTATATAATGGTTTAAGATAATTTTTAGTTAAATGATGTAATTATGTTTTGGAATTATCTGATTATGTTATATAAATTATGAAATATATAAGTATTTTCATTATAAATTTTCTATAAGGATTTAAAAATAAATGATCAATGGTGATGAATACATAGAAACATTGTTTCACTAAACAGTGATATTTTGATTAAGGGAGGGTAACCCTTAATTAATGCCTAATAGAGAGATAATGATTTTTGGATAAAGATATTTTGGGTATGAATAAGTAAATTAGACATCAGGAATTACCATGGAACTGGTTATTTAAATATTTTTCTATGTCATCAATGTTAAAGTATAAAACATTTTTTGAATTTGGGACAATATCCAATATACTTTAGAATAATGAAACATGCATGTTTTCAATAAGGAATTTTGGAAATTCCGGTTATTACAATGTTTTAATTGAATATACGATGAATATATTACCATGTTGAGAATGTGAGAACCTAGAGAAACTTTGTGATATATCAGATAACATTGTTAACATTATTTTGAGACTATATTTGATAAGAATTGAATTTTCGTTTTTTGGAAGGGTTATAAGGTTAACCATTTTTGGAGATTTTATGTTAAACTTCAAAGGAAAGAAGTATGATTAAATTGTTATCTATATATAATCGGTTTTATACATATTTGATAACCTTTTCAAACTAATTTGTGTTCATAATAACTAATGAGATGGAATATCTTGGGTATCATGTTCTGTTATAACTTTAGGAATGGAAAATCACCATCATTTTGAGAGAAATAGGTTAAGTGGATCAAAAAACCAAATAAAGTGATTTTTTCTTGAAATAATGCAAGTATATCAATTCATAAAAATTAATTAAACTTAGAAAAAAGGATCATTAATACAAATATTGATTCATAGTACCCTCATTTACAATGAATCAGAAGGTCCGGTAGGCCATCCTAGAATATGTCATTGTTATTTGTAACTTTATCTTAACTTTTTAGTATATCACACTCCATCATAATGTGATGGTATTATTTATATTCCATGACAATGTTTTCACTTACCAAATATTTTCTCCTATGTTGTAATCTCGTTATGATTTACATTAAGTAATCATTATGGTTCCAATTCTTCTTTTTCTAGGGATGTTTTATTATTAATTTTTCTAAAATGATTCTCTATGATTGATACTTTAATATATTAACAATTGACATCCAATACAAATTTCAAGGGAGAATTTAATTTTATGATTGGTAGAATGTAACACCCTATGATTTTGTGAAATATATTTTTTCAAAATAATAAGTTTTAATTTATCTTTTTTATAGTATAAATTCAAACATTCTTTCCACATATCACTGTCATCTCTTTCACAACGGAAAACACTACGTCTCTATGAAGTATCATTTTATTTTTAGAATTTTTTAAACTAGAAAGTTATAACCTAGGTAATAAACATTGTAAAATGAATTTTAATAAATAGCTATAAAATATTTTTTATAATGGTTTTATATAGATGAAATATATTTATTATGATAAATATAATTTTTTAAAGTCATTATATGTTTAATGATAATATTTTCTCAAATGAAATACTTTTTGTGTCCATCATTAGAAAATAGAAAAATTAATTTTATAAAATCATATATGTTTAATTTAATAAATTTAATTTAATTTTTGAATTTATAATGATAAAATTTACACAGGTTCATTTTTTGTGATTTTTCTAAGAAACAATATTTTTTGATAAATATTGTAACATATTTTTATTAAGGTAACTACTAACTTTTTGTTTAAATTACTATTAACATAAATTTATATTTTAATTTGGATTTTAAAGTCACGATTGATCAAATATACATATATTAAAAAAGTTTATGTCATTTTAATAATTTATATATGGAAATTGGTTATAAAAAGTTATTGAACATTTGAACACTTTTAATATTAAAAACCCACTTTCTCGCCTTGTCTATTAGATTGGCGTTAAGCATACATAGTGAATAAACATTATTCTTAAGGACCATAATGAATGAGAAACATTTATAATTTTTTATGATAATAATTATACCATGAAACCTCTTTGATATAATTTTATGGTTTAGTGGGATATTATTTAATGAAAGTTCTCTATATAAAATAACAAGTATGGAAAATGAAAAAATGGGAACTTTATTTACCTTTTACATTTATAAAACATTGAGATATGAAAAAAAAGAAATTTTTGGATATTGATAACCTGTCGAAATAAAAATGGGTTATTTGTGTCATATTAATTTATCAATAATTATTATAGATGATTTCATTAATTAAATTTCTTAAGAGACAACAATGTATTGATTATTTAGTTAATATTTAACTAAACATACTATGAATAGTAAAAGTGAAATGAATTGATTGAATTGTTTCCTTTAATAATTTGTGTGGATTAATATATCATGTTACTTATTTTTTAAAATTATATATTTTACTCCCAATAATTTTTTAATATTTTTAAATTAAAATTAAATAAATAATGTCAAAATATATATTATTTTTAGTTTACAAGAATTGACATTTTCTTAATGGCTTAAAATTAATAAAAATACTATATTATTTAAATTTATTTTTATATATTTATAAATTATTAAATATGATATATTATTTGTCCGATTTATCTTTTATTAAAACTTATTTAACCATTGATTGAAAAAACATGGTTAAAATGGTTCGAGTTTAAGTTGTGTTTTGCACGTCACATGCGCTTGTTTTAAAAATTAAATTCCAAAACACATGAGATTTTTATTTTTTAAAATTTATATCAATTTTAAAATTATTTGGATATATATTATATAAAAAATATCACTTTATGTTTGTCCTAACGGTTAATTTACTTACTCTCAAAATCTAGATGCTTTAATAAAAATCAAAATAATAACATTGGGAAATCCTAGAAGTTAAGGAACCAAATTATTAAAATGATAATATTTTGGTGTGGTTAATTTTTTTAACCACAATTTTATATTAATCAATTATTTTTCAATTTTATTGGAATATTAGGTGATGTTTATATCCCATTTTTGAATACCTTTTTTATTTAAATGGTTGTCACTTTCCCTCCACTATAATTTTGATAGAACTCTACCACTTTCTCACACATCTCATGCCACATTGGCTCATCAAGAATATTCTGAAATAGGCTCACTACATACCTCCATTACTCATTTATTCCAACATTTGGTCATAAATCATTCCATGGAATCCCTTTGGTTCAAACCAAAAGGAGTTACCCAATTAAGTGGTAACACCCTTCCCTCAAGATCCTTTCTTTTATATTCAATCTCCACCACCTCCAATATAATTATTACATGATTTTATAAAAAAATAATTATCCAAATGTACTATTATTTTTTTGTTAAATGTTTTAAACCTAAAATGACACACAATTCAATCAAATGGGTAACAAACATATTGTTTCTAAGCATGGTGAACTAGTACCTCAGAAAATGATGACAGTTTATTCTTCCATTTCCTCCTTTCATAGTGGGAATTATGATAGAAAATATATTTATATATATAATATATTATATTTAAATGTATTAATGTTATTTAATCCTTTCACATCCCATATTATTATACTTCAATTTAGGGTAAATATGATAATTTCGTTTGAGGAAGTGGGGACTACAGCCCCCTCAAAGTGATGTGATTAGTTCACACACTACATCGAATGTATTAATGATGTGTATGTGGAACATATATGATATATGTAATATAATAAGTATACTATAACAATAATATATATACATATATAGATACTTAATATTCATTTACACTCATTATCCCAATACAATAATAAAACGGAAACATCATTCATGCGTACATATAACATACCATCTCCATGAACAACATATTCCATTTTGTACATATATTTATATAATATATTATTAATGTAAACATATATAATATATATATATATATATGAATTTTTAAATTCTTGAAATCATGATATAAGTATAACGACCAAAGATAAAAAAATGAAGACACATGTGAAGAACAAAGTGGACATTACCTGAAGTGAAACATTAAAACTAAAATTGTAACAGGAGCATAATATAATATAATAATTAATCCATATATGTTATTAGATATAAGAACATTATATTATAAAATATTTATAATAAACATAAATTTATAACATGGAATGTTGTATGAGTAAGAAGAGAGTCAAGATGCAAAGTAATTGAATTCCATCTCAGTTTTCATTTCCGTGAGATACGTGCTTTATTCACAACCCATTACTTTTTTTAGTGTGTATACATCCCATAGATAAATTATATGAGTAATATAATTATAATTATAGGTATTTTAAAAACCATTTTAAGATATTTTTTCCATCATATTTGTTTTTTAAACATTACCAAATCAGAAAAGTAATTTTGCCTCACTTTTCCTTCTTCGAGACACAAACCATGTTATACACCTATATTTTTCCATGACATGTATATACTACCATAGAAATATTATTCCATGAATAAAATTATTTTCATGATAGTTTAAGATTCATGTATGTTCATATTATTTCCAGGAGGTTATGGTTTAATGTTACCATGTAGTAAGAGTTTTTTGAAACAGTCTCATCACATTTCGAGATTGTTTATGTTTATTCTTACATTAATGAGATATTACGATCCATATCTCAATATAACTCAATATTGTTTTATACTATGGTTATTCATGATATATGCATGTATTGGTACAAATTTTAAACTCTTTAGAACATATGATATTTAAGAATGTGATTTTAAGAAAGCTCGACTATACCCTCTCTTCGGTTAGAAATATTCATCCAAAACCATGTGTTCTATATATGATTCCAAGAATATTATACTATTATATTTTAATATTTAAAATAAAATTTCCCCCTTTATTCTTTTACAAATTCTATCAGATGAATATTTTTTTCACTTTCCAAAAATGCATTTTTCTAACCATTTTACCATGGAAAAGGAATATAATTTTTACCTCGTATGACCTGTATTGATTTACTAACCATAATTTAGATGTAGTATTAATTTCATGTTTAAAAGGATAATTTTAAATCATGAAATTTGTTGAATAAATTTTATAAAATATTTTTTCAAAAAAATTTAAAAATCATTTATAATTTTTCATGAAAATGGTTTTCAAAATATATTCCATCTTATTTTATAAGTTTTCATGGAAAATGGTTAACGAAATATTTTCGAGGTTCATTTATATGTTCTCATGGAAAATGTTTTTCAAAAGGTATTGAATAATTATTTAAAAAATTTTCATATTTATTATGAAGAGAATGAATCTCAAAAGGTTTTACATTTTTAAAAAGTGTTTTCTAAAGAAAATAAGGATACTTTCCTTAATTAATACCGTTGAATGATATTTTGAGATTATTTTCAATCTAAGATGGAAGATATTTTTGATAATAATGACTTTATGTGAAAAGATATAATGGTTCAATTCATATTCTTTCTCATAATGGTTTATTTGTTGATGTCATGACTTTTTTGAAACCTACTTCTCTTTAATGGGTCATATATTTATAAAACCCATTGTTCATTCAAAGGTTTTATGTTTATGAAAAATATTCTATTTTCAAAGGATGTATGTTTAAGAAACATTATTCTTTTCCTGAGTTATTATTTTATGAAATGATTAGGAAACCTTTATCTTTCCCACAAGTTATAATAATTTTACATTTTTATGATACCCATTTCATTTTATGGGTTTTGATGTGATTATTTATGAATTTGTGTCACATTAATGAATTATTTAATTATGATATTGGTGAAACCTATATCACCATCAAATTTATTTGGTAAGATTTATATCTAATGATATAGTCATGGATTAAATGACGAGTGAACTTAGTTTGGAATTATAGTTCTAGAACAAGAAATTAACTTGGTTTAGTATTATATGGTCAGAACTATGAGTAAAATTAGTTCAGTAATACATTGATAGAATGGTGTGTGAACCCGGTTCAGTAAAGGAATTTGTGCACTAATATGGAATTGGTTGTAATGCCTTCTCTACTTTGGAAATCATATTATATTTTTATGTTTTTTCCATAATTCTATATTTTCATCAAATAATAGGATTTTTATCTAATGTTATTTATTTCATTATGATTCATGTCCTATGAATTATCTATATTTATGCCATGATTTATGTTTATAATCATGGATATGTAGGGTATGATCTTCCACTATTTTGATCATATTATCATACTCTTATTGTAATGTTTATTCTTACATGTCTCCCTTTATTACCCCTACTAAGCATATAAGCTCACCCCTTATTATGTTTCATTTCCCATGTTATGACGATTTATCCTAGATAATATTTTTCTATGAAGGGTTCTATTCATGAAGAACAGAGTGGGTGTTAATTTATCTCACTTTTGTACCAATGTTTATTTTTCCATGTTTCTAAAGGAACTAAACTAACATGTTCTTTGGTAGTATGTTTTTGTAATAATTTGTGTATTCCGAAAAAGTGATTTAATGATTACATATCAAAAGAGAGAGTCATTATATGATAGATTCTATTATATTTCATACCGTTACAGGGAATCCGTACTCCCCCATTTCATATGTTTTATTTTTCCTTAGATATGAATATGCATATTATAAATGACTTGAATGGATAATCGAGAAGTTTATGGTTATTTCCAATGGATTTTCTATGTTTTTCCCTTTCATGTGATAAAGTATAACTTATTTATGTATCTGGTTTCACAATGCTTCTAAACTATTAGTTAATTTAGGTTGAAAATTCTATACTTGTTATACCAATTTAGTATATTAAGGAACCATCTCTAAGATACTATGTTTGTGGAATTAAAAATTGTTATAAAAGGATATTTTTCAAAAGCCTTGGAAAAATAGATTTAGAAAAAAATATATTAGTGAGCATAAACTTCTGATAATACTTAAAGATAATCATAGATGAACATCCTATAATTTTGGTGTAATATAGAATATATGGGTCTTATTATCAATGCATCCATGTTTGGATACAACAATTGGAGGTGGTTCTAAAAGAGATGTACTTAGGGGTAAAAAATTAAACAAGGTGTGTCGACCCTGACTTGACCTAACATGGTACATGACAATGGTCATTTCTATTCACTGGGTTTGAAATTATTTTGGGATATTCTTAAGAAAGATCAAATTATCATTACAAACCACTATGTTTGATTTGAATATATAATGAATTGAATAAATC
This sequence comes from Viscum album, assembly GCA_963277665.1. Taxonomy (NCBI): domain Eukaryota; kingdom Viridiplantae; phylum Streptophyta; class Magnoliopsida; order Santalales; family Viscaceae; genus Viscum; species Viscum album. The sequence goes on along the minus strand of OY728138.1, from coordinate 1,983,602,208 downwards.
AGGTTATCCCTATTGTGGTTAGGATTGAAAATAAGGTTTCATGATATTCTAAAAATGATTATCCATTTTTCTCACTATGACTATTCCTACAAAATTTGTGATTTTTGTTTTTAGTCAATACCGAAAACCAAAAATAGTTATGATAATATTTCACATGTTGGAAAATGTGGTGGTGATGAGTAGTCCAATGTGATATTGATATAACTGAAATATATCATGTAATTAATTAATCATTTTTCCTAAAATATTAATAACAACTCAAACCTTAAAAAACTCCTGGAATCCTGAAGGAATATAACTATGATGTTTTCAAACAGCTTAAGTGGTTGATACCATGGAGATTAGAAGGCTTGATTTCCAGTATGTAGGAAATGTGGAAAAAGACACCCCAAAATGTGTCTCAATGGTTTTGAGAAGTGATATGTATATTTTAAAAAAGAAAAATTAATTAATTGTAATGGAAAAATTAATTGTATGATTAATGGAAATAAAACATGCCCTTGGAATCCATTTTAGTTCATTTCTTTAAATGTCAGGAATCTGGAAATTACCTAAGTCAATTCCCACTTTTATAGAATAACCTATAGACCAATTAATAACCTATGTGGATATTAATCAGTGATGTATTTATATAATGGTGTTGAATTGATAAAACTAGTTATTAATAATATTTAATTAATCTTCATAATGTCTATTTTGGATGTTATATTTTTTTAGTTTTACAAAAAGGGAAACCCATAGGGTGGGTGACAACTGATCGTGTTTGGTAAGGTTTTGGGGTTTAATCCCAAAACCGAAGGGTGATAAGGTTTCACCGACTACCTCTATTTTATATGAAGTATTTATTAACATGAAACATTATATGTATATATATTATGGAAAAATGATATTTTTAATTTAGGGACATTTTATTAATTAAATAGAAAACCTTTGGATTGAAAATTTATTTTCTAATTAAGTTATTAATGTTTTTTTGGTGACATCGAATATTTCTAGGAATAAAATTTGAATTGTATTTTGGAGTCAAATATTATTTTATTGTGTGATTATTAAGATTTATGTTAATTATGGAAATGGTTAGAATAACGGAAAAATTTAGTGTCCTTTTTGGAAAATGAATTTGTGTAGACCTCTTTTGGATGAGTCTTAATGTTGCAATGGATTAAATAGAATATTGGATATTATTTTTTGAGGTTAAAATACGAATTATTGGATGCCTTGTGGATGTAATTTTTGTTCTATAAAATATTTAATGACTATAAGAATTAATGGTGGATCTTATAGTACATGAAATTTCATCAAGCCAGAAAAAATCAATTTGAACAATAATTACTAGGTGTGATTTCTGATATGAGAATATATAGGAGCACTACCAAAGTATGAGTTAATTATTATAATAGGTAAATTAATCATGTAAGATTATTTTCTAATGTAATTAGTGGAATATTAATAGAATCCATCAAATCATGGAAAAATAATTTTGTATAAACTTATTATCTATTTACTTTTACAGCTAACAAATCATTGGTATTTTCATAGATCAAATGATTTATGGTTTCGTGATGTTTAACATTCTATATGACTATGTTTTCTATAAATATTTATCAGAAAATTATAGTTATAATTCTGTACCAAATCAGCATTATTACTTTCCATTAATGATTTCCTAACCAAAATCCTATTTTTCTAGTGAACATCACATTTACCTTTCAGACTTATTAAGATGATATTTTATAAACCCTATTTAAGATGTTGGTTCCCCAAAATTGAATTTTGGAGTATCATCCTTTGACATTCAATGTACAATATCAAATTGTAAGGATGAAATTTACATAATGTGGCATTAATGAAACACCTCATTATTCAATGAGATATATCTTTTAAAATTTAATTTTTTGACAACATGTTTTTTATAAAATACCATGCTTAAAATGATAATAATATACAATTAAAAATCATAATTTTAAGATGAATATTATAACATAGATGTTTAATTAGAAGGAATTAATAGTATTGATTAAATTATTAAATTTATATGTTATATAGTTAATCAAATGTTTTTATATTCATCCAAATGATTATATAGGAATACGATAAGAATGAATCCAATTTTATGAATTAAAATGATATTTTTTTTTCTAAAGACCATTTTACCAACTTTTAAATGATTCTTTTAAAAATAAAATTTGATTGCTTTATAAAGCTTATTGAACAAAATAAAATTTATTTTGAAAATAGGAATTTCATAATTAGATTAGTGTGAAATTTTGGTATCTTTCAGAAAAAATTTATTTTCCAGTGAATAGAAAAATATTCCAAATTTTTTATAAAATTTTACTTATACATATATTAATTGTATATTAATGATTTTAATTTGAAGTTATACTATAAATGGGAAAATAAAATTTATGTATCTTATGAATGAAAATATAATATTTATATATAAGAGTATAAGGAAATAAATGTTTTTAAAATGATAAATTTAATAATATTATTTTGGTGAAGGATAAATGTTAATTCAATCTTTTATGCTTGGACCAGGATAATATGGAAGATAACCATATTTATATATTTTCTATTATTTTTATCTAAATTTAAAAGAAGAAGTAATCCCCTCATTTTTTTCAGTGAATATCAGACCGAACAACATATTCAAAATAATAATAATATCAATTTTTAAGAATTTATATCAGATTGGGAAGTAGTTTTCTAGAAGAAAAGGTTCATTAGAATTACCTTCAGTCAATACTAAAACGAAGATCATATTGAGGACTGTAATCTCATTCTACATGGTTCCAATATAAATTTGATGTTACATTTATACATTGTATTTCAAAAATGTCATAAATTTTTTGATAACATGTGATGGAATCCTTATGAAAGAGAGGGTGAGAAAATGTGATTCCAATCATAATTATTTTTTATTAGAAACAGTAATACAAATACGACCTTTAAAAGCACTAGAAATGGCCTCTATCAGGGATAAAAATCACTGAATACTCGAGTGAGGTTAAAATCCCTAGTCCTTTATCTATAATGAAATGGTTTTGATAAAGGATTCATTTATTAGTGCAAAAAAGTGCTAATAATTACGACCATTATCAGTGCTTTATTTTAGCACATCTAAAGGAACAATTTATCAGTGATTTTTTAGAACTGATAAATTATACCATTATCAGCGATTCTACGGTCACTGATAATGTAGACCTTTATCATCACCATAAAAAGCACTAATAAAGGGCTACACGACTATGTGTTCCAACAACACACTACAGCACCAATGTAGTGTACTGTTATAGCACATCGCAGCCCCAAAAATCCATTAGATATCCACCAAAACATGTCTCATCTCATGATTTAAATGATATGAAATTTACAACACCAAAACAATAAAACAAAACTATATTATAGGCATTTCAAACATAGTTTCATTTAATTATATAAATACAAATTATTACATACAATCTAAAAATAAATGTTCCTTTATCTTTTAATGCATAAAAATTGCATGTTATTTCTAAAAAAACCTCCCTTGATCATGAAAAATAACACACGTGTATAAGAAAACAATTCTTATGTTATTAATAATATAATGAAAAACAGTAAAAGAGTTTTTTAGTTTTACTAAAATTAATAAAAAAAATTTAAATTAAAAGACATAAATGCAGTAATAACAATCAAAAAGTGCATCAGATTAAGGTGTAGATGATTCCAATATATATCATATTACTTTTGGATTATTTTCATAATGTATAAAAACAACCTAAATGTGTTTTCTCGGTTTTAAGTATGTCAGTTATATTTTTTACTAACATTTTATTTTAACATGGAAAAACAGACTTTTGACTCATTATGATCGCATCATGTAATGGTTTAATGTGAAACAAATTAAAAATTATGACAAATCACTTATCTATCATTATTGTAAATTATCAAAAAAAATATTATTGCATTTGATTTGTTTTCAGTGAGCGACTTTTTGTACTAAAATGTCAATTTTAACTAAAAATGGAAAAAATGATTCATATCAAGAACATCGTGTATCAGATTGTGGTGATAATGATTTCTACACATCAAAAATGACTTATGGATCCCTTTTATATTGTATTTAATCAATAAAAATCTGTTTTCTTGGTTTTGAGTAGGATAGTTGTCCACTTTACTAAAATCGATGAAAATTTTAAATAAAATGATGAACATTGAGTCATACCGGTCTATCTGTGTCTCATATTGAGGTGCGTTAGATTCATATATGTCTCAAATGAATTATAAATTATTTTAATAAGTAATTAAGACAATATTATTATGTTTTAAGTTTATTTAGTTAGTCACATGTCTTTTTTACAAAAATGTCATTTTAAAATAGAAACATGCACTATGAATCATACAGATCACACTGTGTTTTGGATTTTGGTGTGGATGATTCATAGACATAAAAATAACTATTGAATACTTTTCCTAATGTATTTAAATAATTTTATTGGGTTTGATTAATTTTGGGTATTTTAGTTGGCCTTTTACTCAAATTTATTTCAATTTAAAATAATAACCTGCACTTGGAGTCATATCGGTCTCACTGTGTATCAGATTGAGGATCGCCTAATTCATGCTTGTCTAAAATAACAAATGGATCATTTTCCTAAACTATCAAGACAATATGAATGTTTTTATTTGGGTTTGAGTAGTTGAATTTGATTTATTGTGAAAACTGATGTCAATTTAAAATAAATATGAACATATACTCATATCGTTCACATTGTGCATCCGATTGAGGTGTGGATGATTTTGATATGTTCTAAATCACCTATGGATTTTTGTCCTTATGTATAAAAATAATATTAATGTGTTGTCTCAATTTTAATTATGTCACTTTTATTTTTTACAAAAAAGGTTATTTTTAACATGAAACACAGACTTTGACTCTTATGTATGAAATCATGTATCCATTTTATGTTAGAATGATTCCTACACATCAAAAATGATTTATGAATCAATGGCATAAATTATCAAGAAAACATGAGTGTGTCTGCTCAGTTTTCATTTGCTAAAACCTTCTAATGTCAATTAACAATCTTTAACTGATAACGCACTCATTGAGTTATTTGTATTTTTTACTAAAATTATTTAAAATTTAAAATATAATGATTTACTTTAATTCATACCGATAACATCTTGTATAGTATTGAGGTGAAAATAATTCATACACATCCCAAAGTCACGACACATTGCATGAGAAGCTTCAAACTGCCATCACAACATAAGAAGCTTCAAATAAACCACATCCACTCAAAAACAAGATTCCACCAGTATAAGAAACCAATTACTATGTGTAATAATAAAAATAAATTAATTTTACAAAATTATTAAATAATAAATTAATTATATAGATAATTATTTTACAGTGAAAATATCAATATTACCTATGTCATTTAGCAGTGGAGAGAACATGAGGGAAAGTGAAAAATGTCAACACTACATGGGTGAATGTTTTGGTGTAGAAATGGAGAATAAATGGAGATACCTCCTCTAATTTAACAATAAAATTCCCTCATATAAGAAAAAAATTATTATAAGAGTTATCCTTAAAAAAAGTAAATTAAAAATAAATATAAAATGAAACATTAATTATATGTACAATGATTTTACTCTACAAACATCAAGATCAACATTATAGTTAAGAAGTGAAAGCAGAATCGCTCTTTGAGAAAACGTAGTAGTGAGAACGTAAAAAAATGTGATAAATGCAACACTGCTATGGTGACATTTTTTTAATTTAGATGAATATTGGACAAATATCCCAAACTCAAACAAAAGATTCCACTTTTCTAATAAAATAATAATTGTGTGATTAATACTAAAAAGAAATAAATCAAACAAAAATATGAGACAATACCATAATTCTATGGATATTTATTTTGTTGTGAAGGAATCAAGTTTACCTCTCTAATTTTGGAAGAGGCAACATGATTTATTTTATTCTAAAGGAAGTGTAGAGAAATTTAAATAAAGTTCTAAATGTAACATTGTAGGGGTGAAATGGTTTTTAGAGAGAATTAATCTGTGAAATTTGTGGTGTAGATGGGCATGAAATACAGACAAAGCACCAAAATTTGAAAAAAATAATCCACCTTTAAAGAAATCAATTTTTATGTAAAAAATTATTAAAATTAAACATAATTATGAAACAATAAATTAATTATATGGACAATTATTTTTGTATGCAAACATCAAGATTACCACTTTTTCTGAGTAGAGACAGCCTTATTGCTCTTTATGCAAAGGCATGACACATAGACAAGAATCTTATTAAATAAATAAAATCTAAAAGGAATAATAAAAATTAAATAAAAAATTTATTATATAATTTTTCATAAAATTAGAAGAATTATATCCTAACATTGAATTTACATCTTTCAAAAGGTCTTTTTATTAGATATATGATATTAATAAAACTAATTAATTTTTTTTCACTTCATTACAATTTAGAAGACTATATGGATGCGAGGAAAATGGGTGATAATTAATTATATCGATGCCTATTAGACTATATTCATCGATGGAGCCAAAATAATGACTAGTTGTTCATCAATCACATATATAATAACAAAAGTAAAGATTCAATGTGCACTTCACTACCATTGGTTAACAACTACCTAGCATAGCATCTGACCTGAACTTCCTTCCCAATGTCCTGGTGATTCTCTCATCCCACACATGATCTCCACTATATCAATCATTCCACCATTAAAATAACACTTTTCCTTCTATTCCATTCAATTTAATTCATTATTTAAATAAATCATAATATTTTTCCTTCATATAGATTTCTGATTCTCATGTTGTCTCTTCAATCATATGTGTTTTCCAAAAAACTATTACCAAATGAATTAGCGTATTCTAAAAAATTTTATCTCTATGTTAAAGATTCAAATTAATTTGTTTCTCTCTATAATTTCGATGAGAGCATCATGAGGAAACTAGGAATGAAGCTCATGTCTGAAGCGATGAAAAGTATTAGTAAACCAATAGTAGTGAGGTGCTCAGAGAATCAATAATTTTTTATTAGCTTTGTTAGTGATGCACAACCAATTCTTGTTTTGGCTGAATTGATCAATAGAGACAAATAGACATCAATATTCTTCCATATCTTCTTTAAAAATATTTCTAGAATAACAAAAATGTAAATATTGACATATGTATTTAGAATTGTCCTCTTCATTTTCTCTTACAGACATAATCAATTATTTATCTACATGTTCATATTCATCTGTCAAATGATTAGTGTGCACCCATTTTTACTTCATATCCATCCTATTGGGTTTATGAAATAATATTTTTATAAAATATATAAATAAATATAGATAAGATATTCATTATCAAAACTGAATATAATAGATAATTCTAATAAGGAAAACTCAACATTTGATTGTTTCAACAAATTTTATAATGTTATATAAAAAGGGTAATTGAATTTATGAAAATAATTAGTCTACATGAAACCATTATTAAATATTCTAAAGTAATGAAAATATAATATATCCAATTAGAGTATAATAAGAAACTAAAATATGATAAACAAGAATAAAAAAATGTCATTTAGTCAACTAATGGAAATAAAAATGTATTGGAAAAAGGGATGTAGCAACCTAAGGAATTAATAAATTTAAAATTAATGGAATATCAATATTTTAAATCATTTCAAGACTCTTGGGATTTCATATTACCACACTGACCCATCCCAAGTAAATTCTATGTACTACAATTAGATGTTAAATTAACATTAACTAATGGAATACATGAATTGGAATTACATCAAAAAAAATCTGATATTTATCTCATTATATAATATGATAATAATGTTTGTGAATTGAAAAATTTTATATATGAATTGAAACAATAACTATTATCTTAGTATTGATGGTTATATGAATTATTAAAGAAATATTAATTTAAAAATTAATGAATTTCTCATAATCATTACATAAAAAACAATTTTATGGATAAATTAAAAGTGTTTATCAATTTGGATGATATGATATTTTGCGGTGCAAGAGATGAACGATGAAAAAAAACTACATTAACAATGAAAAATGTTTAAATATTGTTGATTAGTGAGTGGACATTTTCCTTCGTTTATAAGCTCCTCATGGTATACATGGGATATTTATTTCTTTATCCATGTATAGTTAGGTATTGAAGTGATACCATTTAAATGCATTGTTCATTAGTTAAATAAATAATCATAAAGTGGGAAAATTATTGAAAATCTACATTTCCGAGTAAGAAATTACAATGAATTATAGAGGTAGATAGGTCTTAAAAATGACGTATAACTATAGGGGGTAATCTCAAAAGTATATATTTTTTGGAAAATTAATGAGAGAGGGTTATTAAGATAATGATGAAAAATTATAATTTAGTTGGAAATAATTACATAGCATTAAGGTATAATATTTCATATATTATTATTAAAAGGATTTATAAATAATGTTGGTTTAATCTAAAGAGGCGGGGAAATAAAAATTATTTTTTAATATTTTAGAGACATAAGATGTTTTATTATTGAGAAAAGGTATAACAAATTTAACAATATATATAGTTACCAAAAAAACCAAACACTTCCATATATCGAACACCTGAGCTGGAATATGATACGGTCCAATAGATATTTTTAATCCTCCCAAGGTAGGAAATAAACACTAGGGAATTAAAAACAATATAGTGGGAATGATTTGGCCAAAAAAATAAATAATGCTAGTAGGAATAAAATTTATATAAAAACATGCTCGATGTATTAATGCATTATATTTCCACACCAACCTAGATAATTAGAAAAAAGAAGATATGAAGTGATATATTATAAAATAAATCCCTTAACCTACCTTCATCTACCTTACTCACAAAATCAATAGTTTCCATTCGTAAATTTTCTCATTTACAGAATAAATTGAAAAAATAAATAATTAATAATATCTATGATAAAATTGGTTGATTAGTTAAGTAATTTTAGACAATAATAAAACAAAAAACTAAAATCCATCTGTCACCATGAAGTCTAAAAACAATAAACTCTCTATGATTGATCAAGAGTTGAATAAAAATTGGAAAATGAGAAAATCATAAGGCATACCTCACTAGTTACATTCAGCTTACCAAAAATAATGGCATTGTTGAAAAAAAATAAAAAATGAAACAAACAATGCACAAATGAAATATAATGGACTTCCTCTCTATGTTGATGAAAATCATTGAACCCCTTGTAAACCCAAACTATATTACAATAACGAATGTCAAACGATATGATTGGGCAAATGGATGTAGTCGACTTGTGTAATTCAAGCATTAATTCATCATGGAGGAGCACCGAAAATGGGTGACTTTTCTGGAAAGCTTCTGATATAACGACATGTTTTGAAATGGGTTGGGTTTTTTAATAAGAAAAATATTCTTTTATCAGTGCTTATTAGTTATTCCTGGATAAAAGAACTATTTATCAGCCATTTTTTAGCAACGATAATGGTAGGTCATTATTAGTGTTAAACGTATAGCGCTGATAAATATTAATTTTATCATCGCTTCGTTTAGAGCTAATAAAGCCCCATCTTTATCAGATCTAAAAAAGAATTGGTAAAGACGCTTTTATTTGGGCTTATTATTTAAGAACTTTTAAAGGATTTACAATTATATTTATTAAAAAAGATTGTAATTATTTATATATACACAATAAATTTATATAAATGTAAATATAGCAAATAATATATATCTTTGTAAATATATTTATTATATTTTTATAATTATTAATTTATAATTATATAAAAAAATTAAACATAATATTTATATCATTATATATATTTATATAATTATACCTCATTATATTTAAAAAATATATAAAACTATAAATATAGAAAATATATACATTATTTTCTGTAAATTTATTATAAATTTAATAATTATTTTAAAACATGCATATATATATAATTATATAAATAATTTAAAAAATATTTATTAATTTGTAATTATAAATATATAATTATGTAAATATAGTAAATATAAATTTATAAATATATTTATTCATAAATATTTTTTACAGATATATTTTTAACACTATTAGTGAATATTTAATATTAAGTGCCCGAAAATATTTTAAAAATGGTTGATTTTGAATAAATTATGAATTAAAAAACATTATCAATATTGAAAAAATGGATATGTTTTATTTGTGTGTATTTTATAAAAAACGAATTGATTAGGAATATGTGAAATCAATATAACACTAAAATTGTTCTATATTAAATTGAAAAATCAAATGAACGTCAATTAAATGTCGGGCACTGTGATATTATTCAATATTTTTAATTAGTATCAATGATTATTTATAAACCATTATTCAAATAAATATATGACTAATTAATGTAGTGTGAGTAAATATTTAGTAGTATATAAATCATACTTATATACATTAATATATATATATATATATATATATTTAATATTCAAAATTTAATTACATTAATTAGAATATTTATCTAATTAATAAAATGATTAATATTTAATAATGTATAATCCATTTATTCATTTTTATCGATAATTATTTAAATTATAAAAATTCTAATTGTAATTTTTATTAAGATAAATTTTATTTTAATTTTATTTATTTATTTTATTTTATTTATTTGTCCCTTTATCAACCCTAAATAAGTGATGATTGAATAAATAGTTTTTAGAATTAAATGTAGAGAATTGATAAAAGTTCCCCATATTAGCGCTAATAAAATATTAAATTAATCATCTGTTTCTTTATCCTTGATAAATATTCCATTTATCAATTTTTTATTCTATCCTATTTAAATTCCAGTACTTTTAAAGTCCAGTATTATAGTATCGAATGAAATTTTTCTCCAATGGAATGAGAAGTTACAATACTTCCCCATTTAAGTCAGATGATTCCAAAACAGATCGTCAAAATAATCAATGTCAAGAAAGAATTAATGCTTAAAAGAAAAAAAATTTATGTAAGAAAGACACAACTGAAGTAAAAGCTTCTTGTTCTTAGATCATCTTATTCATATTTTTTTAGAAGGATGGGAAGGTTTTCTTGATCGTAATGAGGAAGTCCCAATGAGAGTTGGTTCCAGGGAACCTTATGAGAATGCATGTGTTTTTATTATTACATTTGGTGCAGATGATCCTAATGAATAAAATTTGGATGAAGATATGTTTCTATCATAATGAGAAAATTGGAATGGGCATATATATTTTAGGTGGTGTAGTGTAACAGAATGAAATATATTCAGTTCTAATTTGATTTCATGTGGGTCAATAAAATTTGAGAGAAAATAGAATTTATCAAAATTAATAAATTTTATTTGGAAATCGGGTATCGGAAAATAACTCTAGTTTTTTAAGAAGTATTATGTTCCAGATTAACCAGTGGGCTGAGAAATCAAGATGACCATTATAATGGATAATCATAATGGGAAAATCAGAATTAAAAATCAGAATAAGATTGAACATTTTTTAGAAAGACTAAAGGGAGCTGAATTCAAGACAAGATCCAAAATTTAAAAGAAAAGTATTAAATTAAATGAATGTTGATAAATTTAAGGAAATTTGGTGTGCCTATAAAGGGAGGAGAAAAATTTTCATTTTACATGAATTTAATTGTTTGCAAAATAGGAGAGAGCATCTTCTCAATACTAGTAAGGAGAAATTTTCAAATTGTGTTTTTTTGAAGAAGTTATATGGGAATAGGAATAGGAGTAGAATGCCATAATTTGAGTTTCAGCAATTAGAATAACATTTTCATATTTGGATTTTCAGACTCAGATAGATGCAATCCAGATTTGTTTTAGTGGTATTCTGAAAAATTTACGTTCTTTATATTGATAATATGAAACATGGTAATTGGACTGGGATTTCTAGACTCAGATTCGAAGTGGTTCAGAATTGTCTCAGCGGTATTCTGATAGAATTATATTTTTCGTTATTGATAAAATTAGCCTTAGATATCAAACTCAGTATCTCTACAATGTCGAGTATGCTATTACGATATTCGGGGTATGAAAGTGGATAAATTTTTTAGAGAGATCATATTTTAAAAAGTTGATCTTGAATAATTATGTCATTTTTTTGATAAAAAAATTACTACATCATTTCATGCTACTTGAATAACATACACTATTTTATTGAACATAGTACTAGCTGAGTCTAATAGAATATCCTAATTAGTTTATTCCACAAAAAATGATTGGTTTCTAGTGGATTTCATGGTATTGGATTATTTACAATCCATTCCAAGGACAAGATACACTTATTGAGTTTTGAACCTTATAAATTCTTTTGTTCATATGGTTATCTGTTTTATTTGTTTTCATTACAAAAATAAATAATCAACAGAAGGTGATGATTATTTCATTTTAAAGAAACATAAAATAAAGAGTTATCAATGATTCAGAACCTCCCCCTCTTAGTGATAATTGAAATTTGGTTGGGTAATATTAATTTCCATGATAGTCATGTTCCCATTGTTTACACTTTTCTAATGTTTTTGAAATAGATGTTGTTGAAGATAATTTTAATTGTGTTAAAATTAAGGTGATTCCAATCATCAATGGTATGAATATTCATATATGAAAAGATAAAATGTTTCCTTATCTGATGTCTCTTAGGTATGGTGTTATCGAAGATACAAAAAAATTATTTCCTCTTATTGATGATAATGTGCCCCTCACTCCCATTGACAAGAAGAATCATGAGCGTGATAGAAGATCTAGAAATTCTTTACTCTCATGTCTTTTTGAAAGTGAGTTTTTATAGCAACCCAAGCATGATGTACATGTTCATTACATTTTTTTAGATTTCATATTACATTACAAAAATATACAACCAAAGACTATATTATTTTAGTGTCTTTGGAATCTTGGAACATAATCTTATAACTCGGTGAAAGATATTCAATATCCCCGATAAAGATATTCCCCTTCAGTTTTCATACCTAAAACCATTATTTATATCCTATGGAAAAGAAAACATAAAAAGGGTGGGCTCAAATTCTTAGTAAGTTTAAACATGAAGAAAATAAAAAAACATAATCATAAGAATACGAAAACCTGAACATGAATTTTGAATATCAAAATCTTGAGTCATGAAATAAATCTTGGAAGAACCTAAGACATAGATTGTAAAGGAACATTAGCCATGATAAAATAACACTGGTGTAAATCATGGGGTTTTAGAAAATATATAATCACCTAATATGATTTCTATAGAAGCCAAGGCATTGCTTCCAAGAACATCATAGTAGACAAAGTCCATTACTAAATCGAGTTTACATTCTGCTACTGCCATGTGTTATAGAACTGTATTTACTTTTCGTTCTAGTCATGTATATCTCATTAGATATAAATATTTACCCAATGCATTAGATAGATATATTTTCCCACTAATCTCATAATGAAATCTTTATTACATGTTCCAAAAAACCATAAATCCTTCATCATAACATAACCCATGAAAAAAATGGTGTCCTTAAACAATATTCCAGCTTAACATAATCCATATAAAATATCATATCAATATTAACACAATAAAATCATAGTAATAATTCGGATTTAATCATACCCCTATTAAAAAAGAATCATCATAGAAAGAAAATAATTTTGATAAAATATTTTATATTAATTTTTGAGGAATAAATACTTTATTTTTTAAAAAATATCATTTCTAAAAATGATGCGCAATTCTAAAAATAAAAATTTATTTGAAAAAAAACTTGAAATATTGTAGAGAAAGATTCCGTGAAATAAGGGGTCATGAAACTGTAAAAATCCATTATTTCTATATAATTTAAAAAACATTTTTCTCATAATCCTTCCCAAAAAGACACAATTTACCATGTATGGTAGACACAAGAAGGATTCGTTCCAAACCATGTAGTAAATGTAATAAATGGGTATAAATTACTATAAACATACATATACGAATAGTAAAAATTTAATGAAAACATTTTTAGAAATAATCAACATGGTTGATAAATATACCCCTAGTAAATAATTATATATATATAATATTAGAGAAAAATTAAATTGCAAAATTATCCCTTACCTTAGGTCTGCTTTCTTATGTATTTGTCTGAAACTCAACTTTTTTCATGTATCAATTTTTGTATGAAAAAAGGGACTTCATAGGATGGCATTATCCCCAATGGGTTGCCTCTAGGATGAAGTGAGGGATGTTTGGAGGAGATCTGAGTAGGGTTTATCCAAGCTAAAGGGCTTTGTAGGTTTGATTAAAAAAGAAGGGGAGGTTCCCTTCTATAAGAGAGGGGGGCCACCTTTGGAAAGTGTTGACATATATATATTTAATATAAATTCATTTTCAGATTATAATGCTCCCAAACTCTTTTATTTCATAAATAGGAGGATTATCGGTCGAAATACTCACAAAAAATAAATTTTATACATGCTTTGATTTTATTTTAATCTTTATCATTTTGATTTATACTTATTTAATCTATTAAATTTTATTTGTGGTAAGAATATTATAAATATATAATGGTTAAAATTATATACATATGTGTTTTCCATTTTCTATTATTAGATACATTAGGACATTTTCAACCTTATAATTTTCAATTTGTAATTTTTGAATATTTTTATGATTTTTCAATAATTTAATAATATGTTACTTTTATAAAATTTAAATACTATATATGTTGTAATTATTCATTTATTTGACATTAAATTAAATACTTAAAGAATATAAATTCAATCCAAAATATAAAATGGCTTTCAAAAATTTTATATACACCTAAAAACTTCGTGGAGAACATTAATTAGTTCATATGATAAATATTTTAATATTTCTATAACCATTTATTTGATATTTCTATCAATAAAGAAATTTGTATATCACTATTGTGTCATAATTAATGGTAATTATATAATCTCTAAAAAATTATAAATTAATTATAATGAGGTATATAATTTCATTAGATTTCTATAGACTATTTATTATTTATGTTTTCAAATTTGTATCACTATATTAAAATTATTATACTTATATGATTTATAAGAGTGATATATCGTCGCTTTATTTTGTTTTAGTTATAATTACATAAATTTCATGGAAAAAAGTATATTAAATGAATCAATTCCTACCCATAGGTGATATTGGTGTATATTAATTCTTCAAATAATATTTTGGATGGTGTTCAGGTAATTTTATTATTTTATCATATTGTTATTTACCCAAATTTACTCGATTTACCAGTAAATGGGGTAAATAAAAATTATAACAGTTATTATTCATCATATCCAAAAAATTAACCTATTAATATAATTTTGGACCCACAGATTCCAATGTCTCAACCAAGATAGATTTTTTATGTCCCTATTCCAAAAAAAGTTTTTTATTTTGTCAAATATAATATATAAAAGTGTTAAAAACTATTTGTAAATTTGGTGTGCCATCAAAATGCAGAAAAACTGCATTTTTTAAAAACTGCATATTATAAATGTAAGCTTTATATAAAATTACAAATGTTGTTAATACTATTCATAACAGAAAGTTTATATAATATTTTAATTACATATCGATGTTTCGTGAAACTCTTTATTGAGTAAAACAAAATATATCGATGATAGTCTTTCTTGTGTGTAATTAATTCCAAACTAGTGGTGTATGTGGTGAAATATTCCTTTGGTGTTACGTATAAAATATCATAACATTGTTATTTTATACATTGAACAAAATCTATACTCACTGTTGCATGAAATGAATTATTTTAAAATAACACAAAATTCTATGTATTCTAATCCATGTATAGTTTTATGTATACTTCAAACTAATACGGTGTTAAATATCGCACAAGATAATCATAGTGTAGCCTAAAACACAAGAAATCAGAGAAATTAAAAATAATCTTTCTCATAAATTATTTGGGTGTTACATTATATCCCCCATAAAATGAATTTCACCCTCGAAATTCATTGGGGAAATAAAGGGTTTACTACTTGAATGTATCGTTCATAGAAACCAACATTATAGAAAGAAATAATAAAACATCATTTTAAAAGGGAATGTTAGAAACATAATAGTTACCCAAAGTAACTCATCACTGGGGTTCCACATTTGAGAACATAGGTGGGAAGTGAAAACATGGATAGGTAAGAGAAAGCTAACTATCATATTCTGATGGATAGTGTGAGAGAACAAGGTTGGAGAAAGCTAACAACCATAAATCCAAAACTATGCGATGATTTAAAGGACAATATGATTAATCAGATAAAAATGTACTAATATAACATTTTTTTCAAGATAATTTCCCAAAAGATGAAATTTTTAGCATGAAAATAAATACTTACTTTATTTTGGTATAATCTCAACATTTTTAGTGCCTTAAACAATTTACAATTCATCTCTTATTTAATGAAATGAAGTTCAATTTATAATTCATGAAGTGTTACCAGATCATGCTATAGAATGATAGGTCATTCCATATGTCTCAATAATAGGTTATCACATGTAGTCAAATATGCATGTGTCCACCTATAGTGAGATACTATATTAATATGACAAACATCAACAAGAATATAACATATACTATTGATAAATGGATAACATTACAATCATTACAAAAACAAAAAATAGTAATCTTTATAAATAGAAGAACTAAATTAACTTTTCATTTTTCTCCCATATCTCATAATGTAGTTCTGGGTTGTAACATTCCATACATGTGAATACCTTCATCATTTATTATCTTGAAAAATTGTAATAACATGAAATACTATAAAACCTTATAGAAAACATTCATTCTATCAAAATTACCTCTTTTCACACACACAAAATTCTATATAATCACACCATGATATCACTCTATCCTTATATCAGTCATGAGCTCATTAATACTATCACACATCAATTAATCTATTTATCCCTTCATTATGCGCAAATCATGTGCTTTCAAAAAATATTTCAATCACATTTCATTATTATCGGTACATTATAATTATTTGAAAACCCTCATAATCCAATACATAGATATTCAAATATTCCACAATAATATTAATGAGATTCTATAAAACTATTTTAGAATCCCATTATATAAGAACTTAATCATTCCACTACATCGTTGTTGTACTCATCATCTTCAATTGTGATCGCATGTGACTTCCCAATATTCTTTTCCATAATAGGATGTTAACATAGAACATCACTAACTGTTTTATTAGGTTATTGGTTAGTATAATGCCCCATTTCCCAGTATTTGTAGCATTAATGTGTTGGATGTACATTCTCTGGAGTATTTTCTCTATTCACATCATTAGAATCCTTTTTCCCATTATATTTGCACTCAACTGATCGATGACCTTATTTTCCACCCTTGAAACATTTTCCAGTCCATTTAATACAATCTCCACCATACTTTATTCCACACTATGAGCATAAGGAAACATTCATCTTCTTCTCACCATTGTTTTTAGATTCTCGTTTGAACACCATCACTCATTTCTTGTCAAAACCATGAGATGTTTATGTAACACCCACTTTTAGTTACACCTTCGTAATGGAATGCACAATCTCTTCATAGCTACTAAGGTCTCTTATTGCTAACTCCCTTCGAAGACTTGGTTTTAATCCACTAAATAATCGATCAACATTACTTTTAGGTTGGATGATAAATCTAGAATCATACCTCACAAGTCTTGTAAAATTTTCCACATATATACCAAAAGATTCATCATCTTTTTTCTAATCAGCTAATAGATATCATTTTCAATATTTTTTCAAATAATATGAGTATAGTACATACTGAAAAAATGTTTTTGAACTCTTCCCATTCAATGGAATCAATTTAATTTTACTACCTTGTATTTTTAATTAGAGCCCAGCACTGGTATACTTATCCTTCTAACTGATATATGTCCAAAATGGTTATTTCATGTTCATAAATGTGAATTATGGAAAATATATTTTCAATTTTAATGATCCTTTATTCAGAAAAAAGAGGATCAGATGACCCAATGAATGAAGTCAGACATTCCCTCAGGAAGGATTCAATAGAATGTTGTTCCCTTCTCTGCTCATTTGGATGTCTAGAATGATTCATACCTTATTTAAAAATATCAATTATATTTTCCATTCCATATCACATATCAATTGTTTTATCAGGAGGAGAATCATTTCATTTCTCAATGCATTGATCAAGAACACAATTCATTTGGGTTCCTGCCAATATCTAAATCCTTAAAAAAATAGTGTGAGAGGAAAACATCATAATGGGAAAAAACATAATCAAGGGGGAGTAATTTTAATCTCTAACATCTTAGGCTTAATAACTGGTTATTCATGATTATTTCCATAATTCTTGAACTATAACCTATAGATTGACTTATCCTTAGGGAAATCTGTAGGAATACCATATAAAAATATCTTGGTATCTCACTAATGTTTTTGTATCTGAGTTTCCAAAAGTTAACTTCAACCTTGCAATGATACCAGCTATAGAAAAACAAGATTTATGTACATGGAAATTAAATTTCTTTTAAGTAATACTTAATAAATTACAAAAATATACTCTTATAGACCATATTAGTTTAGTGACTATGGAAACATTGAACATAATATTTTAACGTGGTAAAAGATCTTCAACATCTCCCATTAAAATCTCACCCTTTGGGTTTCCTACCTAAAACCATTATTTATATCTTGATAAAAACAAAACAAAAATATAGGGAGGTAAATTTCTTAGTAAGAGTAGATGTGAAGAACATAAATCAAAACATAAACATAAGAATGTGAAAAAATTAACATTAATTTTGAATATAAAACAATTTGAATCATGAATTAAATCATGGAATTACATAAGAAATATATCATAAAGGAAAATTAACAATGATAAAATAGAATTGAAATAAAACATGGGATTTTTAAAAATAAATAAGATCATAATATGATTTCCATAGTTTCCAAGGAATTTCTTCCAAGACCATCATAGTAGTCAAAGTCAATTACCAAAACTGGTTTACTTGATATTCGACCCATGTATTACTGAACGATATTTACTAGTCATTCCTATCATGTATATCTCATGAGATGTAAATCCTTACCCAATGAATTCGAGGGAGATATAGGTCCCACTAATTTTATAACAAAATCATTCTTACATGTACCACATAAACATAAATCATTCATAATAGAATACCCCATTAAAATAAAATGGGTTTCTTAAACATCATTCCATAATTACGAAATCCATATAAAATATCATTCCAATATTAAAATTGATAAATCATAATAATAATAGGCATATAATCATAAAACTAATTAAATATGATCTTCATAGATGGAAAATAATTTTGATAAAACACTTGGACTTAATTTTTTATTAAAAGATCCATTCTTCTTAAAAATCATTTTATTTTCCCAAAATGCTGCACAATTTTAAAAGAAAATAATTTATTTGAAAATAAACATGAAATAAAGTAGAAGAAGCTTCATGGAAGTAAGAAATCATGAAAACATAAAAATAAATTCATTCCATATAAGTAAAAAAAATTCTCCTCCCTCTCTTTCCCGAAAATCCAAAAATTATCTCATAAGGTAAAAATGGAAAGGATACTTCCAAACCAGGTAGTAAAAGCCAAAAATGGGTAAAATGAAATTAAACATACATAGAAGAATAGTGAAAAATTAATTAAAACATTTTTATATATCGGGATGATGGATTTTAAATATACCCCTAGTAAATAATTAAATATAAGAAATCTCTGATAAAAATGAGATTGTAAAACTATCTCTTACCTTATGCTTGATTTCTTCTACAAGTTTCTGAAACTCAAATTTTTTCAAGTATCTATTTTAGTATGCACAAAAGGAATCCATAAGATGGATTTCTGCCCAAATAGTGGCCTCTAGGATGAAGTGAGGGATTTTTTTTGATTTTTTTATAAGGATTGGATGATCAAAAGGGCTATGAAGGTGTGATTAAAAGAGAAGGAGACGTTCTCTTTTATAAGAGACTGTAAAGGAACATTCGGAAAAATATTGAAATATTAATTTTTTATAAATTTCTTTTTAGTTTATAATTCTTTTAAACACATTTTTTCGAAGATAAGTTGAGTATGAGTCCAAATCCTCTCAACCAAAAAAATTATACTTATTTTTATTAAATTTTTATCCTTATCATTTTGATTTATCTTTATTTAATCTATTTAATTTTATTTATGGTAATAATATTATAAATATTAAATGGTTATAAATATTCTTTTCATGTGTTTTAAATTGTCTAGAATTGGATAATTTATGATATTTTAATCCATATTATTTTTATTTTGTAATTTCTAAATATTTTTGTGATTTTTAAATAATTAAATAATATGTTATTTTTATAAAATATCAATAGTGTAATGTTTGACCATATTCATTTATTTGACATTAAATAAAATCTATAGAGAAGATGAATCTGAAAAAAAATGTTTAATACACTTATTACATGTCATAGGCACCTATAAAATTAAAGGGGAACCATAATATGTTCATATGATATTTGATTTAATATTTTTAAAACAATTTATTTTATATTTATATAAATAAAATAATTTCTACATCACTATTGTGTTATCATTATTGGTAATTATTTAATGTCCAAAAATTATAAATAAATTCACATGATAAATATAATTACATTAATTTTCTAGAGACTAATTATGTTTTATGTTCAATCGTCTTTATTACTATATTAAAATTATTATAATTATTAGATATATGAGAGTGACATGTTGTCACCGTCTTCTGTTTTAATTATAATTACATCACTTTCATGGAAAGAATGATCAGTAAATGAATCCATTCTGATATATAGGTGATGTTGGTCGACATTAATTCATCCAATTAGATTTTTCAAGAATTAGAGTAATTTTATTTTCATTATCATAGACTTAGTTACCCAATTTTACCCAATTTACCTTTAATGGTTGTAAATAAATATTATAGTAGTTACTATTCAAAATATCCAAAAAAAGTAACATATTAACATAAATTGGACCGATTGATTCCAAATATGGAAATAAATTTTCTTAATTCCAACCACATAATTGGTTTAAATTAATCTAAAATTATTTCTAACTATCAAAATAAAAAGAGGTTTAAATAAGTACAAACTTATCAAAAGATAATATTGTATTTATGTTTAATTTAAATGTGAAATTACATCCAAATAAAAAAATGGAATAAATAATAAAAAAATAATACAATTAAAATTTAAAACAAATTAAAAAAGATAATATATCAAAATAAATAAATTAGATGAAACTACAGATTTTAATTAAAATGCAATATTTTCCACTATCCCTCAAAATATGAATTTATTCAGATAAATACCGAAATTGCAACCAAGTTAAATTATGATGTCCTACTTCCAAAAAATACTTTAATTTTGTCACATATAATATATTAAAGTGTTAAAAATAGATTAAAATTTGTTGTTCCATTAAAAGGTTGCAAGAAATTATTTTTAAAAAAATTAATACTTTTATCCAAAAAATAGATTTTGTTCTTATATCATGTTCTAGAAAATACATAAGATGAATTTTATTGTTATATAAAATAAAAAATGCAGTTAATACTATTCATAATGGCTATTTTATATAATATTGTAATAATATGGTGTTTTTTAGAGAAAGTTGGTATTGCGTACAATGAAAGCTATTGAGGATGGTCGCTCTTGCGGGTAATGTAAGCCAGGTTAGTGTTGTGTGTAGTGAATGATTCCTTTGGTGTTACATATAACAAAATTCATAACATAGTTATTTTATACATTGAACAAAAACTATACTTAGTGTTGTGAGAAATGAATTCTATTGAAGGAATATGAAATTGTGTGTAACATAAGATAAGTATAATGTTGCATACACTGGAAGATAATACAGTGTTGCGTATATTGCAAGATAATATTTGGGTAGCATACAACACAACACTTTACAGAAATTAAAAAGAATATATATCATAAAATTTTGGGTTGTTTTAGTTTTTAGGGGTTTAATGTTTTTCCAATCCCAAAGTTGTTTTAGGATCAGTTGAAAATCAATTTTGGTGGAAAAACCAAAGCGAGGAATGAAAAATTATGAATCTGGAGACTAATGTATAACTGTATTAAAATGGTTGAGTATGATTCAGTTCCTCACTTCTTTACCTGGGTAAATGACATTTTCATCGCTATTAGATGTCTTGGTGAAATTATGGAGGATTATACAGAGTTGAAATGATTTTAAGAATCATTCCAGACAACTTGGATGCTGATGTTTCTTCATTGTACAATAGGGACCCTAAATCATTATCTCTACATGATTTTCATATCAATCACATCACTTATCAAATAATAATTGAAAATGTTATTAATATAAATATAGAAGATGATAGTGAAATGTATTTTCAAGCATCCAGGAAATAATAGACTAAGAAGGTTCTCGAGGAAGATTATGTTTCTGAAACTGACTCCAAAAATATTTTATGTAATAAAATTGGTGACATTTTATCATTGTTTCCAAAAAATGTTACAATATGTATAGGTATATATAAAGGGAAATGTCCCTTGAAGTGTTTTTAATGTGATGTTTTTGGGAAATTTTGGAATAATTACCATAAATAAAAGAAATAATATAATAACCATAAAGAATAAAGAAGACCAAGAAGGACTTGGATGAAATAGGGTAATAAGGATAAAGCATTTTCAAGTGGGAAATCTAAAAATGTAATTAAATACAAAATAATAATTTCTAATATATATATTATGGACAAGATTAAAGTGAATCTAAATATGAAAAAATATATTGAAATGGTTGGAGAGAATAAATTTATTGAAATAGTGAATAATGAAATCTTCAAAAGCAATTGTTTTGAAGCATAATAAAAAAAATTAAATTTTCATCTTAATGTATAACTGGAAGAGAATAGGAGAAATATTGGAATGTAATATAAATAAATGAATCTAAATAATGAAAACTCCTCAGAAAATAGTCAATATGGATTTCCTAATGAGAAATTCAAGATGATGAATGTGATTTATAATTTGATGAAAACGCTTGAGGATGAACAACATCATAATGAAATATACATGTAAATATGAGGGAAGGAAGAAGAAGATACAGTACATGTATAAAAAACATTCTAAAGAATAATAGAGGTATGAATGTTTCAAAAAATATATCGTGGT
The DNA here is from genome assembly GCA_963277665.1 of Viscum album. Taxonomy (NCBI): domain Eukaryota; kingdom Viridiplantae; phylum Streptophyta; class Magnoliopsida; order Santalales; family Viscaceae; genus Viscum; species Viscum album. Next base: position 1,983,578,993 of record OY728138.1, on the reverse strand, counting down.
AGTTTCTGAAATTTATGGTAAGGATAAACTCGAGAAGGATCAGCAAAAGCATCATGTAAAGGTTGAGAAGATTGATGGAATTGATTATAAGAATATGATGGTTCAGAATGTTTTGTATGTGGAAAAAATAAAAATATTGAAAATTTATATGTTTTTGAAAACTATGAGTCCCAAAAAGTTTCTAAAAATTGTGAATATTGAAAATATCTTATAATATCTTGTTCAAATATGGTTAAAAAGAATAATGAGATGATAAAGATTATTCAGGTAAAAAATAGAATGTCTTGTGGTAAACAATGTTCTGTTATGAAGATTCATAAGAAATATCCTTATAATACCGTTGAATAAAAAATTTGAGGTAAATACTAGTTATATATATAATGGTGGTAGTTTGGTGGATTCTAAAATATTAAAATACGTGTTTCTTTGCAACGTCCCGATTCCATGCACCGATCAATGGTTCCCCATACCTAGTTGGCCACATATCCTAAAGCACATTTCCCCAAACACTTGAGGTTTCCAAATAGCGTCGAGGACCTTAGGTGTGATAGTGGTGAACAAATTCCATCATTTATAGTGTATCATAGTGGAAACAAACAATAAATAGTACCAGAATTAGTAATACCTATAACATATGTAAACAACAGAAGACTAATAAAAAATAAAACATAAGCCATAATGTATATATATATGTATGATGTATGGCATATGTATCTATAAAAATAGCCAAACAAGTCACAATGTTATAATGTAATAATGAATCCAATATACAAAAGAAACAAGTAAACTCTGGTATCATCCCAAGTCACATCATGGTCCCATGCTCTCCATATCCCACAATAATCATGTACCTAATGATGATGTATTATATCCCTTATCTAAAACTACAATAATATAATCTATTTTGGTCCAAAATTGACCCAAATAGGGTGTGAGACTAATCCTAGTAAGAAACCACCAAAATATATGTGCATAATAGACATTGAATATATATATATATAGTTAATATATATAAATGAAGCAATAAAATAGGAAATACTCTAAAGTAACCAATACTATAGTTTTTTATTACATTCATTTAATTTTATTAATCATCTATTGAATAATGTAACCTTGGGGTGTATCCTAGGATCTATGTCCCCTTGTTTAATAGTGATAAATAGATTTCCCAGAAGACTATCTAAATAACTATGTATGATCGAGTCTAATCTTGTCATTTGACTTGGAAAACTCATCCCAATCATTCAATCATTAATAAACAACCCTATGGGAATGTTCCCAAGGTCAAACCCCTTTGGTTTAACATAGCACTATTTCATTAAATAAAGCTCCTCTAGGAAGCTCTGACAGACTAAAATCACACTAATCATTTATAGATGACCACCTGGGCAACTCTCATTTCCAAGACCCCTAGTTCAAGATGATATCATAAATTAAAAACGACCTCCTAGCAAGATCTAACAGTCAATACCACAAGGCCATCATAACATCAATATATTTTAAAGGGCCTCTTGGGTAGCTCTCAAGTTCAATAACCCAGGGTCAATCATCAACAACAAGGATCTCATAGTCCTTTATAAATAAACCTAGACACCCCCATATTTTTCTTAGTCCAAGGCTCTCACGGTCTAATGAAAAAAAACGTGCATATAAATATAAGGAAACACATGTATTATATAACTACCACATGGATAACATTCACAAGAGGAAAACATGTAATTAATATTATCAATAAAACTCAATCATATACAATTCAAGGCATGGAAACAAGCTACAACTCATAGGAAACCTAGGCCTAATGGCAATAAATAATCAAACTAGGGAAACACACCCATGAGGTGTCATTTAAATAAAGAATCTAACCTTACGCATATGAAAAAAAAACCCTTTTCAGTAAACTAAACCATATCATGTAAATAATATTGTTAAAATCTCAATCATGAAATACCAAAAACAATGCTTGGAAGAAATTTTAGCATATATAATCTATTTATTAACAAATAAAGGCAAAAACTACCTACCTTGATATTATATGATTGATATACTTGAACATCTTCCCTTGAATTAGCCTAAACCGACATATATATATATATAAAGTTGTAAAATTACCAAACTTGAATAACTCACGATAGAGGATAATTCAGGAATTAAAACTCTAAGAGAATTGAGAACTCCCCGCTAGTATTCCAACGCACCTGACGATGTCTCGATCAAAACATGAATGGAGAATCGAGAGGGGGTCGAAGTTAGTCGGTCATTCCTTGATAATCCTCTACAAACCATGGTTATAAGAACATATTTTCAAAGTTGAGACATGACCCACTAAGATTTATCAAATAAAAAGAAAATTTCATGGCGTGTTCATTAAATGTAAACACCATATATTATCCTCAATTAGCCCTTGACTTAATCGGGTCAACCAGGTCATCACACTGACATGTACATAGCCATTTCACAAATAGTACATGTCTATACGCTATAACCCAGTACATGACGTGTACTCATAAGTACATAGCGTGTAGATAGAAAAATTCCAATTTTATCTTTTTTCCTAAAAAACAGCCCAAAATAATGATTCATGTTGGAAATAAAGATCCATGTTCAAACAAACATCCCCCCATAAATAAAATTGTCATCGAATTTCAATTCCAATGGCAGTGAAGAAGAATCTCTGAACAACTCCGACAACTATGATTGTACGTTGGCCTCTATAACACCCGAGACTTTTATGAGAAATATTTTGTTTTTATGTTATATAAATCATCAAAGGAATCTTTCACTACACACAACACTAGCTTTGATTTATTTACATGCAACCTCAGCCTTTCTCGATAGCTTGCGTCATACGCAATACCGAGTTTTAGTAAACAATGATATGCTTTTAAAATATTATTAAAACTAGCCATTATGAATAGTAATAACCACTTTTTAAAATTTTATAAATTCTATTTTTCAAAATGGAATTCATTTTTGGATTCGGAATATCGAAATTAGCCAAGGGTGAAATTTTGGTTTTTTTCTGAAAGCTTTGATTTTTTGATGAATAGTGAAAACACTGGGTTACTATTTAAAAACCGACTTTTTATTTAAATAATTATTTATTTTATTTAACTTTATTTTAGGTCCAAATTGATACATAATACCTATATAAGTTCAATGAAATTCATTGGAGTCATTTTATAATAATTTTAGATATATAAAAATGTTATTGAACTTTTCACTATCTTTTACCCACCTCCTAGGAGAATTTCCAAATTCACATAAAACCTAATTTTACCGCTTCTGTGAGTGGAATTTAAAAAATCCGAGAGACACGGTTAATATCAAGGACTAAAATGTGGTTCAATGAGATGAAAATAATTTTTGGTGAATAGTAACTTTTTACTTTTTTTACCACGGTTAAAAGTAAATAGGATAATTAAGGGTAAAAATGATATTATTATTACCCAAAAACATGTCCTAATTATATTGGATAAGTTTAATTTGACCAAAAACAACCTTAGGAATAAAATATGACCATTTAGGCCCACATGTATTAGATTATGACATTTATTATTAATTTATTTAAAGAAGGGTTAAAATAGTTAAAATCAATGATTAATAGCTAAAGAATTTTTAATATGGTGTTATACATAAGATAAATTCGACTATAAATATTCATTAGAAAGCTAAAAATATTTCCTACATAATGATATTTTATTTAAAAATTTTATAAATTAAATATTTTAATTTATTTATGACACAATGATGATGCATAAATTATCTAATTAATGAAATATTAACATAATTGATGATATAAATACCCAAATAAATGTAATTTGAAACTTTTTATGAATTTCAGTAATTTTATATGTTTATATGACATGTTATTATTGATTTAATTAACTGTTTTCGAATTAATCATTCTGTTATGATTTTCATAAAAATCAATTACCAAATAGTGTCAAAATTGACATCAAATTGTTTTTAAAACAAATATTATATAATTAATTGTTATTTTATTCCTAAAATTCTATGGTTCGGCAAAATGACTCAGATAAGGTTATATATATTAATTATAAACAACTTTGGGTTCGTTTTTCTTGTTATTGTAAGTTTATTAACCATATAGTGTAAGAAAACAAGAAGACATGGTAAAAGTTAAATTATCTAACTTAAACTTAAATCTAAATGATAAGGTTAAAATAGACACCTAAACTTGTCTAAATTCTATTTAATGAGAGTATTTTGACCCATCCCCACCTTTTCTTCTAAATAAATAAATTTGTAGCTATTAAAAACTGTATATGACTTTATAATAAAATAATATTTTTAGTTTTTCCAAAGGTGCCCCACTCCTCCCTTAAAAAAGGGCACCTCATCCCTCTCTTCCTCACACCACATTGAGCCTTCAAGATCGGCCAAAACATGCCAAAGTATCTTCTCCACTTCCCTAGAAACATCCTAGAGGTCCTGGTCTTCTTCAAATACAAATTTTAGTTCCCTGAGAGGAGGTCTCAAAGAGGCGCTTCAAAGAAGAGGTAATGTCCGTTACCGATTCTTTCAACCTTATTTCTTCTTCCACTTCTTCTTCTTTAGTTGTTTCAGTATGAATTAATAACATAAGTATCACTCATATAATGTTATGTTATTATAAGTATGAAACAACCCTATTTCACCATCTATCCATCCTACGGAAAGTGAAATCACCGCGCGTGCGTATGTACGGAATACCGTCTCCACGCCGTGGTGTAGTCTATTTTTCACCACCACCTTACTTGGATAGGAATAATGGTGTAAATAATAACTATATATGATTATTTTGACGTGATATTGATTCTGAAATAGTACATATACACTTCAATACAATTCCATGATCATGGGAACGATATCATCGCTCGTGCGTACGTACGGAATACCGTCTCCATGATGTGATGTGACTCATTCTACATGATCTTCATTGAATAATAATTATATAAATGAATTGAATGAATGAATATGATATATATTACACTAATACCATTCTAGAAATAATGTACCTATAACCTAAAAAATAAGAATAAAATTTATTCGACAAAACACGCATAAGAAGAAAAAGCAATAAACACCCGAATAACAAGTAACAATGAAATATTACTAGTAAGAAGCTATGAATATGACCATATATGATATCATTAAAATAATTATGATTCTGGAATAAGTCAATGACATTATTTAAATCATTATACGGTAGGTTTGGACACTTATGAAGCAAATCGTACCTAAGGTAAGGGAAAATCTCGCAATCTCATTTTTATCTAAGATTGTTTATATACTTCAAGATTTACTGGGGAATATTTATCATCCACATCCATGTTTCCTCAATATGTAATATCTATATACTTCTAAAATATTTTATGTACAATTTTACCCTTCGGTGAGTTTTTAGTAAAAGATATGAAATGAATCTTTTGTCGTTTTTCGTACGAGGTACTTTTTGACTTTTCCAACAAAAGTACGAGAAGAATGTTTTTTTAACTTATACGGCATGAATGGATTTCTAAAAAATTATTTCCAAGAATCTTCCTTTACATGTTTTCAAGTTTATTTTTAATCAACTTATTTTAGATTAAAATTGTATGACATGTTATGAAAGTAAAATGTTTTTGAAGTAGAAAGGATATTTTCCTCAAGAATGGAGTCCAAGTGATTTATCAAAATTATTTTCCATCTAAGTAATATAGCTCTCTGTTTCTATACCTATTATTACATTGATTTGATTATGTTGTGATGGAATTATTTTTATGAATTATTTTATCTTATATGAATTATTTTATGGTGTCGTGATGTTTAAGAATCCCATTTTTCTTACATGGGTTATGCAATGATGTGTGATTTATGATTTTGTGGGACACATAAGAATGGTACCATTATAAGATGGGTTGGACCTATATATCCCACCAATGAATTGGGTAAAGATTTATATCTCATGAGATAGACATGGCTGGAATGGCAGGTTAAATTGGTTCAGTGAAACATGACTGAAACGTGGAGTGGACTCAGTACAGAAATGGACACTGTGCGCTAAGATAGTCTTGGCTATGAGTCTTGACTATTAAGAAATTATTCTCTATGATTATTTGTGTATGCCACCAAGATTCATGTTTTATGTTATGGTTATTTGGATTACATTTCACTACTATGATTTATCCGATGTTATGAAATTATGATCTCCTTTGCAGGTTAAGATTTCCAAAATGTTATGTTTTTATGAATATGATGTGATTAATATTTATTTTGTATATCCTTACTAAGCATTTGAGCTCACCCTTTTGTATGTTTTCTTTCCCCATGTCAGGAAGAAGATTATTAAGTAGGATATGCCAAAAGGGACTCTAGATATGATGAAATAAATGGGAGACAATGTAGATGCTCTATGAACCAGTTGTTTATGTTTCCTAGTTTCTAAAGACACTATACCTATACGTTCCTTTCATGGTTTTGTTATATGTTGTAATAAGTGTACTTAAATTTTGAAGTATTAACAATGTATGTATTGTATGGGTCATTATAGCCTCCATCTCCCATGTCTCATCTTGTACTTTCACAAGCTTTCATAGCACCCATATAATCAAAAGTTATCGGATACAGAAAACCACTATACTGTTATCCACAATCCAAATAGGACTCTCCCCAAAGGATGCACCCACCTCCATCTCAACCTCCTTAGGTTAAAAAACATGGGATGGGTCTGAAAAGAGACATTATAGCTGAGAAACATGAATGATTTCATGTATATCCCAGTATCTCTGAGGTAAAAACAACTAATATGAAACTAGATTGACTCTCTAAAAAACCTCAAATGGCCCAATATATCTCAGTGAATGCTTTACCTATATCATAATTCTCTTGTTTCCCAAACTCAGGGTGATATATAAGAAAACCTGATCTCCACCCCCGAATTCCAATGGTCGTCTCTGTCAATCATCATAATATTTCTGAAAATAATGCGGAGTAGCCATCCTATTCTAAGTCAAATCCACTTACACAGTGGTTTCTTGGATTAGATGATGTCCCATATTAGCTGCCTCACCTGCCTCTAGCCAACATAGGGGTCATTAGCATATCCTACCATACAAAACCTCATAATATGCCATATGAATTTTTCTTTGAAAGCTATTATTTTAGAAAAAATATTCTATGGTTATGTATCTCTCCCATGATCCCTAGAATTAAAAGACGCATTCTCAATGAATGTCCTCTAATACTTAAATTATACACTCATGCTAGATATCAGTCTAGCGATGGTAAGCTGTACTTATATGTACCTGTGTACGCATTTCCATCTCTAGTCCCTTACAGAAACAATATATAAACCGCTCTTCCCTATCTAAGATTACAGAGTGAGTAACCCCATGAAAAAGTATAATATCTGAGATTTAGATCCTTCCAAGATCATTGACACTAAATATTTCCTTAATCAGTGAGAAATGTGCATCCCTTGTGAGTTTGTTAACAACCACCCAAACCATATCATTCCCTCCGAGAGAAATTTGTAAACACATAAAAAATCAATTGTGACATCATTGCACATCAACATCGGAATGGGTAACTACTGTTAAATCCTTTCAACCACTAATATCTTGCCTTCACCTGCTGATAGGTGGAACATTTCTTAAAAAAATTTACAACACCCCTCTTCATGTTTAGCCACCAGTACCTATTGTGTAGATCTTGACAAATCATGGTGACACTAGGATGAAATGCCCATGATGAGGCATGAAACTCTCAAAAAATCTCCTCTTGTTTGTGTACTGACGTCCATAGGTTCCCATGAAAATGCAAAACCTCATCCTCCTATATGGTGCATCAAGGAGTAGGGTTCTCTCCTAATACATCCTCCCATAGGGAGATGCCTTCAAAATCTTATAGTTTCCTCAATAATAGTCGGTCTGGTAGAGTAAATGTAACAACTAAAAAAGAAATAAACCTCTTCCCCTATCTGTCATGAACCTCCAAATACATCTTAGAGAATAGATCCACAAGCTACCACACACTACTATAATCCTGAAATACCTATATCTGAGTCCTCTAGCTCAGTTCATCAAACACTGTGTTTCCATTCCCAAACATGTAGGCAACATCAATGTCAAAAGAATGAAGTTACTTAACCCACCTTCACTGTCACAAATTCAATTAAAATTGAGTAAAGATATACTTTATTGTTTTTTGGTCAGTGTATAAAACAAAATGATCTTCTGATAGATAATGTATCCAACAACACAATGCATGAAAAACTATAGCAAACATGATATCGTGCTTCGGGAAATTATTCTCATATGGCATAAACTACAGAGACCCATACACAACGCCTCATTAACCTTCAATATTCACTGATACCAACTCGATACCTAATGAATAATAGTAAACTATGTAAATCTTTCCTAACACTATCAAAATTTGTATATGTGCGGAAGTCAATTTCCCTTTCAGCTCTTGAACGGATGAATCATAAGCATCATTCCACAAGTACATTAAACCCTTATTTTCAGGCCCATCAATGGTGCTGCTATGTATGAAAAGACCTGTATAAATAAAATGTAGTTACCAGCCAGCCCCATAAAACACTGTACCAAAAAAAATTCTTTGGCAGCTCCCATGAAACTACTGCTCTCACATTCTATGGGTCTACTATTATTCTTACGTCTGAGATGAAATGACCCAAGAAGTGAATTGGGTCCATCGAAAAGGTCCAGTTAGATAGCTTAGAATATAACTGATGCTCTATCTGTGCACTCAATTTGATCTCATGATAGATATCATGGTCATGTCGATTTTGTGAGTTCACCAAGATATCTTCCACAAAGACTACCAAAAAATAATTCAAGTTAAGATGGAATACTCAGTTCATCAGTGCTATGAAAACTTCTGGAATGTTCATGAGACTGAACATCATAACACAACACTCGTATCGACAATGCCTTCTACAAAAGGCTGTAAGAGGTCTATCAGATGGTCTAACATAAAACATAGGATAACCAGATCTCAAGTCAGTCTTCTAGAACATTCGAGCTCCCCGAAGCTGATCAAAGAGATCATGAATCCCCATCAATGGATTTTAGTTCTTAACTATTAGTAAATTAAGCTTTTGATAATCCACACAATGTCTAAGGGTATTTTCATCCTTCTTTTAAAAAAGAACAAGTGAACAACAAGGATATGTTCTAGGTCAAAAAAATCCTTCTCCTACAACTCCTCCAATTGCTTCTTCAGCTTCTATAACTCTGGAGTAGCCATTCTATACAGAGGAAAGGACACCAGTGTTTCTCCTGGCATAAGATCAATAAGGAAATCTACCTCTCTCCAGAGGTATACCTAAAAAGTACTCTAGAAAGATATCTTTGAAATGATCCTCCACTATAGGAAAGTCCATCTGTGAAGTCATTGGTCATCTAGATATAAAATATAAATCTGGACTATAATTCCACTCAACCCATGATTCTCAGGCCCCTCACTAATTACATGGACATCCCATTCTCCCTTTTGCAGAAAAGATGCTCCCTCTAGAGAGGTTAAACTCGCCCTACGATGATAGTAGTCAACAATGTCCGGAAATTAGAATAAATAGTCCATTTCAAAAATTACATCGATGACTAACATATCTATGACCTAGAGTTCTCAGAAGAAGTGATACCCACCAACCTCAAAAGATAACTCCTTGCACTTATGTACAAAATCTTCCCAAATCCCCAATAGAGAGTACAATGTCATGACAGCATCAGAAGTGAGGATACGAAGCCCAAGGCTCTCCACAACAACAAAAAAAGATATAAAACTATGGGAAGCCTCTATATCAAAAAGAGAAAAAGATAAAATTGAGGCAACTAGAATTTTACCTCTAACCATATAGGGTCTGGGATCCTAACCCTACTAGGTCTACTCAATCTCAAACGTATGACTTGCAACGTGGCCCTACAACCCTACGTGGCTACCCTGAGTAGGTCCAACCTATTTTCGCTGAAAACCTGTCATTTGGATATCATGACCATGACCAACTCTTATGACTAAACAACCTGATGAACTCCATTTTTCTAAGTGATGAGAAACTGGTGGTCTAACTCCTGAACATGGAGTCATAACTGATCCTCTCCCATGTGTTGATGGTGAGAAAAACTAGAAAAAACACTGAAGATGACCTATATTGCAAAAGTATCAGCACACAACTGAGTCTCTCAGGCACGAAGATATCGTGCGACCACTCTTCCCACACTGGTATCACTTCACCTAGATTCATAAACATACATCATTTGTAGTATAATCACCATGTGAAGTCTCTATGTGATGCTTCCTGATATCAAACAGAGCACTAGCCATGGATGATGAACCTCCCTATCTCGATGCTCCCAACTACCTCAGATTACTCTTGGTAATCAATTCCTGATTTACCATAGCAGTTAGTGAAGTCATCCTAAAAACATTCACTTGAGATCCGATATCATACCTAAAACCTTCCTCATACCACCTAGCCAAAGATAACTTGTCACCTCTTAAAATAGGTGTGAAGCACTGAAGCTCTATGAAGCGAGGTAAGAAATCCACCATTAAAAGTGAAACCTTATCCAAATGCATGAACTGCTGGGCTCGGTCAGCCATAAACATCTTAGGGTAGAAGTAATAATAGAAGGTTATTAGAAACTCTCCCAAGCCACATCCAGATGAAGACCCTCCGATGAGATAACATCCCACCATATATTGGTGGAATCACATAGAATGTATGTTGAGAGATTCACCCTCTACAAAGGAGGCATCTCTTGATGCTTTAAAATTGTTAGTGTGGCCTCCAACCGTGTTTCTGCATCCTTCGATCCTCTATCCCCTAAAAAGTGGCATGATGTTACTGCTGGAACACATGCGTGAACTCTTCCATAGTCAGGGCATGATGTGTTTCCCACTGGAATGTTTTCATCATCTCCATAATGAATTCACCAAACTATGCATCAGCACCTACATCTGGAATAACCGTTAGTTCTAAGACAATCATGACAAGAGGATTTATTGGTAGTCTATAATATATCCTTTCTAGTGTCCAGTCATCTCCCTACACCTTGCATACAACTAGAGGACATCTTGGTCGAATGATTCTGCAAGGTCAAGCGAACACCTCAGTTTAATATCATCAAAGACATCCAAATTGATGTTAACGAATAGAACATGGTAATGAAAGCATTCATGTTTTAAAAAACAGGGTTACACGACATGTATAACCTATATATGGTGTGTTCCCTTAAGCTTTTAACATGGGGTGTACCTTTTCCAAACTGGTCATGTAACACCCATACACATGGGGTGTTCCTCTTGATCTACAACATCTACTAGGATATTCCTTCCTTCCTATGTTATTATACATGTCTAGAACAACACGGTTCTCTCCTGGTGTATCAGTACATAGTTTGCACACTCTACACATGGTGCATACCACTTATGTTCCATCCACCCATTTTGTTGGTCACACAACCCGATACAAAGTTTATATTTACACGACATGTACATTATAGACACGGTGTGCAGAACCAATGTTTCACCCACCCAAGTCGTTAGTTACATGACGGGATACATGGTCCTTTACAACATAATGTGTACTCACAGTACACAGCATGTTCTAATAATAATTTATCAAAACTATGTCCCTGATCACACAGTCAGTCACACCTTCAAATACTACACAATGTATACATATGTTACACAATGTGTAGTTAAAACAAGTAATTCTTCACGAATAGAAGAACATGTAGAGTGTGTTTGTAAAATCACATTCAATGTTGTCTGGGTTTCTGGACAGTAAGCCAATAAGACTTCTCTAGAACCCTTAGAATAATAAAATTTGACCATGGCATATGATGTTATAATCTGTGAGAGACTATCCACCCCACGAATCAATGTTTGGAATCCTTTTTCACATGATATCATGATAGAATTCAATTAATGTCCAAACATGCTCCCCAAATTCCAATCCAATAGTTACCATAACACCTTCAGGCCCAAATATTGGTATCTCTCCAAATCAAACTGTATATATAACAATACCATATCAAAATAGAATGTATTTATATCATGTCATCTATCACAATACCATGCATATCTGGCACAAACATCTCTCACTATGACATACAATCAGTAATGAAACCTAAATGACATGACAAGAATGAATGACATGTGATCATGTGATCACTTAAAAATGTATATATGATGCATGAGATTGAATAGAATCATATCATCACATTGAAATAGAAATGGAACCACAATGGTATCTATAACAACATCACAAAACAAGTGCATCACACAACGGTGAAATCAAATCAACTGTAATAATTTCTAAACCAAAAAAATTACAATGTTTGATGTAAATTAGATTTTACCTATACACGGGTTAGAAACTCCTGAGGAAAACATATTATCAACTAACTATTCCTTACTATAATAGTCTATTTTCTCCAAATAGTACGTCAACACAGAAAAGATATTTCTCTAATACCACTTTGTAACGTCCCGGTTTCGGGTGCCTACCAATGTTGTGATATACTTAGTTGGCCACATGGCCTTAATTTCATTTACTGAAATTCCAAATTCCTTCGACTGGTAGTGAGGGCCATTGGCGTGATAGTGTGAAAACTATTCCCCCATTGGAATTATAACACAGTGGATGAAAATAGTAAATATTATAGTATGAAGTAATAAATTCAACAGAAGTAAACAACAGAAGACTGATTAATAATCCGATAGAAGACACATTGTATATATACATGATTCATGGAATGTGTATCTATGAGAATAGATAAAAAGTTCATAATTATGGAAATCAATACTGAAAAAATTACAATACAAAAAATTAAACTACAGCAACATCACATGCCTCATCTTGGTCCCACGCTATCAAGCTCAAAGAGTAATCTTGTATCTGATGACGAAGGGTGATTTTCATTATCTAATCATACAAAAATAAAATCATATTGGGTAAAAAACATGACCCAAACAGGTTTTGAGACTAATCCTAGTAGAGAACCACCAAAATATTTGTTCTTAATAGTCATTTAAAATTTATATATATATATATAGAAAGTAATATGAAGAAATGAATCAATAAAATAAGAAGTACTCAAAATTAACCAATCCACTACTTTTAAATTACATTCATTTAATTTAGTAATCCATCATTTGAATCATGTAGCCTCATGATCTCGCCTACTTTCAATATCCTCTGTATTTAACAGTGACAAACACATGTTTCAGAAGTCCTTCTAATCAACCATGTAAGACTGAGTCCAAGATTATGCTTTGGATTGGTAGACTCATCCCAATCATTAATTCATTCCAAAAAATCCTCTAAGAAATACATTATGATCTATCCTATTTTGTTTAACAATGAAACAATTCATTATTTAATAACCCTCTAGGAAGATCGCACGGTCTGACCCCTTTTTTCTAACATCTCACTTATCCTTTACAAACGACCAGCTGGGAAGCTCTCATGGTTAATACCCATGGGTCAAAATGGAATAAATAAATTATAAATGACCTCCTAGGAAGATCTCATAGTCAATACTCCAAGGCCAAAATAATTTCAATAAATTTTAAATAACCTCCAGTATTGCTCTAATGTTCAATACCCCTGGGCCAATCACCTACACCAAGGCTCTCACAATCCTGTGTAAATAAACATGGAAACCCCCATATTTTTCTTTTTCAAAGGCCCTCATGGTCCATTAGAAAGATAGTATAGATATCATAACAAGGAAGAACATGTAATCTATAACTACTACATGGTTAACCTTCAAAATCATAAAAAATTAAATTCATGTAATCAAACAAAATCCATCATAAATAATTCAATGCACGGAAAGAATGTACACCTCATAATCAACCTTGGCCAAATAGCCATAAATAGTCGTACTAGGGAAACGAACCCATTTAGTGTCTTTTAAACAAGGCATATAACCTCACACATATGAAAAAACCATTTTTAATAAACTAAACCATATCAGGAAAATAATATGGGTACAATACCAATCAAGAAATACCCCAAACATGGGTATTCATCATGTTAAGCATATATAATCCAAATACGAACAATGAAAGATAGAAACCACCTAACTAGACATTATACAATCAATATAAATGAACTTAGACACTTGAATCAGCCTAGAATGGTGTAAATCTACAAAAATATGGAACAAACCAAACCTTGAATAACTCAAAAGAGAGAGGGACTCTGGAAGAAAATATCAAGGATAATTGATAACACACTTGTGGTATTTCAATGCACAAGATAGTGTCTCGATCAGAGCTCAGACAAAGAATTAGAGGGGTAAAAAGTGCATTGGTCATTCCATGACGCTCCTATATGAACCAAGTATAGAATAACAAGTTTATAAAGATGATATGTGACTCTAATCCAATTTATCAAATAAAACGAAAAGTGCAGGGTGTGTTAATTAAATGTGATCACCTTGTAATAGACTCAACCATCCCCCAAATTATGCGGATTGTCCAGGTAATCACAATGCCATGTACTAAGACATTACACGGCTAGTACATGACTATACGTGGAAACCAATTACATGGCATGCACTCTTTTGTACAAGGCTTGTACATAAAACATTTCTTATTTTTTTCTTTTTCCTAAACTATAACCTGAAATCAAGAACCATTACCGAAATGAAGATTCAAGTTCTTATATTGACCAACCCACAACATTAATACTATTCCACATATTATGGAAGGAAAGGTGTGAGCAGGAGTGAATCATCTCAAAAGATGATATATGATAAAGAAGTTTAAACGAAACCTGAGAAAATTTCTATAATTGTTTAGAATAGGTTGCCACCCCTTTAAATTATTTTTGATTATTTTTAATATCCTAGACATCCTTATAAGTGTTTCACTATTTTTTACCAGAACAACAGATGTTTCTTACCAAAATTTTAGAAGTCATAGGTGAAAAAAAGGTAGAAGAAAAAATTGTGTTCGTTGAAAAAACTTTAAAATCTATAAAAGGAGAAAGACCTTGGATGCTTGATAGCGGGTGTTCTTCTTATACGATAGGATAAAATATGTTTTTGATGAATTTTAAGGACTTCAATTAAGGAATAGTGATATATGGAAATAAATAATCTCTAAGAATTTGAGGTGTTGGATCAACCATCATAGAAAAAAAATCCAAGAAAACATTATATGTTAATAGACTAAAAAACGTTTTTGAGTGTTACAAAACAATTTGATGAGGCTAAAAAAATTATTTCCAGAAAATAGGGGTTTGTTTTGAAGTGTGAGGAAGATAAAAAATAGATACAATATTCCAATATACAAAAGTAAATTTATTTCTTGTTGGTGAAATGTAGAACTCTTATTACATGGGTATGGTGGAAGAAAATTAGTTGTGGCATTAAAGGATGGGACACATATGTCAAACAAACACGAATAAGAAATCAAAATAAGATATTTTATAATTATTTCTTGATATGTTAGGAATTTTATAATGGGGTTTCACTATTCTTAGGAAAAGAAATATTACATCCTTAGTGAAAAAGAATGTATATATTTGTTCAAAACAACCCACAAAACATATTCATTTTGATATCAATTTTCCAATGAGAAAACAAGAAACTGAAGAAGATATGAAATTAACTAATTTATTTTATTGGTTTACTATCAATACGTGTGTTATGTATATGAAACATATGTCAGATTCCCTAGAAATTTAAAATATTTTAGGGGGAAAATATAGAAGGAATGTGACTATTCAATAAATAACTTGAGAACTTCTAAAGGTGGTGAGTATAAGAATTATGAATTTAAATGATATCATGAGAAGAATGGAATTCAACATGATTTTATTTCACGATACACACCCCTACAGTATGGGGTTGTTTAAAGAAAAAATAGTATTATGGGGAATATTGGGATAATTATGTTACTTGGTCATGGACATTCTCATTACTATTGGACCCATTCCCCGAGTACTGTTGACTATATTCAAAACTGATGTTTCTATAGGACACGAACATATATGACTCCTTATGAAATTTTTTATGGAAAAAAATCAATGTTCCAAAATCTTTCTAGTTTTTGGGAGTCCATTAATTATAAAGAAGATAGGTGGAAACCATGGAATTTTTGAAAATATATGTGATGAATGATTTTTTCATAGCTATGAATCAGAAGAATGCAGATATAGGTGTTTTATCAATGAATTTTTTATTCTATTGATGTTAATGTTATTGAAAATTATGTGGATAAATAGATTATGAAAGATAGGGAAGTCGAGATGGATATGGAAAGTTCAGTTAACATTTTTGATAAGGATAGAGACAATTGTAATCCAATACATGATGAAGAATTGGACTCATCTATTTCATATGGTTAGGATGAAACGAAAATAAATAATCCTTGGATGAGGAAGATATTGGAGGCTTCAAAAATTACTGGTGATCAAAATAAGATGTTTCAAATGAGAACATCCCAATTTGATATACATAATTATTTATTTCAAAAAGTCGATTTGGAATACGTGAATGAAGAGTTATATAATTCTGAAAGGGTTTATTCTATGAATGAATAGATTGATTAGATTAAAATAATTATACATTGGAACATGTAAAAAATACAAATAATAAAAAAATTATTGGCACAAAGTGGGTTTTCCAAAATAATATGAATGATGAAGGAGATGTGATAAGGAATATAGCAATATTAGTCTGCAGAAGTTCCGAAAAAATCAAAGTAGTTGAATCTTATAAGGCCTTTTACTTGGTGTAATGGTTAGAAACAATTAGAATCATTCTTTCTATTTATACACATTGAAAATAAAGAACTATTCAAATGGATGTGTAGTCCTAATTCATGAATAGTGATCTTGATGAGTAATTTCACATTGAACTACCTTATCATTTTTTTATAATGAATGATGAACATTAATATGCGTTTGTCAAAGAAATATTTGTAAGGAATAAAATAATTTCGGAGGCTTTGGTATTCCTAAATTGATACTAGCTTATGGAAGATGATTTTCAAGAAGGGAATAGTTGATATAAATCATGAAATAAAGGAAAGTCAAGAGTTTTCCCTTATCCCAATTTTTTATATTGATGACATTATTTTTTCTATAATGGTGAACGAGCATGTGAATGATTTACTAAGGAGATGAAAAAGTAGTTTGAGAAGTCCATGTTGGGGGACATGAAATACGTTCATGGGTTAAAAATATTACAAAATAAGAAAAATATATTTCTTTTTAATGAACAAATAAGATAAGGCACTTATTAACTAGTATGGAATAGAAAATTCACTACTAGTTTCCACACATATTTTATTTGGAATTATGTTGTCTAAATATGGGGAAGGTAAGGATGTTGATCATAAAGTGTTTCGAAAGCTAATTGGTGGTTTTTTATATTTGACTTCCTCAAGACCCTAATTTTTGTTATTCTTAAATTTTGTGAAATATATCATAGTTCTCCTAAGAAATCACATTTAGTTTCTTGGAAATCAATTCTCAGATATATCAAAGTGACAAAAAAATTCAGAATCAGGTATGATAGCTGAAATTGTATTGATTTTTTTTGTATTTATATGATGATTGGGAAGGAAATTTTGATAATAAAATATCTACATATAGTTATGTTTTAAGTATAGGGAAAATCAGTGTTATATTGTATAAAAAAAGGAAAAACTAAAGAACTCATAACATGGATGATGATTAGTATATAACTACTAATCACGGTTTTACCCAAATTTTTTGGATGAAAACTCAGTTTGATGGGTGACTTGTTGAAGTAATGATTCTGTTGCATTTGGGATACTGTAATCATTGCGAAATAACGTTTACAAGGAATTCAATACAAAATTATCCCACAAAGCATATTGATATAAAGTATCACTTCATCAATGATCTTGTAGAGAGGAATTTATATAAGATTTAGTATGTTCCTACATTAGAATTAGTTGTTCACAAATTACGAAATCATCTACCAAAGGAACCTTTGAATAAATTGACATTGAAAATTGGCATCCAGCCTATTTCCCATCAAGGATGAAGTATGTATTTTTTTCTTCTCTCTAATATTAGCTTTGGATAATATTTTCAAGGGGAAAAATAATGTTATAAATCTATACTTTTGGAATAATTAATAAAGGGGGAGATGTGGGTAAGCTTTGAATATAGAATGTTAGTATAAAACATGTATAACAATTAGTTGGAGTGTTTTTATTGAAAATATGAGGCATAAATCTGAGGTAGAAAATATGGGGGATATTTATAAGGAATAATTTGGAGGACGAAAAAATAAGGAAGAATTTTTGAGGAATAGAGGCTAGGGAGGAAATATGAAAAGGTTACATAGTCACTATTTTTGGATAGAATTGTTTTGCAATACCTTTTTCTTATTCCCTTTAAGGATTCATCTCATTCTAGCTTTGAATTGTTGATAAGTAGAACATATATTGAGTTTACGATGTTTTTTGATTTATGAATATTGGTTCACAAAAAAATAAAAAGGGTTGATTGTTAGGAACAAGATGATAAGGAAGATAATTGTATACAGGTGTTGTATTTTTTTAAGAAAATGTCAATTAAGAAGAATTAATGTCACTTTATTTTTGGTTAAATTTGGACTGACCATCATATTCAGAAAATACGACCCAATTTTCTTATGGAAGTACATTAGATTAGGAAGATTTTTTCTCTAGAAAAAGGTTCATCAGACTGACATTGAGTTCATAATGATAAGAATATCATATTAAAGAAAGTAATCAGATTTTACATGGCTCATATACAAAATTAATGATTTTTTCTCATTTTTATTTCAAAAATATCATAAGTTTTGTTGGAGAACTTTTGTTGAAAGAATTATGAATAAAATAGGTTTAAAATGTTATTCTAAACATATTCAGGAAAATTTTATTCATGTTTGATTGGAAATAAATATGTTACTGGTGGAATGGGAAGTTACAGTAGTCCCTAATGTAAGTCAGATAATACCAAATCTGATATTCAATGTAATCAATGTCATGAAGCAATTCATGCCTACAACAAAAAATTTATGTTAGAAGAGGTCATTCAAGTAAGAGTTTTCTAGTCACAGATCATTACATTCATATTTTTTTGAAGGCTGGTAAGGTTTTCATGATCGTAATGAAGAAATCAGAATTGGAGTTAATTATGGGAATCAGATTGAGAAGACATATGTTTTATTTCTTACAATTGGTTTAGAGAAACGTAATGGATGAAATATTTTCGAAATTTTTTTCCATCATAATGAGGAAATCAAAATTGGTAGATAGCCTTCTAGGTGGTGAAGTTATGTGTAATCATATACCTTCAGTTATGATTTTTTATCATGTGTGTTAAGAAAATTGGAGTAGCCAAATTTAATTATGGTAATGAAGAAATAATATTCATCAATCCTAGTTAGGTATCATAATCAGAATGAATTTTGTTATGATGTATTCAGTTTTATATTTTCAAGTGGGTCACGAAATTAGGATAACCATCATAATTTAGAATCATAATTGGATAGTATGAATAATAAATTGGAATTATATTGATGATTTTTTTAGAATGACTGAATAGGGTTGAATTCAAAATTAGATATGAAATTCAAGGAATAGTTAAAATGTAAAAGAATGATATGGATTTACAACAATGTTAGAGTGCCTATAAAAGAAGGGGGGAAACATTGTTTTATATGTAAATTGCAATGCTCTAGAAAGAGGAGAGGGAATATCTTTAATTAAAGTGTGATTATCTTTTCAGATTAGTTTTTGTTGATGAAGTTATCCAAAAATATTAAGAAGAAAAGAATTTCATATTCAATGTTTCAAGAATTATACTGACTTTTTCGTATTGGGATTTCCCAATTCAAGACAAAGTAGAACTGTTTTGGTTAAATGGTATTTTGACCAAGTTACATAATTTGTATTGAAAAAATTGATCTTGAGAATCATATATGGGAATCAGACATGGATTTATAGGCTGATATTAGAAGTGTTTAAGAAATTCCTCAATTGAATTCTCACAAATGTATATTTTTTATATTGGGAAGACAGTAAATGGGAAATGGACTTTGGAATTGGATTAAGTATTACTAGAAATTCGAAGAAGTTCTTACCTCATTCTAGGAAAGAAAGAGAATAAATTTTGTGAAAGATGATATTTGAGAAAGTTGATCATGAAGTACCATGACATATTGGATACCAAAATTTAATTACACCATTTCATTCTACTTGAACCACATTCACTATTGTGCGGAACATAGTTCTATACATGTGTTAGGGCATATCCTACTCACTATCTTCCACAAGAAAGGTTTTTTTCCTTATAGATTGTGTAGTATTGGATTATTTCAAAACCATATCAATGACAAGAAAATAATTCTGATCATTGAACATTGTAAATTATTATGTTTTTATAGTTTTGTGTTTTATTTTTCTCATTATATAAATAAACCATTAATATAAATCAATGTTTGCTTCTAATTAAAGGAAAATTTAAAGAAAACGACCCTACAGATCCACCACCACCCACTCCCAGTGATACATGAATCCTAGTTGGGTAATTCCATTTTTCAAATATACATAAATATTCAAAAAAAATTACATCATGAAATATATAATTAAATTAATTTTTTTTCATCTTATGAATATAATATTATTTATTGAGATCATAAATAATTTTTTAACATTTCATAAAACCATTTATCAATTTAAAATTAGTTTCTTTTGAATAAATGAATATTTTAATTAGAAAATAAATCTCACATAATTTCAAAATTATTTTCAGAAAATGGGGTTAATTATTGAATTATATACAAAAAAATGGTTTGGTGGATTTTTGGGATTTGCCTAAAATAGGTGATTTTTTTGTGAATAGTAAAATTTGATAGTTTAAGGAATATTTTTTTTAAAGTTTGGGGCCTAATCCTTAATTTATTATTAATGAAAAGACCTATTTTTTGTCTGGGTTGAGGGAGACCCATTACATAGCTAGATGACCCAAGGCTAAGTGTGCTGAATACAAGGCTTGAAAGCCTATTACTATTTCTTGAATCATCACTAATGGTAGACCTTAGTATCGAACTAACATTATCTAGTTACATTATTTAGTAATAGAATCATCATTATTACTTTTTTTCAGACAAAATGTTAAAAAAATGAAATTAATAATAAAAAACAACCCTCTCATCAACTATAAATACTACCCTTCAACACCTCTTCTCCTCACACCACTTAAGCCTTTAATATTAACCAATTTCTACAAATTTATCTTCCCTAATGTCTTTCCCACAACTAAGTGCCTTTTTTATTACCATAAGAAAAATCAAAATCCCCTTAATGTGGTTCTCAAGGTGGATAAATTCAAGAGGTAAAATCCTCTTTATGTATCTTTTATTCTCTTTTAAATTTTATTACAATTTTTATCCTATGATAAACTCATATATCTAGAAATTAATGATAAAACTAGTACTGTGTATATATATATATGAAAGTATTATTTTTTAATGTAAATTTCATCAAAAATCCCTTTCTCATCTCCCTGTTATTCAAAAAATGAAAATATGGTCAGTGATGTATTGATTTACCGCTATCATGGATGATGAATTTTCATTTTCAATTAATGCATTATAGTGGGGGTAATAAAACTATAATTAGGGTTAAATAAGATTTTTTCCCATATATTAAGTCATATAATTTGGTCTATCCTGTATTCATACATAATATGAATTAATAAAATATATCTAGTTCGTGATAATTGAAAATTCCTAAATATAAACTAAAGTTCACCATTAACGGTTTATTTAATGAATCGACCTCACATCTAGAAACAATAGATATATGAGAACATTTAATATTTTCTATGTTTATTAATAATGCATAATTTTGATTATTTAGAATCGATACCTTTTTAAATGAACTGTTATATTTGTGTGCTAGTGAATCTGTCCAAAAATCCAAGGAAACAAACACAATCGATTGACAAAGTTGAATCTTACAACTCATAAAAGGGAAAAAATTAACTTAATAATGTTATAAATATAAAATAATTGTTTAATGGGGTTTTAATTGAAATATTTTTGAATATAATTTAATAATATAGTATGTTATGTATCAGAGAATAACCCTATAGTACAAGACATAAGGGTTATCTCATCTCACTTTTATTGCATTGCAATAAAAATTATTCACCTATATTTATTGTGTGTGGTGTATGAATCCTTCCAATTTATGTAACATATAATGAAAATATTTATATTCATTTTATTAAATTTATTATTTTATGATCATTATATTTATGGGACATATGGTTCGACTTTTGGAAATTGGTAAGGGATTCTCCTTGAACCTCAATTTTTTCGGGTTATGCTTTCTCCCTATTCACCCAAGATGTAATTATTATTTATTTGAATATAATTATTCTAAATTCCATTTATATGTTTCATACACATGTATCCAGATCATTTCATCTTTCATTGATGGATAATACATGTTTTATAGGGTTCTCTTTTCAATTCATCTAGATAATCAAGAATGAATAAAGGGCACTTCCCAAATTTCATACCCATTTTCAATTACACTTCATAATCTAATTTATGACACAAATATTTTTTTAAAATAATATTTTTTTATTCTTGTAAAATATCATATCAATTTCACGGTTATATGTAAGAAATATAACCTCTGTTTTCTTTAAAGATACTTATATATGTTCCCTTAATCCGCACAGATGTGGCCCATTTATAATGTCTATTAAAAACTATTTTTACACGCTTTCACATCATTTTAACCACATTCCTACCACAAGAATATTTTCATATTTCATTCCTTTTATTCGCTAGGATATATATTTTCATTATCAGGTTTTATGGATAATATGAAATTATTTCCCAAAATAACTCATCATTCCAAAGTAAATGGGTATTTATCTCATCACTCTATCAATGATTTTATTAGATTATTTTTATATATGGTTATCATTAAAATATTTCAATGTGGAATGGGAAACTCTAATTTAAATATATATTTTTAAATTTATTATTTGAAATATGTGGAATGCATTGGACATTGTAAGGGATTGATGGGGCCCTCTATATCACCTCCATAGATCGGTTGGTCTCATAGGACAAACTAGACTTGTTTTTTCCTATTTATGTATGGTGTCTTGGATGAAGACTTGATTGTATATTTATGATGTCTATCATTGTGCATTACTTCATTCTACAACTAGTAATTTTTTTACATGTGATGATTATACCTCTAAAAAATCCATGATTAA
Source organism: Viscum album (assembly GCA_963277665.1). Lineage (NCBI taxonomy): Eukaryota > Viridiplantae > Streptophyta > Magnoliopsida > Santalales > Viscaceae > Viscum > Viscum album. The sequence continues at coordinate 1,983,555,712 of OY728138.1, read as the reverse complement.
GTTTCATTGTCTTTTGATTATTTATATGGAATTACTTATTCATTTTTTATTCCTACAAAATTAATCTCAATATTATATTTTAATGGAATGTTTTTCAGTTATTCACCATGCATTATTGTTTATGTTTATTTATGATTGCTTTATCTATATGGAATAACCGTAATGAGCTTCTAATCTCACCACATTATTATATTTTATTTTTCCCCAGGATGTAATGATATATATTATTAATTACATTCATGGATAATCTATGAGTTTATATATTCTTCTAATGGAGTTTCTATGTTGTTTTTTCATTCAAGTTGTAAAAGAAAACATCGTTATGTATCTTGTTTTCCAAATATAGTAAACTATTCAGTCCATTGATATGTGACATCTTTATTTATTATAAAAATTTAATAAAATATGTCACCATCTCAAAGATTCTGGGGACGTGGTCTTTACATAACATTTAAAAATCATGAGTACAAAATTTTCTATTCAAAAAATAAAAGTACGCCACCCACATCACTTATAAATTGACACACCATAACCTATCCTATTCAAAATTTCAAAACATATTGAATTGAATAATCCCTTCCAAAATTCCATTCACATTTACCTTATTTAATCCTTGAAGCCTTATCTTGAGTAGAAACTGAATCTAGGAAGTCTTTCTTTAATAACTAATAAGGATACCGGAATAATAGGTAAGATTATTCAACAAGGTTTTTTTATTTATTCCAAAAAATCATTAAATTCTAGTTAAAAAACGAAAATATAATATCTTAAATATCTTCCATATATATAGATTATTTTTTTATTTTATGTCCATCACAAATATAAAACTCTTTTTCCCTCAAATGGTTTATGAAATCATCATTCGTGTGTATGGTAGAAAATTCCCTCTTGAATAGATGTTAATCATTTTCCATCAAAACCTATCATTGCAAGATATGATGATGGATTTAGTTTTTATTTATTTATTTATGAAATTATTATAACTTTTGAGTTATAATTCCATATTTACGTATATAACTCCAAACTATATTGGAGAATAATAATGTCAGTCATGTGAACAAAAAAATTCTGCCTCACGAACCGATGAGATTTATTTTTCAAATCTGATTTTATTTCATCATAATAAGGATAAATTAAATTAATATCTAAGATACATGTGATATAATTATTCTTTTTTTATTATTATATCACTTTTAATTATTAATTTTCATTCCATTGGAGATACTATAATGTCGTTCATTAGTAAGAAGAACTACCGACTCATGAAACAATGTGGATTGTTCTTCATGTTTATATTAACTAAGTTGTAATATGAAAATTATTAAATAAAAATTTGTATTATATATTAAATAAAAATTATTATGAAAATTTAATAAATAATTTCTCAGTTATTCATTTCATCTATTTGAAAATATTGTTCAGGCATATGTAAGGCTGGTCGTCTCCAGGAATGGTGTATTTTATTTTCTATCATTAGATTTTATGTTCTAATCTAAATGGTTTTATAATATATATATATATATATTGAATATATATAATGTTTAAAAATATAAATCTTTTAGAAACGTGATCAATGTATTGGGACTAAAAAACTTACAAATAAAAGAATTCACAAAAAAATCAAATTACTTATTGCCTATAGCATGACTAGCACATGGAATTTTTAATAAATACAAAAAAACTATTTTATGTAAATGATATATGGTAATATACATATGAGTATGGTTATATAATAGAATAATTATAATCATATATATATCTTACAGGAGGTTCTAATTTATAATAATTATTTTGATTCCTGGTGTAAGGGACATCATTATCACTTTTTTTACTTCTAGGACACACTTTTCATATTTGCCACCTATTACATTTATGTGTTGTATATACAGTACATAAAATTGATTTATTATTCTTTAATTAAATAACTGTTTAGATTTATATAACCATTTTAGGAAATTTCTTTTATAAGAAATGTGTTATGTTATTCACCAATCATCTTTTATGAATTTTACAGATAACCCCATTGAAATGTAATATCATTAATTTCTTTATTGTAATTATATTTTATGTATCATTAATTATATTCATTCTTGTTTATTATGATTCAATTTTAACAAAGTGTTAGGGGTTTTACGATAAAATATAACTATTTATCGAGATCGATTATGATTATACATCTAATAATGAAATATTATGATCTATCTCTCATCAAAATCATTTATTTTATAATCCTATAGTTATTTCATGATATTTAATTTTTTACATCATTTTCATGTATTTATTTACTAAATAGTACAAATGAGTTTTATATGAAAAAATCATCTATATTCCTCTCCTTGGTCAGAACCCCTTTTCTGTTCAAAAACCATGTTATTTAAAAATTATTTAAAAACCATTATGCATTCATGGGTCATGTTATTTGATTTCCCTTATATTTAAGTCTTATGAACTACAATTACTTATTCCATGAATCATAATATTAATCTTTGATATGTTAGGTGTGGTTTTATTTTGTCGTGATCCTTATCATATACCCTTATGATCATTTTAGGAATATGGGATTATTGATATCTCAATTTATTAAACTTACTCAGAATCTGATCTCACCCATTCTTATGTTCCTTTTCCCCAGGGCATGAAGTAAGGTTTTAAGTCGGTAATTTTCTTTTTCAGATTACTGAATGGAATTATCATTTTGTATTATGTTATAGATGAGTCCCCAAATGATAATATGTTTTTTTAGTCTCTTATGGAAATAAACTATTACTATCCTCAGACAAGTGTTTGTTTAATGAATTTAATATTCAACGAAATTGAAGTAATTTCCATGTACGAAAATTTTGGTTCAATATTGTTGGAATTAGAGAAATTTTTTAGTTGACCATATAATTAAATTAAAGAAAAACATAGTGGGATCCCAAGGGATATTTCTATTGACATGTCTAGGGATATGTTTATGTATAAGTTTGGGGATGAGTAAAAGTATATGTAAATGTCCTGGAATATTTTTAATGGGTAGAGCTTATTGATTCAAAGAAATTAAATCTCTTTCAATATACTTAAAGTGGATATGGCTCTTGAATAGTTAAACCCACTGGTAATAACTCTGAAAAGTCTAAATTTGGAATGAATCGATCATTACCTGGTGTATGACAATGGGCCTTATAAAAAATTAGTTTCATACTCTCAAGGGATATGATTTTAAAATTAAAAAACACGTTATAATCCATACTAAATGATTTAAATATATGGAAACTGGAAATGAATTAGGATAAATTTATGGTTTCATATATTAAAAAAATCAATATTTAAACATCATGTAATGGGATTTTCATTATTGTGTGGTTCCCACTTATAATTTCTTATTTCATAAAATATTTTTTTGGGTTTAATAAATGGTGGGAATAAGAAGGAATTGTGTTAATCCTTAATGTTATTGAGAATATATTGATGAGAATCCAAATTGGATGATGAATGAAGTAATTTTTTTGTAAGAATGTCTAATTTTGAAATACAAATCATGATTAATATTAAGCAGCTTAACCAACGTTTGAAGATTCATATGAAAAAAATATTATAGTTTTTTGAATTTTTTTGTAGTAGAAACCATAGAGGAAAATGGATTCAGATTCTTATATGTTGAAACTGTGGGATGAATAATGTAGGGGAACGTATCTTAGGGATGAGAAGATGTTTCAGTATTTCGAATAGGTGAACACAAAGAAAGTAACTGAAAATTCAAAATGAAAATTTCTAATAACATAATTAATGTTCAAAATGCTCTCCCTGAGGTATCATTGGCTGTGATATGTTGTAAATTTCCTATGATAGTGTATTATTAGAATCAATTTCCTAAGGGGAAATCTCTATAATAGAACCAATAAGTTTGTATGAGTTATAGTTACTCTATTGATGATGAAGAGATTATAAATGAAATATGAAAGAATAGTTCTATTAAATAATAAGATGACGAATCCTAGTTAATGTATTACTGATAAGGTGTGATAATTGAATTGATTATGTATTTTAATTCTATAATTATGTTATACAAATAAAAATATATATATAAATATTTATTTTATATATTTGATATTATGGAATCTTGATAATATATTTAATGGTTTTGATGACATAGAAAATTGATTTAGCATTAATGTGACATTTTATGGAAAACAAGTTATTAATGAAATATTATACATAAAATTTACACAGAATTGAAAAAAGGTTTTTACTTTTGAAAAAGTGATTATTTATTCCCAAAAATTAATTTTGATATTCTTGATTAAGTTGGAAGTGATTAATGATTTGATGAAAAAGTGATTTATTATATCTTTTATGGATTTTAATACATTTTTTATTTATGGTATATGTTCAAAAATCAATTTATTATATAAGAAAGGATAAATAATTTATGTTTTCAATATGATTTTATGATAATTCAGATTAATATAATGTTTTATTTTTATACATGATGATCGTATTTAAATGTTTTCTATGTGTCAGTCAAGATCTAATTTAAGATATTTGGTGGATTAATGCTATTGTTAATATCATTATATACTTTTATTTTTAAAGGGTTATACTTTCAAACATTTATAAAATGATTTATGATAATATTTGAATGCGGTTGTTTATATTAACTTATTATATTGCCAAATGAAGATTTATCCTTTTTAAATTACAAGATTTAATTTTTTTTTGGAATTGAGTTAGATGAAATGACTTATCAATATATTATGTATCTTGTGATATATTGGTAAATTAGGATTAAAAATTCATCTTCATTTCTTGGAATTAGTGATGAAGTGTAAATTGATCAAAACACAACCAAATTATGAACTTTTTTACATTGGAAAAAAGTAAAACTTGGCTCTATGAATATTGTCCCTTATGAAATTACTAATATTATCTGTCTAGTATCCTATAAATTGGCACTTCCTCCGAACCTTTTTTAGGTTCATTATGTGTTCCATGTATCCCCCATGAGGTAGTAAATACATGATCCATTACAAGTGTTAATCTAAGTGAGAATACCAGTGGGGATGGATATTTCTTATGAGTAGAAACCGATAAATATTTTAGACTGAATTGATAAAGTTATATCAAACAATAAAAGTTACGTAATAAATATTATGTGCGGAAACCATTATATTGGGTAGGATATGTTGGAATCTTAGGCTGTAATGAGTTAGAAGGGTCACTAGTTTTTTTTATACCAAAGTAATGAATTTTTGGGGTTAAATTGATATTAAAGGGGTAGAATGTGACAACATTATATTTTTCAAAATATATATTTTTTTCAAATAAATTAAATATTTTTGACATTTATATTTATTCAAAATGATGATTTTAGATTTCACTACAAAAAATACAATTATTATATTTATATAAACTTAACACTAAGTCCAAATAAAACGTAACATACTATAAATGTACTGAGGTAGTTATCACATAGCTATTGGAATGGAAGGTATGTATATAATAAACTAAATTATGAAAATATGCTATTTATGAATGTAAACAAAATTAATATGTTGGTGGAAAATTATTTGGAAACAAAAATAAAAATTATTTTAAAAAATGAAATCTTTTGTTAAAAAACTATTTTTAATGAAGACAAACACATTTTAACACAATATATTATAAAATCAACAATGGTGAAAGATTTTGATGAAATTTATATATTATTTTTCATTAAAAATGTTACATTCATATTATTTTTTTTGTAGAAAATACATAATAATAAAATAAATCTTACGCATTAAACATTTTTAATCCAAAAATTGATTTTTTCACCATTTGATAACATCTTTTTAAATTAATTATTTCATATACTATTAAATATAATTTAATAAAATAAAATATTTTTTTGAATTCATGGTATCTTCATCAACCTAGTGTGAATTGTTTTGATTATTCTGAAAACAATAATTGTTTCATAAGTAGTGAAAAATACTAGTTTATGTAAAAAAGTTCCCTTTCATTTAATGAATTTATATTGATAAATTCTGTTTTAGTATTGTTTTAAAAGAAACCTTTATTTAGTCACAGTTTAATTAATACAATTTAGCCCATTTTAATCATTTTCGTATTGATTTTTGACATAATGTTTTGAACATTTTCCTCATTGAAAACCTTCTTTCTCATAGTGCCTGTTTGATTAATTTTAAATTAAAAGTTTCCAATTATGTGTATGTAATTTAGAAAAATGAATTAAATATTTTTAATTTTAATGATACTTTTTATATAATAATATTAACGTAAATTTTTTCCATAATGAATTTTAAAACAGTTAATGTTATTCACCATAGTTTAGGTAAAAATTGGTTTATTGGGGGCATTAAACTAAAACGGTAAGGGAGAAATAAGACCCAAAAATATTCCAAAACCCATTATATGGAAATATTTCCACCAATTAATTCTTTTATCAATAATCATCTATTTTTTAGACATTTAGAATGTAAAAAAATGAGAGTATACATTTTTCATTTTAAAAACATTATGTGTGCCACTGACCACACATATAAAAGGTCACCCACTCTTCACTACAATTCACACTATAAAAACACATTGGTTCAAGAAATAAATACCCATATAACATACTTGATGAAATAATATCATCATATATCCCATATTTTGTGATGAAAAACAACCTATCAATGCATGAGAAGAAACCTATGGAGGATACCAGATGAAGTATTAACCTTCTTCAATGAGTGTTTTTAATTTATTTCTTCCTCCATCTCAGTCAATAATTATTAAACCATAATTATATAATAACATTAATATCTTGAATATTATGGTTTTATTTTATGTTATGTTTATTACTTATATACATCTCATCTTTGAAAAAATGGAATAAATATCATTATTCATGTGTATGGAGGACTATCGTCTCATGAACTAATGTTTTTAGTTTTCATCATAACCACTCACAGATAAATATAATAAAAAATTTAAATATTTTATATTTTATTTAATATATTTTTATAAATATTTCCTTTTAATACCACATCTACCAACACACTTCCATACCCATTGGGAAAATAATAATGACGCTCGTGTTTTTGGAAGACCACCACCTCGCGAACTGATGTGTTGTGTTTTTAATATGTGATTTATATTGATGGTGATAAAGATAAATTAAATTAATATATATTATTTTTCTAAGATAATTACCTTTTTTAAGTTATAATCTCAAATATAACTTCTTTATTTTCAATAATTGTGGGATATCATAGTGTTATTCATGTGTATGATGGAGTATTATCTCACGAAGTAATATAATTCATTCTTCACGTGTGTTTTACAAGTAAGGTAATAAAGATAGGTCCAAAAAAATATGTTACATATATGAAATAATAATCGTTCTATTAGGATAATATATAATTTATCCTTAATTTGATTCACCCATTGAGAAAATTAAATGGTTTCCATCCATACATATGTCCCACCATATCCATGAATGGTGTATTTCATTTTCTATCTTTAACTTTTATTGACTACTCTTAATACATATATATGGAATATAATTTTTTAAAATAATTTATAAAATTATGTAGAATATATATATAATCAATGTATGATGACCAAATGTAACAAATTAATGCATACAAGGTAAAAAGGTAGTTTTTACCCATAATGGGGCATTAAAATGGAATTTTTAATACACTGGTAATAAAAGGACTTATGTAATTCATATATCATATAGTATATATCATTATGATTCAGTAATATTTTTATAATAAACATAAACTTACCATACAATAATTTTATATTTTTTTGAATATAGTTGAGACTTATTGTAAGGGATTTTCATCTCACTTTTTAATTTGACAAGACAAATTATATATTCACTACCAATTTCAATAATGTTGTGTTTATAATACCAATGAATATATTTTATAATGATTCAGATAAAAAATTATTTGGATTTCAATATCTATTTTTGGATATATCATTCAAGTATTTTCAAGGTTCTAAAAGTAAAAAAGTGGATGAGAGTTGTTGTCTCAATTTTCCGTCCTTGAGACACATGTTATATTATTATCCTACCATCTTTTATAAGGTGTATGTACAACCCCATTTACATTTAATATATTGAATTTAATTTTTCATTATAATATATGTTTCATTTAATTTTATTCTATCATTGCATTAATTTTATTAATTTTCCAACGTGGAAAGGGTTTTATGATACAAACTCGTTGTTTATTAAGAATATGTAAGATTATGATTCCAATGATGAAATATCATGATATATCTCCCATGAATATAATATATTTTATTACCCTATAGTTATTTAAATAGAATCTGTGTTTTCCGTTCATTTTATTATCTTTATATAACCAATAGATGAAATTAGTTTTTCTTAGGAAATATCATTTTCATTGTTCTATTTGGTCAAAAACCATTTTCATCCAAAACAATGTTTTGTAAAAATGGTTTCAAAAATCATTTCAAAATTCTCAAAATAATTTATAAATGAAAATTTTACCCATGTTTAAATTTTTAGAAATTGTTTTGAAAGGAATATTCATGTCATTTTCTAAAAAATTAACATTTGGATTTTATTGAAAATGTTGAAGGAATATTTTTTAATAGTGTGCATCTTGAACAATATTTTTTCCCTCCATGAATTATATGTATATTAAATATTTTTTTTATGTATTATATTTATCATAAATTAAAATTATTTATGAATTTCATTATATATTTTTAGTACAAAAATATTTTATTCATAGTGGGAACTTAATTTACTCAAGAAATTTTTTTTGTGAGGTTTAGTTCGACCTTTAGGTGTTTCAAAACATTATCTTCGGAGAAAATGATTTAAAAATATTCAATTAAGTTGTAGTTTTTGTAATATTTTTTATAATTAGAAAGGGTATTTTCCTTATGAAATGTTTTAAATGATTCGAAATCATCTTTATATGTTTGAAGTATTATATTAAAAAAATCAAGAATGTTTAATGATTATTAATTTTGAATTTTTTTCAAATAAGAAAGGTTTTCTTCATCATGAATTTTTTTGAATATTTTTTAGAGCTTCTGTTATAGGTGTCAACATTTATTTTCAATGAAATGGATTTCAAAAAAATTTCTAAATTCAATGTTTTGATATTTCTATTTCCAAATGGAAAAGTTACATTTCATAAAAAATGTTTTAAATTATTTTTAATTATTATTTTATATTTTTCAAAAAAAAAACATGAAAATGAGGTCTTAAAATGTTTATGATTGTTTAGATTTAAAAATAGATTTAAAATGAAAATCCATTTTTCCCATGACATGTTCTTAATATCTTTTATAAATAAATATTCTTATAAGATGAAATATATTGATGTAACTTATGCCATAATAGGGATAATATCTATGTAATCCATTATTATTATTTATTTAAATGGATTATGTTCATGGTGGAATTTTTTTTATGAATCCTAACCCATTCCATTGGTTTCTATGAATAAGAAGTTAAATTATTATGAAATGTATCACTTTTATATTGGTTTTGATATGAATAAATATTTATAAAAACCATTTAACTTCATGAGTTGTGCTATAATGAATGTTCTAGGATCATATAGAATACATTAATATGATTTTTATTATGATATGGGTGGTAAATATATCTCAATCCAATGCATTGCATAATTATTTATATCTCATGGGATAGATAGGATGTTAACAATGAGTTATCATACTTCAGTATGGGAATTTATATGCTATAATGGTACTGGGAGTGAATCGTAACTACTATAATGTCTTGGTAGGTAATCCCATTCCACTATGTTAGCCTTCCGAGTGAGCCTTTAATATAATGGAAATGATTTTTAATGCTTATGTTTTTGACACAATTACATGTGTTTTTTCAATTTAATATTCTCATAGCTCATATTATTTTATTTTATTATTATTCATTCCATATAAACTACTGATATTTATTCCAGGAATCAATATTTATATATTTTGTATTCATGTTGTTGTTTTCATATGATATGACCATTATCTCTTACCCTTATTATAATTTCATGATTATGTGAAAATTGATATCCCACTCTCATATCCTTATTGAACATATAACCTCACACTTTCATATGATTCCATTACCTTAGTTATTAAGAGTGTTTTTAACAGTACTATGATAATGTAGATTAAAAAGGGGATGATCTAATGGAATATGTTGATGATGTTTTAATAAATTAGGTGACCTTGTACCTAATTTTCTATGTCATGAAAAAATCATGGCCCTGAGGCATGTTGTTGTGTAATATATTCAGTATTCATATAAGATGATGTAATATCCTTGTGTTAAAATATCATGTCACTATTGATTGTATAAGAGGAAATGTCTCATTAGCTGTTGGAAAGTAGGATGAGAAAACTTTATTGTGATACCATGTGATATTCCTAAAAATACTTTTTTGGAGACATTTATTGATTAGTCTAAGGATGGGTCAAATAATTGAAAAAAATATTAGAACATTGGAAAAGGATAGAGCATGTGGTTTCCAAGATATTATTTCCCTTTTTGGATAGTACAAGTTGATGTGGTTCAAGAAAAGAGGTCCCTAGGTGTGAAAACTCTAAAATTTTAGCACATAGATGGACTATATTGTCACAAAGTGCTTGTCAATGAGCCTTACTACTCAACTTTTTTAGCACTATTAGAGGATATGAATTATATATTCACAAAATATTTATAAACCTTACTTAAGGTTTAAAATAGTTCATGACCATGAATGACCTAGTATAAACCTAAGGTATCATAGATTAAAAAGTAAGATCCATTATTTGGACATCCTATAAGTTATTTTTTATGATTTTCTAGTTCTCCACAATGATTCTAGTTTCTTACACTAGGTTTTTTGGTTTTATTAAATGGTAGAAAAAATATTGGACTAGATTAATTTTTATGGAGATGATAATATGTTTATGAGAAACATGATGGGATGATTACTATTTTGATGGTTATTTTGATTATTTCTAATCATGTATCATAGAAAATTGTTTAGAATTTTAACATTAACCAACTCTTGGAATCACTAATAAAGATAAAGATATAATTCAACAAGAGTTTGAGCAGTGGATGCCATTGAGGAACGAAGATCTTGTATCCTATATGTGGAGAATGTGGGAAGAAGCATGCAAGGGAATGCCTTATAGGGATAATAAGAGGTTTTTTGTGTGGAAAATAAGGACACATAATAAGTGATTTCAAAAGAAAAATGAAATGCTCCATTAACACAATGGATGAAAATAATGCTATCCCTAAATAATCATCGACTATTGAATGTTTTAAAAGTCTTAATTAGTGAAATTTGAAAATAATATTACTAAGGGGAAATCTCATGTTGATAATCAATAACATTTCATGAGTAATGGTTTTTTTTATGATGACGTGACTATAAATGAAAGATGAATGGAATGAGGTATCATGGAATAAAATTATTGTTGACCTTCTAGTTTTAATGAAAGAAAATCACGATTCTAACAATATTAATGACTTTTGAGTTCCTATATTAGAAATATGTATTCTAAGACATGGGACAAAATATTATATGTATAAGACACTATTGAGATTGGAACTGTCAAAATTAGGGATCATTTTCCATGACTCACCACCATTATAAAAATATCACCATGTTTGAGATATTGCAAGGAAATCACATAGCCAGAAAGTAATATCATTGGACTAAAAATTTGACAAAGTCTGAGACACAATCATTCAACATAACATTAGGATGTTATACAAACAGAATAAAAACTTTGTCTAATTATGAGATACATCTATATGAGGCACTGTCAATGTCATATCGCCAACATAGAAATATTAACTATGTTAATGGAACCACCTGAAAAGACAACACTATTTTAGATGCCTCCACCATAATAGAAATCTTGATAAGTTTAAGACATTTCTAATATACTACTATTAGAGTGTGACAATATAAGACCATGAGACACTGACAGTCTAAGACACCACTACTATTTTCGTTAATTATCTTTTTGAATAAAATTATTCTAAAGACTATATCTTTTAAAGATAATGAAAATTAAAAAATTAAATATTTTATCCTATAATCTTGACATAAAACATTTAAGAGAGTGTCAGAACATACAGTATAAGGAAGAAGAAAATTTGAATATTCTTCCTTTTTATGCTGCAGATAATAGAGTAGAACACTCCCTCTTGAAAAAGATAGAAGAGATGAGATAGTGGATGAAGTGGAATCATATAAAATAGATATCTAAGGACTACTGAACCTACATATAGTTGGACCTAATTGAAACCAATAAGATCACACCTACAACCAATATTCTATTATTTACATGAACTGCACATTCACATTTTTTAGATTTCATTCAGTCAATGACCAAGAGTCTACAACAATATATTTTCTTGAAGTATTCAGGAAAACATAACTCAAGATTTACTATATAATGAATCCCAGAATCACAAGTTCCATTGAAAAAAATAATACCTTTCTAAACACTACACTTTTATATTTCTCTATTCCATTTAATTCTATTAATTATGGAGTAGTGTGTGATATAGTATGTTTTATATATGCACATTTTATACTTAACTGAAATGGAAGATACTCGATATCTTCTCAAAAACATTTCATATTTTTTCTCCCATGAAAAATATTGTTATAGGTCATTGTTTGGCATGCATAGTTTTAATCACACATAGAATAGGGGGGAGGATGTGTCTGACCTGTATAGTTAATAAACTGTTCCAAAACCCGAACATGTTTATGGATAATATTTTTTATTTTATATAAACAGATTTGTGAAATTTGGGCACAAAATGGAGAGGACTAAGTCTCAACTTGAGACTGAACATCTTGTATCCATTATTTTCACTATGTTCTTCAATGTTGTTCTACTTTATTTTCACTTTAAAACTGAAAATACTTTTTAATGTAAGAAAAAATATGCACTAATAATTTATCTTAATTTTTTCCTATAGTATTTTAATCATGAAAACCAATTTAAATGGATCCATTAATATTGTATATTATTCATCCAAGACCTATTCAGTCTTTAGTGAAACCCTTAAAAGGATTTGGATCTATATCATACTACCAATTCTGATAAACTGGAATATATTTAAACACGTGGGGGATTCTATAATAATTAATTTCAAATAAATATTTATTAGGTAATAAATTATAACCCTCTTGAGATACTTAGTCTAACAATCATTTGGAATCATAAGTTTTTTCATTCGTATTACGGTTTTCAAATTCTTTTCAACTGTGATTTTAGTTTTAGTTTAAAGGTCACAAATTTAAATCATTTCTAAATTTAGTTATTAAATTGGATATTTGGATGGAATGTTATGCTACCAAAATACACTCTTTCTATATTGGTACAAATTTTTTCCAAAGCACCATTAAGAAGAAATGCATATAGAAAGCATGGCCTTTGATATTTATTCTACAATAGAAGATGAATATGTTATACTTGATAATATTAGAAGCACCTGGGATGATGCTACCAAATTAATATAAAATGATAATCGTATAGAAATGAATGATTTTTATTTTTCTTTGGGAAATGTGGTATTTAATAGAAAAATTTATTGTAAAATTTCTTTTTAGATTTTGGACACATTGTATGTTTCCTATAAGGTAACTTCATATGTTAAAGATATGAATGTTAATACATATACTATTTAATATTAATATATTAAAACTAATCATGATGAACACAATTATGACATGTATATCGAGTTTAATGTCATCATGAATACCATAATATCACTTTGAAAACATGTATCAGAAAAATATAAATTTATAATATTGTTGGGATATCTTCCAAAAAGATGGAGAGGCACATCAGTTTCAATCAGAGAATCATGGGACATAAGTAAATTCATATGAAAGAGTTTATTTGGAAACATATGTTGTACAAAGAATAATTAAATTTATATCATGAAAAATATAAATATCGTAAAATAAAGTCCATAGAATTCAAGACTACTTCCACAAGATAATTAAAAAATATAAAGATAAAGTACAAGATGTTTATTATATTGATGGTGAATCTCATTTTGACAGTGATGGGGAGATGTATCACCTAGAAAAAAGATTTATGATGTTATAAATGAAGAAAAAGTTATTTAGAAAATCAAATTATAAAGGAATCTATTATAATGGAGAAAATTAGATGAAATATTTGAAGAAAGATGATGATTCCAAATAAGTTTTGTGCTATGAATTTATGAGGAAAGGTCGTATAAAATCTGACTGAAAAAAATGTTAAGTGTAAAAAAAATTATGAAGACAGAGATTAGAGTCACAAAATGTTCATGAAAGAAAGATGAATTCCATTTGGGGATAGCTCCAATGAATCTGATTTATCACTTTAATAATGAAAGATGGACCAAATATGTGTTTCATGACTATAATCAGTGAGGTACCTAATTTACTTACTATTACGAATATTCTATAGTTTATTAATTAAGATTATTTATTCAATTAAAAACAATATGTTGAAGTGTTTAATCAAAAATTATTTGAATATTCAATATTCTAGAAGGCATTGTTATTGAAATAATGTATAAGTATAAAATTCTTAGAAGGCAACATGCTCTAAATATAAATATAAAATATGAACTATCAATAGGAAAAGAGAAAAATTATCAACTTCTTAAAGACAAAACATAATGTAAACTCTAAGAAGATAAATTTATGAAATATATTGATTAATATAAAAATGATATAGACCTACTAATTAAAAAATTTGAATGAATATTGCACCAAAATATGTTACTGTAATAGGATATAAACCTAGATAGAGAGAAATATATAAGAGTACTTTTATTCCTAAATCCATACATTAATGTTCTACTAAAATTTATTTTTCAAAAGGTCATAACATGGTTTTCATTTATAAAAGTCCATAAAATGTTTATAGGAATCACATTAGATAATTTTGTGTTCCCAAAGCCTCTATTACCTAAATTTCTTGCCCAACTAGATTGTGTACCAAAAATCATTTTGGGTATAAAACTGGTCTGATAGAAACAATTCTTTAAGACCTATAGTAGAATAACTTGGTACATTTAATGTTATTTTTCTGGAAATATGGTAAGAGATTATTCATAATTTAGAATAATCATGAATTATAATGGTGTACATGTCACATTTGGTGATAATGAAAAAGGAAAAATCCTCAGTCAAGGGCAGATTGGTCACAAAAATTCAGGTGTAATTTCTAAATTTTATATATTTATGGTTTAAATTATAATCATATTAGGATCCATTAGTTGTGTGATGATGGTTTTTTATTTTATATTTGAGAATTATTATTATAATGTTTTTGATTAAAAAAATGCTTTAATTTTTAATTCTTTTCGAAACGAATATTTTGATGTTGTAGATTTATAATCATTGATCTCTCAAAAAATTTCATGCTTAATTAAATTTCACAAATATTCTTGGATTTGGTGTAGGAGACTAATCCATTTAAACATTCACATAAAAATATTTCTAGGAAATGGATAGTTAGGGATCTACAAATATTTAGTTCCCAACTGATAATGTTAATAACCCATGTAAAAAAGTAAAATGAAAAAATACATATTTTAAAATAAAGAATAATCTGTCAACTTCTCATCTTCTTGAGTTGGATCACAAGTATTTTTTCAACCTTCTATATTTTTAGGTCTTACTCGGAAACACCATGTTTATGTTCTAGTAGATGACTAATCTTGGTATACATGGGTATAATATCTAGAACAAAAATTTAAATCCTAATATTACTTTAACACATATTCTAAGTTCATGGAAAATCATAGTTGACCTAATAATAAAACCATAATGTGTGACCGTGGTAATGAGTTTTGAAAATCATGAATTTGAATCATTTTTCGTACAAAATGGATACACTCATAACATATTTGGACATAGGACACTCCAATATAATGTAGTTTTTGAAGGATGAAATAAATCATTATATGAGATAGCATAGACTATGTTTAATGAGTATACCATACCTATTTATTTCTGGGAAGAAGCTGTCATTATGGCTTTCAATATCATTGATAGAGTTTTGATTAGGCCCATCTTTAAGAAGAGTCCTTATGAGCTATAAAACAATAAGAAATATAAGATCAATTACATTATTTTCTTCGGTTTCAATGTATTTATTCTTAATATTTAGTATAGTCATTCCAATTATCCTCCAAAATTGATAAGGGGATTTTACTTGGTTATTAAATATCAAAAAAAATCCAATAGATTTTTCAATAAGAAGACCAAAATAGTGGATGAATCTTTCCATCTAAAATACATTGAAACCAGTCCACATTAGACTATTTACTCCTTAAAAAACATAAGGATTATTCATCTTCTCTAAATTTAATTCTAAACCTTTTGACACTGCTATAAAAGAAGAATAAAAACATCTAATTTTGATGAATTTTCAAAACATCCAGAATTGAAGCCTAAAAATCCCAAAAAGTTATCACTCCCACTTTTTATAGAGCTATTAGAAAAATTAAATACCATATATTCGATTCTATTGTTGGTGGTCAATATATAGGAACACTTACAATAGATTATGTTTTAAATTAGCATGAACATCAAGCTTTTATATTTCATATTGAACCTATAAAAATTAATGAAGTTGTTAAGGATAAATTCTAGGTAATATAAATTCATGAAAAATTAAATGGTTTTGAAAGAAATAAAATTATAGAAATTGTATATAGACCTCAGGATAAATTTAATATTCGAAATAAATGGGTGTTTATGAATATAGTTGATGATTCAGGAACTATAGTTAGAAACAGGGCAAGAATTATTTCAAATGGTTTGAGTTTAGAAAAAGGGATTGAGAATGATGAATCCTTTTCCAATATATCAATACCTGAATACATAAGAATGATTAGTTCATATGCAGCACATCCAAATTTGAAGATATATCAAATAAATTTCAAGATTTTACTATTACATTATTTTATTTGAATATGATTATGTTGAACGATCCCATGATTTTCAAGAACATCATTTTCAAAATCATTTTTTAAATTAACCAAATATTATATGGTTTATAACAAGATCCTAGATCATAGAATGATAGGAACATAAATTTTCATATTTCAAGTTAATTTTCAGATAGAATAAACAATCCTACAGTTTTCATAATGAAAATTTAAAAAGACGTATTAGTAGTATGAATATATGTTGATGATATTACTTTTAGATCTTCATGAAATTATTTATGTAGTGATTTTTCTATAATGAATCCAAATGAGTTAGAAATGAGTTTAATGGGTGGACTAAAATTCAATCATAGATTCCAGATCTTTAAAAACAAAGAATTGATTATTTTAAATAAAATTAAATATATAAATGTTATTCAACAAAATTTAACTTGGATATCATTATGAGTAGTGATACTCTTTAATGAGTACCATGGGTAAATTGAATCTTCATTATGTTGGGAAAATGTTTTCTCAAACCATTTATAGAGGTATGATAGAAATTCATATCTACTTGACTCCAAGGTAAATAGATATTATATTTAGCGTGTTTATGTTGGATCATTTTCAAAAAAAACTAAGTGTAAAACATTGTTGATGTGAAAGGAATTTTCAAAAACCTCAATTATATAACAAATCAAAGATTATTCTACCAAAGGGGAAAATAATTTTACTTTTTATGTTATTCTGATGCTTATTTTTTATGGATGAATGTTAGATAAAAATCAACTCTGATACATGTCACTTTTTAGCAATGCCTCTAGTTTCATGTTTTAGTAGGAAACAAAATTCGGTTGCATTGTATATTATTGTAGCTGAGTACATAGTCATAGGTAGTAAATGTGAAAAAAAATTTCTGATGAAACAAACTAGACTAGAATATGCATATCAATTCATATATTTCTAAATAAAATGTTATAATACAGTTGAAATTAGGATTTATAAGAATACAATTTCTCATCCAATGACAATGAATATTGATATAAGACATCACTTTTTTATGTAACATTTTTGAAAATGAGATATCAATATAATGTATTGGAACAAAATGTTTGTTAGCTGATATATTTATTATGACTTTGATTTCTGAGAAAATAAACTATACCAAACATGAGTTAAGAGTGATAAATTTTTATTGATTTTATTTTTCTAAAACATAACATTGTTGTTGAAATAATATTTTGATGACTTGCTGTTGGTTTTTAATGTTCTATGTCATTCATACTATTGGTCTATCATGTCATTAGGCTACCATGTCATTGGATTTTCATAGTATTATTTTTTTATACTCTTTCTATTTCATTATGTTTATTTTCATTCCATTGTGAATATTTCTATTTTTCAATATTTTGAACATCTAGTTTATTTTTGGAATTACGTTATTTCTTATAATCAGATATGTGTTTTTCCACTGATTTTGATTTTTATTTCATGTGTTAATATTATTTTAGAATAACTAAATCCCAAATGACATCAAAATGGAATAATGTATATTCCTAACATACCTTTATAATTGCTTTATAATCCTGTATCTTTCTCTCTTGAGCCCCGTGAAACTCTTTGCCTCCCACTTTTCAAACATTATCTTTACCCTTGACCATGATTTTTGAACTGATCTGAATTCCAATAATGAAGTTATGGTTAATGAATTCACCTTTTAAGGATATATATTCTAATATGTACAAGAAGGAATCGACTGTACCCACTCCAATTTCACTTGTTTAACTTGATCTTACCATCAGAATTGTTTTACTAGAAAAGGAAGTTGAATCAAAGTTGATGTTATATAATAATTCCCTAGTACTCAAGGTACTCCAAAATCATAGGTGGTTAGAGTGGTTCTCATCAAACAAAGGACCTTTCTAACCTAATCATGTATATAAGTTTATCAAAATGTATAGAGTTCATTTGAGGAAGATGGTGATGATTGGGAAAGAAGTGTTGTTGAAGGATATGTTTTGGGTTTTCATTAATGAAATAGGATTAATGTTTGGTGTACCTCATGATTGAATTTATAAGGATTACCAATGCATCATTATATAATCCAAAAACATTAATATATGAAAATTATAATATAAATATTCTATTATTATGCTTACTTGAGATAGAAAAACGAGAGGGTATGTTTCCTCAGAGCTGGAAAGAGAGCGTAGGATAATCATTAAGTTCTTGAAGCACGTGATATGACTGAGAATGGGTGATTTCAAAACCATAAACTACCAATATGTTTATATTCTCACTCTAATAACATATGGTCACTAGATCGATCATTTTAGTTATCTCCTGGTTCATCTGTGTGAGATGAACAATTCTTTATCATGATCTAATTATTTGATCAATTGAATATGATTTTTTCCATGTTGAAGTCCAACATACCAGTAGCTGTTTATGAAGAGTCTAGTATAGACTATGATGTTTTCTATCTTACAAGTACTACCTGTTAAAAGATAAAGATTAGTTGGAACCCCTTTCAGAAAAATTGGTTGGTGATTTTGAGAAATTATATGTTGTGTAAAATATGGTTCATTATCCAACTAGACTGAGGGAAAAACATAATCTAGTCTTGGATCCTAATGAAGTATTTGAATAATCTGATGACAATAAATTAGAAAAATATGATGAATAAAAATAAGAAAAGAAAAATTCAGTTGATAGAGGTACGGATCCATATTTTTCTCAAAAAGATTCTCCCATATCCTTTAGAGATTTTAATCCACCTATAAGGATAACAAAAAGAGAATAATTGGTTAAAAGTAATGATGAAGAGACTAATGTCTTTGGAGAGTAGCAATATGAATGTTCCAAAACAATAGAATCAAATGATGATGATAATGATTATAATGAAGAATTTGAAGAAAAAAAATGAAACTGGGAATGAATGGGTTGAAGATAATGGAATAAGTGATGATGGAGATGATTTTGACCCTCAATGTTCTTTTAGTCGAATCAAAATAATTGAAGTGGAGGTGCATCCAGATCTTCTAGATTCACTTGTTAAGGGGTGAAATCCCCATCTATGTAAATATTTCATTATGCACTATAAACTAGTGAATTTGTATTCTGTATTTGTGTTCATTGTTCATGATGTTTCTGATTATACTACGGCTGACCATATAAGAGTTATATATACTATAAAATAGCATGTAGTTGAGAAATAGACAAGGGATATAATTGAGGAAGAATATGGTAATGAACAGTTATATTATTTAAATGTTCACAAGCCCCATGTGGATGAGAATGTGCAAGTTAAATCCACTGATGTTGTTCAATAGAAGGATGTTCAAATGCTAGATGCACCAATTATTAATATGTAGTTAGATGACGAGTCTTATAGTTCTATTTCACAAAGCTCATATACTGAAAAATTAAAATAAATATCTACAGTTGTATAGTGTGTAGATGGAAATTGTTTTAATATTCTCCAAAGTCATGAGAGAGCAGTGTTTGTACCTATTTTTTGTTCCCTTCTACCAATTATCTAGTAGTTTCTGAGGTTCCTAGTAAATTATATGATCCCATGTTTGAATAATGGGGAAACTACTCGAGTAGTGCATAGATTAGACCACAAAAGGGTGGACATGATGTTCAAATTGAAGGAGATCCTAAGGGATATTTGATTTCTCAATTAGAAATTATTGGTTGGGTTGAAAAATATTCCTCAGTGAGACCTTCTACACCTAGACCAATTATGAATAAGGGGATATGCAGTGAACTATAATCCATCAAGTAATTAATTGAAGAAATATCATATTGATTTAATGCATCCACGAATTGAATCCTAAAAATTATTGAAGATACCTCCTCAAATACTTATGTTGGGTTTTCCTCCTCAATTTTTTATGTCGATTAGTTCAAGATATTATTAAGAGATGAGCTACAAGATTCCTCAACCATTTCTACTAGTATTGTATTGATCATCCCAAAGAGACCATGTGTAGAATGTGATATAATTTCGATCATGTTCAAATGTTAGCTTCCTATTATTCCAGAAACATGAAAGCTGATAGATAATCCATTACTACTTCCACCAAGATCTATATATCATGGATTTATACAAAAAATTAATTGGATGAAAATTTTAAATTCATGGTGAAAATTTTGGGGATGCCTCCTGTGACTCATGATTTCATTGAACAAGTTATGGAGCTAAAAGAGATGACTCATGTGTTGGGACGTTTTATGGAAGATAATCTAATTTATTTAGTGAAACAGAAATGGGTCACCAAAATAGAATATATTATATCAATATAAAAAAGATGTTTATTCACGTTCATGGCCAATTAGTTGTTTCTCATGAAGCAGTTCCAATTACTCATCATCTATACCTCAGATATGGAGTTACCAAAGATCCTATAAAACCTTTTATTTCAAGTTTTTATCCTTTTCCAATGTATCATAATCATTATTTGAGACACATTCATGTAGTTTTTATACTACAATGTCATCATTATATGGTACCTAGACTCTCATATTGTGTTCCCTCTTTCTTTCCTAGAGCTGATCCTGATACCTCACATATAGTACATGTCATATCCAATGCTAATGGCAAAGCACCAATGGGCCCCTCTTCAAAATCTTATCCCCTTTTTATTTCCATAGATAGATTTAATTTTATAGGACTTGTGTTGTAATAACTTTTTGGTAATCATTTTGAATTCCTATAATGTTTTTTAATCTGTCTATTTATCCTTATTTTTATATTTATTTTATTTACATTTTCTATAGACCCAATATGGTAGAATTCTTATGGAATATTGAAGAAAATTATTGAATTTTTGTTTTATTGTAGTATTTTTTCTATGTTATCATTAATACTATATGTTTTCTATCATTATATGTTTTCTTTTTTATTCATGATACTTACCATTTGTACATTCCTTTTCTTATTTTTCTTTGATACCATATACACTTAATTGGAATTTTATGTTCTTTTTTATACTAACATGCAGATCATTATTTATTCATTTTAATGCTTTTGATTAAATTATTTGTGATAATTTAAAAAGGAGATATTTTTTATATCCTACTTTTAATGATCCCAAATTAACTATTCTAACAATTTTGATGAATTTCATGTTTCTCTATTAGAAATATGTATTTACATCTATATGAAAAAATCAACAAGTATGATACACCATTGATATTGGAACCATCAACATGAGATATCGTTGTCTATGAATGACCAACATAATAAAAATCATGAAATGTCTAAGATACTGACATGATATCACACTGACAGAATGTCGTACCATTGGACTGAAAAATTGAAACGTCTGACACACCATTAGTCGAGAAACCATCTAGATGTTATTCCACGAGAACAAAAAGTTGGGTATGTACATTATACCTCCCAATGAGGCAAAATTAGTGTGATACCACCAACACATAAAAATTAACTAATTATAAGAAACCTATAGAAAAGATATTGCAACACCAGACACCACTAGTTGATATGCCATCGGTGTAGTAGAAATTTGGTTATGTCTAGAAAACTGCCAGTATTATACCACCAAAGCACGAACCTGTCAGTCCTAAAGAAACTACCAATATAAGACACCAACACTATTTTATTAACTTATATTTATTACATAACTTATTCTAACTACTATATTTATTGAAGCTAATTCCACTAATTTTTATTATTATTTTCTCTTATTCTCTACAGAACACATTTAACCGAGAGTCATAATATGCAGTATGAGGAAATAGATGATCTGGATATTCTTCCTACTTCTACTAGTGATAAAGTAGTTTCACACTACCTTTTTCAAAATAGGAAGGATACGCAATTGTTGATGAAGTGGATAAATAAAAAATAAAGATCTCAAGAATATTAAATATTCATAGAGATGAACTTGATTTCAAATAAGAATAACTCACCGTCTACAAACATTTGACTTGGAAGCTAAAATATACATTAACATTTTCCTCATTCCACCTATCAAAGAAAAAGAGTCTATAATAGTATAACACGCCATATTTCTAATGTATTCATGTTTATACAATTTTATGGTTGGAAGACAACACAAAACCTGAAAAAGAATATAATATCCTGATACTCTACTATATATTTAATTTTTAACATAAATTCAATACATGATATTGTTTTTAATGCACAAAACACTTAGATAGATTGTGTTACATGCAATAGATACCTTCTTCAATAGATTGTGTTACACACAAGAACTTCCTTACTTGATAGATTTTTTTATGTGAAATTAGGACCTTCCTCAATATCTTAGGTTACATGCTTGATTGAGTTTCACCAAATAAAAACTTATTTTTAAAATATGATTATATAATATATATGATATAAACTAGCTATTAAATTATTTTTTATTAATACTAATAACTAACATATAAAAATATTGGTCTAAACAAATATAAAATGAATTCATTGGTTAACAATTAATGATAAAATTATAATAAACAATTAGATATAAAAAGAAGTATTATTGTTTTTATGTTCATAAAGGATTATTACCTTAAGAAACATAATTAATTAAAATTACTGAATTATTTAAATGAAAAATATATGTTACATATTCAATAAAATATTTTTTATATTTATCAATTAGGTTTTATTTTCATAAGAAAATAATAAACCCTATTTTACAAAAAAACCTATATTTTTATAAGGGCAATTTTACCGCATTTTAAGGGAGAACCTATTTTAAATCATAATATTGACAATATAATAAATTAAATTTGATAAAATAAACTTTATTACTATATTCATAATGTCAAAATTATTCGAGGGTTAATTTTTGTTTATTTTTATCTGCAATTTTATTTTTGATGAATAGTTAAAAAATACTGCATTTTATTTAAAACCCCCTTTTTTTAAATAATTATTAATGTTAAATTATATTTTCAATTTTCTATAAATTAAAATTTGATCAAGAATACATCTATAAATACAATTTAGTTTATTAGATTCAATTTTAAATTTAAATTTTATATAAAAACACAACAATCTTTTGAAACATGTTCTACTAAGTGATTTTAATTTCAAAAAATTGAATTACACCATTGTAATCACGATGATATTTTCTTTATAATAATATAAACATAATTTTTGCCCAAATTTATTAGTGAATGTTTTTGAAATTAATTACAATGATAAATTTTTAATTGTGATTAAAATGGACTAAATGTTATATTTTAGGGCCCAAATAACCAAGACACTTGTCCAACACCCATTAGTTGTCCTTAATTAGGCCATTAACCTTCTATTATTTAGTTGTTTTTATTTTTGATGACATTATTTTTGTAAGAAAATGGGAAAACCTAACTTGATTCCAAAAATTTCTAGTGTCTTTTACCATCCAAATAAAAGGCCACCACCTCTCCCCCTTCATCACACCTCTCAAACCACATTGCCTCATTGAATATCTACCCAAGTAGTCTCCTAAACTCTCTCCCATAAATACTTGACTCATTACCTTTGGAATAAAGAAATAAATTGAATATTTTGGTTCAATTCAAAAGGAGTTACCTGATTAATAGATGACAACTTCTCTCAAGATTTTTAGTTTAATTTCAATTATTCAACCACTATAGTCTCCATATTTTATGCTTGAATAAAAAAAATATTATAAATATACTATAATTTGTTTCATTAATATTTCTACCTCTACTTAAACACACATGAATCTAATGGATAATGAGAAAAAAAATTCTGTGTAAGGAAAACTCTTTCCTCATGAAAAGAAGACGATTCATTTTTCCATTTCCAACTATAATGATTAGAAATTAGTATGGATACACTATATATATATATATATATTATATGATAATTATTATTCCTTTAATATTGTTTAATTATTTTACAACAAAAACCCATATACTTTATATTTTTCATTAGTAGGATAACATCTTTTAAAGAAGTGTGGACTACTTCCCTCTAAAAGTGATGTTGTTCATTCACACGATCCATGGAATGTATGAAGAATGATTGTAATTGAAAATACAAGAAAAAATTGAATATATATGATATTAATAAAATATTTCCCACCCTCTATATATATATATATATATCATTTTATGTATTGTCCTTTCACATATTAAAAAGTGATAATATCGGTCGTAAACGTGTAGACTACTGCCTCCTCGACACAATATGATTCCTTTTACATCATATGAATTATATATAGAAGTATATAAGAATAAATAATATAGTAGTCATGATATTATGACCATATAGGAATTATATAATTATACTTACCTACTTTCCCTAACGATCATTGAAAAATGAGAATGTTACTCATTTGTACGTACGACCTAACGTCTCTAGGATTTTAACATTAGTTAATTTTTCATAATGATGATTAATAACTAATTTAAAAAGTATAATTGAGTTATAAATATGATAATTATTTCATTATTCATAATCTTATGATGTTATATATTTCCCCCTTGGAATATAGTTGACTGACTAAAATTGTTTTTGACACATAAACCAAATTGGGTCAAAACACATAATGGAAACATAATTGTTTGAGTAGTTTTATACATTATAGTAATACGTGAAATAAAATTAATGATAAAAACGAAAAAAATTCGCATCAATGTTTAAAAATAAGATGATTTCATTATACAGTAAGGTAATGTACATTCACCTAAAAGCAAACACAATGTAAGGGACTCTTTCCTCACTTCTCTTTCCGTTAGTCATAATTTATTTTAGTAAACCTAAGTTATCATATATTGTGTACATAATATAAAATTTACATTAATATCATCAAATATAATATCTTCATGATATTTAGATATTTAAATTGATGATAAATAATGTTTTTCCTTTCAATTCATATATAAGGGACTCTCATCACACTTTTTTACATCCATGAGATAAAGGTCATGTTCACTAATTACATCTTTTGTGTGGTGTATTTACATCCCCATTTTTATATTATATCATTAATCATTTTATCTTCATGGAATTTAAAACATTTGTTTAATGTTATTCATTCTTGAGGATTATTATTTATTATGATTGAACATGGCATGCAAAACTTTTGAATGTTTATAGATTTTTTTCCACAACAATGATCTTTCAAATGGTATTTCCATTCGGGGAAATTATAAGACCATTGTTCAAAAATATCATTCATTGTATATACTCTGGTTATTTATGACCATTTTCAAGAATTAGTACTATTTTACACTCCGTGTTACTCAATTTATTTTAAATAATGTTTTTTCAGAAATCCCTACATTATGTCTCTCATTAGTCGGGGAATATGATTTCTTCTTTATATCATTTTTTTCTTAATGGTTTTCAAAAATTTATCTAAGATGATTTTTAAATAATTTTTTCCCTTTTTATATTTTACAAATGTTTTCAATGTAATATTCTTATCTCCTTTCAAATAAGTATTTTTTATATCCTTTAACTATACAAAAGGAATTATCCTTTTACCTTGTATAGCTTATATGGATTTACCCAATATAATTTTTTGAAGCCTCCCTTTCATGTTTAAAATGTTAATTTATATAGACAATTTTTCAAAATTGATTATAAAATATATGTTTTTTCAAATGTTTTATCCCAAAAAAAGATATTTTCCATATGATTATTTAATGACATTTTTATAATGTTTTCATTCATCAATTACAGCAACCCATTATTTTACTCCACATGGGTTATGTTGTATTTCTACCATAATTAATATTGTTGTGGATTGGTTCAGATTGATTTGGCCAAGGATAATATTCACATTCACAACCATGTTTCCTTTTGTTACCGTCCAATATTAAATTTCCTATGATCATTGATCTATGAATTTTCCATAAATATCCATTTAATTTTTCATTTATATGATTATTTCCTGAACAATATAAAATTTTTGATATGGTATTTACTTAGAAATATATTTTATTATTTGGAGAAATATTGATAAAGCTATATAATTTTTTCAATACATATCTTTTATAAGGCACATAGTTTATTTAAATGCTTTTTATATGCTCTATATGGGTTGGGAATAATTAATTCAAGTTCAACGAGTTAGAGACAAGTTAACAAAAGCTCTACAGATTGGGGACAGATTAATGAAATCCATTTCATGCATTAATAGTCACATGGGATGAATTATTTGTGAAAATTAGAGAGAATTAAACTATCTCTTGGTGTAAATAGTATCATGTTTCTACGAATCATGACGCCCAACAATTAAACATTACATCTACTAAGAATTTCTTTATAATTATTCAACCATGAGATTTTCCATTGACATATCTATGGATGAATCTTATTTGAATTCATTTATTAGATGGAATGTGTTACATTTTCTTAGGTTCCTATATTGATTTTTTATCATATAGTTATTTGAATAGAATGTGTTTCCATTTATTACTTTTCTGAATTATCTATTCACTTCCTTCTCGGTTTTATTTTATTACAGTGTATGTGTGTTCAGTTATTTACCATGACATAAATATTTATCTGACTGAATAATTATTATTTTTACAATATTTTCCCCTTACTAAGCCTTTTATCCGACCTTTATTATGATTCCATCCCTAAGAATCTAAAATCCTATTATTAATGATATGCAAAGATTTACTAGCTTAATTAGAGTTATCTTCCAAAACAATTATTTATTTAGAAGATTTTTATAAAACATTTTGTATTTTTTTTAATACAAGACTCATGTATGTATTTGTTCTACCAGTACTTTTAAAATTATCAACTCTTTGGGATTTGAGTCCTTATAATCACACCAATGTAATTGATAAAAGGCACTGACTTTTGGAATTGTGGGTTAGGTCACTATAGTTAGTATAAGAGGAAGTTTTGTAGAAACCATGGAAACTATATTTCAGAAACAATATGTTAGAAAACATAGCCCTAATTTAGATTTTGAGGATAAATATATACGAACACCATATATTTATGTTGAGGTATATATTATTTTGGTCTTCATAGAAATACATCTCTCTCTATATACTAAAAGTGGATATGGTTCAATGATAGATGTACCTAGGAATAATAACTTCAACCAGGTATTCCATGCCTAACTTAGGGTAATCTTGTACATGACAATAGGCCTAATTGGAACCTGGTTTGACAGTCCCAAATATATTATTAAGATAATTTATATTTACATTACATCCCATTATGAGGGATTTGAATATATAATAATTACCCTATGATAAACATATGGGTTTTTATATTGTTGATAAGGTGTCATGGTTTAGAAATTCAATGAATGATATTATGGGTAAACATTATACTAATAAAATACAAATGATAATATAAAATGGATGAAGTATTTATGCATTGTAGTTTTATTAAAATACTATTTTAAATAGATATTTAGTGATTAACCTAATTGCAAGAATGTCCATCATAGTTAATTTGGAAATTATATTATTTTTCTTTTGAAAAAGTACAACCTATAAGCTAGGTGAGTCTTGAACCCAGGACCAATGGGGGATATGGGTGTCATGCAAACCATTGACCTACATGATGGCCAGGAATTTTTTTTAGGTTTTATGTTAAAATATTTTATGAATAAATAATAATGATTATATAGTAGAGTCACTTTTGAGGATTAGAGATTGATCTAATAACAATATTTGTTTTGGAAGATAGTTAAAGAAAAATTGTTGATCTTTTCACACCATTATGGGCTTTAAGATCATTTTGAAATGTATTTATGTGCCTCAACCATAAAAATTGTTTTTTGGATGAATAAGAATATTATAGAATCACTACCATAATTAAGGATTGTACATATGAAATTTAAACCTCTCAAGAATGAATATACCCTAATATTCTTGGCCAGTAAAAGAATTACAGAACATTATGGAATGACAATGAAAAATGTTTTTGACCAAATAATTTAATTTCTATTGAACCGATGGTATTTTAAATAACCTCAGATTTAGGTATTTCATACCCTCATCATTTTATTTAATATTATTTTCTAAAAAATTGGTGACCTCATTCACTCCCTATAAATATTGATATTTTTCCTCCAAGTATGCATCCCAACATGGCACTAATGTTCTCCAACTAAGAGACCTAGTTACATGCTAATCCATGTGACCCTTATACTTCCTATTTTGTCTTTTATGGAATATTTTTTCAAATCCTTTTCATGATAGTGGATTTCAAACATAGGATGTATCAAATAATCAATCCCCATGATTGTGTTTAAATTGTGAGGACACAATTTAATTTTGCTATGAAGAATGTAACAACGTAAAATTCTGATGTATAACAGTCATGACCTGACCCCTGGGGCCCAAACCGCAACTACCCTATGCCACCCTACCAAAGGAAAGGGGAGGGAGATTAGTTCCGAAAGAATTATCCAGCAAGAGGTAGGCCTTTTCCAAGTACATGTAAATGCACACAATCACTACCCCACCCCATAATGCTTAAAAGGAACAAAAGCATGAAACATATAAAACAACTGAGCGTAAAAAATACAAGCTATCAGTAAAAATGATCCAAAATAAAAACCCAAAAAAAATACAAGCTATAAACAAGGAATTGAAAGGTCTTTGATAATCCGTCCGTAGAAAACCCTACCTGAAGGGTAAATGAAGAGTAGGTGCTTGAAGTCGTAGGAGTACACCTCACCTGTCTGATCTCACTAGGTGCCACAAAGTCCTAGAGAACCATTTTATTTATCAATGTCTTGGTGATATGAAAAATACATTAGACATGCAGGTGAAGCCCATGTAGGGGTGAGTAACGTAATACACACTAGGAACCCCAAACAATAAATAAAGATATAAAATGAAAATTACACACTAAGAATGTTTAGATCACACAGGTATAAACTAATGTATTGATATAAATATTATAATTTGTAAATATGATCTACTTATACTATTGAGGCACTCATCCCCGCTAAATCGTGAGATCTATTGAGACACTGATGTCTGATCATCTGATAGGCCAATGAGGTCTGCTCGGCTACTGGTCCACTAAGTTCTGATCATCTATTCAGCTATTGAGGTCCACTTGGCTATCGCGCCACTATGTTATTCTCATCTTATAGGCCACTAAGGTCCCCTCAGCTACCGTGCCACTGAGTTCCACACGTCTCTTCCTTCTTATCACATCCAGCCGCAGTATTTCCCCTCACAGCGTGCTTGATTCTGGGAGAATCTACTCTTCAAGTCATATTTCGTATCCCAACATCGATGAAAAAACTATGGTAGTATGTCATAAGGTCCGTCTATTTGTGAGGGTTCCAACAATGAAAACTTCCCATTAATCCGACATACGATTTATATGTCATCATTGTTTTACTTAAAGGGGAATGTTGTGTTGAGGTGAGGTCTGACAAGGTCCGCTGGGCCCGGCCCGGACCAGCTGGGCTACAGGTCAGGCCCACTAGACGGCCTGGCCCACTAGGGCTTAGTATGGTTGGTCCGGCCTGCTTTGGAGACCCGGGCTGCTAGGGGCAGCCGGGCCTGTTGTGTAGGATAGTCTGGTCCAGCCAGGAAGCGGTGAGGGATGTGCCCCACCTGCTGCAGTTTCCACGAGTCACCTCTTTATTATAGTTGGAACATGGCCTTCTAATAGAGTGATGTGTCATGGATCACCGCTATCGGATATTGATGAAAAACTGAGTCCCCTGCCCGCAGAGGATGTTGCGGGCCCCCATTGTACGCCGCCTCCAGCAACCGATGTGTTTGGCAGATACCAGCGGTCTATTATCACCACCCATAATGGGTGCCGAATGACCTCCCCTCCACCATCACGGCGCAAACTACCGCTGCACTGCTATGGCTATTGAGCCACATCCTTATGTGCACCACCTGCAAACTCTATCTATGGGCCTCCTCTACCATTGTGGGGTTCCATTGACATGCACCACCTTCAACACCACTATGGTCGTCATGCCCTGTCCTCTTCTCTCCATGATAGTTTCCTTCTAGACCATGTATATTCATCACCATAATGTTAGACTTTTTTTGGTTTTTACTATGGAGATGCTCGAGGATTCCCAAGAATAGGGGAGGTTCGAAACACACATGAACAACCAAGATAGATGGATTGATCCTTGTTCATGTCAGCCTTGATCGGCTGACATAATAAATTAAGGGAAGTGAAAATAATAGTTAAATAAAATTACAGGTTTGACATGGATCCACATTTCCAATGAATTTCCAAATAACTAAATCCATCCCTCATTTAACTAGCATAATCCATGAATCATTACATTTGTCAAATGGTTAACACTCATCATGGAGATTTAGAAATGATGAATTAAATTTAATTAAACATACACACTACCTTGAAGATGAATAGTTAATTAGAGAAGATTTCACCATTGTCGTTCAACATTCTGTAATCAGTAACCCGCCTTTTTTGTTGGTGATCCTTTGAAAGATGTAAGAACGGAGGGAGAATGGTTCACTTCATCACGGGCGACTCATCAATCGTCACACACCAATGCCACATCTCTATTTTAATAGAAACTAGATTATTCCAACAATCCCATATTAGATTAACCCATTAAACGGAGAAACCACATTTCAGTATTTCTATTAGACGGTTCCATTTATGAAACATCGTTTCTAATATGCTTGGGTTGTAGCATCGTTACGTTGCAATAAAATTATTAATTCTGAATAAAAGTAAACTAAAATTTTAATTTATTTTTCCTTCAGAAGGTTATTTTTTTAAATTTTCTTAGATGTCTGGAAATTAAATTTTCCCCTCGACCCATGCCAGTCAAGGATAATTCCATTCATGGGTAAAGTCATTGTTCCAAACGCAATGATTCCCTTGTATTTTTAATCTGGGCACCTGTTTCAATGATTCCAAAACCAGTCACATTCCCTATTTTTAAATAAACATAATGAAATGTTCAAAGACATATTATAGTCTCACCAGGCCCTGGAATAAAGTGTCATATAAGCACTTGGTCTTGAAATAATCCCGTATAATTTTTTAAAAACATTACATGGAATTCTGGTACATAAAATTACCCCACCTTTAGGGATTTACATCTTTGTAATCCCAAACAAGGTCTAAACAAATGGTGGTACTGAGCACAGATTTGAGCCTCCCCCTCTCAAGTTCTCTCTTCTAGATCCCCATTCTTCCACTGAACGTGCAAAAGAAGAATCGACCATCCCCAAAGGATCATCTCCTATGGATCCTCAATATATATCAAAAAACTCTGCAAATGTCACCCGATAATCAATATATAACTCACCCTAGTCCATACCGTGTGGTGGATCATGAACGTACCTCTATAGTTGTGATACACAAATGGCATTACTCACCTAGCGCATCTTGGTTCAGAGAGATAGGTGGTACAACAAATCACAAACTTCACTCAGAATCTGAAAAGGTCCAATTAAACTCAGAGATAGGTTGATGACCGGCCAAAAATCCACAATCCCCTTCAAGGTGAGACACGAGGGAACCCATGGTCTATCTTATCTAAATAAAAAGAACTTCATCTCAATCAGAATAATATTTTTTTATACTTCGTCTTGTCATCATCCTCTACTAGATGACCTACACCATCCTAGTGGTAGCATGTACCCACTCTAGACCCATGAGTGCTAACTCCGCTGGGTCTATACAACATAACGATGATTTTCATCGTATCCCATAATTTGCTTACAATGGTTTCATACCAATGGTGGTGTGGTAGCTATTGTTGTACGAGAACTCCACTAGTGGAAGGTGACCCTCCCAAATACGATCAACGTCCAATATACTGGCATAAAGAATGACCTCTAAAACCTGGATAGTCCTCTCTGTTTGAAAATTACCTTAATTTGGAAAACTGTGATCATATACAACTAATTCAAGAATGCCTCATAAAATCCATTCCACAGCAAGGATGTGAAGTGTGTGTCTCTATCTGAGAATATAATCGATGGGACTCCTTGCAGTTTAACTATCTCTTGCTTTTAGTGGTTTCCCAAGCTCTCCACTAAACCCTGATCCCCGATGGGTTGGAAGTGGGCAGGCATGGTGAGTCATTAAACAACCACTCAGATGGTATCATGCCCCCTATATGTTTGGGGTAAACCAGTCATGAATTAAATTGAGATATCATCCCATTTCCACTCTATCCCCTCAACTGATAACGTCAAGCCTACTGAAACATGATTCTATACCTTAACTTACTGAGAAGTGGGGAACCATGAAAAGAAATTCACTACTTCCATCTTCATCCCCAACCACCAGTACTGACATTGGAGGTCCTAGTACATTTATTCCACTATTGGATGTACTACCAAATGGGTGGTGTGGAACTCCCACAGAACCTGATCACGTGATGTCGCTGGTATAACAATTCAACCAATAAAAATGAGGTCATGCTCCCCACCTATTGATTCCCATTAGTATCTTGAACAGAGGATAACTGATCATTTTAGGCCTTGTAGTCAACATCCAAAAGTTGTTCCTCCCAAACCCACTATAAGATCCTGGGAAATGCATGCATCGAAAGAAGATAAAATGCTCCATCAGTATCTATGAAGGATATCTGCATCACGACTAATTCCTCTAATGCCTCACTCAGAAACTAAAAATAGAATCTCCTACTGAGTGCATCTTCTACCATGTTCCCCTTCCTAGAAGAATATACTATCAAAAATTTATAGTCCTGGGGAAGTCTAGCTACCACTTCTTCTTCAAGTTCTGGTCCTTCAATGAGAAGATATACCTGAGACTTTTTTTGGGTGGAGTAGATGGAACATTGGTCACCCATCAAGTAGTTCTTTCACATCATCAATGTAAATACCAATTTTTGAAGCTCTAGATCATGGGTAGTTTTATTCTGCTCATGTTTCCCGAACATCTAGGAATTGTAAGCGATCACTGCTTACCCCTACATCTGGACAGAACCCATTCTGGTCCCTGATACGTCGTAGAATAATATATTCCCGATTCCCTCCTAAGGTATTCTCAATATAGGGGAACACTTCAGTCTCTCCCTCATCACATAAAAACTCTGTTGGAACATCTCCATCCACACAGAGGGCTTTCCCTTTCATGTCAAAGACAATTTGGATTTTACTTCCCTATAGAAGTTTAGCATGAACCATCTGTATTATCTAGCCAATCCCAAGAAACAACGCACCTCATTCACCCTCCTTGGTGGCTCCCTAGAAAGCACCACCTCTATCTTTAATGGATCTACTGCAACTCCAACCGCTATAATGACATGTCCTGTAAATTGGACCTCCTGTATCCATAAATGAAACTTTGAGAGCATCCCATTTATCCGGTTCTCTCAGAGTGTATCAAAAAAAATATGCCGGCTTGTAGTGTACTCCTCCTCAGACGCCGAGTACAATCGGATTTCATCAATGAATAATAGAATTAACTAGTCAAGTTAATGGTGGAGGATTATTTCCATGAGTCCCATGAACATTTTTGGGGCATTGGTCATGCCAAAAGGAGTCACCAAAACTCATAGTATTCATAACAACATCTTAAGGACATATTTGGCATATCCTCATCCTCACACACAGATATGAGGATTGCCTTATCTAAGTTCTACCTTCAAGCACCATATCGCTCCATTCAGCTGATTGAATAGGTCATCAATACCTATAACTGGATACTTGTTCTTCATGATCTGCTGATTCAAGCACTAATAGTCCACACACAATCTCATACACTAATATTCTTTCTAATTAAAAAATATTGTAGATTACCATGGTGAAACACTGGGTCTCATGAATCCCTTATATAGAACATCCTCTAGTTGTACAATAAAATCATGATGCTCTATGGGATCCATATGATATGATGGTGTTGATATTGGTTCCATACCAGGGTACATATCAATGTAAAATTCAACCTCCCTACATGGGGGTAATTGCATAACATCCTCAGGAATAATGTCTTCATACTCTTGCATCACTATAGGAATGTGAGGACTCTTCTAGTCCACTGCACTGAGGGTGAGGCCAGCTAACTGGTGAGTGATCGGATGCACCATAACATGAGGAAGTCAATCCTGCACTTCAAGATGTATCTTTTCTCTAGTGAAGGAAAACATAGTCCCATCATCATGGACACACCGCACTCTATGCCTAAAATAGTCGATCTGAGTGTGAACTGTGGATAACCAGTCTGTACTCAAGATGACGTCAAAAGGACTCGATGATATTACTAGAAGACCATAGCCTAATCTATTTCATCCAAGAGTTATCTCACACTACCAAAACAAGTTTGTAATTATAAAATCCCCTCCATTAGGAGTCTCTAATCATAAAGATTGGGGAAACATCTCCACCAGAATCTCTAAGCTCCGAAGAAGGTTTGTGAAAATTAAAGAGTGACTGAAACCTATGTATATAAAAACTACAACTAAGTTGGATAAGACACAGATCATACCTACAATCACCTATAGAGAATCACGGACTTTGGCCTCCCTATCCTATAGATGGCCTCTCCCCTATCCACCAACTCCCAAAGCTTGTGTTGGACCACTTGGGGGAGGTGGTGGTAGCACATTGAACCTCCACCTACCCTTGTTTCTATCCCAACTCCCCAGCCACATCCTCCTCCCTAGGGACCACCCCACTCAAACCATTTCCTCTACCTTAGTGGTCCATCGACCATATGACGTTCATCTGTGCGGTGAGTTGGTAAATCACATTCCATGTTCCCCAACCCACAAGATGAGTTGAAAAACCTACACCTCCAATGACTCCCTTTCCCCTGGTGGTCTTGTACCTCCAATCCTCTATCCTGGGGTCATCCCTTGAATTGAATGGCCCACTTGGGCCCCCATTTCGGCCTCCTTCTACCCACAACTGAAGAATCTACCACCCAATGTCTACTGGTATCTCATTCTACTAGAACTTACTCTGATGCTAATCTCTCCATGAGTATGGGTCTCTCTAGCACCCCATCCGGAGTAGGGATGCTAAGTGATACCATAGACGCACTGATATACCCACGTAGTATCTATTCAAAATATTGAACCCTGAGGAATGGGTATCGCACCATATCCATGGGGTTGTGAGAAATAACATTGAATATCACTGAATACTCTACCACTATACCATGTTATAGGCAGACTTTCTCCCCTATGTGCACTGAGCTCAACATTGCTATAAAGAACTCCTCTCTAAAGAGGTGCTAAAAGTATGTCTATGTGAGGGTCACCTCATTTGGTGTATGGATAATAAAGTTCCTCCACATCCCCACTGATCCCTGAAGAAGTCTCTTGGATAAGATGGAAATCTGGTAAAGAGTCTTCCTCACTAAACTGAAGATTAATGTAATAGCCTCGAGAGAATCCTCAGCCACATGGGGGTCAGTCTCACCCATGATCCTAGGAGTTCTCTGCCTCTTGAACTTGTGTAAGTCATTGAGACTATGTGCATCCTATACCGGTAGATCTGATAGCAACTTTAGATCAAGAGGAGGTGGGAACGATGGTGCACCTCATAGAGGTGTCGTCTCTAGTATCAGCCCATGTACTGATGCCTCATTTATAGGAGTACAATCCTCATGGTCACACACTAGAATCCTCGCTGATTTCCTACATTGTAGAATCCTAAACCAATTAAGAAGAACCATGGTCAATAGGTTATACCTGATGAGATGAATTTGTCTCAAGAAGAACACGAGGAAACACCAAATTATTATATGATGCATGCAACCAGTGTTTTTATATATTGAGTCGAAAAGTAGAATTCAGGATCCCAGTGTATAGATACATCAACCACTACTCTAACACTAATCTCTTTTAGAGTGAAATTAAATATCAAAGCATTAAACATTGATTCCCCAAAAAACCACAACATATCAGTCCATAAGGTAGAACTGACCTTTCTCTCATAATAATTAGTCATGACCCATCCCATGAGACATGTACCACGACTACCACAATCCCATATCCCAAAGGCTAGTAGGTGACAATTAGAAATGAAGTCATTATCTTATAAGTGGTATGATAATTCTGAGTACCTGTACACATGCACACTCACAACCCAAGCCCCCAATGCAGAAATGGAAAACCATCATGCCTCTAAGATAACCATTCGGGGTAAAAAGTACATGCTATTTGTAAAAATGAGGCAGAATAAGAACCCAACAAAAGAAAAGATGTAAAAATGGGGGTCTAAGGTCTTTGATAATCTGTCTGTAGAAAACCCATCTTGAATTGTAGGGGAAGAGTAGCTACCAGAAGCCTTAGGAGTATGCATCTCATATCTGATCTCACAAGGCACCCCCATGTCCTTGACTACCAAAGAATCTGGGAAAACATCGGTCATCTACACAAGACAGAACAAGTGCAAGTGATTCCCATGCAAATGTGGGTAAAAAAGTACATATTAGGGACCCAAAACCACCAAGAATGACTAGAAAGGTGATGTATATACTAAAAATTGTCTACTCACATAGGTATAAGTTATGGTATTTAGCGAAATATCATCATCCATAAACTAAAAAACTTTTACTATTGAGGGAATCATCCCTAATGAGTCACTTAGGTCTGTCGAGCCACTAAGTTCTACTTGTATGTTGGTCCCCTAAGGTCTGCTCGACTACTAAGCCACTAAGGTCTACTCGTCTGTCAGGCCAGTAAGGTCCTCTCATCAACAGGACCACTATGTCTTCTCTTCTACTAGGCCACTGAGGTTTGCTCAGCTACAATGAAACAAAGGTCCTCTCAATTGTTTGACCTCTGAGGTCCGTTCAGCTACCTATCCATTGAGATTCACTCGTCTATTCATTCACATCACATCCATCTATAGGTATCCCACTCATAGTACGCTATATTCTAGGAGAATCTACTTCTCAAGTTGTTATTTGAATCACAACATCCAAAAACTCAATTAGAGTATTTCCCATGGAATATATTATAGTGAGG
Organism: Viscum album; assembly: GCA_963277665.1. Taxonomy (NCBI): domain Eukaryota; kingdom Viridiplantae; phylum Streptophyta; class Magnoliopsida; order Santalales; family Viscaceae; genus Viscum; species Viscum album. Next base: position 1,983,517,873 of record OY728138.1, on the reverse strand, counting down.
GTCCTAACACTATAAACAGCTTGTCAATCAAACATACGGTTTGGATGTTATTAACATTTTAGTAAAAAGGGGTTGGTTGGGTCTGGGTTCGGTCCGACCTGGGGTCCACAAACCTGACCCTGGGTCGAACCCAACATGGATCCGACCCTTTTCACTAGGCCCGTCCTAGACCAGATGGTCTACGGGTCCGGTCTGTTGGGCCTCAGGTTCGACCTGCTAGGCGGGCTGGTCCGGACCTCCAGGGATGCGGCGAGCACTTCAGGTCAACGTTGCGGTCATGCTGGACCACAGCCCTCCATCTGGACTGCGTTCCTCCAACTGTGTGATGCGGCATGTCTCACTACATCTGCTCACACCACCAATGACTATTTAAAATGGCCCTGATCCCCCGTATATGGTGGATTCTGTGGACACCCTTTGTACGCCATGACCTTTAGCCAATGTCAGTGGCCCTTAATCTCCTCTTGCGGCGGGGGACGTGGGCCCTCCCCTCAGCCGGTGCATGCCGCCCCTGCACCACCACAGGTACAGAGTCACACCCTTTGGTGCACCACCCGAAACCTCCTATCATGGGCCTCCTCCAGCACCATAGTGTGCGATTGATGTGTGCCGAATTTTTCCTAGCCATGGCTATCAAGCTATAACCAATACATACCACTACGATCTCTACCTAGACCACAGATCTCTAGCACTGTGATATTAAACTTCCTTCGGGGTAGTTATGATGGTGAAGTTCAAGGATTCATAAGAACTATGGAGGTGGGAAACTGAAATTAACACCCAAGGTATATAAATCATTCTTTTTTTTTTGCGTTTGTGATGATTTTTCCGTGTAATAATTTAAGGGTGCAAAAATTAAGAATTAAATCAAGTCACAGCTTTGACATAGATCCACTATTCGAATTAAATATCCCATAAATGAAACCCATCCCACTTTTCACCCACAATTTGTGAATCATTACATTCATCTAATGATTCATGCTCAACATAAATATTTAAAAATGATGAAAGGAATTTAATTAAAAAGACACCATACCTTGAGGTTAGATAGTTTGTTGGAAAAGATTTCATTCCTATCGTTCGTAGTTCCTTGATCCAGAACCAAAATTTTTGGATGAAGATCCTTCGACAGATAGAAGAATATACGTAGAATGGTGCTCTTCGTCACGAGTGGTTCATCGATCATCGCTCAACAATGAAAAATATCAATGTTCAGAGAAACTAGATTGTCCGACAATCCTCTATTAGATTAGCCCTTTAAATGGGGTAAATTCTCTTATGTTATGATCAGTTTATTAGAAAAATTATGCGGCAAAGAAATTCTAAATTCAAAATAAAAATAATCCAATTGTCTATTTTAATTTTACTTAATAAAATTATATTATTAATTTTATTTAAAAGTCAAAAAATATAGATTTTCCCTCGACCCGTGCTAGTCGAGGTTTAGTCCATTCATAGGTAATGTTGTCATTACAGATCAAACAATGCCCTCATTTTTTTAATATGGGGACCTATTTTGAAGTTTCCAAAACCATTCACATGCACTATTTTTAAATAAACTTATGAAACCATTCAAACAATAATTCTGGGATCACATAGCGTCAAAATCTCATTTCTTTTGAGCTCTGGGTTTAGAAATAATCCCATACATGTTTTGTTAAATACATGAAATTATGGAAAATTACCAAAAAAATTATTCAATTTTATGTATGAAACATAACACCAAATTTTTTAGCGAATATAATATCCTAAGACATTACTATATATTTACTATTTCAAATAAATTCAACACAAGATATTTCTTGTAATACAAGAAATACTGAGTTTTTTAGCGTTACACACAAGAGATTCCTTCCTTGACAGAATTTGTTACACAAAAGTGAGACCTTCAATTATAGATTTTGTTAAATGGAAGATAATCCTTCCTAATTATACTTCATTACACATAAGATGGAGTTTCACCATGTAATAATGTATTATTAATATATTATTATTTAATATAATATTAAATAAACTATCCAATAAATTAGTTGTTATGAATATAAATAGTTAACATATAAACATAATAGTTTAAACCAACATAAAGCTATATCATTGTTTAATAATTAATGAGAAATAGAAATAAGAACTAATTGCATATAAAAAGAAATATTATTATTTTTATGCTTCTAAGGATGTTTTACATTAATAATCATAAATTTTTAAAATTATTGAATAATTTTATGGGAAAATATATGTAATATATTAAATAAATTATTTTTATATCCATCAATAAGATTTTATATGCAAAAGATGATACAAACCCAATCTCACAAATAAAAACATATATTTTTATAAATGCGATTTTCCCCATTCAATGGAGAACATTTTTTAAATATTTATTTTGACATTATTATAAATATAATTTGATAAATTAAACTTCATTATTTAATTAAAAATATACTAAATTATCCTAGGGTGAATATTTAGTATTTTTCTAAGAAACAACATTTTTGGATGAATAGTGAACATAACTGCATTTTAATTAAAAACTACCTTTTCGTTTATATAATTATTAAAGTTAAATTATAGTTTAAATTTTTATATAATGTCACAATAGATGAATAATGCATATATTAATAAAATTTCGTTTTTAGATTCAATTTCACATAGAAATTCAATTTAACAACACACCAATCTTTTGAACATTTTTCTAGTAAAACCAGTTTAACCGTTTTTCTCCACGATTAATATTATATTAATTTCCCCACTTTTGGGATATAAATTTCAAAAAAGAGACATACACCATTATAATAACAATGATGTTTTGAGTATATTCTGATTAACTTAATTTTTTACAAACATGATGATTGAATGTGATTAAAATTAATTATAGGGATTAAGGTGTGATTATGCGTAAAAATGGACTAATCCATATATTTAATGGCCCAAATGACCTTTAAGAATGTCCAAAACCCATTTTATATCCATAATTTGGTCATTAAACTACCATTATTGATTTATGTTGGACTTTGTTATGCATTTTGATAGTTCCGAACTTGTGTACAACGTCCTTGTTTCCAAAAATTCCATGTGAGTATTTTTTCCATCCCTATAAAAGGTCACCACCTCTCCCCCTTCCTCACACCTCTCAAGACACATTGTATCATCCAAAATCTGCCAAAGTAGTCTCCTAAAATCATTCCTCTAATATAATAACCCTCCCCATGGGGGGAAATCAATCTAATGAATATTTTGGTACATACTAAAAAGAGTAACCTGATTAAGATGTAACATCTTCTCTCAATAGTTTTAGTTTCATTTTAATTCATGGACCACAATACTCTTATTATTCAATGATTACATAACAAAAATTATATTATAAATATAATAATATGTTTTATATTATGATTTATACCTAAACATACACACACCTCCATCTAATGGGTAACAAACATATTGTTTCTTTGTATATCGAACTACAACCACATTAAATGATGATTGTTCATTATTCCATTTCCAATGTTCATGGTTGGAAAATATCATAATCACATTATTTAAATATATTATATAAGATATTTATTATTTCTTTGATCTTCTTAAATTATTTTACAACACATACCCTTATATATTCCTTTTTGTGTTAATATGATATCATCGTTTGAAGGTGTGTGGTATACAACCCCTTCAATGTGATGTGATTCAGTCACATGATCCATGGAATGTATAAAGGATGACTGTAATTGAAAATATGAGAAATAGAAAACATATATATGATAATAATGTCATAATTATCTTTATTAATATATATATATATATGTCTCTCATTTTATTTTTTATCTTTTCAGACACTAACAGGTGATTGAATTGATCATGGATGTATGACTAGCGCTTCCTTGACACGATGTGGTTCCTTTTAAATCCTGAGAATTATATGTATAAGAATATATGTCTAAAAAATATGGCAGTCATTATAATTTTATCATTCATGAAAGATATAATTATATTTACTTTCTTTCCATAATTATCATGGAAAATATTAATGTTACTCTTGCATTCATACGACCGACCATCTCCATGATTTTAATGCAGGTTAATTTTTTGTAGACATATTTAATTATTGATTTTAAAATTATAATTTATGTATAAATATTATAATCATATCATTATTCTTTTTCAGGAGATGATATATATTGACACTTTAACCATAATTTTCCTACCAATGTTGTTTTTGATATATAATCCAAATTTGGTCAAAACACCCGATGTGAAAATAATTGTTTGAGTAGTTGTTTACAACATAGTAATAAGTGAGATAATTTTAAAAATAAACATGAAAATTTTTATCATGAAAGTATAAATTTTTCATATGTTAATGATACATGATTTAATAGGATTTTCATCCAAATAGACACATATAGTAAGGGACACTTGCTTCAATTTTATATCTATGAGTCATAATTTATTGTTGTGCTCCTAATTTATTATTTATAGTGTAAATACTTCTACATTGAAATTAATATCAATAATTTTATTATCTTTATGGTATTTATATATTTCAATTTATGATTATTATTATTGGTCCCTTTTATTTCATATTTAATTTATTCCCATCTCACTTTTTATATTCATGATATTAATGTCATGTTCACCACTAACATATTTTTTGTGGTGTATCTACTACCCCTTTTCTTATATTATATAATTAATCCTAGTATATTTATAGTATTTTAAATGACATTTTAACTATATTCCTTTACGAGGATTATTATTTAATGTTTTTCAATGTGGTATGGGACACTTCAGAATGATTATAGATTATTTTCATCAACCACAACCATAACGATCATCCAAAGGTATTTCCATTCGAGGAAATTATATGAAAATTGTTGAATAAAACCTTTCATTTTCTATATTCTAGTTATTCATGTTCATTTTTAGATATTAGTCCCATTTTCCAACTCTTTGTTTCTCAAATTGTATTAAAGAATGTTTTTTAAGAAAACTTGACGTTGTGTCTATATTTTGTCAGATAATCTATTTTCTTCTTAAACTGATGTTTTACATAAATGTTTTCCAAACTATTTTTACAATGATTTTGTAATCTTATTTTTACCCTTTTTGAATTTTATTGATGTTTTCAGTGGAATCGTTTTGTTGTTTTTTGAATAATGCGTTAATATAACCTTCAATCGTGGTGAAGGAATGTTCTTTTTTACATTGTATGACTTGTATGGATTTAACTGTCATCATTTTATTAAATCCACCCTTTCCTGTTAAAAAGGTTAAATTTTTAATAAAATATTTTTAAAAGTGATTTTCAAGGAATGTTTTAAAAAAAAGGATATTTTCCTTAATAATGTTTTTAGTGAACTTTTTATATGTATTACATTCATCAATTAAAACAACCCTTTATTTTACTCCACATTTTCTTTGTTGTATTGATACCATCCTTAATATTTCAATTGATGTTTTATGATTTATTCGGATAAGGATAATATTCTCATTAACTTACTTGATTCTTTATTTCCCTATGAAATATTCAACATCCATTGATCATTGAACATTAAATTTACCCTAAATATGCATATCAATTTTCATAGATATCATTATTTCATAAATCATATACCATTTTTATACAATTCTTACTTTGAAAGTTATATGATTATTTTGGGAATTGTTAATTAACCCATATCCATTATTCAAAAAAAATATTTTATGAGGCACTTAGTATATTTAAATGATTTGAACATGATCTATATGGGAGGGGGATAAGTTAATCCAATACCTACAGGTTTGAGACTAGTTAATGCATGATCTTTGGGTAGGGAACCTATTAATAAATTCCCATCGATGTCTTGATAGTATCATGAGAGGAATTAGTTGTGAAAACTGGAAAATTTTAAACAATCTAATAATAATAAAGGGATCATCTATCTTGGGAACATGATGTCCATAAATTAATAATTTATTTTATTGAGGATTTTTTGTTATTATTCATTTATTAGATTTTACATCAACTTGTATATGTATACATTTTGTTTGAGCTCATTATTTAGATGAAATGTGTTTCAGTTTCATAGATTTCCATATTATTTTTACCTTATTTATTTATTTTAATGAATATTTTTTCATTTATTACCATTATTTATGACATTAGAAAACATTTTTTCCTATAATTATACTCTATTTTTTGTATTGAAGAGATCAAAAGAATGTTTTTATGAAAGATTCTCTTTATTTACCTCATTGATTGAAAAACCTCTTTTTGAATAACAACATGTTTTCTAAAAAAATATAAAATGATTATAAAACAATTATTAATTAGATTTTTACTCATGTATTACGTTTTTTATAATTCATTTAATGGACATATAAAGTAATTTTAAAACACTATTTTTTTGGAATTTACAATAAATGTGAACGAAATCACTAATTTAATGTTTATGAAAATAATAGTATTATTTTCCATCATGAACGCTCGTTATTTTAAATACTAACTTATATATATTAAATTTTTTGTTCATATAATGTGATTTCCAAAAAAAATTTATGAATTTATATCTTTAAAAATTATTTTCCAATGTGGAATGGATATTTTCCAAAATAAATGTTTGAAATTATTTTTAAATATTTTATTATAAGATTCAATTCTTAATTTCAAATAAAGTGATTTAAAAAAATATTTATGAATTATTATAATTAAAAAAATCAAATAAGAATGCATATTATCCTGAACAAATATTTTATATTACTATTACTAATACCATTAATATATTTAATTATTTTTATCAATGAAAATGATCCCATATTTTTTTACATATTTACAATTAAAATTTATTCTAAAAAGTGTAATAGATATTTTCATCATGAAATGTTTTAGAAAATTTTTAAATAATACTTGATAAGTTTGAAATATTGTTTTTGAAGAAAATAACTTCAAAATATTTTTATGAATTCTTTTAATGTTATTTTTTAAAGATGATATAATATATTCCTCAATAAAGTTTTTAAATTATTTTTAAATATTCTTTAACAAGTTTAAAAGGTCATTTTCCAAGAAAAGGATTGAAAAAAAATATTTTAGTTTTAAAAAATAATAATAGAAAGGAAACTTTACTCAAGAAAGAAATTAAATTCTTTATAAATCATCCTTTATAGGTTATAATGATTTTTTTCAAAGAAAAAGGATTTTCAAATTGGATTATGAATTTTTAGATTCAAAAAGATATTATCAAATAAATATCATTTTCTCAAGAAAAGATTCATTGGTCTTTTTAAAATATCTTTCTATTTATGATAGTATTTTTTATGTTACTTATGCCTGATAGGTGATATGATAGAACGAATTAATTCTTTATTATTTCTCCGAATGGTTTATCCCTATGATGACATGATTTTTCTTTAACCTTATTTTTCATAGATTATGATACTTTGAATTGGTGAAATGTTTATTAAACATATCATGTTTCCTCATAATATGATGTGATGAAATGTCTGTGAAACCCATTTAATTTCATGGGTTATTATACAATGAATTTTTTATTATACTATAGAACACATAAATTTAATTTGAATTATTTTAGAGTTTGTACTTATATCTCCATAAAATTCATTGGGTTAAGATATATATATAATGAGATTTTGCAACTCCCCTAGCTTCCACGGTATATTTCCTTTTGAATAATTCAATACCTTGCATTGTACGCAACTTCAAGATTCTAACACACCACAACTAATCATACTAGCAGTTATGAAAAGTAATGCACACATTTTTGAAATTTTATATTTCAATATATATTTCATTTTTGGATTTGGAATTTCAAAATTATCTTAGGGTGAACTTTTGGTACTTTTCTGAAAACATTGAATTTTTTGATGATTAGTGAAAAATACTAAATTTTAATTAAAAACAACTTCTTTAATCAAAATAATTTATAGTGTTAAATTATAAATATGAGTGGTTTTAAGGTATCATTAGATAATACTTTTACAATTTAAAATAATTTAGTTCATTGTATATAATTTTCCATTTAAACCAGACATATAAAAGTGTTAATATTTTTATAGTGATTATTTATTAAAAACATGCTTTTTTGTTTTGACAACGAGACATAATTTTAAATTAATTTCTGACTCTTCTATATTTTGAATTGGGTAAAATGGATTACATATTATGAATCATGAGGTCCAAATTGTGTAAATAGGTAACTTTTATTTTAAGACATTATGAATATTTACTTCAGTAAATATTTTATTTAGGATGGTTAAAGGGTAAATCTAGAAAATAAGGGTAAATAGATATTATTACAATTATATAAGATGACTCTAAAATTTGTTTTATTACTATAGGATGATACATGTCCGACCATGGGAATCCTTTGGTAGATTTTGGGACCCTATAGAGCCACTTGAGATTGATAATGACATTTTATATTAATTAATTTAAAGTAAAGGAAAAAATGACATAAACATATATATACTTTAGTAAAATAAATTTTAATTAGGGTTATATAAGTTATCATTTCGCCTATAAATATTCATTTTAAATCTAAACTAATTTCCTACATCATGGTATTATTTATAATTTTTAGAAATCAAATAAATAAAATTATTTAATACACAATAATGATGTAGTGTTTACATTGTTAAAGATTGATTTAAATAAATGTGATTATAAAAATTAATACAATATCCAAAACCAGTGAAATTATTATATGATCATTTTACTTCTAACATTAGTCATCTTATCTTATACTTTATTGAGTTTGGGACCCTTATAAACTGAATATCATTATATAATAAAAAAATATTTCCAAACATTCCTAAAGAGCCCCTCCTCCCCCTTATAAAAAGAAATCACCTATAACCCATTTCTCACACCTTTGAAGCCCCTAGGCTCATCCAAAATCTGCCCAATTAATCTCCCTATATACCTATCTTCTTCTTAGAGGCCTTACCTTAGGCAGAAGGCACTTGAAGGAATAATTTTAGTTCAAACCAAAGGTAGTTACCCGATTTAAAGGTCACATCTCCTCTTAAGTTCTTTTCATTTATATTACTTCTCCAACCCACTAAACTCTCTTTATTACATTCTTTTATAACAACAAAGTTTCATCAATATACTAGGTTGTTTTTATGGGAATTATTTGAACTAAACTAACACACACCTCTGTCTAATTGGTATGGAACATAATTTTTATGTTGACGGTGAACTACTGCCTCACGAAACGATGATTGTTCAATATTCTACTACCACCTATTATGGTGGCCATTATGATGGAATTTTAGTTATATATGATATTTATTTTATCCATAATATTCTGTAATTCTATTTTATATAATACCTTTATTTTTTTCATTTTGTATATGTATGATAATTTCATTTGAGAAAGTGCGGACTACCACCCCCTCAAAGTGACATGACTCATTCATACCATACATGGAATGTGTAAAGGATGGTGTTAATGAACATAAATAATGTTTATAAAATATTATATTATACTAGAATATCTAGGTATCATTTTCTCTTATTTCTTTTTTAAATAAAATAAATGAAATGGAAGCAGTGTTTGTGCGTACGTATGGATTATTGTCTCCACGAATGTGATGAGATTCATTTACCATCGTAACCATTCAAGAATAATTTTCATTTGATTATTAAAAATAATATTTCAGACCACTATATCACTATAGATATGAATCAATTACATCCTATCCATAACAAACAAGACATAGCTACCAAAACATATAAATGAAAATGAATCAGTTAACACCCGAAACAATGATAGTAATAAAATATTATTAACTATGAAATATTATAAGATTAGATATCATATAATATTTATGTATGTGGTTATTTTATAATTTAATAAAAATAATACAACTATTATACGGATGGTTAATGTACCCTCGACCAAGGAAAAGAACTAGGTTTGGGTTAATTTAACAATCTCTTTATTATCAGAGGTTGTTTTTACGTATGTATCTATTGTGACCTTTTTATCATCCACATCCACGTTTCTTAAAAATGTATTTCAAAACAATTTTACTATTTACTAGAATGTGGGTTAAAGTCATTTATAATCTATTTTTAATTTTTATAAAATGGTTAGTAATGAATCTTTCTGTCATTTTCCAAATAAGGTATTTTTTAACCTTTTCGAAAAATTAATGTACGCATGTTTTTTAACTTATACAGAGGTTATGGTTATTCTCTGCCATTATAACACCTTTGAATATTCCCTTACAAGATTATAAGAATATTTTCAAAATAAATGTTTTCATTTATATTTACATGACTTTTCAATGATTTCAAAATAAGAAGAGATATTTCGCTCAACTAGTTTAGTTTTTCATCTATGTCAACATACTTTAATAAATATTATACTTTTTTGAAGTTAATTTATTATGATACAAATATTCTATATGTTACTGAAGGTGTTGTGATATGTTTGACAGTGGATGTGTTATTTTTATACCATTCATGTTTTGTGGTTAATGTATTTACATTTGGTATGCTAGTTTTAATACGAATTTTTATATTATGTTTCAACCTTTTCATATGAGGAATAAATTGGACTTAGTATGTGATGGGTGGATCCTACTATAGATCTTCGATGCATCGGTAGGTCTCATGAGACAAACTAGTGTCTTGGCACAAGGTGTTGACAAAATCATATTTGTAGTCTTGGCACAAGGCATTGACTATGTGGTTATGATGTCCAGGATTATGAATTCCATCATTATGAAATTATCTATTGATATTACATGTATTATTAGACTATTAGAATATCAATGTGAATAAGAAAATGGAATTATTTGATTTAACTTTTCCATATTATGCTGATGTTTATGTTTAAAAGGCTTTGGTTTTAGTTTTATACATTTCCTTAAATGTTTATATTTATTTATAAACGTTTCCTCTATACTATTATCCTTACTGATCATATGAGCTCACCCCTTTCTATGTTTTATTTTTTCAGGATGTGATGAAGTGTTTTATGGTTGACTTTTCGGGATAGGCTAAGGGATATGAATGTGGCCAATAGAGACAAAATGTTGTTCTCATTTTTAATTCATGATGTAATGTAAAACATATTTATGTATCTAGTAATTCCATGGCTACTAAACTGATCGGTATTTTGTAATTTGATCCCATGGGATCATGAAAATGTTAAGTAATAATGCATCGACACTTGTTAACTGGGTTCGGGGTGTTACAATTGGTATCACAGGAATTTTAGTATAAACAGTGGAAACATGATTTAGATAAACTCTGATTAGAGCACATTACCCTAAGATAGACTGTGACGATTAGTATATAAGAACATCTTAGAATTAAGGTAATGTAGAGATTTTGGGTATTTTACATGAAATACATCCCTATCTGGATACGAGCTGATAAAGGTATCTCTAGAACAGATATATCTTGGAGTGAAAACTTTGACAAGGAGTTTCGAGCATAACTCAGGGTATCCTAGTACACAAAAAAGGTCCTTGATGCACTCTTGGTCACGAAACTCCTATGGATATTCATATGATAATTCTCATTTTCCTTACAAACCATTATGAAGTATTCATGACTATATATCTCCTTAAAGAATTAATTTTTCTGATTATGGATTATATCCATATACTATTCAATTTATGTTAACTCTTTTACATGTTTACAATTATTTATTTCAATTTGTAAACTAATTTAGTGTATTCCATTGTTTAGAAATGGAGCCTTGGGGAAGGAATGGAAACCATATCAACGCACGTAATTCATTTAGAGATTTACCTCCTACTAAAGATAATTATAGTGGAGCTAGTGATGCAACAAGTTATGATCAGCTTATCACCATACTATGACAACTCACTCAGGTTATGAATAATAACCTTACCCATATGGAGCACCCTGATCCGTAACGAAGAGGATCAATGATAGAACAATTCATGAGGAAACAATCACCAACATTAAATGGGACTACAAATAAATTTTTAGGTGAGAAATGTATATGTTCCTTAGAGATAAAATTTCATGCTTTGGAATGAAGTGAAATGGAAAACATTGTCCTCACAGTTTATTACCTCACAGAGGATGCAGATCAATGGTGGTCATTAATTCAAAACACTAGAGAAGATGAAGAATTATAAAATATGTAATTAAGGGAGTTTAAAGATATTTTCTTAGAAAAATACTTTCCTCGTGACCATCAAGTGAATATGGAAAGACAATTTCTGAGTCTGAGGAAAAAGAAGGATGAGAATGTCACAAAGTATGCGGCTAACTTTACAAGGTTAACAAGGTATGCAGTAGATTATATACAAAACACAAGGAGAAATATTGATCGATTCTTTGATGGGTTAAAACCATTTCTCCATTGATCATTAGTCTCACAATCGTTATCATCATACGAAGATATTTTCTCATGTGATATTAATATTGGAAAATAATTCTCTACGATATACGACTTTAAATAAAAGCAAGTGAAGAATAGATCTTCTAAACACTCTAGAAATAGAAATAAGGGAAAGAAGGGAAAAATTTGAATATAGTTCCTATAGTAAATGTGGGAAGAAACAACCTGGTACTTTCTTTATGGGAATGAGAGTCTGTTACAAGTGTGGTAAAAAGGGCCACTAAGCTCATGATTGCAAGGAATGAAAGTGGATTTCATTGTTGAATACTAAAATTGTAAATAAATGGGGAATTATACAGATTAATATCCTAATATCCAAGGAATATTACCTCAAAAAAGGCAATTGGAGCAAGGCGAAGCTTATATAATCACTACTCCTGTGGTTGAAGCTTTGGAAGACGTGGGGGTGGGTAATTTAATTGTTTCCTTATGTTTACCCATTGCTTTGTTTGATTCTGGATCATCGCATTATGTCATATTTTTCTAGTTTTCTAAAAAAATTGGATATTTCCAGTTTGATTTAACAAGGGATTTTCCCATCAAAACACCTAAGGGAAGTACCATGGCAACAATGTTTTTGGAATCAGTCCCCATTAGGGCATATAAATGTTCTTTATATGTTGATATCAATGTCATACCAATGATTGAATTTTATATAATCATTGGTATGGATTGGATTTCAGACCATGATGCAGAAATTTATTATAAGAAGAAGGATGTTACAATTTTCAATGATGATAAGGAGTACCTTATATTTTGAGAAGAAATGTCCCCACCTGATTTTTATCTAGATCCACCCCTAATATCTCAAGTAAATTCAATTATTAGGGAGGAAAAAAATGAAAAAACTTTGGGTGAGGAAAATAATGTTCAAAGAGAGGATGTACCTATTGTTCAAGAATATGATGATTTGTTTCCAGAGTATTTACCTGGACATCCTCTAGAATGAGAAATTTAGTTTTCTATAGATTTAATTCCTTGTTCAAGAACCATATCGAATACTCCTTATAGAATGGACAATGTGGAATTAGTGGAGATAAAGAAGTAACTATAAGAATTGAGTAATAATGGATTTATTCAACCTAGTGTTTTCCATGATGACCCCATGTAATTTTAGTTAATAAGAAATATGGATCTATGAGGTTTTTCATTAACAATAGAGAGATCAATTCTATAACAATGAATAACATGTATCCCCTACCTCGCATTGATGATTTTTTCGATCAACTTTATGAAGATAAATATTTTTCAATGACTGACTATCGATCTAGATATCATCCGTTGTCTGTGAAGAAGGAAGAAATTCAGAAAAAAACATTTCGAACTAGGTACGAGCAATATGAGTTTATAGTAATGCCTTTTGGACTGACTAATGTACCCTATATTTTCATGGATCTAATTAACAGTTTTTTCAAGGAATATCTTGATGAATTTTTAGTGGTAATTATTGATGATATCTTATTATTTTAAAAAATCTACATACATAATGAAAATCACATGCCAACTATTTTTAAAAACCTCAAGAGAAATGAATTATATGGGAAGTTCAGAAAGTGTGAATATTGGATTTAGGATATTTCATTTCATGGCCATATTATCTATAAGTATGGAATATTTCTTGATCCTTAAAAGACCAAGGCAATCCATGAATAGCCCACACAGACAAGTACAACTGAGGTATGCAGTTTCATTCATTTAGCATGTTATTATCGGTGTTTTGTCCAAACATTTTCCCCATTGTCTAACCCATTAACCAAGCTCACACGTAATGGGGTTAAATTTCACTGGACAAAAGAATGTGAAGAATGGTTTGAGGAACTGAAGAGAATATTAGTCAATGCTCCTATATTGACTCTACTATCAGGGAATAATGGTTTTTTAATATATAGTGATGCTCAAATGAAAGGACTTGGTTGTGTCCATATGCAGAATAATGGGGTTATTGCCTATGCATCACGACAGCAAAAAATCATGAAAAAAACTATCCCACCCATGATCATGAGTTAGCTACTATAATCTTTATGCTAAAAATATAGAGAAACAATCACTATAGTGAGAAATGTGAGATGTATACTGATCACAAGAGTTTGAAGTATACTTTCTCACAAAAATAACTCAACATGAGGCAAAAGAGATGGCTAGAACTACACAAGGATTATGATTTCACCATACCCTATCATCCAGGAAAGGAAAATATGGTGGAATATTCTTTGAGCCGAAAGGATGATGCAGTTTTGAATAAGATGAGAGTTGAAAGGGATCCTATGTTCATGGATCAAGTAAAGATAGATATGGGAATAATCATGGAAGGTGAAACATGAATACTTTTTTCAAATGGATTCTAAACCATCTTTCCTAGAAAGGATAAAATTTTCTCAGACTGATGATGAGGAGTTTTAAAAGAAAATTAATGCTATGAATGATGGGAGATTAATTGACTTCATATATGAAGATGGGATTTTTATATTTGGTAAGAGACTTTCTGTTCCTGACATACCTGATATAAAAAGGGATTTGTTAGATGATACTAATAGATCCAATTTCTCTATGCACCATGGTAGCGCTATGATTTATAGTGATTTTAAGGAACGTTTTTTTAGGGGACAACATGAAGTGAAAGATTTCTGATTATGTGTCGTGATGTATGGTTTTTCAAATATTGAAAGATGGAAGTCAACATCCTAGAGGAGTTAGGAAACCTCTTCCCATACCTGATTGGAAATTGGATGATATCACGATAGAATTTTTCATGAGGCTAAATAATACTCCTAGAACGAATGATGCAATATGGGTCATTTTTTATCATCTTACCAAGTCTGTTAATTTTATTCTTTACGAGAATATTTACCACATGAACGTCTGACAAGAATATATATTAATAAAGATGTAAGAATTCATGGAGTACCTCTATCGATTATTTTTTACTATGATCTGGGTTCTACATAAAGATTCTAGAAAAGTCTTCAGAGGCCATATCAACTGAACTTTGTTTGAGCACTGCCTACCACCCTCAAACTATTGGAAAATCAGAACAGACAATTCAAACAATGGAAAACATGTTGAGATCTTGCTGACATGACTTTCAAGATATGTGGGATCAATATTTACCTTTGGTAGAATTTTCCTATAATAATAGTTACCATTCACGTATTCATATGGAACCTCATGAATTATTATATTGAAAGATATGTCTCACACCAAATTATTTGGATAATGTTAGTGAAATAAAACTCATATGGTCATGTAACGAAAAGAACATTTGACTAAATTTTGTTTAATACTTTTGTGTGTTGTTTTATTTTACATTAAATAAAATTATATCCTTAATGTGGTGATGTGAGTATAATTAAAATGATATCCTTGGGTTTCGACTGTTATTTGACATTTGGTCAATCTAATCATTGGAAACTATACTCTTACCATTACAATTATTGTTTATAAATACAAGTGATCTTAGTTAATTACTACAGAAAGAAGTGTTGATGGCCAAATCCAATAGACTCAGGTTGTAAAAATCACATCTATCAGAGCATGGGAAGGAGGTAGCTTCACTTGGCTTTGCTCTGGACCAAGCCCAATTCGATGTCCAACATGTGAAGCTTGAACAAAATTTCCTATGTGATAAGTTCAGGCTGATTGAAGTCACCACTTGGGCAATGTTTTCTGATCCTCCCCAAGATTCTATCACCATAGAACATATTACACTTAGGTCATATGCATGTGTTATAAGGGGATATATAATGAGGCCTTAGATACTTTTTGTAATCTCTGGAATAAATGAAATTTCTATTTCTTCTTATGGTAAAATTTTTTAATTTCAAATGTATAGATAAATGTAGGATGAATTTATAGAAGTTCCATATTATTAAGGAATTTTGGAAAAAAAGGATTTTAAAATATTTCTATACTCATTAAATAATTAATAATGTGAAATGATTTTCAAAAAATGGTCTTCTACATATGTGATCATTAATAAATTTAGTGTCTAATAAGATCTATGTGATTTTTAGTGAATAGTAATTCATGAATTGTAAAATACCTTTATGATTTGTAAGGAATAGTAAATCAACCAAAAAAATATAAACTTCGCCAATGAATGTATAAATATAATGTATACATATTAAAAGTCATAAAAATCATAGTATATGTTTTTGTATTTTTATATATCATAAATACTTTATTTGAAATTTTATTATTTATTTAGAAATTTAAAATTTAAATTTACTTTCATAAAATGTAATCATAAGCTGTTACTTTACTTTCTTATAGTTATATGATAATATTATGGGACCTTGTTTACCTTTCCACAGTTTAACAAAACAAGTTATAGTTTTAGAGTTGTTTTTTTTGAATAAATAATGAATTTATTTAAAAATTAAATTAAAAATATTTAAGAAATAATTTTCATAAAATGGAGTTCATTTTTGAATTCAGATCATCGATATTTGGTTAGGGTAAATTTTTATGATTTTTCAGAAACAATTGAATTTTTGTTGAATATTAAAAATACAGTTTTGTGTTTATGGTGTTTAAAGACGTAAATGATGATTTAATCATGATGCAATAAATCTTCTATACTTTTGAATAGAAAGATATGTTATGATGTGTCCTAGGTGGCTAATACCATGAGAAAATAACATGATAAATCACATGGTTTTGCAAATACCACTAATGAGGTGTCCCTTGGAAATTAATTAAATATTCCCTCTATTTCCCTATAAATACCAAGCCAGTCCCTCATTAATTTCATTCCAAAATCCTCCTCAATTAATATCTGGTATTTTTACCTCCCAATGAGTACTCCGATGGTTCCCTCAATCCCCTATGCTCCCATCCTTAATTATTTCTAAGTCACTCTTCAAGGTAAGGGAACCTTCCACCATTCTCTTTTAGTCATGATTTCCTTTAAGTTATGTCTTCCAGTTTCCATCTTCTTATGTGAGGGTATGTTCATATATAGTCTTATCACTATCCATTTCATGTCCAAATGAAGATATACCATTTCTCCTATCATATATTTATTTTCTGAATTTTTAAGTGACGCCCTTAGGCTATATAATTTTCCAAAAAGAAATCACATTATATCTTTCCAATCAAGTTTCCTATTCATATGGTGTTTCGTTCCTCACCATGGTCATATTTATTTTTATTATGTACCTCTACTGTAAAATATTCATCTATTTATAATATACCCTTGTCACCACTCTTTTTTTTCTAAAACCATGGTAAATATATTTTATGCTACATAAATTTTGTCTCAAAATATCTCTCTAATTTTCTCAATTAATTCTCTTGTTTTATTTATCTGAATACCAACATATATTTTCAATTCCATAGGTATTCATCTAGAGATTAAATCGATCAATTTGTTTCTAGAATTTACATAAAACAAATCCTCTTTCATTTTCCAAGGGTTATAAAATATATAACAATAATCCATCTATGAACATTTAAAACGTCATGATTTTGAATTGAAACCAATTACTTTTATTCTCTATGGGTTATTTTTGAAATGTTTGATTAAAATATATGTGGTTCACATGAAAATAAAGGCATATTAAGGGTGCACCCGGATAGTTCCCAAATGCATTGGGTAATGACTTAAATCTCTAGAGATGAAAAGTTTGACAATAATTAGGTGAATTACCTTGGTAATTTTTATGAAACCATGGGGATGAAACATAGTGATATGTTCATTAATGCCTAAATTAAATTTTTTAGCCACATAATTAAGTTCGTATTATATTTTTTTAGTATTATATGCCTCTACATCCACTACTCATGTCTTTATGTTTTTATGAAGTTCTTATTGATTTCACACATAAACTGATTCCCTTGATTTCTTTACTGGGCCTTCTGCTCACCCTTTACTTCGATGTATGTCTCCAGGTTATGAGATGCAATAGTAATAGTTAAGAGAAACTTCTGATTAAGACCCACAAGTGTATTAGAATAATTTTTTATGTTTACATGTTTTATGTTCATGATTTCCAAGACACTTGACTTTAAATATCCTCTATTTGTAAAATGCACTGAACAGTTATGTAATAAAAGGTGGGATGATATAGTTGGAATCAAGAGAATGTTTAGTTATTTATAGAAATTAAGCTAAGAAAACATTAGGAAGAACCATATAGAAAATGTTTAAATATAAAAACACTTCCTAAAATTTTGGTGAGTATTGATTAAGTGGTTTATCATGAAAATACATCCATGAATAGAAACGATCATGTAGAGGCGACTCTGGCATAGATGTACGTAGAAGTGAAAAATATAAAAAAGAGATTCGTGCTTGACCTAGGGTATCCTGGAACCTGATAACAGGCCTTGCTACACTCTAGGATACGACACTCCCATGGGATATGTTTCAAAAATCATAAGCTTTTTATAAATCATTATGAATGATTTATAGAGAAATGTTATCTTTTTAAGAATGAAGTTTTAAGACATAAAATACTTTATAGTTAAAAGACTCATAAATGAAATAATCTCCTCACTAAGGTTTTATACTTTTAGAAAATAGATGGAAATAGGAGGACCCATGCAAATGGTTACCGTAATGGACCATGCACTGGTGACCCTCCGATGGAAGCCGGAATAGAATATTCCATGTGAATGATGAACCAACTGGCTCAAGTTATTAGAAATATCTTGAATCAAACATAGAGACCAATCTCACCACCAAGGTAATAAATTTTTATTGGGTCCTTTATGTGTCAACGACCACCGACCTTCAGTGGATCTACTAACCCATTGATTGTAGAATAGTGGATCGACTCTATTGAGGAGATCTTTTCTGGGATCTAATATTCTGAAAAAGATAAGGTTACTTTGGTTGTTTATCGCTTAGAGGGGGAAGCTGATCAATAGTGGGAACCATTTAAAAACACAAGGCAAAGAGTGGAAGATGAATATAGGGAGTGGTAAGTGTTTAGAGGGATATTATTCAATAATTATTTCCCTCGATTGATGAGAACAATAATGGAAAAGGTGTTTCTCAAGTTGAATTAGTCGTTGAATGAATCCGTGGGAATGTATGAGATGAACTTTACAAGGCTTTCACGTTACACCTATATCCTTTTCATGGATCAAAATGGTAAGGTTGATAGATTATTTAGTGGACTGAGACCTCATCTATGGAAGAATATATCCAACCGAGATTATGATAGCTATGAGGAGATTGTGCGAGGTTAGATGAAAGTCAAACAAGAGTTTGGTGAGACGAAATGGTCCCACAAATCCAATGATAATAAAAGATCGATGGATCCATGCTTAGGGTGGAGCTTCAATCATGGAAGAGGCGGGAAGAAAGTATAACTTCCCATGTGTAATAAATGTGGAATGAATAATTCGAGGAACTGTCCTCTCAAGAATGGGAAGTGCTACAAGTGAGGTAGAGATGGTCACATTTGGTGGAATTGTCATAGTGAGGGGAAGCCAAAACTTCACAACACTAAAGACCACGAGAATATGGAGCAGGCCGTACTTGATGTCCAATGTTATAACTGTGGAAAACTTGGGAAATTTGCCAATAACTGTCCAAATATAAGGGTAATAGATGGGAATCACCATCAACCTTAGAAACATCCATGGGAACAAAGTTGTACTTATGCATTCACTATGGCCGAAGATGATGTGCCAAATGATGTTGTATAAGGTACACTTTTTTTTCTCTCAAATCTTACATGAAATTAGTTTGATTCTGGTTCTATATATTCCATTATTTTTTCCATGTTCACAATAAATTTAGAATCAACACCTGATTTCTTAATAGTAGATTTATCAATCAAAGCTCCAGGTGGGATTATCCAAGAATATTTAATGTTTAGAAACACTAGTATTTATTTAGTGAGTACAGTCTTATTGATAATCTAGTAGTCAGTACTGTGTTAGAATTCGACATTATACTAGGGATAGACTGGCTCTCAAAGTATAATGTGAACATCAAATACAGAAGCAAAGATTTATCAGTAGTCTTAAATGGAAATCCAATAGTTATCATCCAAGGAGAGATATCTCAATCTGATATTTGTCTAGAAGAACCTCCTATATCCTTATTTATGGAGTTGATCGGTGAATAAGAAGAATGAAATGAGTGCTTGAGGATAGAATCTGTCCCCATCATCCATGAACACATTGAAATATTTCCTGAGGAGTTACCCAAACCTCCCCTAGAATGAGAGGTAGAGTTATCCATGGAAATCATACCAGGATCCCTTTTGATATCAAAGACCCTGAATAGGATGGAAAATGTGGAGCTGGAGGTGTTAAAGAATTAATTCCAAGATCATTTGGAGAAAATTTTTATCTGAAAGAGTGTGTCTCCTGGGGAAGAACTGAATGAGATCAAAGTGAAGAAAAAATACCATCTTCCAAGAATTGATGACTTATTTGACCAACATTGTGGGGCTCAATTCTTCTCTAAGATTGATCTTGAATCTGGTTATCATTAATCTATGGTGAAGAAAGAAGATATTCGAAAAAATTCCTTCCGTTCAATATATGGGCATTACAATATTGTTGTTATGTCCTTCCAGCAAACTACTGCACCTGCTATTTTTATGGATTTGAGGAATATAATTTTAAATGACAACCTTTATAAATTTGTGGTATTTTATACTATTGATACAATGATATATTCCAAATGTCATGAGGAGTGTGAGGATCATCTAAGGATTATTTTGAAAACTCTATGAAAGGTGATGCATTTTGGAATGTTCAGTAAATATGAATTATGGTTACAAAAAAGGTGCTTTATTGTGGCACATTTTTACCAATCAATAAATCATAGTTGACCCTTCAAAGACAAAATTTATAGAGGAGTTGCCTAAGACTATAACAATAACTTTGATTAAAGGTTTCCTTGGATTAGTGAGATATTATATGAGGTTTTTGAAAAACGTTTCACGAATTTATAATACATTAACCCACTTAACTCGAAAAGGGTTCAAGTTCATCTAGAAATAGGAGTGTCCGGAAGGTTTCCAAGAGCTGAAGAAGAGATTGGTTATTGAATCTGTGTTAACTCTTCCCTAAATTGGATAATGATTCATTATTTTCGGAAATTAATCTTTTAAAGGGATTGGGTGTGCCCTCAAAAAAAAATGACAAAGTCATTGCTTATGCATCTTGATAGTTCCAGACTCTTGAGTAGAACTATCCTATGCAAGATCTGGAGGTGGGTGCAGTCATTTTTTCTCTGAGGATGTCGAGGCACTATATTCATAGGGAGAAATGTGATATATAAATAGACCATCAAATATTGAAGTATATATTCATAAAAAAGGAATTGAACATGGGACATAGGAGATGGTTGGAACTTCTCAAAGACTATGATTTTTCAATTCATTATCAACCTGGAAGAGGAAACAAAGTCATTGATGCATTAAGCCGGAAAGACCAAGTTGTTATTTCCATGATGAGGATTCAAGGAGATCCTTGGATCAATGACCTGGTAAAACTGTATATGTGAATTATGAGGGAAGGGACATTATCAACCCTAACCCTATTGATTTCTCAAAATTCATTACTAGAGAAGATCAATAAATATTTGAACAAAGAGCCTTTGTTATAGAAGAGGGTTGATGCTATGAAGGATGGGATGTTTTTTGAGTTCAATATTGATCAAGAAAGTGAACTTAAAATTTTTACAAGACTATGTGTTTCATCTATTCCGGAAATATAGAAGGAGCTAATGGATGAAGCTCATAACTCTACGTCCTCTATACATCCAGGTAGCAAAAAAATGTATAGAGGCCTTCATTATCATTATTGGTGGGATAATATGAAAAGGGAGATTGCTGAACACACTTCAAGGTGCTTGGTATTTCAGCAAGGGAAGGAAGAGCGACAACTTCCCAAAATGGTATTACAACCACTACCCATACTAGCATGGAAGTGGGAAAATATCACTATGGACTTTGTTGCTGGTCTCCAGAGAACATCCAAAGGAAATAATGTGATATGAGTTATTATGGTCCATATCACCAAGACTGCCCATTTTAACTCAATTCGGGAATATTTCTATCTTGATCAACATGCCAGGATTTACATGAAGGAAGTTGTAATCTTGTATGGAGTTCCACTTTCTATCAAATCTGATTGTGATCCAAGGTACACATCAAAATTCTGGATAAGTCGTCAACATGCTCTTGGCCCTGAATTGAATTTCAGTATTTTCTATCACCCCCAAACCGATGGAAAATCGGAAAGGACTATTCAAACACTCAGGGATATGCTTAGAACATGCTCAATATAATTTCAATGTGGATGGGATTAACAACTCCCTTTAGTTGAGTTCTATTACAACAATAGCTACCAACCTACATTCAAATGGAACTATGTGAAGCTCTATGTGGGAAGTGATGTAGAAATCATACTTATTGGGATGAAGTGAGTGGGAGAAATCATTGTTGTACAGATCTTGTACAAGAGATGACAAAAAAAGTCCACGCCATCGCACAACACATTAAGGCTACTTAGAGTAAAAAACAGAGCTTGGCCAAAAACTGACGAAGGGACATGGAGTTTGACGTTTGTGAAATTTCATTCTTTGAATTTCCCTGGGGAAGAGAGTCATGAGGTTTGGGAAGAAAGAGAAGATCAGCCCTAGGTACATTGGCCCCTATGAAATCCTTGATCGTATAGGAGCAGTGGCATATCGGCTTGCACTTCCTCCAAATATAGCAGAAGTTCATGATGCCTTCCATGTATCCATATTGTGGATGTACATACCTGACCATTCACATGTACTAAATTTATAGGATGTACAACTATAACATGATCTCTCTTATTAGGAGAAGCCAGTGTAGATCTTGGATCATAGGGACAAGGTTCTATGAAACAAAACTACCCACCTTGTCAGGGTGTTGTGGAGGAACCACAAATTTGAAGAAGCCACATGGGAATAATATGAGCCTATGAGACAGAAGTACCCATACCTTTTCTCTTCTTTAGGGTACGAGTTAAAATTTCATAGAGAAAATTTCTTAAGGGGGGAATAATGTAACGACCCAAACTTTTGAATAATTTTTATTTCCTACATTTGTGTGTTATTTTATTTTATAATAAAAAAACTACATCCTTAATGTAGTGAGTATAATTAAAATGACACTATTTGGTTTCCATTGTTATACGACTATTGGTCAATATGATAACTGGAAACTATACATTTAATGTTACGATTATTGTTTATAAATACAAGTGATCTTGTTTAATTAATAAATAAAGATGATTCGATGACCTTATACAATAGACTCAGGCTGTACGAAGCCCATATGTCAAATCTTGGGAAGGAGGTTGCTTCACTGGGATTTTCACAAGACCAAGCCAATGTCGAAATCCAATATGTAAATCTTGAATAGAATTGCCTACGAGAAATGTTCAAGATGATAGAAATCACCTCTCGGGAAATGTTGTTTGAGCCACCCCATGATTTTATCACCACTACACATCATACATTTAGGTATTATGTAGGTGATATAAAAGTTTATGTAAAAAGGCCTTAGAAACATTTTGTGATCTCTTGGTATAAATAAAATTTCTATTTCTTTTTATGGTTCAAATGTCCGGAAAAATGTAGGATGAATATATTGATGTTCCATATTATTGATGAATTTGGAAAAAGTGTATATTAAAATATTTTTTATACAATAAATAATAAATAATGTTAAATGATATTCAAAATATCATCTTCTATAGTTGTGATCACTATGAAATTAAGATTCTAATAAGATCAACATGATGTTTAGTGAATAGTTCAGTACGAATAGTAAAATAACCTTATGAATAGTAATGAATAGTACATCAGACAAAAAAATGGAAACTTCACCCATGAATGTATAAATATAATGTTGACATCTTAAAAATGGAAAAGGATCATAGTATATTTTTTGGTATTTTTATATGTCATAAATACTTTATTTAAAATTTTATAATTAATTTAATAATTTGAAATGGAAATGTACATTCGTAAAATACAATCATAAATTTTCACTTTATTGTCTTATGGTTAAAGGATAATTTTATGAGACCTTGATTACTTTTTCACGGTGTTACAAAACATGTTACTATTTTAGAGTTATTGTATTTTTAATAAATATTGATTTTATTTAAAAATTAAATTAAAAAAAATTAGAATTTTTTTCATAAAATTGAGTACATTTTTGAATTTAGAGCAACAATGTTAGGTTAGGCTAAATTTTTGGGATTTTTCTAAAACAGTTGTATTTTCTTTGAATAGTAAAAAAAATGTTTTGAGTTTCAGGTTTTTAATGACATCGTTCGTGATTTAATCATGATGTAATAAATCTAGTCAACTTTCTAATAGTAATATATATTATTAGGTGTCCCAAGTGGCCAATACCATGGGAAAATACCATGGGCAAGCCCACGGTTATGCAAATACCACCGATGAGGTGTCCCATGGAAATTAACTAAATATTCCCTCTCTTTTCCTATAAATACAAAGTCATTCCCTCATTACTTTCATTCCAAAATACTCATCAACGAATATCTTATATTTGAACCTCCCAATGAGTCATCCCAAGGTTCCCTCATGCCCCCAAGGACCCAACCTTCGATATTCTGAAGTCACTCTTCAATGTATGGGAACCTTCCACCCTCCTCTTTTAGTCATGTTTTCCAATAATTTATGTCTTACCGTTTCCATATTATTATGTGAGGCTATGTTCATAAATAGTAATAATATTGTCCATTTCATGTCTATATTTTGAGATACCCTTTCTCCTACTATTAATATATTTTCTGTATTTTTCCGTGACGCCGTAAGGCTGCCGAATTTTCATAAAGGAATTTCCATTTTCTCTTTTCATTCAAGTTTAATTTTCATATGATGTGTCATTCAACACAATGATATTATTTATTTTTATTATTTACCACTACCGTAAATTATTCATCTATTTATAGGACACCCTTGCCTCCTCACTTTTTATTTTTTCTAAAACCATGTTATATAGCCGTTATTCTATAGAAATTTTTGCCTCAAAATATCTTTCTCTTTTTCTCAAGAAATTCTCTTGTTTTATTTATCTGAATAAAAAAATATATTTTCGTTTCCAGAGGTATACATCATGACATAACATTTATCTATATGATTCTTCAATTGAAACAAAATAAACCCTCTTTCCTTTCCAAGGGTTATAAAAGACATAACTATCTTATTTCTAAGAACTTTTAAAATGTCATGATTTTGAAGTGAAAACCATTACTTGTACACATTATGGGATATTTTTGAAATGTTTGTTTGTGATATATATGGATCACATGAAAATAAATACATATTAATGGTGATCCCTGATAGTTCTCCAATGAATTGGGTAAATAATTTAATCTCTAGAAATGACAAGTTTCACGATACCTTGGTGATTAACCTTGGTAATTTTTATGACACCTTAGCGATGAACCCTGTTGATATATTCATGAATTTATAAATTAAATGTTGTATCCACATATTCATGTTATGATTTGAGTTATTTTTATTATGATATTCCTATACTTTCATTGATTTTGTCTTTATGTTTCTATCAAGTTCTTATTGATTTCACATGTAAACAGATTCCCTTGCTTTCTTTACAGGGCCTACTACTCACCCATTCCATTGATGTATGTCTCTAGGTTATGAGTTGAAATAATTATACATAGGAAGAACTTATGATGAATACCTACCTATGGATTAGAATAATGTTTTATGGTTTCAAGTTTTATGCTCCTAATTTCCATGATACTAGACTTTAAAGATCCCCTGTTTTTAAAATGTAATGAAAAGATGTGTAATAAAAGGCAGGATGTTAGAGCCCAAAACATTTTGAGGAAACAATGGAAAAGGTGATGGTTATCCAAACCCATAGTAATGTAGCTCAATGTAGAAAAAATATCTATGCCGATAACTGATGGAAAGAGTTGTAATTTCAAGTAGGAGATAATGTTTTCTTGAATGTATTTCCATATAAGGGAGTTATACGATTTGGTAAGAAATCAAAATTAAGTCTCACACACAAGGGACCTTTTGAAATTCTAAACGAATTTTATTTGTAGCTTATCATTTGGAAATGCCGCCAAGTCTCACCAATGATCATGATGTGTACCATGTATCATTGCTAAGAAAATACATCCCTAACCAAATGCATGTACTCACCTATGAAGAAATAGAACTGGAACCTAATTTTTCTTATTGCGATAAGCCTATCAGAATCCTTGATATGAGGGAACTATTTTTGAGAAACCGGACGACTCTTCTGGTGAAAGTTCTATGGAGAAATCATAAGATGGAAGAGGAAACATGGGAACCCGAGGAACTTATGTTGAATAACCACCATAATATTTTTATGTAGTAGTATTTTAAAAAATTAGAGGATAAAATTATTTGAAGGAGGGAATAATATAACACACCAATCTTCTACGTTATGTTTTCCTTTAAATAATGCAATAGATTGTGATTTCCGTAACTTTGAGATTCAAACACACCACGACCAATTAAACTAGACGTTATCAATAGTAATACACACTTTCCGAAATTTTATAAACTTTATTTTTCAAAATTTACTTAATTTTTGGATTCAAAATATCAAAATTAGCTTAAGGTGATCTTTTGGTACTTTTTTGACAACTTTCAATTGTGGATGAATAGTGAAAAATACTTAATTTTAATTAAAAACAAATTTTTCAATAAAAATAATTTATTTCTTTAAATTATACATTTGAGTGGTTTTAAAGTATAATTAGATTATATTTTTATCATTTAATATAATTTAGATCACTGGATATAATTTCACATTTAAACTGGACATAAACAAGTGTCAATATTTTGATAGTTATTATTTCATAAATACAAGCTTTTTGTTTTGACAACAGGAATTAGTTTTAAATTAATTTATTTCACTTATGTGATTTGAATTTGTAAAAATAGATTCCATATTTGGAATCAGGGGGTTCAAATTGGGTAAATAGGTTACATTAATTTTTAGACATTT
Organism: Viscum album; assembly: GCA_963277665.1. NCBI lineage: Eukaryota > Viridiplantae > Streptophyta > Magnoliopsida > Santalales > Viscaceae > Viscum > Viscum album. Next base: position 1,983,490,497 of record OY728138.1, on the reverse strand, counting down.
TGAATATTTTCATCAGAAAATATTTTATTTACAATGATTAAAGGGAAATTCTAGTAAATAAAGGTAAAAAATATTATTACAAGAATAATAAATTTCCCTAACATTTGTAATATTCCTATTTTTTGATACATATCTAACCATCGGCATCATTTTGTAGATTTTAGGACCCCATGGATCCACTTTAGAGTGAGAATGACACTTTATATTAATTAATATTATGTAAAGACAAAAAAGACATAAACATATATATTTTAGTAAAATAATAGTTAAATGGGGTTATATAAGTTATCATTTTGACTATAAATATTCATTTGAAGGCTAAAATATTTTCCAACATCATGGGTTTTTTATAGTTTTTAGACATCAAATAAATAAAATTATCTATAAGAGAATAATGATGTTGTGTTTACCTCATTAAAAATTGATTTAAATAAATGAGATTATAAAATTTAAAACAATATTCAAAACCTATCCAATTCATATTAGATGATTTTATTTAGAACATGATCCATCATATCTCAGACTTTAGTTATTTTTGGACCTTTAGAAATCGAAAATAATTATATAATAAAATAATATTCTCAAACAATCCTAAAGAGATCATCCCCCCTTATAAATATCCTTACACTCTAAGACATTTCTCACACCTCTAAATCCCCCTGGATCATCTAAAATCTAGCCAATTAGACTCCCTATATCCCTTTATTCCTCTTATAAGACTTAACATAGGCAGAAGTCACGTCAAGGTTGACCATTGTTTCAAACCAAACGGAGTTTCCGGATTTAAAGGTAACATCTCCTCTTTAAGTTATTTTCTTTTTTTTTACCTCTCCAACCCCATAAACTCTATTTGTTCCTTTTTTTGTAACAAAAATAGTATCCTCAATATTCTAGTTTGTTGTTATATGGATTATTTGACCTACACTTACACCCACCTCCATCTAATGGGTATAGAACATAATATTTCTCTGGATGGAAAACTATTGCCTCACGAAACAATGATTGTCCAATAATCTACTACCTCCTCTTATGGTGGCCATTATGATGAAACTATAATTATATATGATATTTATCATATTTATTTTATATATAATCTTCTGTAATTCTCTTTTATATCATACCATTGTTCTTTTAATGTTGTATATATATGATAACATGATTTGAGGAAGTGCAGACTACCGCCCCCTCAATGTGATATGACTCCTTCATACCTTACATGGAATGTACAAAGGATGGTACTAATGAACATAGTTAACATATATAAAATAATATATTATAATTTAATACCTATGTATCGTTTGGTCTTATTTCCTTTTAAACTAAAAAATGAAATGGAAGTAGCTTTCGTGCGTATGTACGGATTACCTTCTCCACGAAGGTGATGACATTCATTTCCTATCATAACCATTCAAGAATAATTTTCATCTGACTATTAAAAATAATATCTGAGAACATTATATCATTCAGTATATTAATCAAATACTTCTTATCCATAACAGACATGACTTATGTAACAAAACATATAAAGGAAACCGAATCAGTTAACACCCGAAATAATGATACTACAAAAATATGATTAACCGATAAATATTAAAATATCATATATGATATCTTATTTATGTATGTGGTTCTTAAATAATTTAATAACAATGATTTAACTATTATACATGAGGTTAACATTCCCTTGACCAAGGAAATGTACAAGGTAAGGGTTAATTTCATAATCACTTTACTATCTAAGGTTGTTTATACATAAGTATCTACTTGAACCTCTTTATCATCCACATCTATGTTTATCAAAAATGTATTTCATTTTTTTTCTATTTACTGGACTAGTGGTTAAATTAATTTATACCCTTGTTTGACTTTTTATAAAATGGTTTTAAAGGAATCGTTTTGTCATTTTGTAAACAAGTTACTTTATGACCATTTCGACAAATTAAGGTAAGAATGTTTTTTAACTTATATGGGGAGTGTGATTATTCTCCACCATTATAACACCTTTGAACCATCCCTTACAATATTATAATAATATTTTCAAAATAAATGTTTTCTTTTATATTAACATGACTTTTAAATGATTTCAAAATAGAAATAGATATTTCTCTCAAATAGTGTTGACTTCATCTATGTGAACTTCCTTTAATGGATTTTATAGTTGTTTGAAGTTGATTTATTATGATACAAATCTTCCCAATTGTATTTATGGTTTTTTTGATATGTTAGAACGTGTATGTGTTATTTTTATACCATTCATGCTTTATGGTTCCTGTATTAACATTACGTATGCTAGTTTTAATACAAATATTTATGTTATTTTTTAACGTTTTCTTATGAGAAATGCATTGCACTTTGTATATGACAGGTGGAGCGTGATATAGCTCATCGATGCATCAGTAGGTCCCATTAGACAAAATAGTGTCTTGGCATTAGGCATCAACAAAATCATATTTTTAGTCTTGGAATGAGGTCTTGACTATGTGGTTATGATGTCTGACATTAAGCATTCCATCATTATGAAATTAGCTATTGATATTACATGTGATTATTCGACTAGTGGAATATCCAAGCGAATAAATAAATGGAATTATTTTATTTATATTTTCCATATTATGATGAAGTTTATGTTTAAAATTATTTTGTTTTAGTTTTATACATTGCCTTAAATGTTTATGTTTATTTATGAATGTTTACACTATACTTTTATCGTTACAGATCATCCGAGCTCACCCCATTCTATGTTTTATTTTTCCAAGGATGTGAAGAAATATTTTATGGTTGACCTGTAGAGATAGGATAAGGGATATGAATGTGGTCAGTAGAGAAAATGTTTTGTTGTTGTTTTTATTTCATGATGTAATGTACAAATTATGTATGTATCTAGTACTTCCAAGGCTACTAAACTAATTAGTCTTTCTGGATTTGGTCCATTGTGATCATGCCAATGTTATGTAATGATGCACCGACTCTAGGTAACTGGGGTCGGGGCATTACAGATAGACTCAGCTATAATGGTGAGTGATCGTAGTTCAGTATGGATGTTTTTCCACAATGATTATCATGGGAGTAAACCTTGACTACTATGATAATTTTTTAAGATAACCCATTAAACAATGATAAAAATGGAAGTGATACTCGACTACAAGGCAATGAATTTTCTATGCTTGTGTGTATCACAAAATTATGTGTTTTCTATAAATGTTTTGATCTCATGGCTCATATTATTTGAATTTTTATGATTCACATCATATGAACTACTAATATTTATAACATGAATCTTGATTTTGATCTTTTATAAGTAAGGTATGGTTATAATATTTTATTATAATGTTCTCAAACACATATTATCATTTCATGATTATGTAATCACTCGTAACTCACAATATTACACATAATGAGAATTTAGTCTCACCCTTTCTTATTTTTACTTTCCCCAGGTTATGATGAAAGGTATTTAGTGGGGTATTTTTTTATGATTACTAATGGGATTATTCTTATAGGATATATTTGAAAACATTAAAAAATTAACTGATTTTGTACCTAGTCTCCAAAGGAACTAAACTATTATGGAGCTCAAGCATGTCTATTGTTAATGTATTTATTATTCCTTTTAAAAGTTTTGATAAGCATGTTTCAAAATCTTGGGTCACTACATATTATACCCATATTGATACTTACATATCAGAATTCTGAGTATGTAGTTTCTTATATTACATACAAAGAGAGATTCGTTGTGTTCTAATATAGAGGTAAGATTTATTTTCTTATGGGTCCTGATATTTGAGACCCCATTAGAAAAAACATGACACATGACTTAGAATGGATTAGCTATTTTTCCTTTGATTCTTGAAGAAACTATATCAAGAGACATATTCCATGAAATGATTTCCAAAACACTTATACCTGATCGAATTTTGAAGGGAGGGGGAACATATATTTTTTCAGAGGATTGATGATGGTACCCATCATCTTGTGATAATAGGTGATGAGTAGGATTCATTCATTCCCCTTAGTAGTACATGCATGCGAGGTGAGGATGTGATCATATCATTTAGTATCAGATTAGGTAGTCAATGATGTAGTTACATGTTATTTAGTTTATCTCTTGATGGATCACCTTCCAGTAGGTAAAGGTCAAGGATCATGGATGGAATTTGAATTGATTTAATGTATCCATGTGTTTTTATTAGATTTACACAACAAGTGAGATGATACAAAACTATATGAGTTTTTAATACAAATTCACTAATTTATCACACTTCCATGACATTTGAGTGCTAATCTCATTGCAATGAATGGGATGCTTGTGCATGTCGGTGGTTGTTCAGCTTCGTGGAGTTTCCATGATGATGATTTTAGACAATGATGCTAACTTAATTCCAAAATTACTTGTAGGATTATTTTATTATTTTAAACTAAATTTAAATTTATTGTTTGTCTCTACCACCATACATATGTCCAGATAATGGATGCCATTTTGTTTTTTAAAATATTGATTTAGGTATTTATGTTAGTTTTGGACGTAGATGGGAGGATTTTCTTCATCTAGTTCAGTTTGTATTTTTCAACTATTATGACTCCACCATTATCATGTCTCCATTTAATTCCATGTACTAGAGACCCTAAAGGTCACTTTTATACTTTTTTTAGCCATGGGAATAGAACGTCTAGACCAAGGGTTAGTGCGAGTGATAGTAGTGAAGGTGTAGTTCATTCAAGGGTAGATTTTGACATTCAAGTGATTTAGAAAATCTTATGAGGACTAGTTATAGATGAATTAAGTGTTCACTGAGGGAGATAAAGGGTCCATATGGGTCTCACCTCAGTGAGTTTTATGTTTGTTTGGATAATGTGGAAGACCATCTTCGATGTTCATAGGCCCTTTTTCCAATTATTTTGTTGGGTTAGCGATGTGGCATACCACATCACCGAAACACCACAGTTAGAACAGAGACATGATGTGTTCAATGTCTAATAGAAAAGTAGATATTTGGATGAATCACTTCATGTTTTTTACTGTGGTTAGATAGAAATTGATGGTGGATTTAGCTTTTCATGGTGCACGGTGGTGTTTGGGAACTAATAATAGAATACAATTTATGGGAAATGTTTTCCATTTTTGTATGATTGGAACAAAAAACATTAGGATAGATCATGAGAGTGAATATTTGGAAGTGATTTCAGTATCCCACATTCCCAACTATTATTTAACTTTTTAGGATAAAAGGACTCAATGTTGGGGTGAATTTAATGACTTAGTTTTTATCATGTTACCCGTTGGAATATTTCAATTATTATATCTCAAGCTGATCATAGATTCAACGTGGAATTTTTGGGCATGAAGATCCTCATGGTGGATTTGTTAAAAATAATAAAATATAATATATATTTCACTTGAATAATGTTTTTACAATAATATCTTTATTAGGGGTAGGTTTTAGAGACACTAAAACTGGGATCGTGGTTAAATTTAATGTGGGAGAATTACCATTGGCACGAAATAAGTTTTTTCAATGTTGTTTGATTTGATAAAAATATTATTTTTAAGGATAATATGAATTAAGATAATTTATTAATTTAATATTCATTTCATTTCCAAACACAAACAATGCATCCATTATAATCACATATTTTTAAAATTTCCCAAGAGTTAACTACATAACACTAGATGATTGAGAATATAGAGAAAAATATGTTTTGGAGATTTTTGGTGGTTGATCAATGGATCATGGATGGTGCATATAAGTACTATAAGGCATTTCATCATCAATATACTTCATAGATATCACCAATGGAAATGATAAAAATCATTCTTTTTCTAAGATTGATCTATCCTAAGGTAGGCCATTTGGTTTTGTGGTTTAAGGCACATTTATGGTTTGAGAAAAATGAATATAAATTCCTTATAAATTAATTAATGATTAAATTACATTGGGATTTCCAACCTTCATTTTATCTTCCAATATATAAGAATTTTAAATTTATTATCTCATTTTTTTCTTGTTTTAATAATCTACTATGTTCCATGTATTATGATGATGATTTCCAAATGAATATTACCATCGATTGAAGATCGCATTTTCTTATATGGATTTATCCATCAATTATTTAATGTTCATCAATTGAGTTTTGAGTGTTTGATGATTTTTTGATACTCGGGAGGACCGATCATTGGAAATTTATTCTCTCACAGAGTGGATCATGGTCATGGGTTCTATATTGGATTATGGATTTTGATAAAGCTATATTAGTGACAATGGGAATCAATAAAAAAGGTGAGTGATGGTTGATATAAGATATGAATTTAGAGGGTATCTCTGGTGTTGTGAATATGGTTGAATATTGTCAATGGTGATCCGATAAGGGTACTAGTGGGGTAGTTGATATGATCCATACCTCAAGGTGCTTCGGGATAGAGATGGTTATCATTTTTTATACAAATAACAATCGAATTCTAACTTCTCGATAGCCATTGATGGTGGTAAACATCATTATGGGAGTTACAAATGAGAATGGTGTTGAGAAGAAAGGCATTAGTGTTGAGAAAAAACACATGAAATATGTATTAATTTAAATGAATTTCTTTAGTTAAATGGAAAATACTATGGGAGAACTCATGTCATGTGTACCCCGATGTGTGGTGGTTAAGGATACATGTGGGATTAAAAATCACACACTTTATGGGATTACTACACACCATCAGACCAGATATGTACAAGTAGTACATTCCCAGGGGTCCATGTATACCCACACATCAAGTGTAATGGTGATCCCCAATTTTACATTATAATGATCATGGTATTGGATTGAAGACTTGTGTTGAGTTCTAGATTCGTCCCTAATAGGCATGTGTGATATAGATTACACCACACATTCTTTGGATAATAAACTATGTTATGAATAAGACAAATAAAATCCAAATCATATATTTTTTATTTCATTACAAATCCACATTAAGGGAATGTGGGAAACATATAGACAAATTCATTGAAACATCATTCATAGACCCTCTAAAAACAATGTTCACCATATAGATTTCAAAATTCCTAAAAATAAAACATTACCAGCTTCAACTCTCCTCAAAACGACCCACACATCATACCTGAACAAACCTCTATATCTTATGTGTTTTGAAAACCAACCATGTACGATGAGGTACAGATTCAATGGGATATGGTGGGAAAAATATAATGGCATACAATGTGAGATATACTATTATCCCCATGGGAAACACTATATACTACATACAAGTTAGGTTAAAACCCTTTCCTCCTAAAACAAACTTAAACCTTATATAAGGTGGCTTCCCTCATATAGTTTCAATGTAGACGTGTTCCCTTCACCTGTTATTCTAGAGTTAATTTTCTTAGTCCTCAACCATAGAGGAATAGTTTGGGATTTAATCATGAGCATTGGATGCAATATCTCCTCAACATATTATATAAGTTATCCCTCTTTGATGTCTAGGGGTTAAATATTCTTTCTTGTACTTCTACCTTGGTTGGTTTAGGTTACATACATATAGGATAATTTTATCCCCTAGCTTATCAATAAGTCTAGTTATGGTTTTTTATCTCACATTGGCATAAGGTGTCATAAAATATTTTTGTATCAATATCTATTTATTCTAGTGTGGTTTATCCTAATAACAAGAGTATATCAAATTAGCCCTCACATTTTTCATGGTGCTTCTTCATGGAAATAAATGATTTTTAAATCCACAAGATTCAGTTACATTAGTCTAGTGAGTCCAGGTTAGTGCATTCTCTCATAATTATGATACCATTTAAAATATACTAGATTACTAGTATAAAAATGATGACCTGACCTAATATTGAAACATGGTGTCTACCCTTCTAAAAATCTTGTAATATTTTTTATTCCCATGTTTTTGTTATTTAGAGTTTTCTTCTTCATTGATGCTTTGTGTTTGGTGATTTTGAAGTGTAATTTTCAGTTTGTATATACTCACCCATATATATATGCACTTCCCACCCATGTAGTGTCTTTTTCATATTTTAGGAATTTCGATGGAGTCTTAAGAATAATGGGATTGGGTGAATCTTAGTTTTTATAGATACACTCTTGATAGCTATATGATTTTTTATCTTGATATAAATACATTTTATAGAATATTAAGTCTTATATTTGTTTTCGTGGGATTATATTTGGGGCATTTTTTTTATAACCATTTTTTATTCTCTGATAACAGATATATATTATTCCTTCATTTATAGTATCAGGTTTTTATATTTATTTTATATTCCATTGTATATATATGTTTTTGTTATATATGAAGATTATTATAAGCCCACTCATCTATTTTTTATGCCTAATTAGTGATATTAGCTCTCTCCTATCCTAATAGAGTTGGTCTTGGGGTGTTATTATCAGCATACATCCATTTAGGTGCCCCTAGGTTGGTTTCTTTATGAAACTCTCATGTTCCCAAGGATACATATTTCATTTTAAAAATTAGATTCTACATTTTAAGATTTAATTAGAGAATAATAATATGATTTTTTTATAAACACCGTGATTTTATATCAATAAAATGGACTAAGGGACGTCGGTTATTTTGAATTACAATATAGAAAATATTTAATTCGTTATTTCACTAAAAAAATACATACCCATGTTGGAATTGGAATTGTCTGAGAATTTGTGATTGAAATAGAAGAATCTAAAATTTTCAAAACCATAGTGTGCATGTGTGTGTCTATGTTTGTGACTTTGTCTTTGAGAAATAAAATTATATAATAAAAAATTAAGGGAAATTAGTGATCTGTTTTTTGAAATCTAATTTCCAAGACATTTTTTAATTTATAACATAAGGGTTCCATCTATTTCGAATGATTGGGTTCTTGATTATCTCTACTCACCTAATACGTTTATATACATTAATGGATTTAAATTAACATCTTGGTAATACATATCTAGTTATGAAGAGGGATATAAGTGAATGTAAATACAAAAATATAATTAATAAGGAAGAAATTAATTTTTCTAATCAAATACCTATTTATGAATCAATGATTGAGAAATTGGAATGTTACAGGAAAAAAATGTATTGAAATGTAATTGATAAGGTTCTTGTATATTCATATTGAGTTTTAAGAAAATCTATTACAATTAAAATTCAATAAACAATAATTGAACATTTTATAAAATGGATTATAAAAGAATATTTTTATTAATAAATATTTATTGAGGACATTGAATAATTCAAACATCAAGAAATGATTAATCCAATTAATTATATAGTTTTAGTATCTATTTGAGTTTAGTTAATATAAATATTATATTATAATGGTATAAATTACAGCATTTTACTTCTATATTGTAAATAGTGATCATAGTATAAGAATTTTCTAATTTGGGATTTCTAGTGAACATATTTCTAATATAAATTTAAATTTTAGTTGAAATGAATTTAAAATGGTTATTTTATTTATTTATTATGTTCAATAGTTACTATAACAAGAGAAGAGACCCTGTAAGAATCATATGTTAATTATGTAAGAAATATATGAATAAACTTCCTTCCAACCATGAATAATATGATTAAATTGAAATGTATCCTTAATATATATGAATAACGTTTTTTCAATGAAATATTAAAATCGGTCTAGGAATGGTTGTGTAATAATAATTTGGGTCTAGGAGATGTTGTGTAATATTATACAATGAAATTAATGGGTCATGTATGGATAAAGTGTTGTTGTGAATGAAAAATTATATGGGATAAGTTCTATATAAGAGTGAATTAATGATCCTCCCACAATGATTTGGAAGACTCATTTATAGATCACTTGTAACAACTAAGATATTTTTCAATTGGAATTTCCATTTTTAATAAATAAAATTTTCATATTTAGTAATGTAGTTTTATATAAATCCAATTCCACATACCATAGAAACAAAAAAAAATTATATTTACATTAACAATATATTTACAAAATAAATGTAGACATAATATTTGAAAGACTTATAATGGGACTAAAAATAGAAGATAATGGAACTTTAATATGAATATATATATATATATATATTCTCATTCCCCTATAATGAACACAGTCATGTATGACACTATATAAATGAAATAGAATATTGGTAATGTAGTATTTTGTTAAATAAAAATATAAATAATGAGGATATATATTATAACTAAATGAAGAATGAAAAAAATATGAGGTATTAATAAAAGGTATGGAACCCAAATGAAAATTACAAATATGACCTTTGGAAAATTGTTTTCACCACGATAATTATAATCAGTCCATTAGAAAGAGTAACTTAATTGTTATAATTATAACATCACATGAATTTTCTCTCTCTTCGAGACCAGGGTTCCTCTTCCCATCACCAATGGATTCTATGTGTTTCTTCCAATTTGATCATGTTTTCCACTTTCTCTCTAGTGAAGCCACTTATGCATTCCTTGAATTGATGGAAAATTCTTCAGTTATCCTCTAATCAATGGAATCATCTTTTTTATCTGTCTAATTGATGAAAAATTATGTGGCCTTCTTTATATCGACGACATCTTCTTCCTTAGTTGCCTTGATTAATCTTTGATGGTCCCTGATTTTTCTACCTTGTTGACTATACATTCATTCTGATCCCTCAGTCTCATGAACCATTCCTCTAACCCTGCATTCTACTACTCCTATTCTGGTTGTATTTATATTGGGGGTTACAACAAGGTTTTGGGAATTGTGGTTCAAAGATAGTCAATGTTATAGTTGTGAGCTCCTCGATGTTGGATTTTTTTTCTGTTTTCTCCCTCATTCTATCAGTGATGCTTTGTATGATAATTCATAGCGGTCAATCTACTTGATGCTTGTTCAGTGGGGTTCCAATTTGTGTTTATGGTTTGGTTTTGACGTCGATGATGGGTTTCTTCTCCATGGCGATGATGATTACTTCTCCTCGATGATGATCATCTCTAATGGTTTATTTAAAATATTTTTCTAGTAGTCCCCTATGGTAATGATGTCAATGTTCATGGTGACAACAAGGGTTTAATATGGTAAAACTATATGCTGGCTTCAGTGTTAGTGTGTGTATCTTGAGGCGATGGTGATATCGATCTGATAATGGTATACTACTTTGTGATTTTAATATTTTGAAATGTTTCATTCAGTGGTAATATTATTGACTATATGGGTTTTCCATGTTGGTATATTTTGAATTTTGAAACTATTTTCAACTAACCATAAAGGCTTGGTAAATGTTTGAGTTTTTTATTTTGAAATTATCATATCTAATGGGTGTTTTACATGGTTATGTCTCGATGTTGGAGGAATGGTGTTGTAGGTCGTAACATACCCTTAAAGTTTATTTTTAAAAAAATATTACTGTTCATTAAAATTATAATATAATTTTTATGAGACCTTATGTAATATTTCAATGGGCTAATAAATTGATCATAATATTAAAATTGGTATTTTTCAAAAAAATTTAGATTTTATTTAATAACTAATTTATCATATTTAGAAAATTATTTTCGTAGAAATTACTTAATTTTTGGAATCTACATGTTAAAACAATGGTTTGGCCTAATTTCTTATATTTTTCTAAAATAGTATTGTTTTTGGTGAATAGTGAAATATGACAAAATAATATATTCTATATAAATAGTTAAATACATGAATTAGAGAGTAATCAGTGGTGTAAGAAATTATAATGCTAAAAACACATAAATTGTTACTATATATATTCACAACAATCCCCACTACTGTTACTATTGAGAATAAATAATAAACTAACCTATATTATATTTATTTCAATTCTTCTTCTCCTTTTATAAATACCACCCCTCTATATAATCTATCTAATAATATTTATTTATCATTTTCGACCCAAATATTTCTTGATACCTATGGCCATGTAAATTTAGGGTTTTTTCATATCAAAATACCATTATAATGTTTCTTAATGTGTGGTCCAAGAGACAACATCTGATGAGGTAATGTTCTTCACCATACTATCGGAATATATTATTTTATTTTACACCATTCACATTAATCAAATCCAATATACAATATGTACTATTGTATAATAAATATAGTATAATGTTATTGTCATAAAAACATTATATATTTTGTATGTAGACAGCCTGAATATAAAACTATTTTATCCTTTAATTCTATATTAGGATACCAAATATCTTAAATTTATCTTCAATGAATAATTATTTTATGTAATCCTGATTTAAGGGAATTTCATTATTCATATTTCATGTTATGAACATGCCAATGAAATATTTTTAATAATATTATATTTTAATTAATTATTCTCAATTTTATGGATACCCATCAGGGGTCACTTTTGTATTTTTGAAAATTTTGATGCACCATCTATATTTAATAATTCTATTTAATATTATTAAATCCTAGATAATGATTAATTAATTTGAAATTAATTCTCCACCATTCTTCTAGAATATTTATTCATATTCACTTTTTTGTACATTTTATTATTTATAAAAATGTGAAAATTCAATTTATGTTATTCATTATTCTATTTGGAATCTTATCAAGTATCATTTGATAACATTTTGAGGAAATATTATGTAACCCATTTAATTTCAGGGGTATTTCTTATTTATTCAAACCAAATGTTGTTTTTATTAGAAATGGTGTATGGTTTGTATTTTTTGTCAATCCTCACATTAAAGATCAGGGAGTTAGAGAGGAAAGAGATCTTAGAGATTAACATATGAACAATATTAAAGGATGTTTTGTTTCCCTTTTTTTTAAATTTTTTTGTATTAAAATGATGAGGAAGAGGCTAGAATTTTGAACATGCCTTTTCTAGAATAAATACATAATGAAAATATTAATGGTATGAGTTCCATGAAGACTGGGTTGAGGATAAAAAAATATTTGTATCATCTGGAATTGAGATTGTGATCATTGAGAATACGAGAACAGGAGAATCGTGACTACATGATGTGCTGATGGCGAGTTTCGTGACTACGTAAATTTTCAATTATCCATTTCGAAGGGAAGAGTGACATGAATATATTTTTTGGTTGATATAGGAATCACCTTAAAAGTGGTGGAATATAACAAACATCGAGCCTATAAATATAAGGCTACCCATCTTCGCATAAAACTAATTTTCCAAGGAACATCCATAATTGCTCTGATTTCATGAAGCCGAGGGGGATTCACAGAACTGATATTCCATGACAGCTTGAGTATCGTGAAAAGACTTGTTAACTCTTAACTAATGCTAATACTTTTGATTAATGAGTGCTTTATGATGATGAGTTATTCCATGATTACTTTGTGTGCTTCACAAAAGTATTCAGTTCTATAAATGTAGGGATCATTGAAGAGGCATGGAGCATTGCGAAGGTAGTATGCTCCGCAATAAAGACTCATGAATGGTAGTTTTGAATATGATTTTTTCAGAGAATATAGTTTTCAGTGTTCCTAACCACTGGTATATGGTGAAATAATATTATCTCAAAGGACAAGGAAAATTAATTAAGGAAAACCCAATGAAGTGACCTTCATGTCAATAAACTATGTTAGACTTATCTGAAAGCAGTGTGCTATGGGGAGTTTACAGAAGTGTTTCTAAGGATGCACTGTGCTATTCCTAAAACCTTGTAAAGGAAGTGTGTCTGGAACAGAGTGAGTCTATTAAAAATGTATTATGACCCGAACATTGTAGTCATATGGTCCTAGGACAATCCCTTAATGGTGAAAAGAGTAATTTTGACATATTTTCGTTCTACTTGTGAATAATTTAATTACTACACATTTCAATCAGATAGGTTTAATAGGTTCCTACCAATATTCGAAAAATACCCATAATTTGATAAGAATGATTTGAAACCATGATTCACCCCTCCCATCTCATGGTGTTCATTGGACCTTCATGTTGTATTGAAGGGTAAAGGTTTTTGGTTTTAAATATTCCATTCTTGTCTATCATGTAGAATTCAGTTGCTGTTAGGGGAGTCCCCCTATTTTATGGAAGTAAATTTCTGATATGGAAAAACATGATGAGATCACATCTAAGATATCTTGGAATGGTATTACTATTTCCCACTACACAAGGAATAAATTTCATTGATCCATCTGGGGAGTCTATGACTGATACCGATAAAAAAAAATGCTTGATGCCGATTTGAATTCACAGAATGCCCTCACTACATGTAATTCTGATTAAATCAATATAAAGGTAATGATTTTTTCTACATAAAAGTCTTTGTGGGAAACCTGGTGAATATTTATGAAGGGTACAATAAACAAAATGTAAAAAAATTGTAATACCAACACAGTAGGTTCGATGACATAAAAATACACCCAGTTGAAAATGGGGATACATTTTTTAACCATATTACTGATGTTATAGGATCTAAACATGGACATGGTAAATAAATCAATGAAAATTATATTTTGAGGAAATTCATGAGAAGGATTCCTCCTCTAGACAATTAAAAGGTGATAGACATTTTCTAAATGGATATATCTAAACATTATATGGATAATCTATTGTGAAGTCTAGTGGAATATGAAATGAGAGTGAAACCTAAAGAGGAAATGACGTGAGAAATAAATGAAATGTCTTTCCAAGACATGGAAAAACCTGAGTTGTTTATATATACAGTTAATGATGATAAGGATAAAGATGAAATTCTATCTCTTCTTATAATGAAATTCAAGAGTGGAAAAGAGATATTTGAAGGAAAGCCTACCCTGACCAAGTTCTATTGTGGTGGAGTTTGGAACATTGCCTCTTGATGCTCAAGGAAGATAGATTTTAATGAGAGTGAAGAGGGAAATTCACAAAATCCATAGAAAAAGATTAATCAAAATGGACACTGTTAAACATGAAATAAATTAACAAGGTAATGTTTTTCTATAATGAAGAATATTATTAGAATTAATTGTTTTAGGAAGAAGAAACAGAGTTTAAATCTCGAAGCCAGACGTCCATGATGGATATAGATGAAAATTCAGAATAATCAAAAGATAAATTTAGAGATATTCAGGTTATTGATGATAATTATCTCATGTTGGAACTTTAAGATTATATTGGTAAGCATGAGAATCAATGAAACATATGAAAAAGTATAGATAAGTTGTGAAATAATCATTATAACATATTGACCAACTTGAAGTTAAAATTAAATTATGGGAATATGTAGTTATAGAATAGTCAAATACAATTTAATGTAAAGAAAATGTAGTCAAACTGAAGCTCTGAATTGAATAATAGGAAAAGATCATCAACAGACCTTCTTCATGACTGGAGGAGAAGTCCAAGACTGTTAATGGTCTTGAAACACAAGTTTTTACTCATAGGAGAAATATTGTAAGTGAATTAAATTCAATGGAAACAAAGAATAAAATACAGAATGGAATATTCCTATATACCGAGAAGATAGAGAGTTCCATGTGTGTTTGCGAAGGAGAATTGAAAATTTTGGACGATTAATGATCCATATGTATGGGAAAAGTTATATTGGTTGTGAAGATGAATTGTCAATGAATGGAAAAAAGGTGAACCTAAATAAATAGAAGATGACATTTTTACATATAACAATGTCACCTGAATTCTTAACAAAGAAATACACATATCAATCTGAAAGGAGGAATGAAAACTAACCATAAGTTTCCAAATATTATCATCAGTCAAACTCTTCTTGTAAGGAAGGGGAATGGGGAGAAAAAAAGTTGGGAAGACATTTCTTCATATGAAATGTCAATATGGTGGCTATTAGAGGAATATCATATCACACTACGAGTAGGCATGGAACTATATAAACAGAAAAATAGCTAGGAATTCAAAAATGAAAAAATAATTCAAATCCTACTTTTTATTGAAGAAATAATATCCGTGGATATTTTTTTTCTAACTTTTTTCATAAGTTTATTCATTATAAGAAGAAGAAAGGCATGGAAAAATGATTATGTACTAAAAGACCATCTAATACCCTATATCCAGATGGTGTTGATCTTGCAAATATGTTTTCTCGTCTGGATTAAGATTATTATTATGATGAACCAATGAATGTGGAACATATATTTCTAAGCCCATATGCATACTTCACTCAATATAATCTATCATGGATGGAAAAATAGAATATTGAGAAATCCAGTCCTTCTATATTCCCGCTCAATGAAATAAATAAGTGTAGCACCATGATTATTGATTGTGAATTATCATCCCATATGATATGAAATTTTGATTTATTGAATAATGTAAATAAAAGTGTTGATAGATTATTTAGGTACAGAAATGATGGTTCTTTGAATATCAATGGTATTGGGAGTATTAAAATTGTATGTGATGAGATTAAGAAAACTAAATTTTTTGTATGGATTTTTTACAACATAATCTCGTGATTATGATCCAACTATGTGAATCGGAACTTATGGTAAAATTAAATAAAATGGGGTTCCCGGTTAAATGCAGGAAAGTGAATTTTCTCATGAATGGATGTCGAATATATGGTAAATTATATCAATTTGATAGTAATGAGAGCATTTTTTAGATGATATTTGATGAAAAGACAATAATTTGGCACTAGAGGTCGGGTCGCATTAATTAACAATACATTGAAAAGATATCTTAATTGAAACTTTTCATGGATATCCCTAATTTGAAGTGTGAACTAAAGAAGAATTATGATGCTTGCCTTTGAGGAATATGGTCTATAGTTCATATCTACCAAAGAAAAAAATTAGATCGAATCTCCTTAATCTCATCGTGATATATTTATTTGGACGGATAAATGTGTATTGATCATATGGAGATATCAAAATCATTTTTCATTGATGATTTTTGTAGAATGGATTCTGTGATAGTTATACATAGAAAAAAAACTAGTGATTAATTACATGAAGCCATATTGCTGAATAGTTGGGAATGATACTAGATAGATAATAAATGTTTTATGGTCTGATAACGTTAGAGAATAGACCTCTGTTGAATTTTTAAATTAACTATAGAATCATGGAATATATCCTGAGGTGGTTGTTGTGATAATTTCACATCAAAATGGAGTTGTTGAGTGTGGGAATTGATAGGGGAATGATATGACCAGAAAAATGATGATTGAGATTCATATCCATCGCCAATACTGTAAATAGTTCATTCAAGCTACTGTGTATACTCAAAGATGAAAATGACTTTATATGTGAGAAACAAAGACTCCATATGAGGTGTGTCCTGGAATGAATCCGTATATGAGTTATTTTTTTGTTTTTGGAATTAAATGTTTCATCAGAAACAATGAAAGAAATATAGGGAAATATAATGATGCTATAGAAGAAAGAATATTCCTCATATATTATATTAAGAGAGTAGAAAAAAAATGTTTCAGTAATTATCTTGAAAAAAATATGGAATGAGGAGATGTGAATATCATTAAAGGTAAGAACTCAAATGACTCATGGAATTATTATACAAATATTATATAATATGAGTAAGAATGTGTATAGAGAATAGATCCAAATATAGAAGTATAAGAAGTTGTTAAAAACATTCAGGGTTCACAACATGATGTTGATTCAGACGAAGAATAAGAAGAGGAAAACATGGCTAAAGAAAATTCTTTTGAACCTCAAAGGATAAATCAAATAGGGAATATTGACCAATAAAAAATCATGTGGGATTGGACAATGGCCACACAAACATGGAGAATTAGGAATAATTCATAACAATCCTTCATTTCATTTATGGAACGATCATTATTTGAAGAAGTTTCAAATGATTAATCATGGGTTAAATCAATGAATGAAGACTTAGATCATATTGACAATAACCAAACATGGGATCATGGTATGTGACCCAAATTTTACAATGTTATTGGTACGAAGTGGATATTTAAGAATAAATATGTTAATAAATGTAATGTAATCATAAACAAGGCGTGATTGGTTTGTAAAGGATAAAAATTGATTGAATGTATTGATGTTGAAGAAACATTTTCTCCAGTGGTGGGACTAGAGTAGATCTATAATTTTCATTATAAGGAAATTTATATAGAATACAATGTGTAGAAAATGGATGTCAAAATAGATTTAATTAATGATGTTCTTGAATAAGAAGACTAAATTGAACAACCAGTGGGCCTTCTACATGGTAATGATGAAATGAAGTCTTGCATATTGAAGAAATTATTATGTGGTCTTAAATAGGAAACATGGGAATCAAACAATCGGTTTGATTCTAATCTAAAGAAGCTAAAATTTAAAATAGGAGGAGTGGGACATAATATATATTTGGATAATTCTTAGAAATATCATTTCCTTGTACTGGTGTACGTACATGATATTATATATAGGGGATGTAGGTAGGGATCAATGGATGAATATTCCAATCCAATGAAATTATAATTTTAAATTTCTATGGTTGGTCAACTCACATACTTTCCAGGGTTCCAGGTGAATTCATAGGAAATACTACACTGTTATTTCTTAGAAACATTATGTCGGATAGTTGCTGAAAAAATTAATATGCATGAATCCAAACCATGTTTGACATTAACTTCAATTGGGAAAAACTGGGAATTCATTAGTATGGGACATATTTAGATCCCACAATGTGGATTTGAATCATTAGATAATTATTTTTCCTAACAATGGAATAACAACATATTGTATTTACAAAATGATTAGTGGCCCACATTCAAAATAATAATAAGGAAGAACATATTGTGTAAGAGAAAGGAATCATGAGGTAAATTCAATGTACTTATAATTATGGATTATACTTTGCTACAGAAATAGGTATTGAACAATCAGTGTTTTTTTATACTGACTATGGAAAAGCAATTATTGATCGAAAGTCTACATCTGGAGAACATTTCATTATTGGAAGGAAATGACTTGGTTGGTTGAGTATGAAATAGAAAATTAATTCTCTTATTACAACTAAAGATGATTATATCTTCAAAAAAATTATCTCAGTCAGTTAGTTTGGATGAATCTACGACTTGATAATATTGGTGCTATGGTGAAACCTCCAATAGTGATTCACTATGATAACAAAAGAGCAATAGATCTTTCCAAGAATAATATTCCAAATTCTCATAGGAAACATATTGAAATTAGGTATCACTTCATCAAAAAAAATTAACAAGGAGCTATTAAAATTTATCATGGTGGAACTAATGAGCAAGTGGGTGATAATCTAACCATGTCAATGGTATCAACTACGTTTGAGGTACATTGGATGAAACATGATGTTCTACCACCTCTTATTTCATAAGGAGTCCACTAGATTTCCCCTAGTATATATGTAAACTGTTAAATGATTTTTTTCTCACTTGTTAGGTTTTTATTGGATCTAGTGATTCATTTAATTTATCTACAGATTGCAAAAAAACCCAAATGAGGAGATTATTGGATCCAAGGATTTTCTTTACTAGAAATTGAGTATGTTTTCAATTTGTAGTCAATCATAGCATGGAATATTATAGAGTTGTAAAGGAAAGGGGACTTACTATCCAAACAATACATAATATTAATGGTGGTGTAGTTTCATAGTGGATTCCAATTTTTTTTATTCAAAAATATAGAGGAAGAGGCTAGCATTGTAAATGCGTATTTTATGGAATAAAAAAATTATGAAAATGGTAAAGGCATGAGTTTTGTGAAGGCTACGATGAGGATAAAAAATATGAGGTGCATCATGAATGGAGATGGTGATCTTCACATATATGAGAACATGATAATCGCAACTACATGAAGTGTAGATGATGATATCCATGAATACGTCAAATTCCATTAGAGCAATACAAAGGGATGAGTTCCACAAAGATATTTTTTGTAGATCTGGAAATCATGGTGGAGGTGTTGTAGCATTTCAAATATAGATAATATAAATATAACACTACCACTCTTCTTTTACAACTAATTCTTCTAGGGAAAAACTTGAATCACTCTGATTTCACAAAACTAATGGAGCTCTTCAAAACTGACATTCCATTTAAGATTCTACAGTATGAAAAGACTTTATGGGTCTTAACTAATTCTAATTCATGTTCTTAATGTGTTATTTGCAACAATTTTATGTTTCACTTTGAATTATTGAGCTTCACAAAAGTTTTTAGTTCTACAATGCCTGGGAGCTTCATGAAGGCAGGGAGTTTCGTGAAGGTACTGAGCTTCATGAAGGTAGTGAGCATTGTGCGGGAAGTGAGCTTCATGAAGGAGGATTTCGAAAGGAAGTTTTAATATTAGTTTTTAATGTAATATGGATTTATGTGTGTATCAACTTAGTTATATGAGGGAATGTAGTGTATCGTGGTATATAGGAACAAAGACTTTAATGAAAAACCGTTGAAGCGATCATTATGTTGATGAACTGAGTTAGACTTCTCTAAAAGTAGTGAGTCAATGTGAGTCTATTGAAGTGTTCTTAGGAACATAGTGTCATATAACTAAAACATTTTAAAGGTAGTGTTCCTATAATAGTGTGACTATTTATAAACATATGTATTAAAATTCTAGTGATGATCAGTATATTTGGGTACGACTGACACAATGTCAGCATATTCTTCTTAGACAAGACCATTGGGATGAACCAAGTAAAATCATTGTGTTGTCCTAAATCTGGTGAATGTTTTAATTGATAAATATTAGAATCAGAAAGGTTAAAAAGGTTACAACCAATGTGAGAACAAGATCATTCAATTGAGAAGAAAAAGATCTCACCCTGATTCGGTCACGACTCATCCTAGTGGGGCCCGCATCGTGACTCCCCAAACCTACCTTCAATAGGCAAGGGGATGGTGACTAGAACCGAGTAGGCATATTACTAATCATGGGAGGTATTTCCTTAGTACCTATACAAATGCTCATATCTCCAATCCCACAAATGCAGAAATGTAAAAACTCTAAGGAACAAAAATGAATGCATACAACTAAACCCAACCAATAGAGTACGATAGAATGTAAAGTACTAAAAGTAAACTGGGCCAGAATACAAGCCCAACAAAACAAAATTCTGAAAACTGCAAAGTCCAACCTGTAAACAAAAAAGGTACTGGAACTGCTGCTCGTAGCCGTAGGAACGCCTCGGCCAGTAGGGAACTCAGAAAGCTCGGTCCTGTCTTGGTCTGCCCTGGACTCCGTCAAATGGTTGCTCGTCTGCAGAAGACACAACATGTGTGGGCAAAGCACGTGCATGGGTGAGTATTATAATACTCAGTAGAGGACCCCAAAAACCACAAAGCAGTACACAATGTAAAGGTACAATCAGTTATGCATAGTATATGTCTACTGAACTTATAGCACAAACCATATATACTCAAAACCCAGACACGATGTCAAGATACAAGCCACACAACCGCATACACCCATCTAGGGGTTTATTTCGAAGATTCCATGACGCACTCATTCTGGGATAACACACTTCATGAGTCTTAATACTCTGATGAAATCCGTCCGAGAAGTACTATTCATTGGGAAATTCCACGAGAGGTAGTTACACTCATTACGGGAGATACACTCTTGAGTGAGATGGTTACAGTAGATAGATGCACTCATTAAGGGAGACACACTCCTGAGTGGGAAACATCACGATACACAGATGAGGATCACTTCCAGGGCCATGGAAGATACCGCGACTCATCCAGAATTCACCTGCTAGGTAGAGGATCGATGCCCAATGGAGTTGGTCACATCGATTTTGGACTCTACCTAGGGTCAATAATGGATAGAGGATCTTGATCCGGGCCACTAAGATGGATGCCTGAATTTATCATAGAACATCCTACTGAAGGGATCGTACTCCTAGAGAAGGAAACGATGCCTGACCTTCATGGGAATGAGAAGAAAGGGCACTAACCCAAACAAAATATTTCCAAGATTTTATGAATAAGAGGACCATGTCGTTTTAAAAAAAGTACTCAGTGTGTAGAGAGGTTACATGCCAAGTAGTCTGACCCCGAGTACTGCCCGTGTACAATATCACGTGTCGTAAGGCTTTTCGTGTAGAAAAATTGAGTACACGGTGTGTAGTATGATGTACACGCCATGTCCAAGTGACTGGTGTCAGCTCCGTTTACACTGGCCCTGTGCCAGTACACGGTCATTAAGCCTTGTACACCAACCCATGTAATCAGTAAACGGGGTGGCCCTTGTTACTAGCCTCGCCAGGCCGTGTGATGAAGTACACGGTCGTGTACTCCATCCCGTGTTCGTGTACCACCTGGATACATGCCGGGTTCTATGTAGCCACCTCTTCCACTTTGTACACACTGTGTCGTCTGAAGCCGTGTAGTCCAACCCATTTCCATGTACTTCCCAATGTACACGTCAGGCTTTGGGGAAATACTAACACGCCCTGTGACCAGGGTCACATGCCATGTGATTCCTCTCTGGCCCACGAAACCCTGGCCGCCACCGCCAGTACTACACGCCGTGTGACCAGGGTCCCCCGCCATGTGATTACTCTGTGGTCCATGAAACCCTAGCAACCACCACCAGTAATTCATAGAGTGTTCTTCCGAAGTACACTCTGTGTATTCTAGAAATTTCCAGAAACGACGGTCTTCATTGGCGGGCCTCCTGTGTTGCCCCGATCATTGATCTGGCTATCTGATCGCCATGAAACTTCTGTGTTTTGGTCGCCCCGATGCCCTGATGCTTCTTCCGGTGTTTTCAGAACTCTGATCGGCCCCAAAAACATGCTTCGATCTTCTCACACGAAGAACGCTCAAACAACGACTTTTCCCGATTCGGTCTGATCCGCCATCCCCCATCGTTTTCTCACCTCCGCAAGGTCTCTATAATGTCGATTCATCAATTTGGGATCGTTTCATCTCTAAAAAGATGTGCAACAATCTGTTGTTCATCGCCCCATGAAGAATACAAAGAACGAGTGAACGAAAAAGGGAATAAATCCAATAAAACAAATTTGAGGAAAGAACCTCCACCGTAATTCGTCACGACATTGATCTGCTCCTGTTACTTGTCCTAAATGGAGAAAAAATTGAAAATAATGACCAACATGAATTAATTCCCCATAATCAGCCTAAATAAAATCCCTCCTATAAGAACGCACAAATCTGCGGATCAACATGTTTGTGGTTGATCCGCATTCGTCGTTTGAATTTAAGAACGGGGGAGACAGAATAAAATCATGACCCCTACATTTAAGAAAGGATTGATAATTGATGAAAGGGTCATGCTACCGTCGTCGTCGAGATCCTTCAAATTAATTGGTGCAAAGAATCCCAACTTCAATCTGTCATCGTTCAACACTAAGAGTTTGCTCCAACGCTCTGCAGATTCTCCAGAGATTTCTCTCAATCGTCACCAACAAGCATTATTCAATTATCCAAATAAAAAATGGAAAATTATTTTACAACCCATCACACTGCGGCATTAATGAGACATTGTTGCTATTTTTGAGTCATTATGACATGAAATTAATGACTGAAATAACTGTCATGTCACTGTGTTGCAACAAATATTTCCTAAAAGAAACAAAATAAACTTTGTGAATTTTTTTTTATTCTACATAAAACGTCTGAAAATTAACTTTTTCCCTTTGACCCGCACCCGTCGAGGTTAGGCTCATTCTTAGGTAAAGTCATTGCCCTAGAAAAAACGCTGCCCTAAAATTTATAATATGGGTATCTTTTTGAAAGCTCCCACTACCGTGCACAAGTTCCGACTCACATAACATAAAAACCTCAAACCACCACTCCAGGCTCACGGGCCTTGGAATGATGTGTTGTCTTCACGCCCAGTCTCGAAATAATTCCATATAATATTTAAAAATAATACATGTAAAATTAGAGACATTAAATTCTCCCCACCTTGGTGCTTTAAGTCCCCAAAAATCCAAAACAAAGGCTACTCAAATAGATGTGGGTACTGGTCATGGATCTAGGCCTCCCGCTCCCACATGCTCTCCTGATGATTCTCGTGCTTCTATCGGATGCGCACCAAGGGAATCGATCGCCCATGAAGGATCCTCTCCTGGAAATCCTCGATATCCACCGAGTACTCAGCAAAGGTCATTCCATCCTCGATGTCCATCTCACCCCAGTCAATGACGTGCGATGGTTCATACACGTACCTCCTCATCTTCGACACATTGAAGACATCCTGTACCTGATGCAACTGTGGCGGTAGAGCTAGATGGTATAACACCTCGCAAACTATGCACAGTATGTGGAAAGGTCCAATGAACCATAGAGACAACTTTCCTCCTCGGCCAAATCTATGTAAGGCTCATCGAGGTGAGACCCGAAGAAAGATGTTGTACCACTCTTCAAACTCCAAAGGTCTTCGTCGTCTGTCAGCATAAGACTTCTATCGGATCTGTGCAGTCTACATTCTCTCTCGGATGACCTGCAACTTCGTGGTGGTAGATTGAACCAACTCTAGACCCATTAGTACTGACTCTCCGTGGTTATTCCCGCAATGTAGTGACCGAAAGGGTATCTTATACATGGCCTCGAACGGTGACATACAAATGGTGGAGTTGTAGATATTGTTGTATGTAAACTCCACCAGTGGTACATGGTCCGCCCAACTATGACCAAAGTCCAAGACGTAGGCTCACAATATATCATGTAGAACCAGAATGGTCCTCTCTGTCTGACCATCAGTCTGGGGATGAAACACTTTTCTCAAGCATAGATGAGTTCCAAAAGCCTCCTGCAATCCCTTCCACAACCGGGATGTGAAACGGGCATTTCGATCTGAGACTATTGTCGAGGGGACTCCATGAAGCCAAACTATCTCCTTCATGTAGAGGCATCCCATGCTCTCCAAGGTACTATACTCACTAATAGATAGGAAGTGGGCTGACATGGTGAGTAGGTAATTGATCACCAAGATGGAATCATGCCCCTTGGATGCCCTTGCTAAACCTATCTTGAAGTCCATCGATATTCCATCCAATTTATACTCAGGAACATCCAGGGGTTATATAATAACGCTGGTACCTGGTGCTCAGCTTTCACTTGTTGTCATTTGAAGCATCAAGAAACGAACTATGCTACTACCTTCTCCATGCTGGACAACCAGAACTGTCATCGGTGATCCTGGTGCATCTTCTCCACTCTAGGATGCACCTCCAAGGGTGATGTATAAAACTCCCTCAGGTCCTCCTTTTGCAACGCCATCAGTACAACAGTGTGTCCTCTCAAAAGAAGTACGTTCTTCCCACCTTGTGATTATCCCTCAGGATCATGTCCTTTGGATAATTGAGCACGTAAATCCACACAGTCGACATCTCCTAACTGCACCCTAAAACGCGGTAAGAGTGGAGGGGAGACAACCATCGACTGTAGGTAGGCTACATCTTCTCTATCCATGAAGGACAACTATAATGTGGCTAACTGCTCTATCTCCTCACTCAACAGCTATGAGATCAATCTTTTTCTCAGAGCATCTTCCACCTTGTTCCCCTTCCCAGGAGTATAGATTATCTCAAAACCGTAGTCTTGGAGGAACTCTATCCAACACCTCTTTCCCAGATTCAGATATTTGTATGTAAAGATATACCTGAGGCTCGTGTGGTCAGAGTGGATGATAAACCACTCTCCCATAATGTGGTGTCACCACATTTTCAATGTGAAGACTACCGCATCAAACTCGAGATCATGGGTTTCATAGTTCTACTCATGTGGCCTAAGCTGGCGTGGACCATAAGCAATCAATGTCTGCCTTTTCATCAAGACACAGTCGAGCCCAATCCCTGATGCGTTGCAAAAAACTATGTACCTGACACCCTCCTCCATAAATTTCAAGACTGGGGTGCCTGTCAAACTTTGTCTCACCTTCTCGAAATACCACTAAAACTTCACTATCCATACGAAGGGTTTCCCCTTCTTGGTTAAGGCTATGATCGGTGTTTATGTCGAGGAGAAGTCATAAATGAATCTCCGGTAATATCCTGCCAATCCAAAGAATATTCACACCTCTGTCATGCTCCGAGGTGGCTCCCATGCTAACACAGCCTCCAACATGGCTGGGTCTATAGCTACACCATCTACTAAGATGACAAGACCCATAAAGTGGACCTCTTGAATATAGAACTTGCAGTTTGAATGTTTCCCATAAAGCTGGTGCTCCCGAAGTATGTCTAGGACCAGCCAGAGGTGTCTCTCATGCTCCTTTTTTGACGCCGAGTACACTAGGATGTCTTCGATGAAGACCACTACGAACCGATCCAAGTACGGCTGGAAGATCTAGTTCTTCAGTCCCATGAACACTGCAGGGTCGTTCGTCATGCCAAAAGGCATCACCAAGTACTCAAAGTCAATGTAGCAGCATCTAAAAGCCGTCTTCAGTATATACTCATCCCGTACTCATAACTGGCGATAGACCGATCGAAGGTCAACCTTAGGGAACCACTGTGCCCCACTAAGCTAATCGAAGAGGTCATCGATCCTTGGCAGTGGATACTTGTTCTTCACTGTCACCATGTTCAGGCATCGGTAATCCACGCACAACCTCAGACTCACGTATTACTTCATGGAAAACAAGACTCGGGGCACCCAGGGTGAAACGCTGGGTCTCACGAAACCCTTGATCTATAAATCCTATAACTGCACCCTCAGCTCTCGAAGATCTATGGGAGACATCTGATATGCTGATGTGGAAATCAACATCATCCCGTGGTGTAAGTCGATGCATAAATCAATTTCCCAGTGGGGAGGTAACCTTGGAACATTTTTTGGATAGATGCCCTCATACTCAGTCACTACTATTGGGAATTGGGAGCTCAGAACATCCACTATTCAAGGGGCAAGGTTTTCCAAATCATGAGATATTGGATTCACCCTCTTATTCATAAGATTATTCTACACTACCTGGGTTTCCCTTTCTCTGACAAAGGAGAACCTCATTACATCACAGCAGATACACCACACTCTTCTCAAAAAACAGTCAATATGGGCATGGAATGATGATAACTAATCCATTCTGATAATGACTTCGTAAGGGCTCGATGCTACCAGTAAGAATTTCCAACCAAAACTGTCACCTACATGGGTAAGATCAAACTGTCTGCAAAGGTGCGTGATCATCGAGTCTCCTACCGTAGGTGTCTCTAAGCATAAGGATCGAGTCAACGATTATACCTAAATCTTGAGGTTTCGTACAAGACATATGGCTATGAAGAAATGACTGGCACCTGTGTCTATAAGTATGGAAGATAAGGTAGAAAAGACACATACCATACCTCGAATCATCACTACAGCCTCTGGGTCATATGCCTCGACCGCATGTAGCTATCCCCATCACTCTCCCTCAGCTCCTTGGGCCTGGTGTAGACCACCTGGAGGAGGTGGTGGAAGTAGGTTGAAACGCCTGCCACCAACCGCAGCTCTCCCTACTCCTCTACCACGTCCACCCTCTGGCGGATCTGTCTGCTCCACTCTCTTCCTCTACCTCAGTGTTCCATCCATCACTTCCCTGTTAGCAGCTTGAAGGGTCATGCAATCTCTAGCGAGATGTCCCCTACCATCACACACATAACATTGTTTCTCCCTTGGCTGACTGGACCCAGCTTGAGAACCCTGGATTGTTGATCCTCTGTCCTAGGTCCTCCTATGGCATTTGCTACATCCAGATCCCTGAGCCTGACTTCGGCTCCCTACTACCGAGGTCTCCACACCTGTCTGGCTTCTACCGACCATCATCGGCTATCTTTGCTTCCCCAAGAAGCTCTCGATCACCAAGGCCCGCTCAAGCACTCCAGCATAAATCGATAGGCATAGAGTCACGAAACTAGCTCGGATATCCCTCTGTAGACCTCACTCGATGTTCCGAGCTCTGAAGTTCTAGTATCTAATCATATCCATCGAGTACTGGGCAAGGTTTGTGAACCTTGATGAATATTCTGCTACTGTCATACTGCCTTACTGGAGCTGGTTAATCTCTTGGATGCGTACCTCTCTTAGCATAACCAGAGAGAACTACTCCCTGAAGAGTCACTAAAACACCATCCACGAAAGAGTCTCCTCATCGTGAGTTTGTGTGGTCAGACTCTACCATCATCCCACCGAACCCTGAAGAAGGACCACTGATAGGATCACCATCTAGTTTGTTGGTGTCCTCACTAGATGGAAAACTCTGGTAACCACCTCAACCCAGACCCCGGCCGCTTGAGGATCGGGATAACCTAGGAACCTGAGGGGTCTCTGTCTCTAGAACTCATGGAGAGTGCTCAGCCTGCGCTCCTCATCGGTCAGTACCGCAGGTACCAGGGGCTTCTCCACTGGTGGCGGCATAACTGGTGCACCACATGGTGGAAATTCTTTGTGAATTGGTCCTTGTATCAATGCCTCGTCATTGAGGGGGTTGTCCTTGTGATCGCGCTTCTCAATCCTAGATGGGTATGCGTCGCAGAGGGATCCTGCAATGAAACAAGATGTACCATGGTCAATGAGTATATCTGGATATCTGACACAAAGGATATGGAAAAAATAATCCATTCCTATATGATGCATGTACCATTCGTTTATTCCCCCGCAACTAGTGTTTTCATGTACCGAGTCGAAAAACAGGTTATCAGAGTCTTGGTGTATGGATATGGCGGTCGCCGCACCAATACTAGAGTGTCTGGCCTGAAGGCCGAACTCGAAACACTTAACACGGTTGCTCCAAACCAATCTCATAGACTCTAGTTCCAAATGTAGAACTGACCACCTCGGATACCACTCTATTGTGACCTATTCCAGTGGGGCCTGGGCCGGGACTCCCCAAGCCCACCTCTAATAGGCCAGGGGCTGGGGACTAGCATTGAGTAGGAATGTTACTAATCATAGGAGGAATTGCCTATGTACCTGTACACATGCACGTATATCCAAGCCCACAAATGCATAAATGTAAAAACACTAGGGAACAAAAATGCATGCATACAACTAAAATCAACCAACATAGTACAACGGAAGGTAAAGTACTGAATGTAAACTGGGCCAGAATACAAGCCCCCCAAAACAAACGTCTAAAAACTGCAAAGTCCAACCTATAAACACAAATGGTACTGGGATTAATGCTCTTAGTCATAGGAACACCTCAGCCTGTAGGGAACTCAGAAAGCTCATACCTTTCCTGGTCCACCCGGACTCTGTCAAAAGGCTTCTCATCTGCACAAGACATGACACGTGCAGGAAAAGCCCGTGGAGGGCTGAGTATAACAATACTCAAAAGAGGAACCCAAAAACCACAAAGAAGTACAAAAAGTACAACTACAGTCATCTATACATAGTATATGTCTACAGAACATATTTCACAAACTAGATATACTCAAACCCCAAACCCGTAGTCTAGAGGCAAGTCACACAAACGCATACACCCAGTTAGGGGTTCAGTTCGAAGATTACACAAAGAAATCATTCTGGGAGAACACACTCCATGAGTCTTATAGCTCTGATGACATCTGTCTGAGAAGTAAAATTCGTCCAGAAATTCCACGAGAGCTAGTTACACTCATTATGGGAGACACACTACTATGTGAGAAGGTTACGATATGTAGATGCAATAATTATATGAGACACACTCCTAAGTGGGAAAGATCACGATACACAAATGAGGATCACTTCCAGGGCCATGCCGAATACCACAACTCATTTGGAATTCACCTGCTAGGTAGAGGATCAACTCCTGGTGGAGTTGGTCATGTCGATTCCAGACTCTACCTAGGGTCAATAATGGATAGAGTATTTTGATCTTGGCCTCTCGGATGGATGCCCGACTCTATCACAGAAGGTCCTGCTAAAGGGATCGTACTGCGATAGAATGAAATGATGCCTATCCTTCAGGGGAAAGAGAAGCAGGGGCACTAAACAAAACAAAATATGTCCATGATGTAGTGAACAAAAGTACCATGACGTTTTCCAAAAAGTACACGGCGTGTAGAATGGCTAAAGGTCGTGTAGTCTGAAACTGTGTACTGCCCGTGTTCAAAGACCCGTGTCGTAAGGCTGGTCGTGTAGAAAAACTGACTATACGGCATGTAGTACGATGTACACTCCATGTCTAAGTGATTGGGGTTGTATCTGTGTACGCTGGCCATGTGTCTGTACACGGTCACCAACCCATGTACACCAACCCTTGTAATCAGTACACGGGGTGGCCCGCGTTACTAGCCTCACTTGGCTGTGTGATGAAGTACATGGTCGTTTACTCCATCCCATGTCCGTGTACCCCTTGGATACATGCCGAGTTCCACGTAGCCGACTCTACCACATTGTACACGCCGTGTCGTCTAAAGCTGTGTTGTCCAACCCGTGTCTGTGTACTTCCCAAAGTACGCGCCGAGCTTCAGGGAAAGTCTAACATGTCGTGTGACTAGGGTCAAACACCGTGTGATTCCTCTCTATCCCCCGAAACCCTAGCCAACGCCGCCTCAAGTACTACACTGCATGTTCTTCGGATGTATACGTCATGTATTCTAAACATTTCCAGAAATGACGCTCTTCACTGGTGCACCTACCGTGTTGCCCCGATCATCAATCCGGTTATCTGATCACCACGAAACCCCAGGGTTTTGGTCACCTCAACACCACGAAGCTTCTTCCAGTGTTTCTGGACCTCTGATCGGCCCCAAAAACATGCTTTGAACTTCTCGCATGAAGAATGCTCGATGAACAACCCTTCCGAATTCGGTTCGATCCGTCGTCCACCATCAACGTCGCACCTCTGCAAGGTCGCGGTGGTGTCAAATCTTCAATTTCGAATCGTTGTGTCACAAAAGGGATGCACAATGATCCATTGTTCATCACCCCGTGAAGAATGTGAAGAACACGCAAAATAAAATTAGAAGATATCCAATAAAAAAAATTGAGGAATGAACCACCGCCATCATTCGTCACGGCGTTGATCCTCTCCCGTTAGTTGGCTTAAACGGAGCCGAAATTGACTACAATGATCAATGTGGATTAATTCTCCATAATCATCCCAAATAAAATCCCTCCCGCATGAACACACGAATCCACGGATCAACATGTTCGTGGTTGATCTGCATTCGTCATTTGAATTTAAGAACGGGTGATATGGAATAAAATAACAACCCATACCTTTAAGAAAGCATCGATCGTTGAAGAAATGGTTGTGCTACCATCGTCTTCGAGATCCTTCAAATTCGTTGGTGAAGCGAATATCAACTTTGATCCATCATCGTTCGTCACTGAGAGTTTTCTCCAATGCTCCATGGATTCTCCAGATATTTCTCTCAATCGTCACCAACGAGCATTATTCGATTATCCAAATAAAAATGGAAATGTATTTGACAACCTATCACGCTGCGGAATTACTAAGACAACGTTTCTCTTTATGAGTCATTATAAGTTGAATTAATGACTAAAACAGCTTCCCTATCACTGCTCTATAGTGGATATTTCAAAAAAAATAAACTTTGCGAATTTATTTTATATAATTTTACTTAAAACGTCAGAAAATCAACTTTTTTCCTCAACCCACGCCAGTCGAGGTCAGGCGCATTCTTAGGTAAATTCGTTGTCTAAGACGCAACGATGCCCTTAGATTTTTAATTCGGCATCCATTTGGAAACTGCCATTACCGCACACAAGTGTAGACTCACTTAACTTAAAAAAGTTCAAACCACCATTCTGAGCTCACTGGGACTCATAATGATGTTCCATCTTCACGCCCTATCTCTAAATAATTCCATATAATATTTAAAAATAATACACAGAAAATCCAAGACATTACAGATTCACCCCTCCCCTCTCAGTCTGTTCCGAGTTCCCTCGCTATTCTTATGGATAACTTTTTTTTTAATTACATAGCACTCATATTCTTGTATATGTCTTTATGGGTGAACTCATATAGTACTCTAACACATTATATAATGTTTATATATCATGAGATGACATGTATTGCACTATGTAGTAATCACAATCTATTAGGGGTCTCATTCATCCTTATTATGGTGTGTTGATAATGATCCATGAAATAGGCTTTTCCTGTCATGTATTATGATTTGGTCACATTCCTATGAATTAATGGTTTCATGATTCCATATTATTTATTTCATGAGTTCCTGTCAATATTCATGTACCATGTCCATTATGATATCATGTTACACGATAATAATCATAAGATATTATCCTTTATAATTAATATTATCTTATTGTCTTTAATGAGATCAATTTTTAATGTATTCCCCATGTTATACAATATACTTTTAATTATTCAAAATTATTTATGTTCTCATTATAGAGATTAAAATATATATTATTTATTTTAGTTTCAGGTTGATTCTCAATATTCAATGTCTTCTAAATAAGCTACACATATAGATCATTTCATTGTATTTAATGGATATTTGTGTTAAAAAACATGTAAAATATATATAAGAGTCTTGTGTCACTAAATTTGGGATTAATGAAATTTATTGTTATTTTTTGGGATTAGGGAAAGAATATATTTGTAAACTCAATAAGGATTGGTCTGTAGATATAATGAACTGTCCCAAGATAACCTAAAAACGTTCACCTATCCCGATCCACCACACACCTAAAATACATTCCTGATCCCCACTAGTTGGTGGCTTGCACCTGGGCATCAACAAAATCCATAGTGAATGATTTTTCCCAACAAAAATAGGAAACATAGAATATATATAATATATATATATAAGCACACATAATAAAAATAATAAATAGAGTGATACCAAAAATATATATATTACATAACAAAAGGGAAAATAAAGAAGGGTAACAAATTATATGTAGCTAAAAAAACAACAAGGTATGAGTCTGACATCTAATTAAAAACATAAAATTATAAACAACTACTCTATGTGATAAGATTATGATTCCCTACTATATCACCACCATCTACCCAAAACTAGATAAGTAAAACATCACAACCACATGATGATGACTTATATATCCTTGCCTCAAAATAAAATATCAGTTCTTCACACTATTGAATGTGTGTATAGGGTGTGTACTAAATAGGCTCAGTAGGATTCCTCATAGGTTTTTCATAATGAGTCTTTGTATAAGAATCCAAATATGCTAAAATGTTAATAAAACAATGCATAATAACGAGTAAAATGTTTTTTTCAAGATCATGGTAAAACATACCCCTTTATCGATAGTTCTAAAATAATAATGGGAAAACAATTTCAAATAATTTCACATATATCAAAGCATGTGATGAAATAAAAATAGTATAAATCAAGAAATGGGTAAAATCACACCAAATATCCCTTCATATCTGGATAACATAAACACTCATACCCAAACAAAGATAATCACATTCATCAATCCCATAGAGGTATGAATCAAATATAGAGAGTATAAAACCACCACCATTAATTAATCCCCCCAATATATATGACAAGTACCTATAGAACATGGATTATAGAGAAGAGTAACACCCCATGGGCGAACCCCCTAATAGTAACAGTGGATGAGGAATATTACTACACCGTCCACCTAAGTACCTAAGGCATACTACATACTATGTTTTCCAAATCATTTTTTCTATATAATGATTTGAAAACCATTTCTTATATCCATTACATAATAGTTTTAAAATTCCTTTTTATTTTAATTTTTTTTGGGAAAATACACTTTTCATAAAAAATGTTTACACATAAGAAAATAAAAAATCATGAAAATTTATTTAAAAAGAATTTTATAAATCCAGAGTATCAAAGATTTACCAAACATGGGATACATAAAAACCACATCACTTAATGTGGGGCCACACCTGACCGTTTTAGAAACCTAGAAAGATTGAAGGAATATAGAGTTACATAACGAGCCCCTATCATAGATTCTCACATGTTATAATCATATTCAAAAATAACAAGCATTCATGATGATGTTAGGCCACATATACATTATGTACTATGATTACGGCACCACATCCATAATGAAGACAATCCTTCAAAATAAGATCACATCATAGATAACAATGGGATCAATGGACTGTCACCACATGATAAAAAGATCAAATAGACCTACTGAACACCACTTATTCAATAAGATAATTGAAATCACATAATTGTCACTTTACTTGAATGATGCAGTGCAACCACATAAGAGATTAAGCTTTGAATGATGTTTTCTGGTAGGAGAGAAGAAACCCAAAACTGTCTAGTCCAGAACATGGGTTTAAGGTGGAGTCATAAACAAAAAAATAATTATATGATGTTACATGAGTTGTTTATAAACCTATAGGATGCACACAATTCTGGAATTGAAATAAATATTCATATCATTAATCCCATAGGCCTTATATATATCAAAAAATATGTCTCCTCAACTTAAAAAACTTGATCCATACTTGCATGATGTGAACCTCTTACACATCCTGTAATATTTTAAAAGGCTAAAACATACTCACAAAAACATCCTAATAAAATATTTATACTATGTAACAATTTATTGATAGGAGTTTTTATAAAATGGAGTGCACAATCATATTTCTACAAAAAAGCCCCCAAACTAACTCCAATAACCTCTATGTATGAACCTAATTCTTAACAAAAGTATGATTCTTTTTACATTTTGACTAATTTTTTATAATGTACGTACTATGGATGCCTAAGAAGGTTATAGTGGTTATAGTGGTTTTCACGTCATGTTAGAAACTTAGAACCAAGGATGGTGTAGAAAAATAATAGGCCACACAGTTTGTAGAAACCATGAACCCCAACCTTCATGGTCTCTATTAACCATAGCGGTCTTGAAAATGGGGTGAAGCATGTCGCATAGTTTTACCTAACTTATCTCCAGGGGCCACACTCCCATTAGAAATGTATACATTTATTAGGATAGAAGATTTCTAGGGTTGGTGCATAGTTCCCCTTCCTTTGTAGACTAACTGTGTTGGTTCCATCCTTAAGTAGTAGGTGGAACATAGTTTGGCTAAACATGCGACCAAACTATGCAACCTTATTTTTTTGTGAAAATACGATTTCACCATTAATGGACTGTTTAATCATACATTTCTCTTCCTTTTATCATTCTAGAATATGAAGACCTCTATTCTCACATTGGAGCACTCTTTTTCCCTCTTTATTAGTTTTTTATTCCAATTTCAAATCTGTTGTCTAATTAGATCATCTTTTTTCACATTGGATGTACATTGGTATGATCTTGGTACCATTTTAGTTTCACTTCATTTACCTTTCTCTAAATAGATTTATTATGGAGCAGGTTGATATGCCCTATTTTTAGGGCCTTGATTCATTATTTAGTCTTTTCTAATCTAGGACATACTATAAAATTATACTAAATAAGGAGTATCCTTAGAGTTTGAGGTAGTTGGTATATAACTCCTCCCATATGTTTCATTGTTTTATAAATTGTCAAGTTTACATGCCAATTTCATTATGTGTGGACTATTAAATTCATGTCACCTTTTTATTGTTTTATAACCATATTATTAATACCTATTCATATATGGTACCCACCATAGGAGTTTATGACCTCATCATCATCCACCCCAGGTATGGTTTTTCCATAATTATGTTTTAGTATTCTTTAAGCCTATTTTGGCAAATATTTATGTGATTTTTACTCGAACATTACAATGGTAAGTGTTTTAATTAAATTAATTATATATAAATGGTTGTTACCTATATATATAACTTGATGCTTCTAAAGAAACTAGACAGATTAATTAAATGATCATTTAATGGATTATTTGAATGTATATTATGAATATCAATAGGCCGAGTTTATTATAGATGAATTTCATATGGTTTCACATAATTATCATAACGTGTCATGATAATTAAAGGTAAATGAGTGGAAAAAATAAATTAAATGTGATTATTGATCTAAATGGTTTTATGCCCTATTAGCCATGTCACACTAATGAAAGAAACATATTGAACCAAATTAATTATTAAATGACATGATTATAACATGGAATAACTTATTAAATAAATCAAGTATATGGTGCCTATTTAATAGGAACCAATTCATTATTATTGGTGTTTTTAGGTTGGATTTAGCCTTGGATTTCTGAGGGAATGCCTTCATCACTCATGGATTCCATTCTGATTCAAGGATGTATGTTTCCAAGGGTGAGACCCACCATGGAACCTGATATTTTTCTACTTCTGTATTCCATTTATGAAACTATAGGATCTCCCATAATCAATATTTAGAAGCCTGGGAAATACTTGTTGGATCATGTGTAATGTTTAAGAACATTTAGTGCCATAGATACATCATTGGTCCAAGTCATTTGTTTTCCCATTTTACATTCATATATTTCCTTGGGATCAGTGGGAAGTAAATTATTATGGAATTACATTAGAAATACCCCTTGGATTACACTATAACCCCTTTGTCTAGGATATAGATAATTATTGATTTGGATCAACCCCAGATGTCATGGATGACTTGGTTATGACCATTCTGGCCTTTCATTATTATCATCATCATGGATTCGTTATTAGATATTAGATCTGATATAATTATTATTATCATGTCATAATTTCAGTGTTGTTTATACCTCATGTGACCATATTTTATAAATTCAAACCTAAATAATTAATGAAATTGGTACATGTTTAGACACAAGCTATAATGACCCATACAATACATACATTGTTAATACTTCAAAATTGAAGTACACTTATTACAACATATAACAAAACCATGAAAGGACTATATAGGTATAGTTTCCTTAGAAACTGGGAAACATAAAGAACTGGTTCATAAAGCATCTACATTGTCTCCCATTTATTTCATCATATCTAGAGTCCTCTTTGGCATATCCTACATAATAACCTTCTTCCTGACCTGGGGAAAAACATACAATAGGGTGAGCTCAAATTCTCAGTAAGGGTATACAAAAGAAATATCAATCACATCATATTCATAAGAACATAACATTCTGGAAATCTTAACCTGCAAAAGAGATCATAATTTCATAACATGGGATAAATCATAGTAGTGAAATGTAATACCAATAATCATAACATAAAACAAGAAACTTTGTGGCATACACACATAATTTGAGAGAATCATTTGTTTATAGTAAAGACTGATAGCAAAGCCTATCTTAGCCGACAAAGTCCATTTATGAACCGAGTTCACTCCTCGTTTCAGACCTGTTTCACTGAACCGGTTTAACCTGCCATTCGAGCCATGTCTATCTCATGATATATAAATCTTTACCCACTACATTGGAGGGAGATATAGGTCCCACCCATCTCATAATGATACCATTCTTATTTGTTTCACAAAATCATAAATCATACATCATTGCATAACCCATGTAATTAAAATGGGATTCATAAACATCGTGATATCATAAAAAAATTCATATAAGATAAAGGAATTCATAAAAATAATTCCATCACAACATAATCAAATCAATGAAATAATAGGTATAGAAACAGAACCCTATATTATCTTAGATGGAAAATAATTTTGATAAAACACTTGAACTCCATTCTTGAGGAAAATATCATTTCTACTTAAATAAAATTTTCCTTTCCTAACATGTCATAAAATTTTAAACTAAAAGAATTTGATTAAAAATTAACATGAAAGCTTGTAAAGGATTCTTCTTGGAAATAATGTTTTAAAAATCCATCCATGCCGTATAAGTTAAAAAAACATTCTTCTCATACTTTTGTCGGAAAAGTCAAAAAGTACCTCGTACAAAAAACGACAAAAGATTCCTTTCATATCTTTTACTAAAAACTCACCAAATGTTAAAATTGTATATAAACTATTGTATAAAGATGTAAATATTACATATTGAGGAAACATGGATGTGGATGATAAATATTCCCCAGTAAATTATGAAGTATAAATAATCTCAGATAAAAATGAGATTGCGAGATTTTCCCTTACCTTAGGTTTGATTTGCTTCGTATGTCTCTAAACCTCTTGTATAATGATTTAAATAATGTCATTGACTTATTCCAGAATCATACATATTTTTATGATATCATATATGGTCATATTTATAGCTTCTTATTAGTAATATTTCATTGTTACTTGTTATTAGGGTGTTTATTACTTTTTGTTCTTATGCGTGTTTTGTCAAATTAATTCTCATTCTTCTTTTGATGTTATAGATACCACATTTCCAAAATGGTATTACTGTAATATATATCATATTCATTCATTCAATTCATTTATATAATTATTATGCAATGAAGATCATATAGAACGAGTCGCATCACATCGTGGAGTCGGTATTCCATACGTATGCACGAGCGATGATATCGTTACCATGATCATGGAATTTTATTGGACTGTATGTATAATATTTAAGAATAAATAACACTTTACAATAATCATATATAGTTATTCTTTACACCATTATACCCATCCAAGTAAGGTGGTGGTGGAAAATAGATTACACCACGGCGTGGAGACGGTATTCCGTACGTACGCACGCGCGGTGATTTAATTTTCCGTAGGATGGAGAGATGGTGAAATAGGGTTGTTTCATACTTATATTAACATACCAGTATATTATTGATACTGATGTTATTACTTTATAATTAAACAACTAATGAAGAAGAAGTGGAAGAATAAATAAATTTGAAAGAATCGGCAACGAACATTACCTCTTCTTTGAAGCGCCTCTTTGAGACATCCTCTTAGGGAAATAAATTGGTCTTTGAAGAAGACAAGGACCTCAAGGATGTTTCTAGGGAAGTGGAGAAGAGAATTTGGCAGGGTTTGGTTGATCTTGGATGCTCAAAGTGGTGTGAGGAAGAGAGGGAGGAGGTGCCCTTGTATAAGGGAGGAGAGGGGCACCTTTAGAAAAACTAAAAATATTATTTTATTATAAAGTCATATTCAGTTTTTAATAGCTCAAAATTGATTTATTTAGAAGCTAAGGTAGGGATGGGTCGCAGTCATCCCATACAATATAATTTAGACATGTTTAGGTATCTATTTTAACCTTATCATTTAGATTTAACTTTAAGTTAGATAATTTAACTTTTACCGTGTCTTCTTGTTTTCTTACACTATAAGGTTAATAAACATACTATAACAAGCCAAAATAACCCCAAGTTGTTTATTATTAATATATATAACTTTATCTGAGTCATTTGGCCGAGCCTTAGATTTTTAGGAATAATATAACAATTAACAATTCAATATTTGTTTTCAAAACAATTTTACGTCAATTTTGACACTATTTGTTAATTGATTTTTGTGAAAATCATAACAGAATGATTAATTCGAAAAAAGTTAATTAAATCAATAATAACATGTCATATTATCATATAAAATTAGTTTAATTCATAAAAAGTCTCAAATTTCATTTATTTGGGTATTTATAACATCAATTATGTTAATATTTCATTAATCAGATAATTACGGCATCATCATTGTGTCATAAATAAATTAAAATATTTAATTCTAAAAATTATAAATAAAATACCATTATGTAGGAAATATTTTTATCTTTATAATGAATATTTCTAGTCGAATTTATCTTATGTATAACCCTATATTAAAAATGAATTAGTTATTAAACTTTGATTTTAACTATTTTAACCCTTCTTTAAATAAATTAATAATAAATGTCCTAATCTAATCCATGTGGGCCTAAATAGTCATATTTTATTCATAAGGTTGTTTTTGGTCGAATTAAACTTATCCAATATAATTAGTACATGTGTTAGGGTAATAATAATATCACTTTTACCCTTAATTACCCTATTTACTTTTAACTGTGGTAAAAAAAGTAAAAAGTTACTATTCACCAAAAATTATTTTCATCTCATTGAACCACATTTTAGTCCTTGATATTAACCATGTCTCTCTGATTTTCGAAATTTCACTCACAGAAGCGGTACAATTAGGTTTTATGTGTATTTGGAAATTCTCCTAGGAGGTGGGTAAAAAACGGTGAAAAATTCAATAAAATTTTTATATATCTAAAATTATTATAAAATTACTCCAATGAATTGAATTGAACATATATAGGTATTATGTATCAATATTGACCTAAAATAAATTTAAATAAAATAAATAATTATTTAAATAACAAGTCGGTTTTTAAATAGTAACCCAGTGTTTTCACAATTCATAAAAAATTGAAAGTTTTCAGAAAAATACCAAAATTTTACCCTAGGCTAATTTCGATATTACGAATCCAAAAATGAAGTCCATTTTGAAAAATAAAATTTACATAATTTCAAAAAAGTCTTTATTACGATTCATAACGGCTAGTTTTAATAATATTTTAATAGCATATCGTTGTTTAGTGAATCTCGGTATTGTGTACGACGCAAGCTATCAAGGAAGGCCACAGTTGCATGTAAAGCAAGCCAAGATAGTGTTGTGTGTAGTGAAACATTCCTTTGATGATTTATATAACATAAAAAAAAATATTTCTCATAAAAGTCTCGGTTTTTACATTATACCCCCCTTAAAATGAATTTCTCCCTCGAAATTCATCACTTTGTAACAAACAGATGGGGATACATCTCCCTCATCATATTCTCAAGCTCCCATTTAGCTTCTTCTAATTTGAGGTTCCTCCATAAAACTTTCACCAAGCGAGTGGTCTTGTTCCATAGGTCTTTTTCACTACGATCGAGAATCTCTATCGGTTGTTCTTCATAAGAAATATCTTGTTCTAGCGGTACAAATTCTGAGCTGAGTACATGTGAAGGATAAGGTATGTACTTTCTCAGGAGAGATACATGGAACACATCGTGAACTTGGGAGAGATTCTGTGGAAGCGCCAATCGGTAATCTACCATCCCAACATGATCCAGTATTTCGAAAGGACCGATATATCTAGGTCTCATCTTTCCCTTCATTCCAAATCTCATTACTCTCTTCCAAGGAGATATTCGTATGAACACTTTATCACCCACTTCAAACTCTAGGCCTTTTCTATGTTTTTCATCATAACCTTTTTGTCGACTCTGAGCTACTCTAATGTGTTGTTGAATAGATCTGACCTTTTCTGCCATCTCATCAACAAGATCACGTCCAAATAGCTTTCTTTCCCCAACATCATCCCAGTAAGTTGGAGTCCTTCATTACTTTCCATAGAGAGCTTCATAAGGAGCCATCTGAATACTAGAGTGAAATCTATTATTATAAGAAAATTCCACCAAAGGTAGGTGTTGATCCCAACAACCTTTGAAATCCAAAGGGCATGCTCTCAACATATCTTCTAGAGTTTTAATTTTCCTCTCAGACTGACCATTTGTCTGAGGATGATAAGCAGTGCTGAAACTCAACTCTGTATCCAGAGTAAGCTGAAGACTTCGCCAGAACTTCGAGGTAAATCTCGGATCCCGATCAGATATAATAGAAAGTGGTACTCCATGCAATCTTACCACTTCCTTCACATATTTCCTGGAAAGCTGATCGAGAGAGAAATCCTCTATAATAGTGATGAAGTGTGCCGACTTTGTAAGATGATAAACTATGACCCAGATAACATTATTGCCTTTGGATGTTTTAGGAAGTCTAGTGACAAAGTCCATAGTGATGTTTTCCCATTTCCATTCTGGTATGGGTAATGGTTGTAACATCCCCTTAGACTTCTGTCTCTCAGCTTTAACTTGTTGACAAACCACACATCGAGATACATATTCAGAAACATCTCTTTTCATGCTATCCCACCAGAAGTACTCTTTCAGGTCCCTATACGTCTTCGTGCTTCCAGGATGAATAGAGAATGAAGAACTATGAGCCTCATCCAGCATATCCTTATTTAATTCTGGGATGGGAGGAACACAAACCGATTCCTGAACTTTATTATCCCATCACAATCAAGGTTGAATTCAGGAACATTTCTCACCTTCTTTTGTAACTCTACATCTTCTTTCTGTGCCTCTTTAATCTTCACATGTATAGATGGTTGAACATTCAATTGAGAAAGATATGATTTTTACCCTTCCATTATAATTCCATGATCCATCCTTTGTAAATCCATAAATATTGGATCTTTTGTGATCCTCATCATGGATAAGCTAGCATGGTCTTATCGAGTTAATGCATCTGCCACCTTGTTTGATTTCCTAGGGTGGTAATGAATTGAGCAGTCATAATCCTTAATCAGCTCCAACCATCTTATTTGGCACATATTCAGATCCTTTTGTGTGAACATATAATTTAAACATTTATGAGGAGTATAAATATCACACTTTTCTCCATAAAGATAATGCCTCCAAATCTTTAATGCAAAGATTACCGCAGCTAACTCCAAATCATGAGTTGGGTAATATTGCTCGTGGATTTTTAACTGTCATGAGGCATAAGCTATCACCAAATCATTTTGCATAAGAACACACCCCCGCCCCTTCTTGGATGAATCACTGTAAATCACAAACCTTTCTCCACTACAAGGAAGTGTGAGTACATGTGCACTGGATAACCTTTTTTTCAACTCCGTGAAATTCTCTTCACATTCCTCCTTCCAAAAAAACTTAACTCCTTTTTGAGTCAACTTGGTTAGTGGATTAGATAATCATGAAAAATCTTTCACAAAACTTCGATAATATCCATCCAAACCAAGAAAACTTCGGATCTCGGTTACTGTTGTTGGTCTCAATCATCTTTTGGTAACCTCAGTTTTTGCTGGATCCACAGATATCCCCTCTTCTGAGATTATGTGACCCAAAAATGCAACTCTTTGAAGAAAAAATTCACACTTGGTAAATTTCGCATAAAGCTTCTCCTTTATTAGGGTCTTCAATACAATTCTCAAGTGATCTTCATTTTCTTCCTTACTCTTTTAATAGACAAGAATATCATCTATAAAGACTACCACAAACTGATCAAGATAGTCTCTAAAGACTCTATTCATCAGATCCATGAAGATAACAGGGGCATTAGTAAGACCGAATGGAATCACTATAAATTAATAGTGTCCATACCTTGTACGGAAAGTCATCTTTGGTATATCCTCCCTTTTGACCCTTAATTGATGATACCCTGAACAAAGATCATTCTTCGAAAAGTATTGAGCTCCACGTAGTTGGTCAAATAAGTCATCAATGCGTGGGAGAGGATATTTGTTATTGATAGTGATATTGTTAAGTTATCGATAATCAGTGCAGAGTCTCATTGATCCATCATTCTTCT
Organism: Viscum album; assembly: GCA_963277665.1. Lineage (NCBI taxonomy): Eukaryota > Viridiplantae > Streptophyta > Magnoliopsida > Santalales > Viscaceae > Viscum > Viscum album. The sequence continues at coordinate 1,983,447,467 of OY728138.1, read as the reverse complement.
TAACAAATAGAACAGGTTCTCCCCAAGGTGACGCACTAGGGCGTATGAATCCTTTATCAAAATTATCTTGGAGTTTCTTCTACAATTCCTACAACTCAATTAGGGCTATTCTATAAGGTGTCTTTGAAATAGGCAAAGCACCCAGTACGAGTTCTATTGAAAACTCAACTTTATGATTTGGTGGAAGACCCGAAAATTCCTCCCTGAAGACATCGTCAAACTCCCGTACAATGGGAATATTCTTAATCATGAGTTTCTCACAAACCATTTGAGATAAATAACCTTCAATTAGTGTAATCAAGACCCATAAGATGGAATAAAATTCCACTGGAAGGTTATGTTCATCCTTGTATCGATAGACGATCATATATTGATCTGGAATATGAAATGTGACTTCCCTTCTTTGGAAATTGATATGAACTCCATATAGAGAAAGCCAATCCATGCCAAGAATCACATCAAATTCCACTATAGGAAGGATCAAAAGATTTTCAAGAAGCACTTTCCAACAAACTTCAATCGGAGAAGAATTATAAACTTTTGATGTGACTGTTGTGCCATTAGGGGTTGTCACATATAACTCAACATCTAATTGTTGAGGTAATACAGTGATACCCTTGGAAACTTCTTCAGAAATAAAAGAGTGGTTCGATCCAGAATCAAATAAAACATTTCCTACTTTAGAGTGGATGGTAAGTGTACCTTTCACCACTTCGTTGTCGTACTCTACATCACCAATAGTAATTTCATGAAACTTTCCTTTGCCTTTTTCCTTAAGAGTTTATTGACGTCGATCATCATCATCAACCCTTGGATTTGGGCATTGATTGGCATAATTCCCCATCTCCTTGCACTTGAAACATTGAAGTGTAGTAGGTTCATTATGTGTATCCCTTCATTTGTTTGCATTATTAGACAACTTCTTCCCATTATTTCGACATTAAATTGCCCGATGACCTTCTTTTCCAAACATATAACATTTTCTTGTCCCCTTAAGACAATTTCCTCCCTGTTTCTTTCCACACTTTGAGCATAAGGGAAAACTCATCTTCTTTTCAGTTTGCTCTTTATATTTTCCTTTGAATTCCATTTTCCTCTTCTTATCAAACCCATATGACTGATGGGTTACTCCAATATCCATCTCAACTTTGAGAGCACATCAAACGATTTCCTCGTAGCTATTGAAGTCCCTTATGTCTAACGTCCTTTGATGACTTGGTTTTAAGACACTAAATAATCGATCGATCTTACTCTCAGGTTGGATAATAATACCAGAAGCCTAACTTGCTAGTCTTGTAAATTTTGCTTCATAGGTAACAATAGATTCATCATCCTTTTGCTTTAGTTCAAGAAACTCTTTCTCCATCTTTGTTCGGAGAATATGAGGGAATTACTTATTGAAAAATAAGTTCTTGAACTCGTCCCATTCCATGGACTCAATTTCATCCCATTGCCTCATATTCTTAATAAGATTACACCATTGATCAGCATCACCTTCCAAATGATAAACTTCCAAGATGACTTTATCATGTTTAGAAAATTGAAGAACTGAAAATATCTTTTCATTGGTACTGATCCATTTTTCAGCCACTAATGGATCAGAAGACCCGCTGAATGAAGGTGGACGCTGCCTCATGAAGTATTCAACAGAATGTTGCTCCTTCCTTTCCTCGTTTGGAAGTCCTGCATGATTTATATCTTGAGAAAGTTGTGTGAGCATGGATACAAAATTTTACCTTCAGGCTCCCATAACGTTTGGTTGCTCAGGTGGAAAATCATTTCATTTCCCATCGCATTCCGCATTAACACAGTTCCTTCGGGTTCCATCCATTGACTAAAACGAAGAAGAATAGTGTGAGCAATACTAATTATAATAGGAAAAACACATAATCAAGAATAAAATTTTACACATAAAGGTCTTATCATAGGTTGTTCATGGGCATTTCTATAACACTAAGATTGTGTTCTACGCTTAGACTTACCCTTAGGGTTCTTACTAAGGCTTTCACTTCCTAGTTTCCAAAGGTTGACTATACCTTTCCTCTAATACCACCTATAACGACCCATACAATACATACATTGTTAATACTACAAAATTGAAGTACACTTGTAACAACATATAACAAAACCATGAAACGACCGTATAGGTATAGTGTCTTTAGAAACTGGGAAACATAAACAACTGGTTCATAAAGCATCTACATTGTCTCCCATTTATTTCATCATATCTAGAGTCCGTTTTGGCATATCCTACTTAATAACCTTCTTCCTGACCTGGGGAAAGAAAACATACAAAAGGGTGAGCTCTAATGCTCAGTAAAGGTATACAAAAGAAATATCAATCACATCATATTCCCAAGAACATAACATTTTGATAATCTTAACCTGCAAAAGAGATCATAATTTCATAAATGGGATAAATCATAGTAGTGAAATGTAATCCCAATAATCATAACTTAAAACATGAAACTTTGTGGCACACACACATAATCACAGAGAATCATTTCTTAGTAGTAAATACTCATAGCCAAGACTATCTTAGCGGAAAAAGTCCATTTCTTAACCGAGTTCACTCCTCGTTTCAGTCCTGTTTCACTGAATCGGTTTAACCTGTCGTTCCAACCATTTCTATCTCATGAGATATAAATCATTACCCAATGCATTAAGGGGAGATATAGGCCCCACCCATCTCATAATGATACCATTTTTATGTGTGCCATAAAATCATACATCATACATCATTGCATAACCATGTAATAAAAATTGGATTCTTAAACATAATGACATCATAAAACAATTCATAAAAGATAAAGAAATTCATAAAATAATTCCATCACAACATAATCAAATCAATGTAATAAGAGGGATAGAAACAGAACCCTATATTATCTTAGATGGGAAATAATTTTGATAAAACACTTGAACTCCATTCTTGAGGAAAATATCCTTTCTACTTTAAAAACATTTTCCTTTCTTAACATGTCATACAATTTTAAACTAAAAGAAGTTGAATAAAAATAAACATGAAAACTTGTAATGTAAGATTATAGGAAATAATGTTTTAAAAATCCATTCATGCCTTATAAGTTAAAAAACATTCTTCTCGTACTTTTGTCGGAAAAGTCAAAAAGTACCTCATACGAAAAACGTCAAAAGATTCCATTCATATCTTTTACTAAAAACTCACCGAAGGGTAAATTTGTACATAAACTATTTTAGAAGGATTTAAATATTACATATTTAGGAAACATGTATGTGGATGATAAATATTACCCAGTAAATTCTGAAGTATAAACAATCTCGGATAAAAATGAGATTGCGAGATTTTCCCTTACCGTAGGTCCGATTTGATTCGTAAGAATCCAAACCTCCTGTATAATGATTTAAAAAATGACATTGACTTATTCCAGAATCATACTTATTTTTATGATGTTATATATGGTTCTTCGCTTCTTATTAGTAATATTTCATTGTTTCTTGTTATTCAGATGTTTATTGCTTTTTGTTCTTATGCATGTTTTGTCGAATAAATTCTTATTCTTCTTTTTAGGTTATAGATACCTCATTTATGGAATGGTATTAGTGTAATATATATCATATTAATTCATTAAATTCATTTATATAATTATTATGCAATGAAGATCATGTAGAACGAGTCACATCACATCATGGAGACGGTATTCCGTACGTACGCACGAGCGATGATATCATTCCCATGATCATGGAATTGTATTGGAGTGTATGTATACTATTTCAGAATCAATATCACTTTACAATAATGATATATAGTTATTCTTTACACCATTATACCCTTCCAAGTAAGGTGGTGGGGGAAAATAGATTACACCACAGCGTGGGGATGGTATTCCGTACGTACGCTCGCACGGTGATTTCATTTTCCGTAGGATGGATAGATGGTGAAATAGGGTTGTTTAAAACTTATAATAACATACCAGTATATGAGTGATTATGATGTTATTACTTCATAATGAAACAACTAAATAAGATGAAGTGGATGAAGAAATAAAGTTGACAGAATCGGTAACGGACATTACCTCTTCTTTGAAGCGCCTCTTTGAGACCTCCTCTTAGGGCACTAAAATTGGTCTTTGAAGAAGACCAGGACCTCTAGGATGTTTCTAGGGAATTGGAGAAGAGAATTTGGCAGGGTTTGGCCGATCTTGAAGGCTCAAAGTGGTGTGAGGAAGAAAGGGAGGAGGTTCCCTTTTATAAGGGAGGAGAGGGGCACCTTTGGAAAAACTAAAACTATTATTTTATTATAAAGTCATATTCGGTTTTTAATATCTCCAATTTCATCTATTTAGAAGCTAAGGTGGGGATGGGTCTAAATAATCTCATCCAATAGAATTTAGACAAGTTTAGGTATCTATTTTAACCTTATCATTTAGACTTAACTTTATGTTAGATAATTTAACTTTTACTGTGTCTTTTTGTTTTCTTACACTATATGGTTAATAAACATACTATAACAAGCCGAACGAACCCCAAAGTTGTCTATTATTAATATATATATAACATTATCTGAGTCATTTGTACGAACCATAGATTTTTAGGAATCAAATAACAATTAATAATATAATATTTGTTTTAAAAACAATTTTATGTCAATTTTGACACTATTTGGTAATTGATTTTTTTGAAAATCATAACAGAACTATTAAATCTAAAAAAGTTACTTAAATCAATAATAACATGTCATATTAACATATAAAATTAGTTTAATGCATAAAAAGTCTCAAATTACATTTATTTGGGTATTTATAACATCGATTATGTTAATATTTGCTTAATAAGATAATTACTTCATCATCATTGTGTCATTAATAAATTAAATTTTTTAATGTTTAAAAATTATAAATAAAATACCACTATGTAGGAAATCGTTTTATCTTTATAATGAATATTTATAGTCGAATTTATCTAATTTATAACCCCATATTAAAAATTATTTAGTTATTAATCTCTGATTTTAACTATTTTAACCCTTCTTTAAATAAATTAATAATAAATGTCCTAATCAAATCCATGTGGGCCTAAATGGTCATATTTTATTCCTAAGGTTCTTTTTGGTCGAATTAAACTTATCCAATAGAATTAGGACATGTTTTATGGTAATAATAATATCATTTCTACCCTTAATTACCCTATTTACTTTTAACCGTGGTAAAAAAAGTAAAAAGATACTATTAACCAAAAATTATTTTCATCTCATTGAACCACATTTTAGACCTTGATATTAACCGTGTCTCTTGGATTTTCAAAATTCCACTCAAAGAAGTGGTAAAACTAGGTTTTATGTGAATTTCGAAATTCTCCTAGGAGGTGGGTAAAAGACAGTGAAAAGTTCAACAAAATTTATATATATATAAACTTATTATAAAATGACTCCAATGAATTGCACTGAACTTATATAGGTATTATATATCAATTTTAACCTAAAATAAATATAAATAAAATAAATAATTATTCATATAAAAAGTTGGTTTTTAAATAGTAACCCTGTGTTTTAACTATTCATCAAAATTTGAATGTTTTCAGAAAAATACCAAAATTTCACCATAGACTAATTTCGATATTCTGAATCCAAAAATGAAGTCCATTTTGAAAAATAAAAATTAAAAAAATTTCAAAAAGTGGTTATTACTATTAATAACTATTACATTTAATAATATTTTAATAGCATATCGTTGTTTAGTGAAACTCGGTATTGCGTATGACGCAAGCTATCGAGGAAGGCCGCGGTTGCATGTAAAGCATGCCAAGCTAGTGTTGTGTGTAGTGAAAGATTCCTTTGATGATTTATATACCATAAAAACAAAATATTTCTCATAAAAGTCTCGGGTGTTATTCAAGCTAAGGCAGAAGTGGGTACATGAGTATTTACGTTAATGTACTACATTACTATAATATATTCATTTGGTAAAACTTTTGAATTTATATTACATAGATTAGAAACTATAGGCACCATTGGTGGTGGCCTATTAATATTTATCCTATACACTATCAAGGACTCCATTGGTACATGGGAAGATTACATGAATGCATATTTTGCTAAGGGGAAGTGTTGTACATTAGACACCTGATACTATTATCTTTCATAGGATGGAACATGGTAGAAGTTGACCAAGCAGTATCTCAGGATTCATGAATATTTTTTTGTATTTAGATTCTTTTTTTATAGAATGTATTTCAATATTCATTTTTACTATTCTTTCTAGTTTTATAGATACCTGACATTAATTCTCATCTGTTTTTGAGTATTATTATCAGTTTTTCATGTTTCTAATTAATTTATCTGCTTCTATTGTTACATATTTTTATAATGCTTACCATATTTACCTTTTATCACATTTACCATCTATGATACACTTTGGTAATGAGGTAATCGTCTCACTATAGACACACTGTATTCCCTTTCTTCTAGTCGGAAGCCTCTAGCATTTGGGGAGATGCACTTGAGGCCATGTTGCAAATCGGGATTAGGGAATCATTGAATTGAGCTTTGGTTCAGGACATCAAAAAGTTGTATTAGACAATATCCATTCATTATTTACTATTTGGAGACAATATATCAGATATTTTCAATGCTTGGATCTTGGTTATCAGTCATTATTAGCCGTAGATAACCAATGTTCTAGGTAAATTTCGAGTTACCTGAAAAATAATTTTTGTTTTTTTTCTATTACAGTTGTTATCATTTCACCATTGGGTGAACCAAAACCTACCTAATAGTTTTTATTGTTATATTTATTAAATATTTTATTTCCTTTTTGGACCGATGATATAATGGCCTTGATATTTGTTACAAGAGACATCATAGAAACCTATAATTCACATTTCATTCATATACCATTCCTTATAGGTTCGTTTTAATGATTTTATTTTACATTTTTAAATCTAAATATTTAGATATACTTGTTTGTATATATATTCCTATTACTAACTTTGTTATTATTGAGTAATTGCTAGTTTCAATTAATGAGGTGTATATGGCTAATTTGGTTGGAATTGATAGTTTTCCAAGTCACAACATTGTTGTCAACCCACTATATGGTACCTCTGAATTTAGACCATGTTAAATATAATTTAAATGGATGTTGATCTCAATGATAATATATATTGGACCTTATTAACTTGGACTGAAAATCCCTAATAATCATTTATTGATATATGTTTACTACAAAAAGAAGCATAAAAATGGGGAATCCAACAGAAAAATAATTTGAATCCAAAAAATGAAGAGGCCTGGTTATATTGATTATTTAACTTCTGGAACCCCTATAATTTAATCAGGGGATCTTACCCAGGACAAGACTTATAAGTGGGTACATGGGGTTTTATACCTTCGTTTTTGAAACCTTATTTATAAATTCTACAATTTCTAGTGTATCTATCTTCTTATATATTATCCTAAAGAATGCTCATTTCATTTTTAGACCAATTCCATACTGAATTCCCCAAGTTAAACACTATGAGGGTGATGAAGACCATGCTTCATATGTGGTGTTTCCTAAGCTACTACTCTTACCACTGGGTGTTACACTAATTGAACCACCTATTATCCCATATCTGGGAACTGACACACATATTCAATAGAGTTCCCTATGAATGATTAAATCATTTCAAGGATGTCCCTGACTTGCACCCATTATGACTTTTCCGAGACATGAGTTCCAAAAGATGTTTCCAACCACTTTATTCAGGGATTCTAGGACACATTCTGTAATGTCTTAAAAGGAGGCCACATTATCTATCATTGAGCATACAGAGATCCCTCTATTGTTCAGGGTCAATATTTCTCTTTATATTCTACATGATTGAGCTAAGAACAGATGTGATTTATTTAACCAGGCTGGTGGACATCATGAAATGATCTGAGCTAATTTTTAGACAGTTTATTATAATCAGTTATTTCATTAGATGATAAGAGTTGACCCAGCCAACTATTTCACGCATCCTGTGCAGGGTAAAATGTTAGTCATGGAGTATCTAGTGTGTTTTATAGAGTTACAACTCTTTTAGACTCTTCTATTTAGGGATGTTATTTCATGTGAAATAAAATTTTAGGATTAGATCCAATATGCCAACCTTACATAGTTTAATGTTTTTTACCTAAATAATATTTATGAGGCATTATAATAGGCTCTTATCACTAAGTGAAATGTAAGGGAAGGAGATAGTTTCATGAATAGAGGATTTGTGCTAAGGAAGTATGATAGTACTTTTTGTAGTAGAAAACATTCCTAGGTGGTTTCATACTAGAGAAGTTCTCGTTAGAGTTATTGTGCTGGTATCACCATTGTATGTCATCAATATGGATGGAAGTAGAATTTGAATCCTCAATGTGATAGAGAGTCAATAGAGTGTCATGATTGTGGCCATATGCTCTATCTATATAGATTTCATCACACCTTTCCATCTAATTACATTGAATTAGGATCTGCACCAGCTCTGCATTAAAGGTTTCTTTCTTTTACACTGTGACGATCGGGGAGATAAAGTTGCATGGATATGACTGGATGTGATGGAGTTCTTATTCATTGAATAAAAAATCTAGATTATCATACTGAGTAGTGAAGACATAGTCAAGGTAGTCCAACTGTAGCACATGGGTGTGGATAAAGACAGTTTTGTGCATTAAAGTCGATACATGATGATCAGAGTGCAGAACCATCTATCGTATGAGTCACTGTTCATGTAGCCTCCACTATTGTATCCTATTTTTTTAATATATTTTCATTATAATAACATAATATATTTAATTAATAGGGAATGTCTCGGGCTAGAAATTTAGTATTACATTGGTTTAATGACCCTAGATACAATGTTGGTGTTATAGTTAGAGGGCATACACCAATATAGGGACTATCTACATGAGGTAGACTGTTACCATTTTAGGTTGGACCACTTTTATCTCAAGATAACATGTTTCTATTTCCATCACTATATGGATTGGTTGGTCTTGTATCACACTTTTTTATTTCTATCACCACAGGGTATCATATAACTCACCATAGGGAGGGAGTTATTTAAATAATTGATAGTTGAATGTCCAGGCCAATAAAGATGGAATATAAAATCATGGGAAAGGTGGAGTTACCACCATGATTTCTAGTATATTTATGGATGACCCGGGAGTACACCTGGTATATTTTCCTCCAATATTATATCATTATCGTCATGTATTTTCAAATGATTTTTATGGCTCACTGCCAAATAGATTGGTATATTTTATGATTGATCTTCTTATAAGAGTATCTATAGTTTCCATTTCACCATAAAGGATGGAACCTACTGAGATCTAGGAGGTCAAGATGTAGTTAGAGGATTTATATTCCAACAGGTTAATACATCCTAGAACATCTTATTGGGATTTACATGTACCTTTCACTAAGAAGGAATATAGGACCCTTCATTTTTGAGTGGATTACAAATGGTTGAACTGGATTACATTCAAGAATCGGTATCCACTACCTAAAATAGATAATCTATTATAATAATATAAAGGTGGTAGGGTGATTTCTTATATCGACATGATATTGGGCTGTCATCTAGTGAAATTCATGACATCATAAATTTCTCTAATAGCTTTTCATTGAAGGAATTGTTTTTATGATTATCTAGTTATGTGGTTTAACATTACAAGTACTCCTCCATTTTTAATGGATTTGAGGAAAATGTGTTTTCACACATATTTTAAATCTTTTACCCTAGTGTTTTTTTAATATCACGGTGTGTTCTCACAGATGTACTGATAATGATAAGCAACATAACTTTATTTTGAGCACATTGAGAGAGAATCAGTTCTATACTAATATTTTTATGTTCCACATATGGACTAACAAATGTCACTTCATTGGTCATATTCTATCTGAATCAAGAGAATCTATTAACCCATAGAAGTTTGTTGATGTGATTTTCTTGTGTGAATATGATGAACATGTTCGATAGCCATAGATTCTTTGGGATGGATGGATATTATAGGTGTTTCATTCATGACGTCTCACTCCCTGCTTCACGTGTTACTAGTCTACGAATGAGGGGAGTTAGATTACTGCTCTAAGAATTGTGTGAGAAATCCATTCATCAGCTATATGGGAGGCATCTTTCGACACCTATTATGATTCTTCTATAGCATAGAAAAATCTATACAGTGTTATTTAATGCATCAAGAATCATCATATGAGTATTGCTGATGATGGAGGATAGAGTAGTTTCATTCCAATTTCAGTAGTATATGCCCCATGATAGAAACATAACCATACCCGACCTTGATCTAGATGTAGTTGTAAATTTCATACATTTCTTGAGACACTATCTATTGGGTGAGAGATTTGTGGTTTATAAGGATCACAATATCCTCAAATACATCTTTTCACAGTGTGACTAGAGTCTCAGAAATAAAATATTGGTCAAACATATTTAGTACTATGACTTTGATCATGCATATATATCCTGAAAAGGAAATGTAGTTTCTAATTCACGGATATTGAAGCCCCATGCATAGTCCATAAATGAATCCAATGAATAATGGATATTTATTGCCCTCTTCTACGAGAATCATATGGAGTTTCATGACAGTCATGAGCATACTTATCTATTGGCCTTGATAGTTACCTCTTCACTCCTAATGAGGTTGATGAGTAAGAAGTTTTCAGATCCTAAAGGATTATATCTCTAGAAAATTATTCTAGAATATAACACACCTCTTGATTAGTCTTTGGATAGATACAACATTCTGCATATACATGGGTTTGTCTTGATAGATATTGGAGAAAACCGGATTTGAGTGTCCCATACATCTTAGTATATTTTAAATCTAGGAATCTCTAATATGTATAATGATTTATGATGCCCATATCGGTGTACTATGATTAAATGATAGATAATTGGTTTTACCACTAAGTGTTTTACATTACAGCAGGAGAAGGCATAGAACCAATAAACATCGGGCTGGTTATGACTATTTTCAATCTCGGAATGGAAAAGGGAAGACGTTCCCAAATACTTTTTTCAACACACCAAGCTTCCATCATTGTATTGACATAGTTTCCTTTTTTATTGAAATACAGACAAATGTAACCCACTTCATTTATATCAAGGAAATTTTCTCAGTTGATGATCTGGGAAGACATTATTTTGTGAGATCTTAAAGATATATGAGGTCCTTCATAAAATAATTTCTGTTAGGGAATCCAATTTTTCATCATGGTTCTAATCAGGATTGAAAAATGTTGTGGGTACACTAGTGCTTATAATCATAGCTTTTCCCCATCGGACTGATGGCCATTCAGAATTAATGTACTGGTGTTAAAGGACATGATTCGAGCTTCTGTCCTTTATTACTATAGTTCGTGGTAGAATCATATCCCTCTCAACATGTTCTCCTACAATAATTTCTTTCAGGAGACAATTCATGTCAATCATTTTGAGGCCTTGTACGGTAGGAAGTGTTGTTCACCCTTGTGATGGTTAGGGGAAAGTGATGTAGTGCTACTAGGTCATTATCTCATGCCGAAGACATCAGAGTTGGTTCTGTTGACCAAAAATCAAATGTCTACTACTCATTCTAGATATAAATTTTATTATGATCGCCATCGATGACCTCTAGAGTTCAGGGTTGGGAATCATGTTTTCATATGGGCATCTCCCAAGATACATAATTCATAGATATAGAGGTAAGGGATATTGTTGTCTTATTATGCAGGTCTGTTAGAGATTCTCAAGATATTTGATCTACTTTACTATCATTTTTTATTTCCTCATAGGTATCATTCCATGATTAAAAACATCCATATTTTCCAACATTATCAATACCATGCCAACCCATGTCATATTTCTGATCTTAGTGAAGTTGAATTTTATGTTGATGCTTCTTTAAGGAGTATAATATAGGCATCATTGATCATATAAAAATTAATAACTAATGTTAGTATGTCCCTTTAGTGTAGGTGAAATGGAAGAATAACTATTTATATGATGATAATTGGGAGTTTCATGCTAATGTGCATGTGTAGTGGTCAGATTAATTATAAGATAATGTTTTTCCTCCCTTTGAAGGCAAACTTGGGGATGAGTTCATTGAAGGGGGATGTTTGTAAGAACCAAGTTCATTACTCAAGTATGGATACTTTTAAATTAGGAATAATTATATCTTTTATACTTTATATAGTTTTCTAATAGGGTTATAAAGGTTAAGGGAGTGTATGAGTCTTGATTGGAGATCGTATCCCTAGTCGGGGGACAAAAATAGTGGGCCACATGCTTAGTAGAAACCATGTGACCTAGAATGCATTGACTCTTATAACCGTGAGGGGGAAAGACAATGGGGGTGATGTAGGGTCCATGGTTCTTAGTAACCATGTGCTAGGGGATATACATCCATGTGAAATTCCTATAGTGTTAATAAAATTAAATTCCATTATTAGTGAATAGATTCCCTTACCATGTGGCCTAACCATGTGGGTGCAATCCAAAATCAATGGAAGGCATACAGTTGGTGCATGGTTTGTCCCACCATTTAGCCAAACCATCCGACTGAGTTTGTTGTTTAAATTACTATTTTTACTTTAATGAGATGTTTAGACACACCTTTCACTTAAATGACCCATTCCAATAGATTAAGGCATTATTTCTTACATTGGATCTCCCTTTAGACATATTTCATAGTTTTTATCCTAGATTATGTTCTAAACTATGATTCAATCATCGTTCATCATGTTGGTTGCACGTTGGTATGATATCAATTCCTTTTTAGTTGATCATTATTTATATTTCTCTTGATAGAGTTTTCGAGGTTCATGATCATATCCCATTTTAAGGGAATTGATCCATTCATCATATATCTTCTAATCCTTTTCAATCTATAAGCTGATACTAGATGAGGAGATTTGTATGAGTATGATGTCGGTGGTCTATAACTCATCAATAATGTTTGGATGTTTTCTAAACTATCTTATATATGTGGTGATTTTATTAGGTGTTTCCTATTAAATTCATTTTCCTTACTTATAATCTTTGAAACAATAATCTATGACAATTTTCGTACATGTTATCCAATATTGGAGTTTACGACATCAACACAGACTGAACGAAGTACGATGTTTCCATAATTATGCTTTTTGTAGCATGTTATTCCTATTTCTGTCACCGTTTGGGTGAGAAGTAACTTAAACTTGATAAAGGTAATTGTTTTAACTTATTTAATGAGTTATAAATGGGTTTTACATCTATATATCATGTTGAAAACCTAAGCTATGTGTTTTAATTTATTAAATGATTCTTTAAATGATTTATTGGAAAAATATATTATGAATATCACATATCGCTATTTTTTATAACTAAATTCCATATGATTGAATATCCTTATCAAAACTAGTCATGATATTGAAAGGTGATGGAGAGAGCCAAACAAATGAAATGTTATTAATGAACTAAATAGTTGCATGGCTTATTAGACTTTTATCACTAATGATAGGAAACTGATTGAAGTAAATGACTTATTAAATTGAATTATTATTAAATGGACTACATATTAAATTAATCAATTATATAATTCCAATTTCACATATAAATATTAATTGTTATAGTTGTGGTAATACATTATCTAACCATGTATTCCTGAGGGTATTTTTTAGGCACTTGTGGTTGACATTCTGATTCATGGATGGTAGTTTCCAAGGGTGAGACCCACCATGGAACATGATCACTTTATACATGTGAATTACCATAATGAAGTAATGGAATCCCTCTGTTATCATTAATTTCATTCATTGGATATACTCCTTAGATCTAATGTCAAGTCTACAAAGATGAGGTTCCTTTGATACAACCATTAGCCTAATTGTTTTTATCCGGTATTAACTTCTACGAAATATTTGGACTAGTATAAAATTAAGTTGTGGTGGATTGCCTTGGGGAATACCCTGGGATTATTATCTTACAGTTTTATCCAGGATATCTATTATTACTAATCTAGATTGAACCCTATGGTCAGGGATGCCTTGTCTATTACCATGGATCCCATTCATTATTATAATCATCATGGATTCCTTGTTATATCATAGATCCATTATATTTATTATTATCATGTCATGTTTTCAATGATGGTTATACCACGTGTGACTTACTTACATAAATTAGAACATAATTAATTAATTAAATGGTTACATTTTTAGACACCAGCTGATATATAACGTGTTACTTGGGGATTTACATTACTATTCTAATTTACTATTATATATAAATTTTGGCACACTATTTTAGTTTATATTACATGGAAAATAAGTTATAGAAGTTATTGTTATGGGAATGATGAGATTTATCTCAAACCCTACATAAGCCTCCATTAGTACCCAAGATGATTAAATGTATGAATTTGTTGACAAGGGGAAGTGTCCTCATTTTGACACTAGATAATACTTTCTCGCTAAATCCAGATAATGGTAGCAGATGTCCTAGATGAAGCTTGGGATGCTTGGATAGTTTTAGGATTATTTGTTATTATTTTTTTAAGAATTAATTTTATGATGCCTTCTATAATAATTTATGTTTTATAGATATATGACATACATTCTCATCCTTTATAGAGTATTATTATTAGTTTTTCCTTTTTCATGTTATTTTGTATGCTTCTATTGTGAAATTTGATTATATTAATTCTGTTTTTTACAGGTTATTATATTTATATATGGTTCTACACTCTGTAAATGAGAGAATAGTTTTCCCACTAATAGAATGTAGACCCTCACTGCTAGTCAGCATCCACTTGCATTTAGGGAGATTCTCTTAAGGCCATATGGGTGACTCGGCTAAGGTAACCTTTGAGTGGCACCCGGATATGGGGAATCACACATGAAATAGAAAAAACACTCTTAAAAATTAAATGATCCATACCATTTACGAAGATGTTATAATCTCACAGTCACATGAATTTCCATCCATGTGAAGTCATGAAAGATATGGATTATCTAGATATTGGAGAGGCCAATACTCTTATACTGATGATAAATTATCTATAGTGTCATGATAATATATTCTTTGTTTCCATAACACTCAGACCAATGGAATAGATTTCTCACATAATAATTTCACCATATAATCAATGACCTCCACTAAATTCTCTACTATTGAAATGTCTGTAACTAGCTAAATCTCTTCCAAACTCAAAACATTCGAGCCATCAGGATGGTACACCCTGAACGGATATATGATGAAAAATAAAGAATATATGTTAACAGATTTGGTAATTCAAACTGATAAGAAACTTTCCTTGGTTTCTTGATGACCTGATGTGGTGCAACATATCTCAGAGCTATATTTACCAAGTTTACTAGCCTCTGGTGACCCTAGTGAGAAATAACATTCTCGAAAACATACTCAATGATGGAAAAATCCAAATGGAAATATTTATGATCTATATATTATTTATACCATCTCTAAATTGTAACTATTTGTGAACGTTCATATAAAATAATCAGATATGTCTTCTGAATAGGACAAGTTCCTAAAAGGGTGACCTCTCCCCACACTTCCCAGAAAAGGGGTTACTTTCATGGGTAACCATACAATGCCTTGAGGTAGCTACTATGATAAATAATTGACATGTATAGTTATATGAAAATTGATCCCTTCCGAGATAGCAATCCCATGATCCATCAAAATATAAGATACAATAATGGTGGAAAATATGTATGATCTAAATATCAAAATCCATTTGAGTGTTTGTGAAAGATTTTTTGTAACTATACTAACTAGAATCACTATCACAAAATGTAGTCTCATCCAAAATCTAGATGTTAATGTTTCCTAGTTAGGATCCAATTATCGTTGAGAGGGGGAGGGGGTGAATCAGTGATATCTTTTTCTTTTATGTATCATTATTTTTAAAACATACTTCCCCTCCTATTAAATATTTTTTCCCTTCTAAACACAATCCAAACACAAAACCACAGGAACATAAGAATTTATAAGGTTCACTACTCTGCAAAAGTAGTTACGTCCATGGTATGGTATGGAAACAATACAATTCCAAACAATCATTTTTTTGTGAACTACAATGATTAGGATATGTTTTTGTACAAATTTATCACTTAAAAATATATATGAAAACATTTTTTCTTCCATTTAGTATAGATAGGGTAATTCAATGTTTTAGTGCTTCTTGATCATCATTCACAAATTCTATCTTTCAAATTAATTATTCTCTTTTATACCAAAAAGATGATAGATACCTTTTCCAACCCTCTATAAAGTAGCCAACCTAGTATGGGAATTTCATACCTCCTACATATTCTAAATCTGTCCTCCGCATACCGTGTAGTGGGAATGCTCCGTAGAAATATCTTATCACGCGAACTAGCTCTGCTTCACATAATACTTCTGATTCCATGTACTACCTTCATGTACCACTTAAACTTTTTTCAAATCCCATATTCCATGGACTACTTCCCATTAATTTTTTAACCATATTTTCTTATGTGGACCACTTCATCATACATGGAATCTTTCTTCTATAGACCACTTTTATTCTGGGAATTTCTTCCAATGAAATCCTTCCTACGCAAAATCTTCTTCCTCTAACTTCTTTATACTTCTCTTTAATTCATTCACAGTGATTAAAATTTATTATAAAATTAATTCTACCATAATTATGGGATTAGGATCCATTACACAGGAAGATAACTCCAAAAAATATGCTAATCTTTTTTACCACAATTTTCAATGTCGTACAGACCTCACCATATACCGTGCCTCCTACCATGAACCACAATCCTTTTGGCATAACAATTTTCCATCACAGTCTCTATATTGCATCTCTTCCACCTATGAAAATCCATCCTTAATACCCCAACTTCTTATTATAGGAACAAAAATCCTTCCACGTACTAGAAGCCTCTGTCATACACCTACGCCACGAACATTTTTCGGTTCTGAGAACTGCTCTGTAAACCGTTCCTGCTGCTCTGTTTATAGTCCGCAAAGAATTTTCGATCATGGTACATGGTACATGTTCCAAGGTATGTGGTTTTATTTAAATTATTGTTTCCTTATCTTTTATTCTACCCATTAAATCTTATGAGGAAATCTATCCATTTTCCAAAAACAAATTCTTGATGTTCTGGAACAAACATTTTGGAATGCACTGGTAAATGGAACCACCATTAATATCCTCTTCAGAACAAAAACCCATGATTATTCACTTCAATCTAACTTATTCGACAAAAAATGAATTCATCATTAACCTTATATATCGCGATTTATAGTCTTTGATTGATCAGTTTTATTATTATTCGATTTTTGAAAGAAAGTATTGAAGCTTCATTCTCTTTCAGCAACATCATTTTTCCATTCAAAACTGAATATGATTGGAACCATCTTTTCTCAACATTTCCATTATGAGTCTTGAATCACAAGTTCTCAAAACTTATGATATTTTTGAAACACAAATCAGAAAACCATCATCTAATTTTTGAAGACTTTTACTAAGTGAATTGATTTATCATATTTGACAAAAAAAAGAGAACACTCTACAAAAAAACTCTTAAAACATCCTTCTCCATCGAAATTGGTCCCAACATATGTAAACCTATGATCATTATTTGAGACAATAACATAGGTATCCCCATGTAATCTCATGTTCTTCTTCATAAAATCTATTTATATAACTTCGACTATACTGGTTTCACGGATCACAATAAAATAGGATGAAATATAAAATAATAATTCACCCCCAAATATTACTCATCCCTGAAGGCATATTTGGTAATCTAAAAAAACTCTATGGACACCAATTCCCATTTTAAAACCATAACTAAAATTGGATGGATAAAACTAGAAGGTTTTAGATTCTCTACCATTATCTTTTGTCATGTGTAAAAATGTGACCCAAAAACAGAAATGTTACACTTTATAAAAATCAATCAAAATCCCAACCTCATTCTATAATTAATTTTCATAATAATCAGATGTAAGGAAAAATACGAACTATGAAATCTAGAAAAATTAATTCCTGAAAAATTTTGGGGAAGAAATATACACAATGAAGAATACCATATGAATCGGGAGACAAACAAGAAACTATATCCCTGCCATATAGGGTTTCTCAATTCCCCTAAATTCATCATCCAAGTGTTAGGCATGTAGATTAAACCCAAGGATGGAAGATGAACACTTGTCAAAACCACACTAGAATCATCCTTTTAAGTATCATGATGTAACTGAGAAAAGTTCCTCATATGTTTCTACTCTACCTTGAATTCCAAAACAACCTATTATTATACATTTCTAGTTTGAATGTATACAATGACATACCCCTTCCCTGGATTATAGGAAATGTTAAATTTGAACATCTAAAGGTATCATTCCCACCTCTAATATCTAATATTAATGTATTGATGAGAAAATATATAGTTTAAACCCATATGTTTCGAATTACTGTGAAACCTATACATAAAGATATATTATTTCCAAGAATTAAGGGTGTGAATAATTGTGGAAGGATCTAAATCATGAGTTGGGTAATTATTATCATTAATTTGATTTTGACATGATCTATAAGCCAAAAAATGATCATCTTGCATTAGAACACAACCCATACCAACACTAGAAGCATCACAAATTACTATATTTCCCTTACCATGGTTATATAATATAAGAATTGGAGATGATGTCAAAATTAATTTCAATTCATCAAAAGAATATTGAAATTTTTCATACCTTATTAAAATCACTTATTACCTTTTAAGGTATGTCAATGGTTGTTACATATTTGATAGATATTTGAAAAACTGTCGATTGTATACAAAAAGACCAAGAATGAATCAAATTTTAAAGATGATTTGTGAGTCAGCCCAGGATAATAAATTATTCACCATATCAAGATAAATTGACAAAAAAATTTAGTAATCATGTGACACTTAGATATTAATTCTTTGATATAGAAATTAAATTTCTAAGTCATCCATAAAGACGTTTATTCCACATGGTTCTCAAAAACATATTCAGAATGTGATCATGATAATGAAAAAACCATGACTAACGAAAATATCATCCATGATCACTGCCAAATTGTTTTTAATATATTTATGGAATATAAAATTTATCAAAGATATAAAAACATCCAGATAATTATTCAAACTAAAAATCATTACAATATATTCATATGGTCCATACCACCTCCTAAAAGTTGTCATCAGTATATCAGAATCATCAACCATGTGCTAATGACATCCTGACTGAAGAATAATATTCTAAAACTTATATTCCCACTTTATCTATATAAATAGGTCATTTAAATGATATAAAATATAATTATTCTATAATTTCACCCGTTTAAACATATCATAGACCAAGCATGATCAAAATGAACCATCATCCATCTCAAAAAAGAGAATAGGTGTTACATACCAAATTTACCCAATCAAAATAACTATTCAATTGTGGTTTAATTACTTAAAATGGCCCATAATTTGAAGTCTATAAGGTTAATGGAGGTCTTGGGGGTGTTTGGGGCTTATTTTAATCCTATAACACTAAAAATGAAGAAAACAGGTTGGGTTTCATGTTTTTTATACAACTGTGAAACCTAGGGTGCACATCTGTGCACCAAGTTTCATATTTGTTATTGTGGTAAAACCAAAGGATTTCGCACTATTAGTCAAATTGTGAGCCTTTCCCATGTAGTGTGACCAGTGAAGAAGAACCTTACACATGGTCTAGACAAACCCTGAGGCCGAATAATAGCATAAAAATACATAAAATAATAGATAATAAAATGCATAAAGAGGAGACGTATTTTTTTCTATTAAAGTTCAGTTGTGAGCGCGACAACATATAGGAACAAGATTAATAGAAATGGATTATATTCATCGAGAGAAAAACCTAAAACCTTCAAAGAAAATATTAAGTCACAAACAGCCTTCCATCATTCATGTTTGAACAAAACTGGGTGTTCGAGATGCCGGTTCTTGCCTTAGTTGTGGGTACCTCTTACTACCGGGGAGTTCTTATTGGTGTGGTGGGTCGACTTAACTAATATTTCATCAAAGATATAGCATTATCTAGTATGTTGTAATTTTAGAGTCAAGTGTTGAGTAAATAATTAGATGATTTTTAAGCTGGGACTTCACTCAACAAATCAAAGAACCACAAGTTAAAGTGGTTGGCCAGCCAAAAGCCTACCTTGGACCCTCCGAGTAGTGAATTAGCCCTAGATTGTTGACTATGAGGAAGGTTCAGGGATCCTTGCCACTAGAATACTCAAGAGTATTCTGATTCTAGTACAGAGGGTTCCTAGAATTCGAAAAAATAGTGGGAGACATTTAATGATTAAAAATCAGTAATGTCACATTAGGTAATCAAAAAAAGTACATTTTTCTAAAGTATATTTGTAGATAATGGCAAGAAATACCACAATAAAACTGCGATAAATATTGGACAAAGTTAATGTCCAAACAAGCACGAAATTCTATGTGTATTATAGTGAAAATAAAAACATGATTTTAAAAAATATCTGTTGATTCATGAAAATATTCTTTGATTTTGGTAATTCTATTTACTTTCAGGAGCTTTCTGGTTAAAATACAAAAATCAGGGGAAGTCTGTGGAAATTTTAAAACTACACGGCATGTACTTTTTATACATGCCGTGTACATCCAGACAGGGACACGGATCGAATGAGGGAGTACACGCCCATGTCACTAGGTAGAAGCTACATGCCGTGTGAGGTAGCATTACACGCCCTATACTACATTCTAGAAGCAGTTGTTGTCGAGAAGAGTCTACAAACCCATGTGGTCGTTGAAGGAGACACGACATGTTCCATTCATACACACCGTGTCTACTATTCTAGAAGAGTTTGGTGGCCAAATTTTGATACTACACGCCATGTATGGTGGCGTTGCACGCTGTGTACCCTCACCTGCAATGCAGTGCTGTATTCAAAGTCAATGATGGCCTGTTAGGCCGCCTACCAGCAGATAAAATGAAGCCTAAAGCGTGTTGAAAGAAGTACACGACATGTACTTTATATACATTCTGTGTACTTTATTTTTCTATAAATCGAGGCCTTGGCCTTCGAGTTTGGGAGTTCCAAACCATTGGAGGAGGGAAGAAGTTCTCCTATCGCCGTTCCCGATCCATAGTGGTGCAGTAGTTCCACCATTCCACCTACCGAAACCACTCCTCGAGGCTTACACAATGAATTCATCAGGTATCGAGTGTGTTGATCCTATCATGTTTTCCATGTGTAACTAAACCCCTTGTGTTGGGGATGTGGGTGATGAAGGATTGTATTATGTTGTATTAATTTAGATAGTTGTTTTCGTTCTTCTTAATTTTTCTTACTCATCGTAAATCATTGCTAAATATTACTGAGAATTATAAGCCGGACCAAGGGAATAATTCTCAGCAATATAAAAGAAGAGTAACAATGAAAGCTTTCATGACCATTGAAAAGGTTTCACCGATTCATAAATGGACTGAACCACATTAAAAATTGAGAAACACTAACTACCGGACCAAGGAGTCAATTTCTTCAATTAAAAATAAGAGAAACTGGACCAAGGAATCTTGTGATAAAAGGAAATCCAGAATGATGAATTATCATGAACAACACAACCATTTAAGAAATCTGCATAAAAACTCCTTAATCACTACATCCACAATTCACTTTCCTTTTTATTAAAACACATTTAAATCACTTGTTGTTTCCTTTTAATTATTAAACATTTTGTTAAAGTAAACAAAACAGTTTCACTCAATCCAAACCAACAAATCCTCTCTAAATTTTCCATGTTTCACTAAATTAATTATAAACTCAACTGAACCAATGCACTGCCAAAGTTCCCTGTGGATTGACCCTGCACCTCAACTATACTAAAATAATAAGAGTGGGTAATATCAATTTGGGGCACCGATAACATACTTTCGGTGAAACGACCGACCAAATTTTGGCACCGTTTCCAGGGAATCTTTTTGTTTCAGTGCTACAATTTTTGTTGTGTTAACAATTGATTAAGTGAAAATAAAAATTAAAAGTTCCCAAAAAATTCGTTCCTAATCCCATTTCATTTTCTCTTTTATTTTTACCTTGGTACACCTGGTATTTGTGTTGTGAATGTGCAGAATCTTAAAAGGCATGAATAGATGCCCTACATGGTCTAGGAGAGCCGAGTCATCAGAACTACTTCCGCTTGACCCGGTGATCGAATAGACCCTGCTTCGTCATTGGCGTGCACTAAAAGAAACTCACAACCAGTAGCCACGAACCATGGTGAACACGGAAGAGGGATCACTAGCCGTGGATGCTACGACTGAGCATTTGTACCAGGATCAGCAGCCTCCCACTACTGGTCTACTGATGTAGGCTCCTGGAGGCTTCATGGAATTCCTCCCGAGGGATTACCAATAGACAACGCAACAACCTCCTCCGGCATACGACCAACTGAAAAAACCGTGGAAACTCTTCCAACAACCCTATTTCGCCCCTCAGGAGCAGCAGTATCTGCAACCTCCACCCCCTCAGTATCTACCTCCACACCGTACCCCTATGGAGTACGGTCTTCATTCGATCCATGAAACAGATACAGGCATCGTTCGTCCTCTGGTCCAGGCCCAGCACTTAGAGATCAAGCCTTCTATCATGTAGCTGATCTAGAACACCGTCCAATGTGGAGGCCTGCCTAGTGAAGACCCGAACACCCGTCTCTAAAACTTTATGGGGATCTTCAATACATTTCATTACCATGACATGGTCAAGGATTCCATCCGTCTTGGCATATTTCCCTTTTCTCTATGGGACAAGGTGAATGATTGGATCAAAGGGCTTCCACAAAGATCTATCCTCACCTGGGAGGAGCTAGCCCAGGCGTTCCTCTCCAAATACTTCCCACCATCGAAGACAGTGACACTACGGAATGAGATCCACCACTTTCAGTAGCATGACTCCAAGTCATTATACAAATTCTGGGAACGTTTGAAGGAGATGATATGAAAATGCCCAGACCACGGACTCCCACTCTGGATGAAAGTCCAGAACTTCTATGGAGGACTCACAACAAATACCATGTCTGTGGTGGATGCTGCTGTTTGAGGTACGGTGATGAGAAAGTTTCATGAATAACTTTTTGAACTACAGGAAGATATGTCTGCCAACAGCTTCCAGTGGCACTTCGAGCGGGGGACTCAAAAAAGAGGAATGCATAGTATTGATGCTACCACCATGCTCGCTGCTCAGTTGGATGCAGTGTCCAAGAAAATCGACGCATTGAATCTGAAAGGCATATCTCAAATTCATGCGGTGAACCATCCGACATGCGGCGACTGTGGTAACAACCACAATATGGGAGAATTCCTGGGACTTCCATCTGACCCTTCGACAAGAGAGGTGAGCTTTGTTGCTCAAAATTAAGGGTCAAATCAATAATAACAGTCCCAAAACCCGGCATGGAGAGATAGTCAAAACCATGGTTGGGGCCAACAACAGCAAAACCCTTCTCCCCAGTGACCGCCCGGCTATAATCAGCCCCAGTACCAGAATTAGTTTCCTAGACAGCAGTTCCAGCTAGGTTCCTATTAGCATCCAGGGTACCCGAACCCTCGCCGGCAGCAACAAATGCAGCAACCAACTCCACCACATGCCCAACCACCTCAGCAAGAGAAATCATCAAGTTTATAGGTACTGATGAATAAATTCATATCAACTGGTGAAACAAAATTCAATAACCAAGAGGCTTCCATTCGAAGCCTCGAGAATCAAATTGGCCAGATAGTAAACCAGCTATCAGGGAGGCAGCCTGGTACACTATCGAGAAACACTGAGAAGACCCCGCGGGAGGAGGCCAATGTTATCACCGTGCAGAGTGGAAAATCATTTCCACATAAGGAACCAACCCACCAGTCAACTGCATCTCCATACACTGTTAATAAAGAAGGTTTAGTTTCATATCCCTCTTCATCTGATGATCCATCACCAGAAGCTCAATTAGGCAAAAGAAAAGAAGCCACCAAATCATTTTTACATGCATTTCCTTTCCCAGAAAGAATGAAGCAGAGAAATATGGACCACCAATTTGGTAAATTCATGGAGGTGTTCAGTTAGCTCCACATCAACATCCCATTTGCGTAGGCCCTCACACAAATGCCTACATATGCCAAATTCATAAAGGAAATCCTTTCCAATAAGCTGAAGATGGAGGATCTGGGCGTTATTGCACTGAAAAAGAAGTGCTCCGTAGTTGTTCAAAATTTCATCCCTCCAAAGCTCCAGGATCCATGTAGTTTTACTATTCCCCTTACAATTGGACCCTGTGAATTTGGAAATGCTTTATGAGACATGGGAGAAAGTGTCAACCTCATTCCATTCAGTGTTTTCCAAACGCTTGGGAACCATGATTTGAAGCCAACCTGAGTAGCCCTCCAACTTGCTGAACGATCCATTAAGTATCCGAAGGGGCTACTGGAAGATGTACTGGTGAAAGTGGGACGATTAATCATACATGATGACTTCATTATCCTGGTCATGGAGGTGGACTAGGAGGCACCACTTATATTGGGAAGACCATTCCTAGCAACTGGGAAGGCACACATTGATGTGCACCAGGAAGAGTTGATTTTCTGGGTAGGGTACGAAAGAATATCCTATAATGTTTTAAAGGATATCAAACAGGCATCTTTACCTGAGCATGAGGACTGCTACAAATTTACTACCTTGGATGAAAAATTGCACGGACAAGAAGATGATCTGGTATGATCTTCCATTTCTGATGATAACCATCTTCCAGACATACCTCCTGATGATGAGCCAGAGGACCTAAAATTCATTGAAGGCCAGGGAGGCCACTACTGGCAACGAGTAGTCATTCCTGACATCTTAAAAAGGACATAAGTAAAACCATTAGTGGCTTTAGTTCTTTAGGAACCTAAACTAGAGCTGAAGCCTCTCCCATCTTCCTTAAAGTACGAGTATTTGGAAGATCTTAATACTTTTCCCATTATACTTAGTGAAGCACTATCACAGGAATAGGAGGAATCACTTCTTCATGTTTTAAAATGGATAAAACAAGAAATTGGATGGAAAATTGAAGATTTTAAGGGTATCAGCCCCACCATTTGCACCCGCAACGTACTACTCGAAGAAGGAGCCAAGCCATCCAGTCAACCATAGAGGCGTCTGAACCCTCCCATGAAAGAAGTCGTCAAGAAAGAAGTGATCAAACTACTGGATACATGTATCATTTATCCAATTTTAGATAGCTCATGGGTAAGTCCATTGCAAGTGGTTCCTAATAAGGGAGGTATCACTGTGGTATCCAATTCCAAGAATGAGCGCATCCCTACTTGTACTGTCACGAGCTATAGAGTCTATGTTGATTATAGGAAGCTCAACAATGCCACGAGGAAAGATCATTCTCCCCTACCTTTCGTGGATCAGATGCTAGAAAGACTAACAGGGCATGACTATTATTGCTTCCTTGATGGCTACTCTGGTTATAATCAGATCTCTATTTCCCCAGAAGATCAGGAGAAAAGCACCTTCACATGCCCATATGGTATATTTTCCTACCGCAGAATGTATTTTGGTATGTGTAATTCTCCTGCTACATTCCAGCGATCCATGCTGGATATTTTACAAGACATGGTAGAGAAAATCTTGGAAGTCTTTGTGGATGATTTTTCCATTTATAGGAAGTCATTCACCGCCTGATTATGGAACCTAGAGCTTGTAATAGAGCGATGTGAAAACACTAACCTAGTTTTAAGCTGTAAAAAGTGGCATTTTATGGTGCAAAGTGGCATAGTTCTTGGCCACATAATTTCAGAGAAAGGGATAGAGGTTAACCCAGGAAAAATAAAAGTCATATCATGAATTCCTATCCGAACATCTGTCAGAGCCATCAGAAGCTTCCTGGGGCATGCAGGTTATTACAGGCGGTTTTTCCATGATTTTTCAAAAATATCCCAGCCACTCACCAATCTCCTCTCCAAGGATTCCATCTTCGAATTCACTGAGGCATGCACATCAGCTTTTGAGCACTTAAAGCAATTCCTGGTGGAGGCTCCAGTCATGATTTCTCCCAACTGGGAGACCCAATTTGAAGTCATGTGCGATGAAAGTGATTATGCAGTGGGAGCTGTCCTGGGTCAGCGGCTGGATATAATTTTCCAACCCATCTACTATGCCAGCATGACAACCAATGAGGCCCAAACGAACTACACCACTGCCTAAAAGTAGATGCTGGAAGTGGTATTTATGTTTGATAGTTTTCATTCTTACCTTGTGTTGTCTAAAGTTATCATCTATACTGACCATGCAGCACTTAAGTACATGTTTAACAAGAAGGATGAAATGCCTCGATTAATCTGATGGGTACTCCTCTTACAATAATTTGATTTAGTGATTTTTGATAAAAAGGGGAGTGAGAACATGGTTGCTGATCATTTATCCCATATGGAGATGCCCCACTTGGAGAAGGACGGGGATCAAGAAATAAGGGAGGATTTTCCTGATGAACATCTCTTTTCAATTATTGAGTCTCATAGGCCCTGGTTTGTGGATATTGATAATTTTTTAGTTGCAGGTGCCATCCACCCTGACCTATCCTTCCAGTAGAAAAAGAGATTCCTCTCTGATGTAAAGCGATACTTCTGGGAATACCCACTTCTATTCTGATCCTGTGGGGATGGGGTAATCCGACGGTGCATTCTAGAGACGGAGGTTCAAGGGGTGCTGGAATTTTGTCATGCCTCACCCGTTGGAGGACATCATGGGCCGGACCGTACCATTGCAAAGATTTTGCAGTATTGGTTTTTATGGCCCACCACGCACAAATATACCCGAGAATTCATTGCCCGATGTGATCCATGCCAACGTACAGGTAATATGGGATGTAGAGCTGAGATTCCCAAGCACCCAATCCTGGAGGTCGAGATCTTTGATGTGTGGGGAATCGACTTCATTAGTCCATTTCCTCCTTCTTTCAGGCATACTTATATCCTAGTCTATGTTGATTACGTTTCCAAATGGGAGGAAGCTACTGCTACGACACACGACAAAGCCAAAGTGGTTGTAATTTTTCTCAAGAAGAACATTTTTAGTAGGTTTGGCATTCCTCGGGTGCTGATCAGTGAAAGAGAAACTCATTTTGAAAATGCATTAATGAGAGGAGTGCTATCAAAATATGGGGTGAAGCATCACATGGGTACACCATACCATCTCCAATCAAGTGGACAGGTGGAGCTCTCTCCAACCGTGAGCTCAAACAAATATTGGAAAAAACGGTGAATACCTCACGGAAGGACTGGTCCAAAAATCTTGATGATTCCTTGTGGGCCTATCACTCCGCATTCAGGACACCACTGGGGATGTCACCATTCCGTCTCATCTATGGAAAACCATGTCATCTACCAGTGGAACTGGAACACAAAGAATATTGAGCCTTCAAGGCCCTAAATTTTGATCTGAAAGAAGCTGTAGAGAGGTGTAAGTTCCAGCTAACAGAACTCGATGAAATCAGAAGAGAGGTGTATGAGAACGCCCGACTACACATGGAGAGGACAAAATCCATCCACGATTGGATGATTTCTCGAAAAAATTACAACCCGGTGATCAGGTCCTCCTCTTCAACTCTCATCTTCGACATTTTCTAGGAAATCTCAAATCAAGGTGGCTGGGACCATTCAATGTTATACGAGTATTTCTGCACAGAGAAGTGGATATTTCTAAGGAGGATGGTCAACCGTTCAAGGTGAACGGATAATGCTTAAAGATTTACCATCCCATAGAAGATCCAATGAGAACGAACTTCCCCACACCTCACAGGTAATTCAGGGTAAGAAGGTTGGCCAACAACCTAAAACAAAGGTGCTTCCTGGGAGGCAACCTGGAGGTTACACGCCGTGTCCCACATATATACACGGTGTGTAATTATCTTTTTAATTTATAATAATAATATTATAAATCTATAAAATAACAAATAAATAACTAGGGATGATGTCGGTGCCAATGGTAAAGTCACTGGAGTTTATTCGACCTGTCCCCGGTTCAAATCCTCCTGACCTACCTTCGGCATGGGGTTCCTCATTTTATTTACACAGTGTGTGTGGTATTCTTCATATATATATAAATGTGTTTAAATATAATAAAACACATGATGGGGATTGGATTGTTGGCTAGAATCGTTACTCGGTTCCAAAAGACACGGATTCGAATCCATACAACCATCCCATTTCTATCATTTTTTCTTTTAATAAAACCACACGACTTGCATTTCGATATATTCCATGTGCGCCATAATTTTTTTAATATAAATTAAAATCATTTTTAAAATAAAAAATAACATGCAGGTGAAGTTGGCGGATTGGAAAGGTCTCGATACCGGGTTCAAAATGTCCGGTATCGAATCGTGATAATCTCCATACTTCATCACCATACTTTCCTAAATAAAAACCAAACGTCATGCATTTCATTCTTCCCGTGTGTATAGGCCATATAGATTTACTATATATAAATGATAAATATGGGCAACAATACAACCTTTTCTCTAGTGGTAAGGGCTTCCATTCAGAACAACCGATCGCCGGTTCAATCCTCACACCGACCACCGGACCAAATGTTGTACTTCACTTTTTACAATTTTTAAACACATGATGTGTATTTTCCCACTACATTACATGTATAATTTAATTTTATTTTAATTCTATATATACATTTATATACCTATTTTACTTTTATTTTTAATTAATTAATATTAATTATTATATAGTATATTTTATGTTTGTTTTTAAATGAAAAAAAATAAAAATAATTTTTTTTTGGAAATACACAGCATGTAGTCCAAACATACACGTTGTGTAATGCGGCTATATAAGCCGCAATCCACCTGGATTGAGCCCATGTTGCACGGCTCCCCATTTCTTCCCCTTTTCTTCCTGTTTCTTCTCCTGAATGCCACTCGAACCACCCTTCTCAAATCCATCGATTTCGGGGGTTTCCAGTTCTGATTCTTCTTACATTGTGATCCTCGGTCAAGGTACGCCATTCTACACCCTCTATTTTAAATTTTTAGACTTGTTTAGGGTGCTTTTTGGATCGGCCGACTGTTCGGCTTCTTCCAGTAGACGGACATGTATGAATAACATACTCTGTGTACTTTGGTACACAGCCAAACACAAAATCCTTCGAAATTTGACTATACACAGTGTGTATGTTCGGAACACACCGTGTACTTTTCCCCATCATGCCTGAGTACTCCTTTGCACACGGCCTCACATACCATATTCTTATACAAGGAATGTGTTTTAGGTACATGTCGTGTATGTCATTTCTTTTGTCCACTCTGTGTGTATCAATTGGCACGACCTCTTACCCCATGTTCTTATACATGGTGTGTGTGTTCGGTACACGCCGTGTATACCATTTCCTTTTCCCGACCCGTGTTTCACCCTCTACACGGCCATGTTCTTCTGGTAAAGAACACGCTGTGTCCTACATATACATAGCATGCCCTTTATTTTTATACTTTTCACAAACATGGCCGTGTCCTTTATGAATACACAACCACCTACACTTTGAGTGCACATGGCGTGTATGTTCGGTACTTGCCGTGTACTTTCACATGGTCTATTTTTTTCACTCTCGGCATGTATATCCAGAGAACACTACCTACTCTACATTTTCCACTACACGCCGTGTACTCTGGATGTAAACGCTGTGTACTTTTATTTTCCTGTTTTCTCACATTTTCTTTGTTTTTTTCTTTTCTTTTATTTTTATTTTGTTTGGTTTTTGTTTCTTTTATCCAGGTTATGGCAGATCACGATCCTTCCCGAGGGAAGCGGCTGGCCTCCGCCACCGAGGGCGAGGGGCCCATCTTTCGTCAGATCTGACTCTGACCACCGACGCAGCCGGACCTCGATGCTCCGGTCATTGAGCTCCCTCAATTGGCCATTATGCCGCCACTCACTTCTTTAGCGAAAGCCGAGCCTACTTATTCTGCACGTCCACCTTCCAGCACCGAGCTTCCGGGAACCACCATTTCTGCTCCCCCAGCTGCTACTCTACCTGCACCATCATCATCAGCAACTGGTCTCTCATCGAGCACACCATCTACCGATCCACCCTCTACTTTAGTAGATCCACCCATTGAGCCAGCCCCTGCTGCTGCACCTATACCTGGGCTGGGACCTGCAGGTGCACTCTATCCCTGCATGGTATTCCCGGTCACCGATCTCGCATATGACAGGGTCCGATGCTCC
This sequence comes from Viscum album, assembly GCA_963277665.1. Classification (NCBI taxonomy): domain Eukaryota; kingdom Viridiplantae; phylum Streptophyta; class Magnoliopsida; order Santalales; family Viscaceae; genus Viscum; species Viscum album. The sequence continues at coordinate 1,983,417,191 of OY728138.1, read as the reverse complement.
TCTCACTGGCTGATACCGCTGAGTGGCCGATACATTGACAACATCATTCCGCAACACCTAGGTATTTGGAAGGACTTGGGGGAGCTTCTCAGGCATACTCAACTCCTAGCTATTTTCCAGGGTTGCACTCTTGTTTTTCGTGATTTATTTTTGGAGTTTGCAGCCTCATTTGAGTTTGATAGAGCGAAGTACCGGAAGACACCTGGTGGTGTGGTGCCCGTGGTACGGTTCCGGCTAGGCGGCTGACATTTCTACCTCACCATGACCGAGTTTGGCCGAGGGTGTGGCTTCTACCCCCATCCCATCAACCCACCTCCTATTTCTACACTATCCAGGCCCGAGCGCTCTGAGCTCGTCGCTATGTGGTGGGAGATCACTGGGCTTGACCACCGGTACTCCCCCACCTCCCAGAAGAGCACCCTTATCGCTGACCCCATCATCTGCTTCACCCACCAGATCTTTGACGCCATCCTTTTCCCCCACCATGAGGATATGGGGGTCGTGACCGGCTGTAACACCCCAAGATTTCATAGTGTGTTATTTCTTCAAAATAATTCAATAACTTGCACTACACGCAACACTGAGTTCAATTGCACCCTGACTTACCAAAAAAAAGCCATTAAAAGAGGTCATGAATAGTATTAACTAAATTTTAAACTTTATAATTTTAGAATCCATATTATGAGTTTCTTAGTCATAATGCAAGAACAGATTCATTTTCAGTATTGCACTTTTATCAACTTTTAGTGAAACCTTTTTAGATACTATATTTTAAACTTTTTAACTAAATGGGGACATCAAAAATTTAAAATGAAACATCCCAAGCTTCCACGGTACGCTAGCGTGTGTTGTACGCAACACCGAGTTCTAACACACCGTAACCAATCAAACTAGCCGTTATGAATAGTAATACCTACTTTTTGAAATTATATATATTTTATATTTAATATAGACTTCATTTTTGGATTCGGAATATCGAATTTATCCTAAGGTGAAATTTTGGTACTTTTCGGATAACTTTCATATTTTGATGAATAGTGAAAATTACTAAATTTTAATTAAAAACAACTTTTTTAATAAAAATAATTAATTGTGATAAATTGTGAATTTGAGTGGTTTTAAAGTATATTTAGAATATATTTTTACCATTTAATTTAATGTTGGTCATTGGACATAATTTTACAATTAAACCGAACATAAACAAGTGTCAATCTTTTGATAGTTATTACCTCTTAAAAACACGCTTTTTGTTTTGACAGCAGGAATTCATTTTAAATTAATTTCTGCCACTTCTGTGTTTTGAATTTAGAAAAATGGATTCCATATTTGGAATCAGAATGTCCAAATTATGTAAATAGGTAACTTTTATTTTTACACATTTTGAATAATTACTGCGGTAAATATTTTATTTACCATGGATAAAGGGTAAATCCGGTAAATAAGGGTTAAAAAATAATATTATAATAATACTTAATTACCCTAAAACGTGTCTCAACCCTATTGGTTGATACATGGTCGACCATGGGAATCTTTGGGTCTATTTTGGGACCACATGGATCCACTTGTAAGTGATAATGACACTTTATTTTAATTAAGTTAAAATGAATACAAAAATGACACAAGCATATATCTTTTAGAAAAACAATTGTTACATAGGGTTATATATGTTGGATTTTAGATTATAAATATTCATTAGAAAGCTAAAAAGATTTCCTACATAATGATATTTTATTTATAATTTTTAGACATTATATAATTTATTTTATTTATGACACAATGATGATGCAGTAATTACTATAATAGTGAAAAATTAAAATAATTGATATTATAAATACCCAAATAAATATAATAGGAAACTTTTAATGAATTAAACTAATTTTATAGGATAATATGATATATTAGGATTGATTTAATTGACTTTTTTCGAAGTAATCAATCTGTTATGAGTTTCACAAAAATCAACTATTGAATAGTGTCAAAATTGACATAAAAGAGTTCTTAAAACAAATATTATATTATTAATTGATATTAAATTTCTAAAAATCTAAGGATCGGCCAAGAGACTTATATCATGATAGGTTCACCATTAATGTACCACTTGGGGGTCTCTTGGATGTATATAGTAAGTTTATTAACCATATTATATAAAAATACAAAGAGACATTGTAAAAGTGAAACTAATTAACTTAGAGTTAATACTTAAAGATAAGGTTAATATAAGTACCCAAACCTGTATAAATTATATTGGTTGAGTGGTTTTCGACCTATCCCCACCTTAACCTTAGAATAATAAGCTTTGTTTCTATTATAAACCAAATATGAATTTATTATAAATTAATATTTCTAGCTTTTCCAAAGGTGCCCCTCACCCCTCTTATAAAAGGGCACTCCTCCTTCCCATTTCTTCACACCTTCCAAGCCTTTTGGTTCGGCCAAACTCTGCCCAAATACTCTCCCAACATCCCTCACTACAACCTAGAGGCCTTAGTTTGATCAGAAAGCCAACCTAAGGAGCCCTTTTGATCAAATCAAAAGGAAGAACCCGAAAAAGAGGTAATGATTTCACCACCCTTCTCCAAGTTCATTTCTTCTTCCACTTCTTCTTACTTTGTTCTTACAATTCTAAAATAATAACTCCAGTATCTCACATATACTGTGATGTTATTATAAATATGGTACAACCATATTCAGTATTATATCCACCCTTTGAATAACATGTCACCATACGTGCGTACGTACGGACTACCGTCTCCACGTCGTGGTGTAATTGTTATTCAATATAATATTATTTGGATGGGTATAATAATGATGTGTAACTCATGTAAATAATAAATATAACATGTTAATGATTCTGTATATATGATATACCATCCATTTATATATTATTTTAATATCAAAAGAATGATATTGTCGCTCGTGCGTACGTACGGACAACCGTCTCCACGAACGCGATGAGATTCATTCTCCATCGTATCCATTCAAGTATAATTATCATTGAATGATTTAAAAATGATGTTTAAGGACTTGATATCATTCTGGATATGAATAAGATACAACAAACATGACTTATGTAACAAAACATATAAAGAAAATGAGTAAGTTAACACCCGAAACGACGATAATACTAAGATATTATTATCAAATCAATATTAAAAGATAATATATGATATCACATTAATGTATATGATCCTTGTATAATTTAGTAACAATTATTTCACTATTATACAGGAGGTTAACCTACCCCAACCAAGGAAAAGTACAAGGTAAGGGTTATTTCACAATCTCTTCTTTATCCGAGGTTGTTTATACGTAATAATCTACTGGGATATCTTTATCATCCACATCCATGTTTCTTAAAAATGTATTTCAAAACATTTTTACTATTTACAAGAATATGGGTTAAAGTCATTTATACCCTTGTTTGACTTTTTATAAGAGGTTTATAAAGGAATCTTTCCGTCGTTTTCAAAACAAGGTCCTTTTTAACCTTTTCGACAGAATTGAGGTAAGAATGTTTTTTTTAACTTATACGGCGGGTGCGGTTATTTTACACCGTTATAAAATCTTCAAAGCTTTCCTTACAAGATTATAAGAATATTTTCAAAGAAAATGTTTTATTTTATATGGATCTTAAATTATTTCAAAATAAAAGGAGATACTTCTTTAAAAAGAATTTTGATTTCATCTATGTCAACATCCTTTGATGGATTTTAAGATTATTTGAAGTTGATTTATTATGATACAAAACTTCTATGTTGTATTGAAGGTTTTGTGATATGTTTGACTGTGGATGTGCTATTTTTATACCATTCATAGTTTATGGTGAAATTATTGACATTTCGTATGCTAGTTTTAATACGAATGTTTATGTTATGTTTAAACCTTTTCATATGGGAATGCATTGGACTTAATAAGTGACGGGTGGAGACCGCTATAGCTCCTCGATGCATCGGTAGGTCTCATGAGACAAACTAGTGTCTTGGCACAAGGCCTTGACAAAATCTTATTTGTAGTCTTGGCACGAGGCCTTGGCTATGTGGTTATGATAGTCTGGCATTATGCATTCCAACATTATGAAAGTGGTTATTGATATTGCATGTGATTATTCGATTAGTAGAATATCCATGTGAATAAGTAAATGGCATTATTTCATTTTACTTTTTCCATACTATGTTGAAGTTCAATTTAAAAGGCTTTTGTTTTAGTAATTCATTGCCTTAAATGTTTATGATTATTTTGAATGTTCCGCTATATTGTTATCCTTACTGGGCATTTGAGCTCACCCCTTTTCTATGTTTTATTTTTCCCAGGTAGTGAAGAAGTAAATTATGAATGACTTGCAGGGATATTATGAGGGGTTAATAGTGTGGATATGAAGACTTTGTTGTTGTAGTAGTTTTTCACTTTGAAATGTAATGTAAAACTTTATGATTATATCTAGTGTTTCCAAGGCTACTAAACCAATCGGTCTTTCGGGATTTGATCTTTCTTGTGATCATGCCAATGTTACGAAGTAATGCTCCGACTCTGGGTAGCTGGGGTCGGGGCGTTACAGTTGGTATCAGAGGAAGTTTAGTACAAACCTTGGAAGCTAGATTTAGATAAACTCTGATTAGAGCACGTAGACCTAAGATGAACTTTGAGGATTAGTATAGAAGAACTTCCTAGAATTTTGGTATTGTAGAGATTTTGTGAGTTTTCCAAGCAATACATCCCTGTCTGGATACGAGCAGGTAGAGGCGGCTCTGGCACAGATGTACCTAGGGGTAAAACCCGAAAACACCGCTTTGAGCTAGACTCGAACGAGAACTGGTGCACGACAACGGACCTTGCTGCACTCTTGGTTACGACACTCCCGGGGGATATGCTTAGGATAACTCTAATTTTCTTTACAAATCATTTTGAAGGGATTATGAGTATATACTTCCTCAAAGAAAACATTCTTATGATTATGGATTATATCCATAAATAGTTCAATTTATGTTAAGTGTTTTATAAGTATGGGATTATGTATTTTGATTCATAAACTGATCTAGTGTATGCCATTGTATAGAAATGGCGCCCAGTAGAAGGAATGAGAACTCCAGAAATACACATGATTCAAAGAGAAGGAAGGATCATATCTTTCATGGTCTTAAGCTAGAATTTATAAGAGAAATAGTCTCCTATGTATTATCATCATATGGAGAAATAATATCATGTGTTGATAAGATATGTAAAGAGTTTACTGAGTCCTATGGCTTTGAAGGGAAGCAAGAGAAGAAAAGGATGGAAGAGAGAAAGATGGATAAAGGGAAGAGGGAAAAGAAGAATTTTCCCATATGTGGTAACTGTGGAAAGAAACACCCTGGAACTTTCCTGAAAGGAATGGGAGTTTGTTATAAGTGTGGAGGAAAAGGGCACAAAGTACGTGACTGCAAGGGTAAGAAAATGGTTTTAAATGTACAATTCTTCATTTGCAAGGAGTTTGGACACTACGCGAACCTATGTCCCAGTCATCAGACTATGCCGCAAATGATGTTATTGGATAATAACCAAGTTATGATACTACCACAGATGAAGAGGAATGATTAGAGTTCTTATGTTGATTATGTCAATTGAGTGTTGTATCAACAATGTACTTGTTATAATAATTATGGAGTATATAAGGATTGTACTGCAGTACTATTTCATTAAGGACTTGAGATTATGTGGAACAAAGAAAAGTGACTCAATAGCAGGATAAATTTTTGGAAAATATATGGTTGAGAGAATGATAAATCATAATATAGTTCTGATACTGAGGTAGTGATTTTGGAATAATATGTGATTGTTTTGGATAAATTATATTGGATATTCTTGACTACCTTGGAACTAATTAATGATTTGCATATTCCATCATTGTTGGGGTTTAAAACATTTTTGGATTAATGAAGTATATCCAGCATTCTATATGGAATAGGGGAGCATGAATGTAATCAATAAGGAATATGGTAATTCAAGATGTTTCAGTTTATTAAAAGAATACAAGATGAAGGTATTCATATGCTATTGCGGGGTAAAAATGATCTATATTATGTTTACCTTCCTTATAAATGTTGGACTGTGAGTTTGGACAGAAGTATTTTGGATAGTTCTAGTTTGGATTATTTTGGATTGCCATAAAAGGAAAACCCGGAGGTAGGCGGCAACCCGTCGCGTCTGGCAAGGCCGCAAGACTTGAACCCGCAACCGAAGGGCGACAAGGGTGTATCACCTACCACTATCCCACGAGATGTCCTGGATTAAATAAAGTAGTTTTTTTTAAAAGATCAGGTAGATGAATTATTAATTCGTTTATTTTGGAACCCTCTATGAATAATATAAATAGAATTTTTTTTACGAGTGAATGATGAGTTTTTGGTAGAAATTTATTAATGGATAAAACTATAATTATAAAGTAAGTATATCTCCTTATGATCTTATCCAATCTCATAAATAAATTCCTCATCATTAAGAAAAGGAACTTAGAACAAAAATGTTTTCCTAGATGGTACCTTAAATCATCACTAATTTATGGCTTTGGGATTGTTGGCCTTTTCATAGCCATGTTCTCTACCACTCTCCATCAGATAATTGATGGCTAGATTTTTCTTCCAAATCCATATTTTCTTACATGGAACCCTAGTATGTGTTATTTTCGGTAATCTTGATACTTTCCACTCTTTATTTAAAATAGAGGCCTCATTAATTAATTTTTCAATGTGGGATTTCAACTAAGATATTTTGAAACGTCAAAAATGTGTACCCCAATACCCTATATTTTGTTGAACCGATGGTACTTCAAATCATCATAGATTGATGAGTTTAAGGACCTCAATTTTATACTTTTTTGCGATTGATGACCTCAATCACTACCTATAAATATTTACGTTTTTCCTCCAATTATATGTCTCTAATTGCCACCAATGTTCTCCTAATCAAGATCATAATTTGGTGGTGACCCTTTCATTTCTCTTTTCCTCATATTAAGACTAAATTTTAGCAACCCAATTTCCGATGTGGGTTTTCCCACAAATATATTTTCTATTTTCAACCTTTTCTTTTCGAAGAACAATTTCAAATTGCGAGGACGCAATTTATTGAAGGAGGGGAGAATGTAACACCCCAAGATTTCATAGTGTGTTATTTCTTCAAAATAATTCAATAACTTGCACTACACGCAACACTGAGTTCAATTGCACCATGACTTACAAAAAAAGCCATTAAAAGATGTCATGAATAGTATTAACTAAATTTTAAACTTTATAATTTTAGAATCCATATTATGAGTTTCTTAGTCATAATGCAAGAACAGATTCATTTTCAGTATTGCACTTTTATCAACTTTTAGTGAAACCTTTTTAGATACTATATTTTAAACTTTTTAACTAAATGGGGACATCAAAAATTTAAAATGAAACATCCCAAGCTTCCACGGTACGCTAGCGTGTGTTGTACGCAACACCGAGTTCTAACACACCGTAACCAATCAAACTAGCCGTTATGAATAGTAATACCTACTTTTTGAAATTATATATATTTTATATTGTAATATAGACTTCATTTTTGGATTCGGAATATCGAATTTAGCCTAAGGTGAAATTTTGGTACTTTTCGGATAACTTACATATTTTGATGAATAGTGAAAATTACTACATTTTAATTAAAAACAACTTTTTTAATCAAAATAATTAATTGTGATAAATTGTGAATTTGAGTGGTTTTAAAGTATATTTAGAATATATTTTTACCATTTAATTTAATTTTGGTCATTGGACATAATTTTTCAATTAAACCGAACATAAACAAGTGTCAATCTTTTGATAGTTATTACCTCTTAAAAACACGTTTTTTGTTTTGACAGCGGGAATTAATTTTAAATTAATTTCTGCCACTTCTGTGTTTTGAATTTAGAAAAATGGATTCCATATTTGGAATCAGGATGTCCAAATTATGTAAATAGGTAACATTTATTTTTACACATTTTGAATAATTACTGCGGTAAATATTTTATTTACCATGGATAAAGGGTAAATCCGGTAAATAAGGGTTAAAAAATAATATTATAATAATACTGAATTACCCTAAAACGTGTCTTAACCCTATTGGTTGATACATGGTCGACCATGGGAATATTTGGGTCTATTTTGGGACCCCATGGATCCACTTGTAAGTGATAATGACACTTTATTTTAATTAAGTTAAAATGAATACAAAAATGACACAAGCATATATCTTTTAGAAAAACAATTCTTACATAGGGTTATATATGTTGGATTTTAGATTATAAATATTCATTAGAGGTATAAAAAGATTTCCTACATAATGATATTTTATTTATAATTTTTAGACATTAAATAATTTATTTTATTTATGACACAATGATGATGCAGTAATTACTATAATAGTGAAAAATTAAAATAATTGATATTATAAATACCCAAATAAATATAATATGAAACTTTTAATGAATTAAACTAATTTTATAGGATAATATGATATATTAGGATTGATTTAATTGACTTTTTTCGAAGTAATCAATCTGTTATGAGTTTCACAAAAATCAACTATTGAATAGTGTCGAAATTGACATAAAAGAGTTCTTAAAACAAATATTATATTATTAATTGATATTAAATTCCTAAAAATCTAAGGTTCGGCCAAGAGACTTATATCATGATAGGTTCATCATTAATGTACCACTTGGGGGTCGCTTGGATGTATATAGTAAGTTTATTAACCATATTATATAAAAATACAAAGAGACATTGTAAAAGTGAAACTAATTAACTTAGAGTTAATACTTAAAGATAAGGTTAATATAAGTACCCAAACCTGTCTAAATTCTATTGGTTGAGTGGTTTTCGACCTATCCCCACCTTAACCTTTGAATAATAAGCTTTTTTCCATTAGAAACCGAATATGAATTTATTATAAATTAATATTTCTAGCTTTTCCAAAGGTGCCCCTCACCCCTCTTATAAAAGGGCACTCCTCCTTCCCATTTCTTCACACCTTCCAAGCCTTTTGGTTCGGCAAACCTCTTCCCAAATACTCTCCCAACATCCCTCACTACAACCTAGAGGCCTTAGTTTGATCAGAAAGCCAACCTAAGGAGCCCTTTTGATCAAATCAAAAGGAAGAACCCGAAGAAGAGGTAATGATTTCACCACCCTTCTCCAAGTTCATTTCTTCTTCCACTTCTTCTTCCTTTGTTCTTACAATTCTAAAATAATAACTCCAGTATCTCACATATACTGTGATGTTATTATAAATATGGTACAACCATATTCAGTATTCTATCCACCCTTTGAATAACATGTCACCATACGTGCGTACGTACGAACTACCGTCTCCAAGTCGTGGTGTAATTGTTATTCAATATTATATTATTTGGATGGGTATAATAATGATGTGTAACTCATGTAAATAATAAATATAACATGTTAATGATTCTGTATATATGATATACCATCCATTTATATATTATTTTAATATCAAAAGAATGATATTGTCGCTCGTGCGTACGTACGGACTACCGTCTCCACGAACGCGATGAGATTCATTCTCCATCGTATCCATTCAAGTATAATTATCATTCAATGATTTAAAAATGATGTTTAAGGACTTGATATCATTCTGGATATGAATAAGATACAACAAACATGACTTATGTAACAAAACATATAAAGAAAATGAGTAAGTTAACACCCGAAACGACGAAAATACTAAGATATTATTATCAAATCAATATTAAAAGATCATATATGATATCATATTAATGTATATGATTCTTGTATAATTTAGTAACAATTATTTCACTATTATAAAGGAGGTTAACCTACCCCAACCAAGGAAAAGTACAAGGTAAGGGTTATTTCACAATCTCTTCTTTATCCGAGGTTGTTTATACGTAATAATCTACTGGGATATCTTTATCATCCACATCCATGTTTCTTAAAAATGTATTTCAAAACATTTTTACTATTTACAAGAATATGGGTTAAAGTCATTTATACCCTTGTTTGACTTTTTATAAGAGGTTTATAAAGGAATCTTTCCGTCGTTTTCAAAACAAGGTCCTTTTTAACCTTTTCGACAGAATTGAGGTAAGAATGTTTTTTTTAACTTATACGGCGGGTGCGGTTATTTTACGCCGTTATAAAATCTTCAAAGCTTTCCTTACAAGCTTATAAGAATATTTTCAAAGAAAATGTTTTATTTTATATGGATCTTAAATTATTTCAAAATAAAAGGAGATACTTCTTTAAAAAGAATTTTGATTTCATCTATGTCAACATCCTTTGATGGATTTTAAGATTATTTGAAGTTGATTTATTATGATACAAAACTTCTATGTTGTATTGAAGGTTTTGTGATATGTTTGACTGTGGATGTGCTATTTTTATACCATTCATAGTTTATGGTGAAATTATTCACATTTCGTATGCTAGTTTTAATACGAATGTTTATGTTATGTTTAAACCTTTTCATATGGGAATGCATTGGACTTAATAAGTGACGGGTGGAGCCCGCTATAGCTCCTCGATGCATCGGTAGGTCTCATGAGACAAACTAGTGTCTTGTCACAAGGCCTTGACAAAATCTTATTTGTAGTCTTGGCACGAGGCCTTGGCTATGTGGTTATGATAGTCAGGCATTATGCATTCCAACATTATGAAAGTGGTTATTGATATTGCATGTGATTATTCGATTAGTAGAATATCCATGTGAATAAGTAAATGGCATTATTTCATTTTACTTTTGCCATACTATGTTGAAGTTAAATTTTAAAAGGCTTTTGTTTTAGTAATTCATTGCCTTAAATGTTTATGATTATTTTGAATGTTCCTCTATATTGTTATCCTTACTGGGCATTTGAGCTCACCCCTTTTCTATGTTTTATTTTTCCCAGGTAGTGAAGAAGTAAATTATGAATGACTTGCAGGGATATTATGAGGGGTTAATAGTGTGGATATGAATACTTTGTTGTTGTAGTAGTTTTTCACTTTGAAATGTAATGTAAAACTTTATGATTATATCTAGTGTTTCCAAGGCTACTAAACCAATCGGTCTTTCGGGATTTGATCTTTCTTGTGATCATGCCAATGTTACGAAGTAATGCACCGACTCTGGGTAGCTGGGGTCGGGGCGTTACACCGGCCATGACATGGAGCTCCTTACCTATTCCATCCAGCACGACTACCCAGACCTCCCCTATCTAGCCTCCTCATATTTCCACTCCATGTTTACTGGCCATCAGGGCAACCTGAACGGCGGGTTTTACACCAACCATCTTTCCCACCACCTAGGGGTATTCGAGCCCTCATTGCCCCATGACATGTTAGGTTCACCCCAATGGATAGACTTTCTCATGATCATTTTCATGGGGATAGTCTGGAAGAAGGGGTTCCTACATCCTTTCCCAGGCTTTCCCCCAACCACCCTATGACCCTCCTTCCCCAGCAAATGACCCTGCTTCTCCTTCCCCACCCCCTCCGGCTTCTCCACCTCGCCCACCTCCTACTAACCCCACTTCTTCTAGGCTTGATTATTTTGTCCCATCACCCATCCCACCTACCCCCGCACCCTCGGTCGATCTTTCAATTTCCCATCGCCTAGCCGCGATGGAGCAGGTCTTGGGTCGCTTCGACAACCAACAGGATCAGATGGAGCAGCAGTTGGTTCGTATCATCGATCGTCATGACACCATTGCATGGAATTTGATTCATCTCGACAGCCGTCGAGACCACATGTTGCAGCTGTTGGTGCATATTTCTCAGCATCATGGTCTTCCGCTGCCTCCGCCACCTTCCTATACCTCTTATCCTGGCCCTGCTACTGTTGCCCCACCACCCTTCACTGCGTAGGCCATGAACTCTATTCTACGGTCTATCGTGGTCCAACCTTCTGTTGATTCTCCTGCCACCACCATTGATGCATGTCCAGGGCCTGCTGCTGAGCTTCATTTTCCGGATCTCGTGCCAACAGCTCTTAATTCTCTAGCTTCACATCCCGCCACCGAGTCCACACCTTCAACTTCCATGACTCCTGCACCATCTCTTCCAGCTGATCCTGTCATAGATGGTGCCTCTTCTAAGGCGACCCCATGACTAGTTTTGGGACATATGCTTTTAATTGTATATATATTTTTAATCTGTTATGCTTGTGTTTATTATTCCTGCTTGTGGAGTTTCTTTTTCACCATCACAGGTACTTTGGAACATTTTGGGCTGCGATTTTACATCACCTACCATTTTTCATCTCCTGGACACGAGGGGAGTATTCTATTCTATTTTTTTCTTTTCTTTTTGGATTTTCCTACTTTCCTTACTTTCCCTTTGTCTGGTACACTTTTTGGGTCCCCAGTTTACCTTGTTCTTTATTGAACACTTGGTGTGCCACGTGCGATTTTTAGTGTTGGGGAGCCTCTCTCTATTTCACCTTAGTCTTTTCCCTTGAACTAATATAAGAGACATCATTATTAGATTATATATTTGAAAAATTGAGGCAATTTTTGGTTATTCATATTTATAAATGATAGAGTTATTTACTAGGAAATTTTTGAGTGTTACATGCTTATTTTAGTTTTTATGTATTTTAAAATGATTAATGATATAGTTTCAATTGAAACTTTTAAACCTTGATTAATTTCTTTGATTAGGCTAATCATTTATATGAATGTCATGACCTGATTGTCCCTTTATTATTTTTCGACTCCTGATAGGTATTCTAAAACCTTTTTCGTATTTCTTTTATAATACCCTCTTTATTGAGAGATTATTAAGATATGCATCACTACTAGAATTTGCTTGTTTTCTTTTCAAAACATGAAGAAAATTTTGATTTGCATTAAAATAACTGAGGCGTTAGATTGTTTCAACCCCTTTATCTTGAGACCTACCCTACATTTAATCTTCGTTAAGCCCATAGAATCCATGAACAGCCGTTATAGGAAGCCACGTTACAAGCCTATTTTCCTCCCTACCCTATTTCTTTTTGAACTTTGCATTTTTATTCATTTTGGAGCTTTAAAGAGGGAGTTGGCAATACATGACATATTTTTGTGCACAATCATGAAATAAATTGTGGGGGAGTACCTCATGACTATTTGGGGCAGAAAGGGTTCCAAAAAATTATTCTTTGTATTTAAAAGTGTTTCCCTTGAGTTATTCGTTCTTAAAAAAACAAAAAAAATCCAAAGAGAATGAACATTGTGCTCATTTGATTTCAGAACCCTTCTTGAATAAGGGAAAAGGTGGTGATTACAACAGAATTCAACTGAGTTTGTGAAGGATACATTTTCATTGAACATTACATTGAATATAATGCAATGTTATTTAAAGGAATTAGCCTTCCTTTTTCAATCTTCAGAATTTATTTTTCACATCTGAACCTACCAACCATTAGCCATAGAGATATCTGACCCTTATCAATAAATCCCTCATGATTTTTGTAATTCAGTTTTTTTTCTAAAGTAGAGAACAAGATATCCTACAAACCTATGGATAGAGTGTATATACCTTAAATTTAGCATAAATCTGAATAAAAACATCTTGAGTGTGGAGTTTTATTTTAACTGGTAAGGTAAATCATCAAGTGGAATGCTTATTTTTGAATGGTTGATAAATGTGTTGAAAGATGATGAGAGTAGTTAGTTGAATTATATATGAGGCATGCTTTTAATATCTTAAGAATTGAAAATGTTTGTGCCTTTTAGAATTTTCCTCGTTAACTTTATCATTTGTAATTTTGATTAATTGAATGCCTTCCTTTTAAAAGTATATGCTATTTTAATAAGATGTTGAGATTTTTCTTGAGGGCAAGCAAACGACTAAGTGTAAGGGAATTTGATGCACCCGATTTGTGTATACACTTTCATATATGTTATTGAAAATAAAAACTTGTTTTTAGAAAATATCTATTGTTTCATGAATATATTCTTTGATTTTGGTGATTCTGTTTACTTTCAGGAGCTTTCTGATTAAAATACACAAATCAACGGATGTCTGTGGAAATTTTAAAAATACACGGTGTGTACTTTTTATACACGCCATGTATATCCAGATAGGGACACAGATTGAGGGAGGGAGTGCATGCCCATGTCACCAGGAAGAATCTACACACCATGTGAGGCAGCGTTAAACCCTGTGTACAACATTCTAGAAGCAGTGGTTGTCGAAAAGAGTCTACATGCCCATGTGGTCGTTGAAGGAGACACGACGTGTTCCATTCATACACGCCGTTTCGGCTATTCTAGAAGGGGTTGGTGGCCAAATTTTGATAAAATACATCATGTATGGAGGTGATACAAGACGTGTACCCTCGCCTGCCAGGCGACACTGTATTCAAAGTCAATGATGGCGTGTTAGGCCGCCTACCAGTGGAGAAAATGAAGCCCAAAGAGTGTTGACAGAAGTACATGGAATGTACTTTCTATACACGTCGTGTAATTTATATTTCAATAAATAGAGGCCTTTTCCTTCAGATTTTGGATTTCCAAACCATTGTAGGAGTGAAGAATTTCTTCTGCCTCTATTCCGGATCCACAGTGGTTCCGTAGTTCCACCATTCCATGTATCGTCACCACTCCTCGAGGCTTACACAATGAATTCATCAGGTATTGATTGTGTTTTTCCTATCATGTTTTCCATGTGTAACTAAAGCCCTTGTGTTGGGGATGTGGGTGATGAAGGATTGTATTATGTTTTACTAATTTAGATAGTTGTGTTCGTTCTTCTTAGATATTCTTACTCCTCTTAAATCATTCCTAAATATTACTGAGAATTCTGAGTCGAACCAAGGGAAGAATTCTTAGGGATATAAAAGAAGAGTAATAGTGAAAGCTTTCATGACCATTGAAAAGGTTTCATCGATTCATAAATGGAATGAACCACATTAAGAATTGAGAAACACTAACTACCGGGCCAAGGAGTCAATTTTTTCAATTCCAGATAAGAGAAACCGGACCAAGGAATCTTATGATAAAAGGAAATCTAGAATGATGAATTATCACGATCAACACAACCATTTAAGAAATCTGCATAAAAACTCCTTAATCACCACAGCACCAATCAACATTCCTTTCTGCTAAAACACCTTTAAATCATTAGTTGTTTCCTTTTAATTGTTATTCATTTTATTAAAGTAAACAAAATAGTTTCACTCAATTCAAACCAACCAATCCACTCTAAATTTTTCATGTTTCAATAAATTAATTATAAACTCAACTGAACCAACACACTGCCAAAGCTCCCCGTGGATTAACCATGAAATTAAACTATACTAAAGTTTTAAGAGTGGGTAATATCAATTTGGGGCACAGATAACATACATTAAGAGAAACGACTGACCATATAGGCGCTTGCACGCATTACTACCATAATGGAAATTCAAGGTGGTTGTGTCCAACCTGTTAAGCCACCTCAAGAAGAGAGGGTGTAATACTGCTTACAGAAGACTCATGAATCAAGAATATTATGGTTCATTCATAATTCTATCATCAATGTCTGATGTTAGTTGTGGCAGCTACATCCTGACATGGATTTTGTAACATGTAGTCTCATCTCCAAGATCCTTTCGAGGAGAAAGCGAAGCAAGATTTGAATGTGATGGTTGCACTTGGTTTGTGTAAAGGGAAAGATGATTCACAATATTTCATGCCATCCCATTTCTTATAACTTTTACACCCAATTACTCTAGTTTTGTTTAAGCATACAAACGAACGTTATAGAGTAAGCTCTTCATTACCTTTAAGGTAACATTCGCCATGTAATATGAATATTAGAGATAACACCATCTTTTATGCTTAGGGGAATTACATTGAATGGAAAGGTGAAAAGGCCTATGGAAAGTTATTCCAAAGGCACCTTAGTCATGTACTTCAAAGAAATGTGGTTGGTTAGTTAACAGAAGGTTATTTTCATCAAATAAAAAAATGAATTAATGGAAGTTTAAAAACTCAAATACAAGAAGCAATAACCCTCATCTCATTCAATATATATTCATCAAATAAAAGTATTGTTTTCTCCAATACATATAGCGTATTAATATACAATATTATTTTCACATATATGTATTGAAATACAATAACCAAAAAGAAGAAAAACATTACTAGAAGTAAAGTGTCTTCTCCAAGCAGTAGAGAAATGGTGATTCCTAAGTTAGCAGGGAGAAAAACATAACTTCTAATTCCCAATTAATTGATTCAAGATGAACATGTTGTCGAGCATAACCAAAAAATTTATCTCACATGCCCTTTTGGTCAATATGAGACATTGTTCTATGTTTTATAATGAATGTTGTTTTTGGTAACATACTCAACAAATTGTTCACTGCTACTTGAATCGATGGCAATACATGATGAATATAAAATATAAGACCTACCCAGTTGTGGCAATATGATTCTTTTTCAAGTAAAACTTAAATCAGACATCATAAATATACCAATTATGGTATTTTGGATTGACACAGCTAAAAACCTATGGTATAATTGACATCATTATTTTAGAAAAAAAAACCTTTAGAAATAAAGTCATGCCATAAATTTTTCCGATGGTAGTTCAACAAGACAGTGTGAACTATTCCAATAAAAGAAAGAGGTAAAGATACTTCGTAAGTATCATTTAAGTCATAAAGGAATAGTGAAGAATAGGTTTGGTAATAAGATACGAGTTGCTTCAGATCGGCAGGCCGACGAATATCTTGACCAAACAATCATCGATCATGATAATGTAGTGCGGAGTAATTCCTAAATACATGTTACCTTATCTACATCACTGTATTGATGTACATAAGGAGGATCGATGACAAGTCTTACATATTAACATTGATCAACAAACATGTAGCATAGAGAAATTCCTAAACGCATATGTTACACATCAAAGATATGATGTAAGATATATTAATGTTGAAACTTGCGAAAATATCCGTCATATTTCAAAATGTAATTTGAAAATAATAGCGTAGACCCCTAACCAATATGCCAACTAAAATGACAAATCGATATCATATGAGTCATAGTATGATGGAAAATCTAATATGTCATAGGACTTGTTTAGATGCAAAGAGTTTTTTAAGATTTAAACCAACCTGCATCAAGTTAAACACGTTGTGCAACTAAGTTAATTATCCTAAGAGTTTCTTAGGATACTCTCTAAATCCCTAAGATAGAAAAAGATGTAGTCATGTATTAGACCACATTTCTATACAAGGGTGCAGATCTCTATTAGAGATAGTTGGAGATGAATTTACTAGGACTTATTCAATGCTCGAGATGCACAAATGGTTGGCAAAGAGATCAAGTTCCACAAATACATGTGGAATAGGAATGTTCCAGAGACACATACTGCGTAGGAAGAATGAAACCATAGTGATGGTTTTATATTCACCGTGGTCAGTGATATATAATTCATTGAGAATAATAAAACCTACAAGTAAGTAGTATATGGCAATGAGATACGATTGAAATGATCAACTAAAATTCAATAATGGATTCCATGTATGAAATTGTAAAGGGGATTATAAATTGAATACTGCGGTGGGTATTCAAATGAAGTTATACATGGATGGTACAGGTATGGTACCAATAAGGCTCGATTGGTTATACCAAGTCGGTATGATTAAATATATTAGAATTTTACTTGTCATATCTGAACTTCGAAGATCTTTCTACTGGTCATTGGAGGTCAAGATCATTTTTTCATGGAAGGCATTTATACGATGCAACCATAAAGAGATGATGACATCAAATGATACCAATAAGGGTTGAAAGTTACTGAAATCCAATTCTGGATTAAAGTAAGCAACAAGATCTTATAGTATTCATTATAAAATAAATCTTTGCCTTTTATCAACCAAAGGTTAGTGGTAGCGCCAATGTTTTCCAAGTGATATATGATTACCAACATATGGAAAACATATTTTGATCTTACAGTTATATAAGATCAGGTTAAATGAAATTCTCCAATGATTGACTTCAAGTAGCAAACTAAGTCCTAGGGAACAGGATCCAGTGAGGTAGATCCAAAGGTTGCTTGGTCCTAGTCAATCGTACATATAGTGACATTGTATTGAATAAATACAAGTTGGAACAGTTCATGTTGCCTATGTCAAATGGCTTAATCTCTCCAGGTTAACATGTTCGGAGCATGTGTAGAGATTAAAATTGTGAATTGATACCATATGTTTTAGCGATGGATCATTCACATATTCCATATTATGTTCAATAATTAATACTGCCAGGATATAATTTATTATAAGCAGATATCAATTATTTCCAGGAGCACTACAAGTGATGCAGTCAAGACTTTCATCTTGTACATTGGTAAGTACAAATGATATGTACCTGGAATAAGGAGAGGAAGGTATACTAGTTATGGTGGGATACATACTAGTAATCCTTAGATCAATTTGATCTAGTATCGCGGTTAGTAAAAGGAGATGAGAGAGTCAAGCTCATAAAATATTGTAGTAGCCATACCTACAAATACCGAATACTTTGCAGCTTCTAAGGCAGCTAAGAAGCTGTTATAAATCACAACAATTTGTCCCATTTCTTGGATTTTCACCTAGTGAGAAAAGAATTATCTTAATTAGAATTATGATATTCTTACTAGCCAAGTTGTGAAGTTATAACAACGAAAAAATGTAATACACTCGAATATACCTTATCTTGAGAAGTTTTAATCATGTTTATGAGGTCGCATATAGCAGATATGCCACGCAGCGAAAACGTTTCTTGCCCAGCTATTAAAGCCATTACTCAGTAGAAGCATGGTATTTATCATGTGATTAGCTAACACGATTAGTTAGCAAGTTGGATCTAGTGCAAGTGGGAGTGTTGAAATAGTGGGTGCCCTAGACCCACCTATGTACTACTTTTGATTACTGTATCATGTGTACAGTTAGATATACATGATTATATCTTACCATTATAGTGCAGACTTTTCAGCGTCCACTATAATAATAGTAATGTCCAATGGTTAATTTTCGTTTCAAGAGGATGCAGTAGATCCCATGCTATAATGAGAACCTCAAGATAAAATGACATTGATCTTAAATATATGTTCTATAGTCTAGCTACATATTACTGACTGGAAATAGTAGATGTCTGACTATCATGTGTTTTGGGTCCCATAAGCATTGAGACTTCTTCTCATGAAGTTCAGACTTGGTGATATCTTGTATTGAGATCATGAGGAAAGACTCACCAATAGGAACACCACATGTTTTGGGTGTCATTGGTTGTTCCTATCTACGGAAATGTGTATGCTCTCCTGTTTTGAGACCATTACCAATGTATATCATTTAATTATGTACTTTGATTCAAGGAGAAAACAATGGCAGTAATGTCGTGGAGAGGTTGTTTGTGTTAGGGTGCATCATTAGCGGTATGTCATTGGTTGAATGGTCAAGAATGGATTTGTCACTTCCATGTTTAGGAAGTTGTATATCGCAGGCATGTTTAATCAGGATGGTGCCGCCTTCATAAGTATTTGGCCAAAGCAGTAGAAAGGCGAATCCATCTGGATAGATCAACAAATAATAAAGCAAGATAAGGACGATGACACAAGAGTGCATCCTGCTTTATGAGATTTTTAATGACAAAGATACTATAGTACACAGTCAGAGTTCGTAGGATGGTAGTCGTTGAAATGATTATCCTTATCTCTTTAGGGGTCATGACGGGTTGCTAGACCCCACTCTTGGTCTGCAAATTTTATTCACTACTATTGAGATAAGGGACTAGAGGGTCACACACAAAAACATATTCAAGAATATGAACCTATTTAGTTGAATAGGTGTATGGAAATAGTGGGCCTCGCCACGGGTTCCGAGCGTTGTCCAAGTTGTTGATCAACAAAATAATTAAATTAATTAATTAATATTCAAGTTACGAATATTTGGAATTGAATTTATTTAATGTATTTACGAGTTCAGTAAATACGAGATAATATTAATCAAAAGAATATTATTTTAATATTCAAGGTTCGCTTAATATTAAGCGGGGCAAGAGAGTCGAGTTCAAAGGCTCGATTTTATCACGTAATATATTTTATATATATTACAAGTATGTGATAAAATAAATAAATAATATTGACACACTTATAAGTCATCATAGTTATTTATTTAGAAAACATTGATATTAACGGGGGTCGGGAACCCTACTAGGTATTTATCAACATCTTTATAAATAAGAGAGGATGATCTCTCTCTTTGGTGTGCATATCACCATTCATTCATTGATGGAATGAAAACTGAGATTCTATCTCTCCTCCTGCTTCCTAGAGAGATAATATGATAATCCAAGAGCTCGGATCAAGTTCTTTATCTCTCATCGCAAGATCAATGATGTGGTGATCATTGGGACGTCAAAGATATTGTTGAATTGTTGTGCTAGAACCCAGAGTTCGACAATCGGTGTTCCCACGGATTTTGGGAGTGCGTGTGAACGATCTAGAGGGATCTTGCTTTGGATCCTTCAAGAAACGATCGCCACCGGCTAGCAGCAGTTGATCTTGCCTTCCGATTTGAAATGGGTACGTTTTCAATTTAATTTTGTGCTCTTAATAATCTACGTGAGATCCTCGGACCTCTTCGGGGCTCGGATCGTTGGCGATGATAAGAAGCGTCGTTCCGCCGACAAAAAATTTAAAATCCCCAGCCCACCGGCTTCGGCTGCGGGCCCCATGAACTTAACATTATTGTCCTAATTTACACTTCTTTTCTATATTGATTCATGTTTTGATACACTCTGAATAATGAGGGGATTGTGTCCCCACAAACGTGCCTTAGGAATTATCTTCTCTTCAGCCTCTTATTTCGTACGGGGAGGCATGATTGAGGTTATATGGACAAATTTTTTTGGGATATGCTTAGTCGCTTTAGGGGGATGATACAGAGTCGTATTAGAGAATGTTTTTCCTTTTTTTCTTACTGTTTGGATATTAGATAGGAGGCTATGATGTATCAAAATTTGGTAAAGATTTTATGTATAGGATTAACTATACCATGTACATGGGAATCCAAAATTTCTTGGGAGGGGTTATTATTATTTTGTTTTTTCCCTATTATTGTTTTTCTAATTTCACCACTTGGTGATGCACATGATTTTTTAAATTACTAGAATTGATGATATTATTAGGGGTTTCTTCTCATTGGACTATTATGGTAAGGTGGTATCATATAATTGATCATATTAATTACTTGAGGATTCATATTCCATGTATTTTTCCATACCTTATATATATTAATGTGTTCATTTCCTCTATTCCATGTGATTATTACGAGGGCCTTGATTTAATTATATATTGAATTGTACTAATGTATCTTTCATTGGTGTAATAACATGATTAATTAATGTTCTTACGTCAATCTAATTTCTTCCCAACATATAATGATGATGATGTCTTAATTTACTACTTATGAAATGTTTGATCAAAGAACCATTAGTTCTATCGGATGAGATAGTAATTGATTTGATTTATGAATGCAAAATGTAATTTAGGAATTCATTACTTCAATAAATTAGAAATTATAGTTATTTTATTAAGTTAATTATTCATTACCTGTTATATCCCAAAACCAAACATAATGGTTAGGTCATCGTTACTTGATAAACCAATTGAAATTTATATATGGTATGGGAATTAATAAATTGACAATAGTGGTCCCTTTAATAGGATTGAGAAATAAATATGCCCATAAATAATGATGAACTTAAATAAACTAATGTTTTAAAATGTAATAGTTTCCTCTAAATGGGGATTTAAATTTCAAATTAAATAGTGTTTTCTTTTATACCCTCTAATTGAAACTCTAAATACCATAACTTATAAATCATTTTCTGAGACCTTGTGTAACGCCCTGACCCCAGCTACCCAGAGTCGGTGCATTACTTTGTAACATTGGCATGATCACAAGAGAGATCAAATCTCGAAAGACCGATTGGTTTAGTAGCCTTGGAAACACTAGATACATTCATAAGTTTTACATTACATCATAAAATGAAAAACTACTACAACAACATAATCTCCATAGTCCACACTTATATCCTCTTCGGACTATCCCTGCAGGTCATTCATAAAATACTTCTTCACATCCTGGAAAATATTAAAAGATTGAAAGGGGTGAGCTCGGATGCTCAGTAAGGTTAACAATATAGCGGAATCTTTCATAAATAAACATTAACATTTAAGGCAATGTATAACTAAAACAAAAGCCTGTTAAACTTGAACTTCAACATAATATGGCAAAAGTAAAATGAGATAATGCCATTCACTTCTTCACATGGATATTCTACTGGTCGAATAATCACATGCAAAATCACTAACCACTTTCATAATGTTGGAATGCATAATGCCAGACTATCATTACCACATAGCCAAGGCCTCGTGCCAAGACTACAAATAAGACTTTGTCAAGGCCTTGTGCGAAGACACTATTTTGTCTCATGAGACCTACCGATGCATCGAGGAGCTATAGCGGGCTCCACCCGTCACATATTAAGTCCAATGCATTCCCATATGAAAAGGTTTAAACATAACATAAACATTCGTATTAAAACTAGCATACGAAATGTCAATATTTTACCATAAACTATGAATGGTATAAAAATAGCACATCCACAGTCAAACATATCACAAAACCTTCAATACAATATAGAAGTTTTGTATCATAATAAATCAACTTCAAATAAGCGTAAAATCCATCAAAGGATGTTGACATAGATGAAATCAAAACACTTTTTAGAGAAATATCTCTTTCTATTTTTGAAATCATTTAAAATCCATATAAAATAAAACATTTTCTTGAAAATATTCTTATAATCTTGTAGGGAAAGCTTTGATGATTTTATAACGGCGGAAATAACCGCACCTGCCGTATAAAAAAACATTCTTACCTTAATTCTGTCGAAAAGGTTAAAAAGGACTTTGTTTTGAAAACGACCGAAATATTCCTCTTATAAAAAGTCAAAAAAGGGTATAAATGACTTTAACCCATATTCTTGTAAATAATAAAAATGTTTTGAAATACATTTTGAAGAAACATGGATGTGGATGATAAAGAGATCATAGTAGATTATTACGTATAAACAACCTCGGATAATGAAGAGATTGTGAAATAACCCTTACCTTGTACTTTTCCTTGGATGGGGTAGGTTAACGTCATGTATAATGGTGAAATAATTGTTATTAAATTATACAAGAATCATATACATTCATATGATATCATATATGATCTTTTAACATTGCTTTGTTAACAATATCTTGGATTTATCGTTGTTTCGGGTGTTAACTTACTCGTTTTCTTTTATATGTTTTGTTACGTAAGTCGTGTTTTTCATGGATAGGTTGTATATTATTCATATCCAGAATGATATCATGTCCTTAAACATTATTTTTATATCATCAAATGATAATTATACTTGAATGGATACGACGGAGAATGAATCTCATCGCGTTCGTGGAGACGGTAGTCCGTACGTACGCACGAGCGACAATATCATTATTTTGATATTAAAATAATATATAATTGGATAGTATATCATATATAAAGAATCATTATCATGTTATATTTATTATTTACATGAATTACATATCATTATTATACCCATCTAAAAAATAATATATTGAATAACAATTACACAAGGACGTGGAGACGGTAAGCCGTACGTACGCACGTATGGTGACATGTCATTAAAATGATGGGTAGAATACTGAATATAGTTGTTCCATATTTATAATAAAATCACAGTATATAGAAGATACGGGATTTATAATTTTAGAATTGAAATAATAAACAAAGAGGGAGTGGAAGAAGAAAGAAACATGAAAGAGGGTGATGAAAATGTTACCTCTTCTTCGGGTTCTTCCTTTTGATTTGATCAAAAGGACTCCTTAGTATGGCTTTATGAATAATGTAAAGCTTCTAGGATGAAGGGAGAGAAGTTGGGAGAGTATTTGGGCAGAGGTTGGCCGAACCAAAAGGCTTGAAAGTGTGAATAAGGTGGTAGAGGTGGGGGCCTTTTATAAGAGGAGAGGAGGGGCTCTTTTGGAAAGATTGAAATGTTACATTATTACACAATGCTTTTCGGATTCTAAAGGTCCCAAACTTATATAATTCGTGGCTAAGGTGATAAGGGTTCGAAATATCCTCATCCATTAGGCTTTGGACAAGTGTAATCCTTGGATCATGCATTATCTTCTCATTTTATTTAAATCGTTAAATAATGAGGTCATCGCTGCATCATAATGATGTCATAAATAATTTAGTTTATTTAATGTCTAAAAATTATAAAAAAAATACTATGATGTAGGAAATATTTTTAGCTTTCTAATAAATATTTATAGTCAAAATTTGGACTTGTGTAACCCCACATAAAAACTGTTTTAGTAAAACAACTCATGTTTGTATCAATTTAATTTTAACATTAAATAAATATATATTAATGTCATTTTCCAACTAAAGTGGCTCCATGGGGTCCCCAAGTTGACCCATGGGTTGTCTTGGTCGTCCATGACTCATCCAATAGGAGGAGGACAAGTTTCATGCTCATCTCATATTATTAAAACATTATTTGTACCTTAAACTACACTAATTACCTCTAATCGCGATTAAGAACTTAAAAGTTACTATTCACCAAAAATTTATTTTAATCTCATTGAACCACATTTTACTTCTTAATGAAAACCATGTATGTCGGATTTTTGAAAATCAAATCACAAAAGTGGTAATATTTCATTTTAACGAAAAATAAGTTTTTAACAACCACTTAGTGGTTTCACTATTCATAAAAAATTGAAGTTTTTCAGAATAAGGCCAAAATTTCACCCTAAGCTATAATTGATATGCCGAATTCAAAAATGAAGTCCATTTTGAAATTTAAAATTTCAATAATTTTAAAAAGTGGTTATTACTATTCATAACCACTACTTTGATTAGTCGCGGTGTTTTAGAACTCAAAGTTGCGTACAATGCAAGCTATTGCATTATTGAATGAGAAGCGTATCGTGGAAGCTCGAGGGGTTACATTCTCCCCTCCTTCAATAAATTGAGTCCTCGCAATTTGAAATTTTTCTTTGAAAATAAAAGGTTGAAAAGAGAAAATACCTTTGAGGAAAACCCACATCGGAAATAAGATTAATAAAATTTAGCCTTAATAAGAGGGAAAGGGAAATGAAAAAGTCACCACCCAATTATGATCTCGATTAGGAGAACATTGGTGGCAATTAGAGACATTTAATTGGAGGAAAAACGTAAATATTTGTTGGGAGTGATTGAGGTCATCAATCACAATCAACTGTCAAATTGAGGGCCTCAAAGCCTTCAATCTATGTTGATTTAAAATATCATCAGTTCAACAAGACATAAGGTATTAGGATAACACATTTTTTTGTTTTAATATCCCTTTACTAAAGTTTAAGAATAAATTTATTCATTGAATAAGAGATAGGTATATATATATATCTTGACAATTAGAGTTTCAACCTTCAACTCATCATTCACTCAAAAAGATAATAGAACTCAAAAATATTATACTTATCCTAATTGTATAAGGTTCCAAATGTTAACACATACCATTTAGATTAGTAAAATTATTTTGTAATAACCAGGGACTTCCTGTAGGCTAGTGGTAGGAAATAAAGGCTTGTCGCACCATGATTGTGGGTTCGATTCCTGCAGCTTTGTCCGACGCGATGGGTTATGCCCACCCTACAGGTTGTCCTTTTCCTAAAACTATAGTATCATAATATTCCAAAAATAATCTTCATAAATTTTTTAACCTTAGACAATACTATCCAAAGATCAACTTAATCCACTCCAACCTTTATAGTTATCCAAAATACCTCTGTCCAGACTTTCTCTAAAAGGTCTCTTAATTCCAAAATCAATTTATCAGATTCCCCACACAATGAAAAGATTCTCTTATTGTCACATACTAAAAATATAATTACCTTCATCATATTAAAACCTTACTGAAATCAACAAGTACTGCAGTACAATCCTTATATATATATCACATTATTCTAATAACCAGAATATAATCCATGAGTCCAAAAGCACCAATACATTAGTTATTCTGCTTCAACTGTAGTAACAACATAAGATTGTCCATGATCCCTTGGCCTTTCCTGAGGTAAGTTTCCCTGACGCTTAGGACATTCATTTGCATAATTCCCCATTTCCCTACAATTGTAGCATTCAACTTTGACAGCCTCTTTCTTTCCCTTGCAATCACGAGCCTGGTGACCCTTTTCTCCACATTTATAACAAACTCCCATTCCTTTTAGGCACGTACCAGGGTGATTCTTCCCACAATTATCACATAATGGAAAATCCTTCTTTCCCTTTCTCCCTTTATCTGTCTCTTGTTCCACCGTTCTCTTCTTCTCTTGCTTTAATTTGTTGTCATAAGACATAGAGAATTCCTTTTCTATCTTGATAGCACACGAGACAATATCTTGGTATAATGAGAAGGATTGTGATACTAAAGATCGACGGAGAAATGTTTTTAACCCATCAAAGAAACGATCAATCTTACTCCTTGGGTTACGTATATAATCGGCAGCATGCCTCGCTAACCTTATAAAGTTAGCCTCATACTTTGCGACATTCTCATCCTCCTTCTTCCTCAGACTCAGAAATTGCCTTTCCATATCTGCTCGATGGTCACGATGAAAGTATTTTTCTAAGAAAAGATCTTTGAACTCCCTCCATTCCATATTCGATACGTCATCATCTTCCTTTGTGTTTTGAATCAGCGACCACCACTGATCGGCATCTCCAGTGAGGCAATAAACTGCCATGAAAACCTTCTCCCTTTCACTACTCCCCAAGGCATGGAATATTTTCTCTAAGGAATTTATCCATTGCTCAGCTACTATAGGATTTGTACTTCCATTGAAGGTTGGTGGTTGTTGCCTCATGAAACGGTCTAGCATTGATCCTCCATGTTGCAGATCAGGGTGCTCCATACGAGTAAGGTTATTATTCATAACGTGAGTGAGTTGTCCCAGTATGGTAATAAGTTGATCAGCACCAGTCGTATCTCCAGATCCACAATAATTATCTTGAGCAGGAGGGAAATCCCTACATGGAGTGCGTGCATTGATACGGTTTCCATTTCTTCCACTAGGCGCCATTTCTAAACAATGGCATAAACTAGATTAGTTTATGAATCAAAATACATAATTCCATACTTGTAAAACACTTTACATAAATTGAACTATTTATGGATATAATCCATAATCATAAAAATGTTTTCTTTGAGGAAGTATATACTCATTAACCCTTCATAATGATTTGTAAAGAAAATGATAATTATCCAAAGCAAATCCCCCGGGAGTGTCGTAACCAAGAGTGCAGCAAGGCCCGTTGTCGTGCACCAGTTCCCGTTCGAGTCTAGCTCAAAGCGGTGTTTTCGGGTTTTACCCCTAGGTACATCTGTGCCAGAGCCGCCTCTACCTGCTCGTATCCAGACAGGGATGTATTGCTCGGAAAACTCACAACATCTCTACAATACCAAAATTATAGGAAGTTCTTCTATACTAATCCTCAAAGTCTATCTTCGGGATATGTGCTCTAATCAGAATTTATCTAAATCTAGCTTCCAAGGTTAGTACTAAACTGCCTCTGATACCAACTGTAACGCCCCGACCCCAGCTACCCAGAGTTGGTGCATTACTTTGTAACATTGGCATGATCACAAGAGAGATCAAATCTCGAAATACCGATTGGTTTAGTAGCCTTGGAAACACTAGATACATTCATAAGTTTTACATTACATCATAAAATGAAAAACTACTACAACAACATAATCTCCATAATCCACACTTCTATCCTCTTCGGACTATCCTTGCAGGTCATTCATAAAATACTTCTTCACATCCTGGAAAATATTAAAACATTGAAAGGGGTGAGCTCGGATGCTCAGTAAGGTTAACAATATAGCGGAAGCTTTCATAAATAAACATTAACATTTAAGGCAATGTATAACTAAAACAAAAGCCTTTTAAACTTGAACTTCAACATAATATGGCAAAATTAAAATGAGATAATGCCATTCACTTCTTCACATGGATATTCTACTGGTCGAATAATCACATGCAAAATCACTAACCACTTTCATAATGTTGGAATGCATAATGCCAGACTATCATAACCACATAGCCAAGGCCTCGTGCCAAGACTACAAATTAGATTTTGTCAAGGCCTTGTGCCAAGACACTAGTTTGTCTCATGAGACCTACCGATGCATCGAGAAGCTATAGCGGGCTCCACCCGTCACATATTAAGTTCAATGCATTCCCATATGAAAAGTTTTAAACATAACATAAACATTCGTGTTAAAACTAGCATACGAAATGTCAATATTTTACCATAAACTATGAATGGTATAAAAATAGCAAATCCACAGTCAAACATATCACAAAACCTTCAATACAATATAGAAGTTTTGTATCATAATAAATCAACTTCAAATAAGCGTAAAATCCATCAAAGGATGTTGACATAGATGAAATCAAAACACTTTTTAGAGAAATATCTCTTTCTATTTTTGAAATCATTTAAGAGCCATATAAAATAAAACATTTTCTTGAAAATATTCTTATAAGCTTGTAGGGAAAGCTTTGATGATTTTATAACGGCGGAAATAACCTCACCTGCCGTATAAAAAAACATTCTTACCTTAATTCTGTCGAAAAGCATAAAAAGGACTTTGTTTTGAAAACGACGGAAAGATTCCTCTTATAAATAGTCAAAAAAGGGTATAAATGACTTTAACACATATTCTGGTAAATAAAAAAAATGTTTTGAAATACATTTTGAAGAAACATGGATGTGGATGATAAAGAGATCCTAGTAGATTATTATGAATAAACAACCTCGGATAATGAAGAGATTGTGAAATAACCCTTACCTTGTACTTTTCCTTGGTTGGAATAGGTTAACCTCCTGTATAATGGTGAAATAATTGTTATTAAATTATAAAAGAATCATATACATTAATATGATATCATATATGATCTTTTAACATTGCTTTGTTAACAATATCTTGGATTTATCGTTGTTTCGGGTGTTAACTTACTCATTTTCTTTTATATGTTTTGTTACGTAAGTCGTGTTTTTCATGGATAGGTTTTATATTATTCATATCCAGAATTATATCATGTCCTTAAACATTATTTTTAAATCATCAAATCATAATTATACATGAATGGATACGACGGAGAATGAATCTCATCGCGTTCGTGGAGACGGTAGTCCGTACGTACGCACGAGCGACAATATCATTATTTTGATATTAAAATAATATATAATTGGATAGTATATCATATATACAGAATCATTATCATGTTATATTTATTATTTACATGAATTACATATCATTATTATACCCATCTAAATAATAATATATTGAATAACAATTACACCACGACGTGGAGACGGTAAGCCGTACGTACGCACGTATGGTGACATGTCATTCAAATGATGGGTAGAATACTGAATACGGTTGTTAAATATTTATAATAACATCACAGTATATAGAAGATACTGGATTTATAATTTTAGAATTGAAATAATAAACAAAGAGGGAGTGGAAGAAGAAAGAAACTTGAAAGAGGGTGATGAAAATGTTACCTCTTCTTCGGGTTCTTCCTTTTGATTTGATCAAAAGGACTCCGTAGGATGGCTTTATGACTAATGTAAAGCTTCTAGGATGAAGGGAGAGAAGTTGGGAGAGTATTTGGGCAGAGGTTGGCCGAACCAAAAGGCTTGAAAGTGTGAATAAGGTGGTAGAGGTGGGGGCCTTTTATAAGAGGAGAGGAGGGGCTCTTTTAGAAAGATTGAAATGTTACATTATTACACAATGCTTTTTGGATTCTAAAGGTCCCACACTTATATAATTCGTGGCTAAGGTGATAAGGGTTCGAAATCTCCTCATCCAATAGGCTTTGGACAAGTGTAAGCCTTGTTTCATGCATTATCTTCTCATTTTATTTAAATCGTTAAATAATGAGGTCATCGCTACATCATAATGATGTCATAAATAATTTAATTTATTTAATGTCTAAAAATAATATAAAAAAATACTATGATGTAGGAAATCTTTTTAGATTTCTAATAAATATTTATAGTCAAAATTTGGACTTGTGTAACCCCACATAAAAACTGTTTTAGTAAAACAACTCATGTTTGTATCAATTTAATTTTAACATTAAATAAATATATATTAATGTCATTTTCCAACTAAAGTGTCTCCATGGGGTCCCCAAGTTGACCCATGGGTTGTCTTGGTTGGCCATGACTCATCCAATAGGAGTAGGACAAGTTTCATGCTCATCTCATATTATTAAAACATTATTTGTACATTAAACTACACTAATTACCTCTAATCGCGATTAAGAACTTAAAAGTTACTATTCACCAAAAATTTATTTTAATCTCATTGAACCAAATTTTACTTCTTAATTACAACCATGTATGTAGGATTTTTGAAAATCAAATCACAAAAGTGGTAATATTTCATTTTAACGAAAAATCAGTTTTTAACAACCACTTAGTGGTTTCACTATTCATCAAAAATTGATGTTTTTCAGAATAAGGCCAAAATTTCACCCTAAGCTATAATTGTTATTCCGAATTAAAAAATGATGTCTATTTTACAAAATTCCAAACATATAAGTTTCATTAATTAATTTTATAATTAATTCCCGCTGTTACAACAAATAGCGTGTTTTTTAAGAAACAATTTATATCAAAAGATTGGCAATTGTTTATGTCCATTTTCAATGTTAAATTAATTCTAATGACCACCATTGGATAAAATGGTAAAAATATATTCTAATTATACTTTAAAACCACTAAATAGTATAATTTATCACAATAAATTATTTTTATTAAAAAAGTTGTTTTAAGTATTTTTCACTATTCATAAAAAAATTGGAAGTTCTCAGAAAGTTACAAAAAATTCAACTTAGGATAATTTCGATATTACGAATTCAAAAATGAAGTCCATTTTGAAATTTAAAATTTCTATAATTTTAAAAAGCGGTTATTACTATTCATAACGGCTACTTTGATTAGTCGCGGTGTTTTAGAACTCAAAGTTGCGTACAATGCAAGCTATTGCATTATTGAATGAGAAGCATATCGGGGAAGCTCGGGGTGTTACACCTTGAGCCTATCCTGATCTTTGAAGTGGGTAGTAGGCCGGATCTCCTATGATTATTTCTGATATTTTTATCCACTAAGACCATGATCTATAAAATGGAAGAGTGATGTGACATGTTCTTAAGAATGCCTCATGTATTTCCCATCATGTTATCAATTTTCTTATCTACTGTTAAAACTTTTCTAGGGTGTATATTTGGATATTATTGAGAAATGCCTCTGAATATTCCTTGAGTTTAATTCTAGTTATGTTGTGATGACCATGCAGTAAAGGTGGTGGGACTAGATCTATTGGTATAACATCTTATATTTATTCCTGTGGTGCCCCTATTGTTATTCCACTGGTCACTGATTCTCATGTAAATGATAGTTTCTTCAGCATCAAACAAATTTTATCAGGAGCTTCATGTCCTACCACATCTATATAAGAACAAGAAAAATAATTCCAAAAACACTATACTCCCAAATTTTGTAGGGAATGAAGTAATTTGGAAATAATTGTTTCGATAGAGGCCATGATTTATATCTCCAAGAACATGAAGATACCTCTAAAGTGGAGGCTAAACTTGCCACATATATGCTTGATGTCTCTTCCTAGTGTTAGGGGTATGTAATCACTCAGGTTGGTGGAAATAATTTTATTCTGTATTTGGGAATTTAGACAACCTTATATGATTTCTTCAATCCACATAGGCTAAGACTACACCACACCATAGATTTTATGAATCATTGGTAGGTTTCGATGTCATTGATGGAGTACTCAGATGGTTTACCCAAGCTTCAGTTTTTTTCATTATAAATGACCAGTGATTAGATGATGACTATGAGATAGTTTGAGGATGAGATTTTGTATGACATTCAAACATAGGTGAAAATGTTCTTGTTAACCATAGTTTCTAAGATAGTCAACCAAGCCCTCATCATAGAGAGAAACAATAGGGAATCCATTAATGTGACTCAGGGAAGATCATCTTTGAGTTAATGAGATGGTTTGTCTAGTGGAAGGAAGGGGCGTTTTGAGTTTCATTTTGGGGAACTATCAGCCAGAGGAAATGAAAGAATATCTATATAGTGTGACAACAATATGGTAGGGCATGTAATTATAATCTCAATGTATGAAAAACCATACTAAATTTTGAGCGTGATGATCGATGTGTCCCCTACAATGATTCTTGTTGAGCATTCCCTCTTGTACCCAGTGATATGGGATCTGTACCGACACCAATTAAAAATTCAAGATCATTATATCCACACAATGAATAGAGTTGGTATAATTATGACTGATCATGAAGAGGAGGTTTACATGGCCGAGGTAGTCAAGCATCTTAGGTTCATCCCCAACAAAGAGTCCATTCCTAGTTTAGCTAAGTCACAACTCAATTCCTTGGATTGGGAAATATTTATGTAGGAAAACCTAACCATGGGGAGAGGATTCACAAGAATTATATAGTATGGAGTATTATTCTAGTGTCCTATAATTTATTTTCTTCTTTATTTGATACAATTTCATCACAATATTTTATACATATGACACTTCGTGTGAGTCTAGGCCTAATGATGGATTACTATTGCAGTGTTATGACACTCAATACATCCTTATGAGTTCCTTTAGAGAGTGTGTGATAGTTGAAGGACATTCCCCTTGAGGTATCTAAGTACCATTTTAAATTTAATTTCATTATCCTTGATATGATCATATTTGAAATCATACTTGTAATGGACTAGTTAGTGCCATTTCTGGCATATAATGAATGTTATCGTCTAAGGATTTCTTTTACCTCATCAAAATACAGTTAATATATTCATATGAAAAAATTGAATATCCAATAAATTCAAGCTAGATCAAAGCTTCATGGGCTGGGATGAGTGACAACCCAAATGGATAATCTCTTTAGGAGAGATTAGGGTATTTTCCATCTAGAGTTACCTCACAAGGTTTACTAGGATAGGGACATAGTCATTGATTATTACTATATATTAAATTATATGAAATAGGTGGAGTCAAACACAAATTTTTTTCTAGGAGTGGAACCATTTTCCATTCCTCCACCAATAAATGACCCCTACAGAGCTGTAAGAAAACATGAAATATTTAGAAGACTTAAAGTAAAATGGTTTCATATGACCAGAAACATCACCCTGCAGTCCACATATCCTTTTCCAAAAATGGAAAATAGTAACCTTGGGATATTATTAGACTACCATCAATTAAATAAGAATATGGTAAAGATCTGGAATTAAATGTCTCATATAGACGACATATTCATCCATCTCCAAGGAGCGGCCCTTTTCTCTAAGCTCAATATTTTGTATGGATACCATCTAGTGCATTTGACACCATCATACATAACAATTACTATATTCCAAGGAAGTTTATCACTATATGAGTATCTCTTTACGTCGTTTAGACTTTTGAACATGCTGACTATTTTAATGGATTCGATGAACCTATTTCTCCACCAATAACTGAATTCATTTTTGGTAGTCTTAATAGACAAAATGTTTGTATATTGATGCCTCAAAAATGACCATGATACCCCCTAGAGGTCATCATGAATACTGTTAGAGAGAATCACCAATATGATATGATAATAAAATAAAATAAATTATTGATAAGGTTCACTTCATGGGTCATATTATTTCATATGAAGGAGTGTCTATTGTTCCATTGATGGTGAGAATCATAGTCTCTAGTGAGTATCCCAATAACATGTTTATTTGTACACAGTTTTGTAGGGATGGATGGATATTATTGGAAAATTTATAATCATTTCTCAAGCCTATAATCCCCTCTTATGTGATTGAAAAAGATGGGTTTGAAATTCATATGGTCAAAAGCTTGTGAGTTAGCCATTCTAAAGATAAAGGGGAGACTAACTTCTATGCCAACCTAGATTATGTGGGATCCTAAAAGAAGCTATATTTTATACATTAATTTTTATTGGATATGGATAGGAATGGTTTTGATGTAGTGAGATTGGGTTGTAGTGTATAGTTCCCTCCAATTGAGACCTCATGAATAGAATTACCCTATACATGACATCAAACTAGTAGTAATGGTTCATGCCTTATATTTTGGGGTAATTATATTTTGGGTGAGTGGTTCATTTCTTAAATAGAAATAAAAGTCTAAAATACAAATCCAATAAGTGTGAATTGAATCATAGGTAACATTGGTGGGTATAATACCTACTTTAATTTGACATTGATCATTCTTATACACATAGGAAGCATAATGTAGTTGTTGATTCCCTAAGATTAATGATTCAGAAAGAAGACATTTAAGAAGAATTAGTGCCCATAAATTGATGTCTCTATTCTCTTAGAGTCATCTAGAGGTTATGGAGTGTCATGAGAAACCAATTTTTGTAGTCTTAACAGTGGCCTACTCCTTTTTAGAACTAGTGTGGATGAGAATTCATTTAGGTCCTTGGGACCTCGTCATTATGGAGAGCGTCTTAGCTGATAAATGACAACATACCTGTATTGTTTATGAGAATGAGATATTTGTTTTATGTGGATATATCTGGGTTCCTTTTGACAAATGGGAAGAGTAGATAAGGGATTCTCACACCTATGTTTCGGTGCTTCACCCTGGTCTTACCAAGACGTACCAATACATACATCGTTAGTATTGGTGACACTATATGAAGATGAAGATTACATGACTCATCATGGGGTGATCCATCATTTAATAGGTGATGGAAGAGCACCAATGACCTATTGGACTTCTACAACATCTATCCATTCCATAGTGTAAATGTAATTATGAAACCATGGATGTCATGACATGATTGCTGAAATCCCCTCAAGGAAATGATGTGGTGAGGTGATCATATACCGGTTGACCAATGTCAAATAATTTCTGAAAAATATAGATACATATTCAACTGATGTGATTAGAAGGCATTGTATTTAGGGTATAGTGCACCTTCATGGTGTTCCCCAATCTAGCATGTTACACTGGGATGCCCATATTATATAAAAATTATATTAGAGGTTGTAGAAGGAACTATTTTTATAGGTTCACATATGTACATAATATTATCAATAAAGTAACGGTGTATCCATACGTATTAGACTGGTGTTAGAAATATTTTTTTAACATAATTCCATGATTTTAGAGGTATCTATGAATGACTTGTACCTATCATTGAGTATTCATAAATTGGAAACTATTTATAAACGATTAATATGGCTCAACTTGAAACCCATTATGGAGGTTTGTTCAATTCACACCTATGATGGATAGAAAAAATTGAGGTAGAATTAATTGGTCGTTGTCTCATTCAGATGACAATAGAGAAATTTCAACTTATTTGGAAGTATATAAATATAGATTATTTCCTATAGAAACCATATACCAATCATATTCATCAACATATGGAGTTTGATGTGGGCCATTGGTTCATTTAAAAGTATCACCAATATAGGATTATAAATAGATTCTGAGACAGGGAATTTTATTTCCTCTTTATATCAGGCATTTCAACATTATAGAGAGAGTTGGTTCGACATCTTATTATTTATTATTACCTCCGAGGTACCATGAAATGGATGAAATATTCCCCATATCATAGATTCACATGTATCATACAGAACCATCTCAGACATATTATCTTGAGGATATTGAGATTGAGAAAGATTTATCCTCTTAGGATCATTTGATGCAAATAATTGATCGGATTATGAATTCTCTCCAAGGTATGTTAGATCTATAAGTCCAAGTGTCGTGGATGAATGAACATTCATAGGAAGAGATAATGAAATATGAATTATATATATATATTCTAATGTTCACAACTTTTATCATATGATACTTTACTACCCATGGAAGGGTAGTTCTACAAAAAGTTGTTTTAAGTAGTTTACTTTGCAACATCCCAAAATTTGTTGAGGCAAAAACACTTAATATACTATTAAAAATGTCTCATGTTATCTTAATATTATTCTATAATGTATATGGGGTTGTTTGGGAGAGTTTGGGGATCATTTGGTGTCAAGAGATCTAGAATTGTGGTAGGAGGACTAAAACACAATTTTCCCACAGTTTTCACTATTTGTGTGCCTCAACCATGTGGGGATCTAGTGAAGAACAAGAGGATACATGGTTTTTATGCAACCATGTGATATATTCCACAATCCCATTCGGTGTTTTAAAAATATCTTATATATACATTAAAAAGTTACTATGCGTGGTTAGTCTAACCTTGACCCAATCCAATGCTAGGGGGTTTCATGGTTAGTGGTTTCAGAAATTCATCACAGGGTTTGGAAAACTGGGCAGTCAAACTATGAGACATCTTATATAAGTGGAAATTTACAATTTTGACCCTGATTTTTTATAACACATTTTCTCATCTTTTCTTTATTCTCTACAGACCCCCATTTCCTTCTTCCTCATTGTGCTCTCTGTCCTCCATAGTTAGGGATTTTTATTGATCCTTTATCTAATCTTCATTTTCATCGTCGTCTGGTATAGTGGATTGCACTCTATAATCTCTCCACTCCTATTATTTCTTTTTATATTATTTCTTCCCATATTATGTTGCAAGTTGGTGTGATCCCTTTTCCCCTATTTTCAGTTCATATATCTATACTTATTTGTTTCCCATTCAGGATCGATTCAAGGGACATCCATGGACAAGGAGAGTTATGTGGTAGTAAAGTATGTTTTTTGAGTTTTTCTCTAAATTCTAGATGAATTTATATAATGAGTTGTTGTCCCATCCTCTAAAAATATCAAAATGTGAATAAAACATTATTAATAAATTAATTTGAATAGTTTTTTGTGACCTTTACAGTTCTAGCTAGTGGAGAATAAAATCAATGGTTATTCAATCAGACTTATGCCACCCCATTGGGTGTTGCATCCCTTACAGGAATAATTTTTCTTTTTATATAAATAGTGAAATAACTTTTAAGATGTTTCTCCCTTATAATAATTTTTTAGTATGTGAAATGAATTAGGAAATATATTTGGACATGAGTCAAGAAATATTCTTAATTCCTTAGTTGAATTTCATGAAATATATTTTTAAACAAGAATAATATGTAAAAAATGTAACACCAACATAAATGGTATAAAACATGATAGATAATACATAACTCATATCGAAGACAATGAATTTATTTGGGTCATTATTGGATACATTAGATGGGATCATAATTTTTTATAATTACAACTTATCATGGATTTTGGATACATACCTTATAATTAGTGATAAAGGTTCCTTACGGTTGTCCCCAGGTATGGGATTAGTGGCATGATGTTTATACAATTCTATGAGTGATACTCTTTACCATATATGAGACACCAGGGATAGGCTTAGATGGTTTTAATTACACCCCGCGGAGAGTGATGTATGGGTTTTTTTATTTCTTCCATCAGGGATGGATTTTCTGGTGACATGAATTTATATGGAACCAAATTTATTCATGGGATTCCTATTATGGATCACCATTGATGGGATTGGGATTCCACTTATAATATCAAAATATGCCTCATATTTAAATTCCATGAATGTATAATTGATCTCAATGAACATGATCCCCATGAAAACTCACATGCTTGGGTTCAGTCCACTCATGATGATTATTTGACGATGACCCTTAATGAACCATTTCATACATTATTGAATCACCGTTTCATATAGACCATTGGTATAAGATGAATCAAGTAGTGTGCTCAGGTAACCCATGTGGACTATGAAACAATGTATTAATTCATTTATTTCCTTGAATTTTGTTGTTGTTGACACACTATTAATTTTATATAAATGTTCTAGATTTTTATAGACAGAATTGGTGGTTACCTAGTGAGTATATCACACTCCCTTATAGGGAAGATTTTTGTATCTGAGTAGGTATCTTTGTTGCAGGTTTAGATATTGAGAAGCATCTATATTCTGATGCTTAATTCTTGGTACTATGATGGAGAATAGGGGGAAGAATAACGAGCCTATGTTCATGATTATAGTAGTAGAATATTTTTCCCATTTGTATTTTTTATTATCTTTTGGAATATTAATGTTTCCACTATATCATGTGTACTACATTTTTATAGATATATGACATGGTTATCCCTATCATTTTTTATCTATTAATTATTCCAATTATGAATGTTTTTTATAATTTCATTATTTAATGTTCTTATTTCCACTATATGTATATATTTATTATCACATATATTCACATTGAATAATAAGGTAATATCCTCCCCGTATACACACCTTTGGTCACCACTACTAGTCAAAATCTTATAACCGGCAATGGGCATCATTTAATGGATTCTGAGGATGAAAACTACGTTTCAATTAATCTATGTTTTTTATAGATAAAAATTATGTATTAATGATGTGATGAATATTAATATTTGAACTAATATACATTCTTGATAATATTTTTTAAATCAATTTTGTTAATATTCCCAAAAATTAATTTATTGGTATTTATGAAAAAGATAACATAAAATTTTTAAAAAAATTTAAATTATATTTTCGACCAAGATAATATTATATATTATTAAATGTAAACGAGTTTAAAATATGGGTAATTTTATATTTTTTAGTAACATTATGTACCCTTAATATCAAAAAACCCCTTATTATAGCAATAATCATTAAAATGGATAATTAGAGGATAAAACTAAGACATAATGGGTAAAATATCATTTAAACATGTCTGACTTTTATTGGATTATAGGGTTTCAATTTATTATAAAAATATATTTAAAATATATTAATTTGGTTCCACATGAACATGAAATTAAATTCATATTAATATATTAATTTATGTAATTATATTGGATCCCCACTAATCTCTTATATATGGACTACAACCCACCTCTCTTGCTCAATATTCATGAGACAATTAGATCAAAAAATATCTACCCAAATCACATCCAAAAAATCTTCACCACTTCATGTTGATTATTATCTAACCAAAATACCAACATAGAAGTATGGTGTATGAAAAATGAGATTCTTCAATGAGGAGGAAATCATAAAATTCATGAATTTTCATTTTATATCTTCTCCTACCACATTCAAATATAAATTATCCATTAAAATATAAAAAAATCAGTATGTCCCACATATTTTTATGTTTGTAAGTTAATGTGAAAACAATATTCATCTATTTTTCCTACAAATAAGAAACAAAACCATCGTAAATGCATAAGTGGGGACTATAATATCACTAACCAGAGTATTTTGTTTCTCATCAACTCATTTCATGGAGGGTTATTGTGATTTAATTAATTTATATATAATATATTCATGAAATATTTTTTATTATTTAAATATAATATATTATTTATATTCATTATTTTCCAACCATTAAAAATGTTTTCATCACATGTGTGTACGTATGGACTATTGTCTACTGAAATCGATCTTCATCATTTTTCAATACCACCTATCAGGGATGGTCATGGGGGTTTATTTAATAAATATGTTATAATTTTATAATATTTTAATAAATTTTTGTATAATAATTTATTTTTAATCTTTATTTATCATCCAATGAAAAATAAATTCATCCCTCAAATGTACATGCAGACTACCTCCTCGCAAACCATTGTATTTTATTGTGACAACTATTCATGGATGGATAATAAATTTTATTTATTGTATAAAAAAGATAATTATTTCATGGATATTATTCTTGAGATAATTTTACCCTAAAAAATATTACCCTATATTTCTTCAGAAAAACATATTTCAATTTTCAATAAGATTTCCCCAAAACAACCATTATGGTATAAACTCATTTTGTATATAAAAATTTGATTAAAATAAATAATATAAAAGGTTTAATGTTAATAAAATATTACAATAAATTTTTTATATACAACTAAATAATCAATATAATCTATATATATTGGATTAAAAAGATATAAAAATCTATTTGGGACTTGGGGTAAGGGGTTTCTTAATTCATTTACATTCATGGATTTATATTGCTACATCATTAACTATATTGTTCCATGATTTTGTTAAAATTCATCCTTGATTATATTATCTATATTTTCACTTTTTTACATGGTTTTATATTTATTACACATAATAACATTATTGACTAATTTTCACATAAATTATACTGTCAATATAATAATTATTCGGATCATTATTATTTATTATGTGACGTATATTGTATTGTTCACCATCATCATTTTATAATGTAGATATTCTGATTACTGATATATAATATAATTAATGAATGTTTTATAATTATATTTACTATTCCTTTGAGGTTCTCATATCCATCATATTATGATTCAAATGTTATAAAATTTTCAAGTGTTTCTATGGTGTCATTTTTAATTATTTTTGTCATAATTCATATTATGAACCATGGTTTATTCTATATTGTTTACATATTTCCAAATTATTTTTCCACATATTTTTTCATGGAAATTATGTGTTTTATATAATCCTATGATGTTACTTCATTGGAGTTATTTTTTATTCAATGATTTCAAATGATGAAAGAGATTATCTTATCCAACTTCTATTATTGGGATTTCTTTAATTTATTCAATTATATTTCATTTTATGTTGTAGATAATTAATATTTAAATAAAAAAGCATTAATTGTTTTATACTATATTTATATTAGGTACCTTTTTTATTTTCTTTATTTTATAGGTTTTTTGGATTTATAAAACAGTAAATGGTTTTGTAGTAAAGTCATTACTTTAATGGCCTTAAATACGTTTTTTCTAAAATCATCGTTCATGTTATTTATATTGTTCTAGGAATATTCATTTCTAAAAATTAAGATATTTTTCATAATCGATTACCTTCTTTTAAATGATTTTAATGGAAATTTTCTAAATGTTTTCTATATGGGTTACATTTGACTCTTTTTACAAATGATTGAATAGAATGTATATTTTGAACATTTATGACATAAATAGATTATTACATCATTATATCTATTTTTTAATCTCAAATTAAAATATTAACTATTTATTTTAAAGATAATTTTATAATTATTTATGGTGTTTTTTATATTTAAATGTATAGAAATTTTTATGATTTTCCTTTACTTTACAAGGAGCATTTTAAATGTTATTTTAATGGTATTTTAATAAATTTCAATATACTATAATGATTCCAATTATTCCTTAGGGATGTAGTCTTATGATACCATTCCCTTGTTTTATCTAAATGAATTATGATTATTTTTAATGATATTTTCCAGGAAATAAATTATTTCCCCTATATTAATCTAGCTAACAGAGAATAGTGGTAGTTTTCAATTGATTTATACTAAAAATATTAATATTTTAATTATTTTTCATTTTATAGTACATATTCATATATATAGACGATTTATGTGTAGTTATGACATAAAACAGGAATGGGTGGTTATATTATAAAAAAAGGTTGGGTGGGAACATTAAATTCCTCCAATTCATTTCATAAAGAGATAAATTTAACTATTTTATATTACTCATATGATATATTATAGTTAATTATTGTAAATTAATTTTATGATATGTTTGAGATAACAAAATATGAATATCTCTTAATAGATGAAAAAGATAACTTTTTTAAGACACTCAAAATATAATTTTTGAATTTTCTTATTTTTTGATTCCACAAATAATGATTGATGTTCATTGTTGCCTTCACCGTTTTTTATGGTTGCAATAAGTTATAATACTTATATTATTTGTGGATTATTTATGCATATATCATGGGTTTCTATTCATATATATATATATCATATAATATTAAATATTTATGTCATTCCTCAATATTTATTTTCATGGTATTAAAGTGTAAGAATTTACATATGTTATGATCCTATTCATTGAATTTTTTATCATTCACTTATACATATATCCATCTCATTAAACCTAATGAATTTTTCATACTTATTTTTTCCTTTATTGTTATTTTTTATCACATTGTTATAATTATTTTACGCATGTTATAATCAAATATATTAGGTAAGATATTTCTAGAAGTGTTACATATGGGAGATGTTTAGGACATGATGTGGAATAAATAAATCCATATGTAGTGGGGAAAGGTCCCACATATATACATGGGTGTTATTTTGTTACCATGTTTCCTAATTCTCTAAAATAATAAACCTAAAATTTCAATGGGTATATAAGAGATCCAATATTTACTTTTGATATTTCAATAATGGATAGTTAAAATTGGGTCACATTAAATGGAGAAATATCTAGAATGAAATTAATAAGATTGCAACAATATATCTGGGAGAGTGGGTTTGTGGTTGATATATTTTCAACTAGTGTTGGGTTCATATAGATTTTTATATATGGATTCTATAATGTGAGGTTAAATTAAGAGTTGTATATACAATCATGATTTTAAAATTAAATGTTTGATCACATGTTCCAAGGAAAACCCCCCTTTTCAAATTCTAACTAATTATATATTATGGTTATTTATGTTATTTTTATTATTTTTTATTGTGTTGTGTAATATGTGACCATCAGGTTCAAGAGGAAGTATTAATTTGGTAGAAAACTATAATTTTTTGGTGATTTAAAATGAATTTAATAAATTAATATTCGAGGATAAAATGTTCTTATTATGGTTATTTTTAATATATAGTTATTTATTTATGGAATTATTTAACATGAACTATGGTTGTTATTATTGAATTTTAGAAAATATTATATTAAATAAAAAAATGATGATTTATTAATTTTGGGTATTATCTTATCCTATGTATTCTATTTTGTTTTCGTAATGACATGAGAAATATATTTTCATTGTTTCATAGATATCATGATCTTTTAGGGATTAGTTTTAATGATTTAGGAATGATAAATGTTCATCTTGGATATTAATTTTAATGATTTATATTATGTGTTTACTAATTGATACATGAAACCAAATGATGAAGTTTTGTGTGTATATTTCGTGAAATTATGTAAATATATTTCCCCATGTTCTCTATCATAATAATAAAATTATTCCACAATATTAAATAAATGATCTTGAAGATGAAAATTATCTAATTAATTAATATCATTTATGATGATCAATTTTATTTTTAGTCCCTTTTTTTCTATGGTATTATGGTCACTGAGTTTCTATGTATAAATAAATATCTTATTACCAATGTCCTCTATCACTATAAAAAAATATTTGGATATTAGCTATATACTCAATGTTAAAATTTTCACCTCCCTTGGATTTTGTACTATTCAGAAACCTAATTATGTGTTATTCATAAAAAAAATTGAATTTTAAAATTTCTTAATTTTCAAAAGTATTTTTCATTACACCTTTTAACGATGTGGGTTTTCGAGAAATTAATATTAAAATATTAGACAACTAAATTACTGATATCAATATAATATTTGAAGGAAACTATTTATTAATTTGATGGAGAATGTAAAACCCTAATATTTCGTAAAT
The DNA here is from genome assembly GCA_963277665.1 of Viscum album. Classification (NCBI taxonomy): domain Eukaryota; kingdom Viridiplantae; phylum Streptophyta; class Magnoliopsida; order Santalales; family Viscaceae; genus Viscum; species Viscum album. The sequence continues at coordinate 1,983,373,596 of OY728138.1, read as the reverse complement.
AATATTATGTTTTATAGTGTATACTACTTGTAACATTGAGATTAAATTACAATAGAATATTTTTTTAAACATACCTATAATAACATACTCATTGAAATTGTATGTAAAAATAGGGGAAAATAATTTTGATATATATACATATATATACATATATTGGGATAGATTGAAAGTGTATTAATAATTAAAAATTATCAAATAATTTTTTTAGTAATTTCATTTTATAATTTAATATTGAATATTATTAAAAAAATTATTTATTTTTTGAAAAAAATTTACCAAAAATTTCTAACACATTTAAGTATTTATTTTTATAAAGAATATTTCATTTTTAAATTCATCATATAAAATTTATCTTTTGGTCAAATTTTTGGATTTTCCAAACAAATGTTAATTTTTCAATAAATGGATTTTGATTATTTTTAATGAGACTGTTCGGGAACTAAATTATTTCCCTATGTTAATCTAGATAACATGGAATAATGGTAGTTTTTAAGAGTTTTATATTAAAAAGATTAATATTTTAATTATTTTTCATTTTATAGTATATATACACATATATATAGATGATTGAGGTGTAGCTATGATAGAATCCAGGAATAGGTGGTTAGGTTATAAAAAAGGTTGGGTTGGAAAATTAAATCCCTACAAATCATTTCATAAAGAAATAAATTTAACTATTGTATATTACTCATATGATATATTATAGTTAATTATTTTAAGTTACTTTTATGATATGTTAGAGTTCATTAAATATGAGTATATCTTAAGATATGAAAAAATATAACATTTTTAAGTCACTCAAAATATAATTTTGGAATTTTTTTATTTTGTGATTCCATAATTAATGATTGATGTTCATTGTTACCTTCACAGTTTTTTATGGTTGCAATAAGTTCTATTACTTCCATTATTCATTGATTATTTGTTCATAGATCATAATTTTTTATTCATATATATCTCATCTTATATTAAATATTTATGTCATTCCACATTATATATTTTCATGGTATTAAAGTGTATGAATTGTCATAAGATATGATCCCATTTATTGAATTTGTTCTCATACAATTATACATATATTCTTATAATTAAATATAATTAATTTATCATACCTATTTTTTCATTTATTGAGTTTTTTTATAACATTGTTATAATTATTTTACCCATATTATATTGAAATATATTAGGTAAGATATTTCTAGAAGTGATACATATGGGTGATGTTGAGGACTTAATGTGGAATAAATAAATCTATATGTAGTGGTTAAAGGTCCCACATAAATACATGTTTGTTATTTCATAACCATGTTTCCTAATTCTATAAAATAATAAACCTAAAATTTTAAAGGGTATGTAAGAGATCCAATATTTACATTTGATATTTTAATTATGGATAGTTTAAATTTGGTCACATTAATTTGAGTAATATCTAGAATGTAATTGTCATGTTTGTAATAATATATCTAGGAGAGTGGCTTTGTGGTTGATATATTTTCTACTAGTGTCAGGTTCATATAGCTTTTTATATCCGAATTCTTTAATGTGAGGTTAAATTAACAGTTATAGATACAATCATGATTTTAAAATTAAATGTTTGATCACATGTTCCATGGAAAACCCCCCTTTTATAATTTCAACTAATTATATATTATGGTTATTTATGTTATTTTATAGGATGTTTTATTGTGTTGAGGAATATGCTACCATCAGGTTCGAGATGGAGGATTAATTTTGAAGAAAACTATTATTTTATGGTGATTTAAAATGATTATAATGAAATAACTTTTGAGGTTGAAATATTATTAGTATGTTTATTTTTAATATATTGTTAATTATTTATGGAATTACTCAACCTGACATGTGGTAATTATAATTGAATTTTACAGAATGTTATATTAAATCTAAATATGATGATTTTTTATTTTGGGTATTATCTTATCCTAAATATTCTATTTTTTTTAGTAATGACATCATAAAGATATTTTCATTGTTTTATAGATATCATGATCTTTTAGAGATTAATTTCAATGACTTATGAATGATAATTGTTCATATTGAATATTAATTTTAATGATTTATATTATGTGTTAACTAATTGAAACATGAAACAAAATGATGATGTTTTGTGTGTGGATTTTGTGAAATTATGTAAATATATTTCCCCATGTTCTCTATCATAATTGTAAAAGTGTCCCTCAAAATTAGATAAATGATCTTGGAAATATAAATTATTTAATTTATTAATATCATTTAGGATGATCGATTTTATTTTTAATTAATTTTTTGTCTATGGTATTGTAGTCACTATCTTTCTAAGTGTCATTCTCTATCTCATTATCAATGTTCTCTGTCACTATAAAAAAATATTTGGATATTATATATATACTCAATGTAAAAATTTTCACCTCCCTTGGATATTGTACTATTCATGAACCTAATTATGTGTTATTCATGAGAAAATGGAATTTTACATTTTCCTATGTTTCAAAAGTATGTTTTTAATAAACCATTTAACAATGTTGGTTTTTGAAAAAGTAATATTCAAATATTAGAGAACTAAATTACCGATATCAATATAATATTCAAAGGAAACTATTTATTAATTTTATGGAGAATGTAAAACCCTAATATTTTGTAAATAATATTATGTTTTATAGTGTATACGACATGTAACATTGATCATAAATTACTATAGAATATTTTTTATTTAAACATACCTATTATAACATACTCATTGAATTTGTATGTATGAATAGGAAAAAAATAATTTATATTTATATATATATATTGGGATAGATTGAAAGTATATTAATAATTAAAAATTATCAAATATGTTTTTAGTAATGTCATTTTATATTTTAAAAATAAATTTTAATTAAAAAATTATGTATTTTTTTAACAAATATTATCAATATTTTCTAACATATTTAAGAATTTAATTTTATTAAGAATATATCATTTTTTTAAAATCATCATATAAAAATTATCTTTGTGTGAAATTTTTGGATTTTCAAAAGATATATTAATTTTTCAAAAAATAGTTAGAATGCTTATTTCTTTACAACTGCCTTTTATTTTCATTTAAAACTCTATTTATTCGTTTAATTTTAAAATAGCATAACATAAATATTCTTATATTATATATTATATAAATAATTAAAAATAAATATTCATTATAAATATTTTTGGTATATGTTTATTGTTTAGGTTAAAACATACTCTTATCTTAAAAACGATTTTTCATTGTGTTTTCTTCATTTATATTAAAATTAATGTATACCTATTCAATAAAATTAATCATTAAAATTGGTTCCTTAATTTGAATCAAGAGTGTAAATTTTCTATATATATGTCACTTTTATTTTTTCTCATTGTTATTAGTAACAATAGTAAATATTTTCACCTTGCTAAGTTTAAATTAAATAAATATGAACAAAAATAATATGAAATGTTAAAAAACTAATCTATACATTATATTTAATCTACTTTATGGGTTTTTTCTTCCATCCCCATAAAAGATTCAAAATCAAGGATATAATGGGAAATTTTTCATAGAGAATTAATAATATATGACTTTCAGAAAATATAAATTAATAAATTTTACTCTCTTACTTTTAATTTCTACAGAAACAATTTATAGGATAAAAACAACATAAGTTTAGTTATTAATGTTCATTTGAAATATAAAAGATTTTATATCATGATAAATTTTTATAAATTTTTATTAATGAAATAATTTCCATAAATTCTAATGTAAAGCCAACATGGTTCTATTTAAAGCTATATAAAAATAAACTAAATAACTTTAAAAAACTCAAAATATAATGTTGTTTTCTTGGATTAAAGTGTTCCACAGAATTTTAAGATAAATATAACATATTAAATGTGTGTTAATGTTTTGAACTTTAATTATATTGTAATAATACTTTTTTCATTGTCAAATAATGTGAATAGTTCTTAAAATAAAATTAGTATTATTTTATGTCAAATTATACTTTATAAAATTATTTAAAAACTATAAAAATAGTCAAATAAGATAATTATGATTATAAATGGTCTAAAATATCATCCTATGTCAATTTTTGAATCCATTTTACCTTATTTGTGAGATTACAATACTTCAATGTTTAAAATTCCATTACTATAGTTAAGGTTAAAATTTGATTTCCAATTAGTTAATCTAAAAGGGAAGGTCTAATTTGATATTTAATCATATGAAAATTCGGTTGGGATATTATGAAAAATCAATATACACCTTATGTTATAATACATTCCATTTGAACCATTTTACTTGAGTTTGACACATATTATTTTATGTAACTCTATATACATTCAAAAATGGACAACATTGATTTTCTTTAATAAACATCATTTTATTAAATAATTTAAAATTAATGAAAATAATTTTTTTATATAATAAAATGGGTAACCGCTTAAAAACTGTCCCATTTTCAATTTATTGTTAACTTTTATTTTTATATAAACATTTATAATCATTTAAAAAGTAAAAAACATTGTGGTTTTTTTAATTTCCAAAATGGGAAATGGGGTTTTAAATAGTAGATAAGGTTGAAATAATGACATAAACATATCATAAATTATTTGATGAAATTATTTATACTCATAAATCCGATATATTTTAAATATATTAATTTTTATCCCCAAAAACCTAAAAATAAATTTATATCAATTTAATGCTTTATTTAATTCCAAGAGTACCCATCTCCTCACTTATAAAAGGGCGCCTCACTCATATATTCGACACACACGCTGAACCATATATATACATATAAAACTACCAAATTATATCATAAACACCAATATCCATGATTTAGAGGTGTAGGTATTATTAAAATACCATTCTAGGTTTCCTTAATAAGGGATTTAATTATGTTTTATAGAAGAAGATGTTATGTTCATTACCAACACTTTCAAATTTCACTATTATTGTACATAAAATAAATATAATGTAACTATATTAAAATAATAAATAAAATGTAATAAATATAATAAAAATTCCTTATGGATATTTTGCATCTATTTTATAGAAAAAAAATTACCCTATAAAAAGTGAAATAATCTATCATATGTATATAAGGATTACCATATTCACATAGTAGTGAAATTGGTTTTTCATCACTATTTTATTTTTATTTATATGAAGATGTATATATATTTTTAATTAATATTTATAATTTTAATAAAAGACTTTTTCTTATTGAATTATAATATCATATGTCTCTTCTTACCTTCCTATGTTTTGGAAAATGATAATGTCACTCATGGGTACATTCGGACCACTATATCAACGAAGCAATTCAATAAATTTTATATTTATTTTCATCGGGAATTGTAATGAGGATAGATTTAATTAATATATATTATATATAAATTAAAACATAATTATTATTTAATGAATAATTATCATTGACCTTTCTTTTTTCCCATATTTCAAGAAATTAAAACATCGTTCATTGGTACGTACACACTACCCTCTCCATGATCTGTGTAATTAATTTTTTCATTGTCTAACTATTATAGGTGACAATAAATATAAACATAATTAATATGAATGATATTTATATCATACATAAAATTATTTATAGGATGCAACCATGATGAAAGTACATGGATCGAAATTACCAATTTGAAATTCTCTTAAAAATGAAATAGTTAACACATATAAATTATGATTTTAGTGAGTAAATACTAATAAATTGCTATTGAAATGATATAAGTGAATAATATTTTACATTATAAGTATAAAAATTATTCTATTATATAATTATAATAAATATTATTTTTCTATATATGTGGTTTGAGAACCTTTGAATAAAATATTTCATAAGGTAAGGGCTGATCATCTCAAATTGTATTCTTTGGGAATATGTTATTTTATCCAGCTATCATCATTTATAAGGTCTATATAAAACATTTTTTCCAATTATATAATGAAAATATTTATGATAATGAAATAAAATGTAACATTAAATTAATTATTTCATTGGTCTTGTTAAACAAAATTTAACAATATGGTATGAGATTTATGTTTTAATATAATTTTAATTGGGATTTATTCTATTTGAATTTCCATTAAATGATATTATATGATATTTTCCTAATAAATCACTTTAATTTACTTCTAATATAGTTATTTATTGTGAATATAATTTTTTCCATTTATTTTCCTCACTTAATATTCTAAAGACAAAAAAAATTAATGAAAAAAATAAATTATTTATCTCTATGGTCAAAAATAATTTTCCTTCCATAATTTTGTTTTATAAAAAATATAACGAAAACATATTAATATTATTCTATAATTGTTTAATTTCATTTTGACACATTTTTGGCTTGTTATGAAATGGTTTAAAAGGAATATTCGTTTCATTTACTTGATGAGGTAATTTTTTCTTTTCAAAAAAACTATGAAAGGAAATATTATTCAAATATACATTAAAAGAACATAATTTCCCAAACTTATGACAATAAATGATTTTAATATTTCCATAAATTTTTTCAAGTTTGGTTTTAAGTAATTTTTCACTTAATATTTGTGAATTATTCAATTTTTAAAGTGTAATTTAAAATTGAAAAGGGTATTTTCAATAAGAAATATTATGATGATATTTAAAATTAATTTTTCATCTATGATCACATCCATTGTTGGTACATAGGATTTACTAGATTTATTATTCAATTATACAATCATTCTGATTTATTTGGATGGTTTATAGTTATAATGATGAAAAAATGACGAATTCCATTTTCTTTTCCATTGGTTATATTATAATGATTATTTTTTTGATCTTTTGGAATAAATTCAAATAGATTTAAGATTATGTGATGGGTAGGGATATAACAACATATCCCTCTAATGAATTGAGTAAATATGAATGTTTATGATCTTAAAGGGTACTGGGGAGGTTATTAAAATAAAAAAAATGAGTATACAAAGAAGGATACGCAAGCCTAAAAATGACAATACAAGGGAGTATGTCCCAGGTTTAATTCTAGTACAATGGATGTTATTCCAAGACTAATATTTAATGAATATATTACAAGGTAGCCCTGATATAATATTTTTATGATTATGATCATGAAAAATATTATGTCACACGTTTATTATAAGGCCCCAGCCTTAAACCTTACTTAATCTTGAGTTATTACAAGATTACACATTGAGGATCTTTTCAGGTTTAGAGTTTTAGAGAATTAGATCATAAAACTTGCATTACATTCCACATATAAACAAAGTGGTTACATAAAGATAGTATTCTTCATTCCCATCAATGGAAACATATTTAAAATAAAACCTGGATTATTTCTTGACACTTCCTTGACACTATCATCATATCATGTACCTTTCCCTTGACTTGTGAAAAAAATTTCAAAAAAACTTGGGATGAGCATAAAAAGCTTAGTAAGGGATATAAAAATATGGAAAGGAAACATGGGTACATATATACATAAGAATGAAATCATACTTTACCCATAAAACATATGCACTTCAACATACCTCATCAAATCATGAATAAATCATAGAAATCATAATACATAAAGGTAACTTGAGGCATTCATAACACCCTTACGTAGGGAGTAACCCTCTTGGTTACATTTGGAATACCCATCACAGTATATTCCCTAAATCTCTTCGGAGAAACCTCAATGTTTCACTCCTTCGCGTTACCCAATGCATTGGAGAGCTATATCGGGCTCACCCACCCTTAGTTTATCACGGAACCACCCGTCTTCGTAATAATGCCCAAGAACCACAACATAATCGTGTCACATAAAACATGCATAAAGGAAACATAACATTTCCACCTTTCAATCACAAAATATCAATACAACACCTTGATATAAAAACATTATGAAAACCATTTTCAATACCAAAGTAAAACATGGTATTTATTTTTCTTAAAAAAAGGTATGGCTTGTAGAGGAAGCTGAAACTCAAATAACGGTCACGGCGGCGGAGAAGTCGTTGTCGCCGCAAACGTACGACAAAACATTCCCTTTTGTCATTTATTAAAACGCTTTGTATAAAACAGATTCCGTTTGGATAAACGTAAAAGTCAACAGGGTTTATACACCTTATAAAAAAAGGTTGTGTATAAAACAAAATATGCCTCAATGAAAGGAGATTGAGACAAAGTCCCATACCTCGGGTCCGACTTGACTTGATCGTTCTTTAATGTCCTGAATAATAAACTTGAGTTAATTTCTACTTGCTTAAGAACCTTTTTCAAGTTCATTATTCCTTTTATATCACTTATTACCATGTCATTAACACTATGTAATTATTTAAGTTAATAACGGTCATTTTAACGATCATTGGTACTTGAGTCAAAAATAAACCCTTTATAATTACAAGTTTTTCATGTATCCATTATATCCAGAATGGTATTCATGATGTAGATATCATATATGTCATATATATCCAGTACATGCATGCTTTTAAAATATTACATAATCATTTAGAGGTAAGAAATGAAATGCACCGTTCATGGAGACGGTAAGCCGTACGTACGCATGAACGCTACTTTCATTTCTATTTCATATTTTATAGAATAGAATCATAATGATATAAAGGTATATTATACTTCCAGTATAATATCATATATAATATCATAGTTCCATCCTTTATATGTCCCACATATGGTATTTAACGAATCAAATCACTTTGAGGGGGCGGTAGTCCGCACCTCCTTAAATGAAGATATCGCGTTTACCCATAATGGAAACCATAATGGTATATCCAAAATAAAAAATACAGAAGCTTAAGGAAAACATAAAAATATTATATATCATATATAAATATATTTACATCTTAATTTCCACCTTTGAAGGTGTTAAAAGAATGTTGAACAATCATCGTTTCGGGAGGCATAAATTCGCCATCCACGGAAACAGTATGTTCGTTAACCATTAGATGTAGGTGTGTGTAAGTGTAGATCTAATCCTTATTATAACAACATCCTAGTATATTGAGGATACTGTAGTTGTTACAGAAGAAAATAATTAAAAGAGTTTAGGGGGTTGGAGAAGAAAAATAAAACAAAAGGACTCAAAAGAAGACATTACCTTAAAATCGGGTAACTCCCTTTGGTTTGAGCTCAAAGGCTTCCTTGGAAAGACTTCTGCCAAAATTGAGGCTTCAAGGAGTAATAGAGGGAAATGGAGAGACAAAATGGGTAGGGTTTGACCGAGCCAAAGGGTTTGGGAGTGTGGTTAAGGAGGTAGAGGTGGGGGCCTTTTATAAGAGGAGAGGAGGGGCACTCTTGGAAAGTAAAGATACGTTACTTTATTTTAAAATGAGTTTTGGATTAAAAAGGGCCCACATTGATATAATTCTAGGATAAGGTGATAAGGGTTTGAAATCCACTCATCCAATTGGTTTTGGCCATGTGTAGGTTTTAGATTTTACATTATCTTTCCATTTTATTTAAATCGTTAAATAATGAGGTCATCGCTGCATCATCATGATGTCATAAATTATTTAATTTATTTAATGTCTAAAAATTATAAAAAAATACTATGATATAGGAAATCTTTTTATATTTCTAATGAATATTTATAGTCAAAAATATGACTTGTATAACCCCATGTAATTTGTTTTAGTAAAATAACTCATGTTTGTGTCATTTTTACTTTAATATTAAATAAAAAGTTATTTATGTCATTTCCCAACCAAAGTAGCTCCATAGGGTCCCCAAGTTGACCCATGGCTTTTCTTGGTCGGCCATGACACAAACAAGGAGGGTAGGACATGTGTAAATCTCATATAATATTATTTAAACATTATTTTTACCATAAACTACACTAATTACCACTAATCGCGATTAAAAACATAAAAGTTACTATTCACCAAAAAATTAATTCAATCTCATTGAGCCACATTTTACTTCTTAATGACAACCATGTATGTCAGATTTTTGAAATTCAAAACACAATTATGGCAAAATTTCATTTAAACGGAAAAATAAGTTTTTATAAGTACAACTTAGTGGTTTCACTATTCATAAAAAATTAATGTTTTTCAGAAAATTACCAAAAATTCACCCTAAGCTATATTTGATATTCCGAATTCAAAAATGATGTCTATTTTACAAAATTCAAATCATATAAGTTACATTAATTAATTTAATAATTAATTCCCGCTGTCATGACAAATAGCCGGTTTTTTTGAAACAATATCTATGAAAAGATTGACACTAGTTTAAGTCCAATTTCAAAGGGAAATTGATTCCAATGACCACCATTGGATTAAATGGTAAAAGTATATTGTAATTTCACTTTAAAACCAATTCAAAAGATAATATAATCATATAAATAAATTAGATTAAAAAGAGATTTTGAATTAAAATACAACATTTTATAATATTCATTAAAAAATGAACATTGTCAGAAAAATACCAAAAATTCACACAAAGTAAATTTTGATGTCCCAATCATAAAGAATAAGTTTATTTTGACAAACATAGCTTATAAAATTGTGAAAAGATATATTAAAAATGGTTTTCCATCAAAAGGAAATAAAACAATCCTTTAAAAAATATTAGTGTATTCCATGCTTAAGATTGGATTTATTTTCATTTTAAGCCTTTAAAACACTATCTAATTCATTAATAGACATAGATAAAAATATCTATTATTCATTACATACTTGGGATGTTACATCCTTCTCCCCTTTATAAAATTGCTTCCCCGCAATTTATTTACTTATCAAATAAATGGGGGTACTTATCCCACATTGCATTTTCAGATTCCCATGTTGCCTCTTCCATCATGTTGTTTTTCCACAAAACCTTTACCTGCTTAATCACCTTATTCCGTAACACTTGCTCCATGTGGCCAAGAATCTGGACCGGTTGTTCCTCATAAGATAGGTTCTCTTCCAGCTAAACTACCTCTGGACTCAAAACATGAGATGGATCTGGCATATACTTTCTCAACATTGAAACGTGAAAAAAATTGTGTACCTGAGATAAACTCGGAGGTAAAGCCACCCGGTATGCAACTGATCCAACTCTCTCCATAATTTCATATGTTCCAATGAACCTTGGACTCAACTTTCCTTTCTTACCGAATCACATCACACTTTTCCATGGTGATACTTTGAGAAAAACATGATCACCTTCCTCAAAAGAGAGATCCTTCCTCCTGTTGTCCGCATAACTCTTCTGCCTGCTCTAAGCTGTTCTCATGTGTTTCTGAATCAGCTGAACTTTTTCTGCCATCTCTTCTACCAATTCTGGTTCCATCTACTTCCTTTCACCCACTTCATCCTAGAAAGCTTGAGTTCGACACCGCTTCCCATATAATGCCTGAAATGGTACCATCTGTATACTGAAATGAAAACTGTTATTATATGAAAATTCAACCAAAGAAAGATATTGGTCCCAACTTCCCTGATAATCCATAGAGAAAGAACGTAGCATATCCTCCAAGGTCTGAATTGTTCATTCCGACTGCCCATCTGATTGAGGATGAAAAGCTGTACTAAAATTTAATTCAGTACCCAACGACTTCTGAAGGCCTTTCCAAAAGTTAAAAGTGAACGTGGGATCACGATCAGATACAATGGAGAGGGGAACTCAATGTAACCTGACTATCTCTTTAAGATACAAACGGAAAAGTTGATCTAGGGAAAAAGTATCTCGTATAGCAAGGAAATGAGCAGATTTGGTCAAGCAATCAACAATAACCCAGATTGCATTATTACCTCGAGATGTCTTCGGTAATCCCACAAAAAATCCATGGATATATTCTCCCATTTCCACTCTAGCACTGGTAAAGGATGAAGCATCCCTTTCGGTAACTTCCGCTCTTCTTTAACCTGTTGACTTTTCAAACACTTCATAGTAAAATCAGCAATATCTCTTTTCATTCCATCCCACCAGTAATACTCCCGCAGATCTCTGTACATCTTAGTACTGCCAGACTGAACTGAAAACAGAGAATTATGAGCTTCACATAACAACTCTCTCTTCAACTGTGAATCACAAGGCAAACACAATCTCTTCCCAAATCTCAAAACACAATCATTATCAATGTTGAATTCAGGCAACTTACCTTTCTGAACCAGCTCTACCTTTTTCTGCAACTCACTGTCTTGCTTCTGTGCTTGCTTGATTCTATCTGATAGAGATGATCTCACTAATACCTGAAACAAAACAGAAGAAATTCCTGCACTAACAACTTTTATGCCAAAGTTCATCACATTCTTAACCAAAGGATCACATTCCAAACTCAACATTGCTAATGAAGCATTACTTTTTCGACTCAACGCATCAGCCACTTTATTTGCTTTTCCCGGATGGTAATGAATTGTACAATCAAAATCCTTGATTAATTCTAGCAATCTCCTTTGTCTCATGATCAATTATTTCTGAGTGAATATATACTTTAAACTTTTGGGATCAGTATATATTTCACACTTTACTCCATACAAATGATGCCTCCAAATTTTTAAAGCAAAAACAACAACATCTAATTCCAAATCATGTGTAGGGTAATTTACCTCATGAGTTTTCAACTGTCGTGAAGCATAAGCAATTACCTGATCATTCTGCATTAGGACGCAACCAAGTCCTTTCAATGAAGAATCACAGTAGATAACAAACTCACCATTCCTAGAAGGTAGTGCCAAAACTAGAGCATTCACCAATCTTCTTTTCAATTCCTGAAAACAATCATCACATTCTTTTGACCAGATAAACTTTACACCCTTCCGAGTTAGCTTAGTCATTGGACTAGATAACCTTGAAAAATTTCAAAAAAACCTTTGGTAATAGCCTGCCAAACCAAGGAAGCTACGAATCTCAGTTACATTTGTGGGTCTTGGCCAGTCTTCCACAACGTTTTTTTGCAGGATCAACGGTTATGCCATTTTTTGAAACAATGTGACCAAGGAAAGAAATTTGTTGCAACCAAAACTCACACTTGCTGAATTTCCCATATAATTTCTTTTATTTTAAGGTTTTCAAAATAACCCTTAAATGTCTTTCATGCTCCTCTTTACTTTTAGAAAACACCAAAATATCATCAATAAACACAACCACGATTTATCACCTGAGTCAACTGAGCCATCACTGCAAAAAACTGTTCAATTCTAATTCTGACCATCTCAGGATACTGATTTGAAAGGTCATTTCCCTCTGTATGCCTTCCCAGAAAAGCGGTTCTGTTTCCTCTATTAAAACCCATTTTTAACAAACATGTCTTAGATGAAGCAACATGGTAATCTTAAAATTCTATATCTTTTAAAAAAATATTTTTTGATAATCATTTAATATAATTCTAACTCCTAAAGTTGTCTAAACAGACCTCTGATACCAACTATAAGGCCCCAGCCTTAAACCTTACTTAATCTTGAGTTATTACAAGATTACACATTGAGGATCTTTTCGGGTTTAGAGTTTTAGAGAATTAGATCATAAAACTTGTATTACATTCCACATATAAAAAAAGTGGTTACATAAAGATAGTATTCTTCATTCCCATCAATGGAAACATATTTAAAATAAAACATGGATTATTTCTTGACACTTCCTTGACACTATCATCATATCATGTACCTTTCCCTTGACCTGTGAAAAACATTTGAAAAAAACTTGGGATGAGCATAAAAAGATCAGTAAGGGATATAAAAATATGGAAAGGAAACATGGGTACATATATACCAAAGAATGAAATCATACTTTACCCATAAAACATATGCACTTCAACATACCTCAAAAAATCATGAATAAATCATAGAAATCAAAAGACATAAAGGTAACTTGAGGCATTCATAACATCCTTACGTAGGGAGTAACCCTCTTGGTTACGTTTGGAATACCCATCACAGTATATTCCCTAAATCTCTTCAGAGAGACCTTAAAGTTTCACTCCTTCACGTTACCAAATGCATTGGAGAGCTATATCAGGCTCACCCACCCTTAGTTTATCATGGAACCACCCGTCTTCATAATAATTCCCAAGAACCACAACATAATCGTATCACATAAAACATGCATAAAGGAAACATAAAATTTCCACCTTTCAATCACAAAATATCAATACAACACATTGATATAAAAACATTATGAAAACAATTTTCAATACCAAAGTAAAACATGGTATTTATTTTTCTTAAAAAAGGTATGGCTTGTAGAGGAAGCCGAAACTCAAATAACGGTCACGGCGGCGGAGAAGTCGTTGTCGCCGCATACGTACGACAAAACATTCCCTTTTGTCGTTTAGTAAAACGCTTCATATAAAAAAGATTCCTTTTGGATAAACGTAAAAGTCAAAGGGGTTTATACACCGTATAAAATAAGGTTGTGTATAAAACAAAATATGCCTCAATGAAAGGAGATTGAGACAAAGTCCCATACCTCGGGTCCGACTTGACTCGATCGTTCTTAAATGTACTGAATAATAAACTTGAGTTAATTTATACTTTCTTAAGAACCTTTTTCAAGTTCATTATTCCTTTTATTTCACTTATTACCATGTCATGAACACTATGTAATTATTTAAGTTAATAACAATCATTTTAACGATCATTGGTACTTGAGTCAAAAATAGACCCTTTATAATTACAAGTTGTTCATGTATCTATTATATCCAGAATGGTATTCAAGATGTAGATATCATATATGTCATATATATCCAGTACATGCATGCATTTATAATATTACATAATCATTTAGAGGTAAGAAATGAAATGCAACATTCATGGAGACGGTAAGCCGTACGTACGCATGAACGCTACTTTCATTTATATTTCATATTTTATAGAGTGGAATCATAATGATATAATGGTATATTATAATTCCAGTATAATATCATATATAATATCTTAGTTCCATCCTTTATACGTCCCACATATGGTATTTAACGAATCAAATCACTTTGAGGGGGTGGTAGTCCGCACTTCCTTAAATGAAGATATCGCGTTTACCCATAATGGAAACCATAAAGGTATACCCAAAATGAAAAATACATAAGATTAAGGAAAACATAAACATATTATATATCATATATAAATATAGTGACATTGTTTCCCTCGGAATTCGGGGATGACCTCCTGGATTGGAGATTCAAACGTTCTGATCGGTTTCTAACGGGTTTGTTCGTAGAACCGGAAACATCCAATGATTCCATATCCATTTGGACCTACTCTCCAAAGGTGGGCGCTCATTATCTTGTGAACTGACGAGGCTTAGGAATTTGCATTGGTCGAGAGGATGGGAGGTCGGACTCATCACACCTTTTTGAGGGGAATTATTGTTTATTCCGGGACTCTCTTTATAGATTTAAGTTATGTTCGTGAATCCTTATTACATTACCAATTATAAAATGAGCTTTTCTTTTAGTTTTGGCAATCAATGATTAAATATGTAAGAAATTTAGAGAATATTTTATATGTATTCGTGGTTCTTCATAAATAGAGAATCATCTATATCTATTTAGAGATTCTTGGTCAATGGTAACCTTCAAAACATTTATATAAAAGTCTCCTGGTCATTATAATAACCAGGCTGGTTTTAAAGCCACTCAGTGGGGCACTTGAAGTTTATTTTCATTCATAAGGACAATGAATTATTTCAAAGTTGGGATCGAACCCATAGATGGGATACCTACGTATCCTTTGTTTTGGAAAAGGAATCAGACCCCACGTAGTTCGAGTGGTGAATATGATGTTTATGATTGATGGCTCAAAGAAGGATGTCACAATTACATTTACACTCTAAGCTCACGTGAGTCATGCTCGGTGTGAGAAACAAGAGGTATTGGTAAAAAAATAGACAATTGTGCCATGAAAGATGCAATCATAAGAAATAATGTGGGACTTATGTATGTATGACTACCCAGATAAATGAAGTTTAGGATTTACTTTAGGAAGAAAACCCAGGAACATGGTCCATAAAGGTATATGTTCTTTATGGATATTTGAATACTCTAACTTGGGACTTATTCCTGAAAAGGAAACCCAAATTAGGAGAGGATTGATAATTGGGTTTTACTCCTGAGAAGGAATCCCAGATTAAATGTAAATTAGGACTGGTTAAAGAGAATTTAAGGGACTTGGGGCTTACTCTTGAAAAGGAATCCCAAGACTTATGACTGGGACTTATTCCTAAAATGGATGCCCAGGTTAAGGATTAAGGCTTTGGGCTTACTCCTGAGGAGGATGCCCATATTTGAGTTTGGTGCTTACTCCTAAGAAGGATGCCCATATTTGAGTTTGGGGCTTACTCCTAAGAAGGATGCCCAAAATTAGAGGGACTTGTGGCTTACTCCTAAGAAGGATGCCAAATATTATGGGACTTGGGGCTTACTCCTAAGAAGGATGCCCAAAATTAAGGGACTTGGGGCTTACTCCTAAGAAGGATGCCCAAAATTTAGAGGACTCGGGGCTTACTCCTAAGAAGGATGCCCAAAATTTATGACTGGGACATATTCCTGAAAAGGAGACCCAGGTTAAGGATTTCTCTCATCTTAAAGGATGAGGTTGAATGAATGAACTCTCCATATTTAGTGACAAAAAGATATTTACATCACTAGCTTTTAAGAGATATTTCACTGAATTCCTTTCAGATAAGGAAGTCAAATCAAGAAATCATGCCATAAATGGCTTTGAAGAGTGTCTTGAAGACTGAATCTTGAAAAGGAAAGGTGTAATGGCTTAAGAGGGGTGAAATGGGAAAGAAAGGCACCCAAAAAGGAAGGGGCACGCAAGTCTTGGAAGGCGCGCAAGTATTGAAAGGGAACGGAAGTATTGGTCGCGCAGGTATACATGCGCGACATATGTTGTACTTGCGTGATGGTCAACAAGAATTGAAATACTTAAGCAACTCTTTATTAAAGCCTTTAGAATCATCTTGAGGTTCTTCCAGAAAAGGGACGCGCATGTTAAATCGAAGGAGTAAGGCGACGCGCAAGTGTTACTGCTTCCCTTAAGGGTTGGCCACTCAGGCGTGCAAGTGTTGATGAGTTTCAACACCTAGGCCTTCCTCCCTCTCTTTAGATCTTCCGTTCTAGGTATGAAATTACCTTATAAGTGTTTCAGAAGCCTTGAGAAGAGACTTGGGCATCGGGAGCTTCAATCCGAGTTTCTGGAAAAAGATCCTCTCGAATGGGGGGCCCACAGGGTCTATTTATAGGTAGGAGAAGACCCTGGGCGGTTATCAGGCAGTTATCACTTTGGTCGCGCAAGTCACTTGCGCGACCAAGTGCGTCGTGCAATTGGACTTGCACGACAGTGATATAACTTGCGCGGTGCAGTTTCTGTTGATCCTTTGTTCATGCCTTTGTCGATTTTTGATATTTTCTTCAAAGGTTGAATCAGTTTGAGCTCAGATATTCCCCTTTTCCGATTTTTAGATTCTGTGATGAATGGAGTGTCAACAAAAGTCCCCCCTCAGAGTTGGATCCGGAGAGAAATGAGGATTTGACTCTGAGGAAATCGAATCCATCCAAAGGAAAAGGGGGTGCGCATGTCTTAAGGGTATAGAGGGCGGCACACAAGTATTCTTCGTGCAGGCCTTAAGCGCACTGGGTACGACAAGCAGATAGGCTTCCTGGCCAATAAATACACAACTTCTGGCCGTGTATAACATCTGATCCTGAATTTCTCGAGCTCTCGTCGCGCAAGTCTTCCTCACCGCGCAAGTCTCTTTTTCCACTGTTTCCTCGCTGTCGCGCTACTCTCAAGGTAACAGGGCTTGCACGGTGATACATGCATGATAGAAACTTGCGCGGAACATGTAACACATGCGTGACATCTCCATACTTGCGCGCCTTAATGCCTTAGCCATTTTTTTGAATTCTTTCAAAATTTTTGTGAAAAATTAATTCATTTATAATTTAACTTATTCAACTCTGTGTGCAGAATTAATGGCTCTTAGTCCCGGATTAATTGATGAACTGGCTAGTAAGCGGATAGATGATATGATGGATATCATTGGCCCTGATTATTATACTGTCAAAGATAGTACTCTTCCAAATTTGGCTAAGTATCTGAAGAAATATCATCTCAACTTTCCTCATTGCACTTATCTACCTTTTTATGGCTATGGTCATCTACAAGAAGTCATTATTCCAGAAGTAAAGAATTATCTTCCACTTTCGTGGTTTCAGAATAATACCAACTTTGCTTCAGCAAATATCTCAGGTGGAGGAGTATTTCGAACTGCTGGAACAGTGGAGGAGGCCTATATGATGCATCATAGCCCTTGCACACCAGATTTGATTAAACATACACCTGAGCTTCAACCACATTGTCATCCTTCGATCTTCCGAAATGCTCAGATGGATCAATCCAAAGGCTGGAAGAAAAGTTGGGACTTCCGTCCTGGGGGAGGTGTGAAGCCAACTTGGATGTGGGCATACTGGGTGCGACTGACCTTCATAGAGTTTATCGAGGATCTGAAGAGAGCTGCAATATATGAGGCTGTCTGGGTTGGGCAAACATATGTTTATAGACATGATATCTTCGTGCCAGAGATACTCAGCCACTGGAGCCCAACAACTAATTATTTCCATTTGACTCATGGAGAAGTAGGTATCAGTTTGTGGGATGTCCACAAGATCTCAGGTGCTCCAATTTTGGGCGATATGTATGATGAATTCATTCCTCCCAAGATGACTTGGAATGATTCAAAGAAGACTCCTACTTTAGCTTGAGAATTATTTAAGATCTTCCACAGGCTCATGAGTTCAGAGACCTCATTAACTCATTTTAGAAAAGATATTCATCCAGAAGAAAGGATGAATGTGTTTCTTTTTAAGAAGAAAGGGATGGAGCCAAAAGAAAAAGGATCCAAGAAGAAGAAATCCAAGTATACCAGGCCAAAACGTCCTACCACCCGTCCAAAACCTGAGAAGAGAGGAGCTCCTGGCACATTCTGGCCAACTCTAGAAGCAGGAGAGTTTGAAAAGTGGGGATATGAAGTGAATCAAAGAATTCCAAAGAAAACTCATCTGGCAGGTTTCTTGGCAATGTGGCTCGGTGTTTATCTCTTGTCGGTCAGGGATTCGAAGGGAGGTGTTAGGCCGGGAACCTTCGTCATTGCGGCAAAGTTGGCTGAGGGAAAAATGGTTGGGTTAGCTACCCCCATTTTAGCAAAGATTCACAGGAGTTTACTTCTTGTCTTCCTAGGTAAATCCCCTTTAAGAATAGTGGGACCATTCCAGGTTTTGTGGGGATGGATCGCCACTCACTTCAGGACTTACAATGTACAGAATGGATTACAAATTCCTGGAAGCTCTTTCAGATCGTCAGTGCAAGCATTCTATGGAATTGCTCCATTAGATGTTAATGGTTATGACATGAAAGTGAGGCTGAGCATGTTTAAGGAATTAAACTTATTTCCCTATGGAAGTCCGCCATCCGGGCAGTTTGTTGGTGATGGGACATCCCATTTGGATTTGAGGGCATACAAGCTAGCTTGCAGGGATGGTGTGTTAGTAGCCAGGATTGATGGAGAAATCATATGTGAGGCCTATGATCCATATAGATTTGCACGCCAATTCAAATGTCTACAATAGATTTTTGTATCCCCTCCAGTACATGTCAGGTTAGAGCAACATCCGATGGTTGCTCGACAACTATGGCTGCTGACATCAAGAGAGAAGACTGGGGCAGTATTTGATCTACCTGTTGAAAAAGCGGCACATAATTTGACTACATTTTACGCCGAACACTGGATATCATCATACCCCAAAGGGATATTGAATCACCCAGTATATCAAGTGGGAAAGAGGAAGAGGACTGTAGAGAAAGAAACCCTTCCTCATGAAGGTGAAGCTTCCCCACCTGAAATAGGTTCAACAGAATCCTCTTCTAGAACTGATTCATCAGATAATCATGATGGGGATGATGAGGCACAACCGGCAGCAAAGCGGTTTCGTGCCCGATATAATCCTCTGGCCAGAATTAAAATACCCACTCCATCAACTCCTGGTGAGTTGTTTCATTGTAGTAATTTCAATCACTGCTACTTTATAACGTAATAAGTCTTACTTTCTTATTCTCTATCTGTAGTTGCAGGATCTGGGAAGAAATTAAAATAAAAAATTGTAGGACCTTCCTCACAGCCTTTATATCTAAGACCAGAGGCTGTTCAGCTATGGCAGAGCTTATACTATGGTACTGAGACCGCCTGGCTGGATTTGTGTGAGGGCCTACAACTTCCTGGAATAGTAAATCCTGTAGCTTCTAAAAATCTTCAATACGAAGATAACCCCAATGAAGTGCGAGCTTACATCAGAGAGATGGAAATGCTCATATATGCCACTGATGACTCGGTTCCTATCACCAGGCGGGTGAAGGAAATGATTGATCGTGGCGCCACTGAGGGGGCTGGTGGTTCTGGAGATGAGGAATGGCAAGAGTACGTGGCTCCTGAAGATGTAAGTTTTCTTTCCTTATTTTCTTTTCAACTTGATTTCAGTTGAAGCTTTGATACTTAAGGAAGTTATTTTCTTCATCTCGTAGCTTGAAAAGAAAGGAACTGGGGTTCCTTCGCCACAGTATAGCCCTGGTGGTACTGCTATCGGGGCTGCTGCTGATTCTCCTCACGAACCAGGTGAGATATCTCTAGGCCAGCAGGCCATGAATGAGGTGCTGGACATAGCCTTCCATTCGCCAATCCAAGTGCCTATAAGGGAGACCATTGATACACCAAAAACAAAGACAAAAGAAGCAAAGGCAACGAAGGAGGAAATCGATATCTAAACGTTTCATTAGCAGCGGTAAGTCCTTCGAACAATTATGAGCTTATACCCATAATCATATGGTTACTCATATTTCTGAGGATTGCATGGGCTTCTTCAATTTCCCCCTTGAGGGAAGGGACTGATCCTCCTTCAAAGGCCTTGGAGGGTGCTGTAGAACAATCACAGACCCAAGCTGACTTGGTTGCTCCTGGAGAAGAGCTAGTATCCATTCCCAGTATCCCTCCTACTGCTGATGATGTTTTCCAGGGTCAGGGGTTGCAGGACATAAGTCGGCAAGAAGCTGTAGCAAATGCTCCCACTTGTGAGACTAACCAGGATTCTGAAATATCATTGGATGAAATGGTGAATCAAGGAATGAATTTCGAAGAATATTATGATCATGCTAAGCTGCCATGTGATTTAGAAGACCTTGGGCGTGAGTGCTACCCTTCACCCAATTTTTTTTAAAAAATTTACACTTCTAACCATGACTGAAAACAATATGCAGTTTCTTCTATAGAAGCTGCTGAACTGCCAATGCCTGAAGAGGGTGTGGACATTGATGTCAACCCTACCATTGCAGAAACATTAGCTCAAGTAGAGCTAAACCCAATAAACCCTCCTGAGACCCATCTTGAAAATCCTTTTGAGATCATGAAAGGTGGGGAGAAGTCTTCTCAGGTTGTTGAACCATCCTTGGGTAAGGGATAACAATATTTGTGATTGTACTTTATTCGCAAGACAATCTATTCTTTTGTTATCCTTTGAAGCTGACTAAATCTTTCAATTAATCATACAGGACCATCAACTGCAATGACTAGATCCGGAGGTGAGGCCTCAGCCTCTACCCCAACAAGAATTGAAAGTGAAGAATCACAAATCAGGGGGGGAAAAGCAGGACATGGAACTTTTTTAAGTGCACTAATTCCAGATTACATACCCCCCCTCTGACGATGATGTTGAATCAGATCCAGAGATGCTTAAAGCATTCATCTTTTCACAACGTTAGGCATGGAACAACATATGGAACATCATATCTGGGGTTCCTTTAGAAGAGCTACCATCGAAACTTCCTCGATTGTCATCCCAATTTGTTATACTTGGACTTGGTGGTTTTGGATATGAAAAGATCCACGCCACAGTGAAACAGATCATTTTCAGGAGGGAACATGCTCAAAAAAGTCGCGAAGATTTGATCAGAGTGAAACTGTCAGTCAACATAGGCGAATTTGAGGCTGCGGTATCCCAAGCTGAAGCTGGTTATGCTGCCAAGATGAAGGAGCTGAAACATAAAATTAAAGAAAAGGTTGTCCAGCAGGTGAAACTCCAGCAATAGTTAGATGCGGTTATTGGGGAACTTGGTCAGCTTAATAAATCATTGGATGAAACTCATATGAATGGCATGAAATCCATCGCAGATGCTATGAAGGCACTTCATCAAGCTGAAAAGAGTGAAGCTGGTCAAGTGCACGAGCTTCAAGTAACTGCTGATAAATCTCAGGATGTCGTAAATCAAATGAAGAGTTATGTTGAAAGCCTCCTGTAATTCTTGAAAAAAGAGAAGAGACTCCAGTCTGTGGATGTTCTTCTAACTTTTGTGTATCAATGAAAAACACTTTCATCTTCAATCATTTGTACTTGCATTCTTTCACTACCTGCTTCAAATTTACTTAAGCCAATGGGCTTAGTAAGCATAGTTTGATTTTTACTAGGATTATTACAATTAACCCTACAAACTTTGAACCTTTTTTAATTGCTCAATATTACCTAAATCATACAAAATGTATGTTTAGTGAGCTGGAAATTGACTTTTATTTAGAGTTCCTTTGTCTTTTGTGGGCAGTTTAAAGTCATGCATGCTAGACATAAAGGGGCTAATGTTTAAGGTCGAAAATAGCTTTGACCAAAATGGATTAGAATTGACACAATTCCTTGAAAGTTCATCTGAAAACATACTACCATACTCAAGTATGAGGGAAAGTATGTAAACTATGGCTTAAGAATATTTGAATCTGAGGAATGATATGAAAAAGAGCTAAAAGGCATTAGAAGAAGTAGTTTCCAAGAATGAAGTTACTATTATTTAACAAAACTTGTTAGGGGGTTGAAATATGCAGGGCCACCTAAGGGCATTGGCTACATGGTCAAATAAACAGCATCTTTCGGCTGACAAGTCTGTTATGTGGACTGTTTATGCAAGGCCACCTATGGGCACGTGCTGCATAGTCAGGCAAAAGAACCCCCAGAAATTTACATTCCTAGTGCTAAAAGCCAGTGAATGTTTATGGAGATTCAAATTTTCTAAAGTATAGAGTTTGGTGTATGGAAAGAGGTACTTAAATATGGAGAAGATATTTCCAGACAATATTATCGAAGAACTGGATGAATATCACTCCTACGAAGGTCTGACCCAAACGTAGGGAAGAAGAATAAACCATAGACTTGAATACTTTCAGATCATGAAAAAGGATATGGGACAAATATGTTAAGGATGGCTATTTTTTTTCTTGCGGATCCCTGCATACTGTCGTTTAGGACAAATAAGGACAAAAGAGGCATTCTTCCCAAGAATGAAGTTACCATTATTTAACAAACCCGTTAGGGGGTTGAAATTTGCAGGGCCACCTAAGGGCATTGGCTGCATGGTTAAATAAATAGCATCTTTCGGCTGACAAGTCTGTTATGTGGACTGTTTATGCAAGGCCACCTATGGGAACATGCTGCATAGTCAGGTAGAAGAATTCTCAGAAGTTTGACATTTTTGTGACTAGAAGTCATGAAAAGGGTTATAAAGATCTGAAAATATTTAAGGTTAGGATTATAACACATAATGATGGGTATTGTCCAATGTATATAGAGATACATAGGTCAATGATAACCATAATCATGTTGTGGCTGGGTCCTGAATTGAAATTTTGGACTTCACTACGTATCTCATAAGAATGAGAATCAAGCCATACGTAGTTCTTGAAATGCAGTTTAATGTCGTGTTGGACGAAAGTATGAGAGATCTTAGTTTAGGGTCATAGAATTCGGACCATAATAATGAATACACAGTGTGTGTTTTCCTGAGGAATTTTTAGCGAAGGGATTGAAAGGCAAATTTGGGGTTAGGCCCAAAAGACTTGGGACTGGATTCGAGGGACACTTGAATGTTCCTACATATCCCATAAGGATGGGAATCAAGTCCATGTATTTCTAGAAATACCCTTTGTACAAATTTGGTTCGTACGGGTGAAAGGGGACTTTAGTGCAATTATGGTTTAACCTGAGACAAAAAGTTTTGGTATTACCATGTATGCACGTAGTCTTTTGAAATGAAAACATGATTGAAAAATAAATGTTAATAATAGTTCTCTCTCAAATGAGGAAATCAAAGAGTATTATAGTTTATTGTCGTACAGGACAAGTGTATCATAGTTTAACATCATATAACAAGGACGAAAGTGAATCAATGTAAAGATATTGATTCTAGGGGCCGTTTCACGAATCAACATCATATGAGATGGTGGTGAACCGATGTGAAGAGATTGTTTTTGGGCTTGAACCCTGGGAGGTTGCCTACATACCCAGCCTGGAGGGAAAGGATCAAAGTCCGTGTAGTTTAATGAAAGAATGAATTAATGATCAAGTTGTTCTTGGGGATAGCGATCTAAATAAAATAAATAAAAAAAAGTTTTTTGGACTTATACATGGTTAACGGCCCATAGAGAGTGTTACAGTTGAGGTTTTCTCTAAGTTCACGTGATTCATACTCGGTGTGAGAATCAAAAGGTAACAACAACCTTAACAATGCATAGTTTAATGTCATGTAGGACATATAAAGGGATTATGCAGTTTAAAGTCTTGCAGTTAGGACTACTGGTGTTGCGCAGTTTAGTGTTATGTAGCAGGGACAAAATACAGATTAATGTCATGTAGGACGTATTATTAATTTTCTGTACAGTTTAGCATCATGTAGTTAGGACGATGGGAACAATAGAGTTTAACGTCATGTTAGACGAAATGGGGGAACTCTGTAGTTTAATGTCATGCAGTGAGGACAAAAGAGTGCACCATTTTAACGTCATCTTGGATGCATTGGGGATTTTTTCCACAATTTAACGTCATGTTGGACGAAAGTGCGAATAGTTTAAGGTCATATGCATGGACCGTGGATGGTGCAGTTTAATGTCATGCTGGACGGTGGTGTAGTTTAAGGTCGTACATGACCTTTGATGATTATATAGTTTAACGTCTTTCCTGAAGTAAGGGACTTTTATACAGTTTAGCGTCATGTAGTTAAGACGTCACAGTTTAACGTCTTGTAGGACGTAAGGGACTTGCAAATAGTTCATGGTCATATGCAGGGACTATGGATGATGCAGTTTAAGGTCATGCTGGATGGTTTAGGGAACTTTTTCACATTTTAACGTCGTGTGGGACGAAGTTGCAATTTAAGGTCATACTGGACCATTGCTATATAGTTTAACTTCATATAGCAAGGACAAACTGGTGCCGCACAGTTTAGTGTCATGTTGCGGGGACATAAGGATACTTTTTATTTTATACAAAATATTGCTTCAAAAATCTGGCATTAGTTGGAGTAGTAATGAGTTCTCCATCCATCGAGATTAATGAAGAAGCTCCATTGGAGTGGACCCTATGTATTGAATAAGGCCCTTCCCATTTTGGCTCAAGCTTGGGAGGTTTCTTTCCTGGTATCATTGGAGTTCTGAGAACTAATACAAATTCTCCCTGAATGAATGAGCGATGATGAACTTTTTTGTTAAAAGCTCGTGTTATTCAATTCTGATAGATTTCCAAGTGGTGCAAAGTGCACAATCTTTTCTCATCTAACCATTCCAACTAATTCAATCGCTTTTCGAATTGCTCATCTGTAGATAACTGATCACAAATGGCTACTCTGAGTGAGGGCAATTGAACTTCAATTGGAAAGACTGCTTCTTTTCCATATACCAACGAATATGGAGTTGACCGCGTTGCATTGCGGGTGGTAGTCCGATAAGCCCACAAAGCATGAAAGAGTTTATCAGGCCATGACCTCTTATCTTTATCCACCATCATTTGCAGTGTATTTGAAAGAGTCTTGTTAAAGGCTTCTATTTGGCCATTGGCTGCCGCATGATACCGAGATGAATAGTTGGATTTAATGTTGTATTCTTGATACAATTTCTTCACCTCAGAAGAACAGAAGTTGGTGCTGTTGTCCGTCAATATGGTATGAGGGAAACCAAATATAGTAATGATGTTAGACTTGATGAAGCTAACAATGCATTTAGAAATGACTTCTTTGATAGGTACTACCTCTTCCCATTTGGAAAATAAATCAGTAGCAGTAAGAATGTACTTAAACTTCTTGGACGTAGCTGAAGGGTAAGGTCCCACCACATCCATTCCCCATCTGGAAATTGGCCATGAGTATTTAGCTATATGAAGAAACTCTAGAGGTTGATGAATGATGTTGGCATGTACTTGACATGAATGAAATTTCTTTGTGAAATCAACACAATCTTGTATCATTGAAGGCCAAAAGTATCCAAGCCTTCGAATTTGATCAGACAATCCATGCCCAAACTGGTGGGCACCACAGACTCCTGCATGTACTTCTTTCATGACAGCCATTGTCTCTTCACCATCAATGCATCTGAAGAGAACTCCATCAAAACCACGTTTGTAGAGAATTTTCTCTAGGTGGTTTGGGCCATCATAAAGAGTAAAATTGACCACACGTCGCCAGATTTGTTCTTTCTCGGCTCCATCAGGTGGAAGTGTTCCATTTTGAATGTATTCCCTGATAGGTGACATCCATCCTGTAGTATGACCATATGGTTCAGGAATGGGACTAATTTCATTAATTTCATCTGTTCTGGCTTGAACATAAGGTGAAATTGCACGACAGTGGGAAATACTGATGGTTGTCTCGTCCCGATTTGGATCTGCTAGAGCTGTGGCTATATTAGCCAGTGCATCATCTTGAGTATTTTTTGAACTTGGTACATAAGAAAATGTTGGTTCTGAAGTGAATTCCGCCATTAACTTTCTGACATAATCATACAAAGTGATTATCTCTTCTTTTCTGATGGCATAATCCCCATTGATTTGTTTGATTACCAGGTCTGAATCACCTTTCACCTTTAAGTGATTCACTTGTGCTTAAAGTGCTGACTCCAAGCCTGTGATAAGAGCTTGGTATTCGGCTTCATTATTGGTACCACCTTCCCACAATAAAAAGTAATAAGGTAACAATGCCTTATCTGGATAAATGAGTATAATTCATAAACCAACTTTGTTGAATTTAGGATTTTCCATTTTCTTCCCTGTTGGACTTCTGGAAGCACCATCAAAATACATTTCCCATGTGTGAGGACTCTCTTGAATAGAGAAAACTTCCTCATCAGGGAGTTTATTATCTGAAGACGTGTCTTCCACTGAAGGATGTTCAGCCAGAAAATCAGCCAGAGCTTGGCCCTTTATTGCCTTTTGAGATACATACTGAATGTTGAACTGCTGCAAAATAAATGCCCACCTTGCTAGAAGTCCTGTAAGCATTGGACGACTAAGGATGAATTTGAGCGGATTATTGCGAGATACCAATTGGACATCGTGATGTTGCAGGTAGTGTCTCAGTTTCTGAACAGCGAAGATTAATGCTAGGCATCATTTCTCAATACTTGAATACCGGGTTTCTGCTTCAAGCATAGTTCTACTGAGATAGTAGAGGCTATTTTCATTCCCAGTATCATTCTTTTGAGCGAGAAAGGCACCCAATGATCGCTCTAGAGCTGTCACATAGAGGATAAGTGGTCTACCTTCAACAGGTGGCATGAGTACTGGTGGACTCAAGAGGTATTTCTTGATAACATCAAACGCTTCTTGACATTCTTCAGTCCACTGGTAAGTGACTCCTTTTTTCAATAATTTGGTAAAGGGTAAACTTTTGCCTGCCAAATTGGTGATGAAATGCCGAATATAGGCTAAGTGTCCTTGAAGTCCTCTTAATTATTTCAAATTCTGAGGAGGTGACATACCAAGGATTGACTTGGTCTTCTCAGGATCTACTTCAATACCACGATGGCGTACAACAAAGCCGAGGAATTTTCCTGAGGTTACCCCAAAAGCACATTTTAAGGGGTTCATCTTCAAATTATGTTGTCGAAGCTTGTGGAATATGACTTCCAAATAAGCCAAGTGATTAGAATGTTGTTTGGATTTAACCACTAAATCGTCTACATATCATTCAACAAACTTCCCTAAAAAAGGTTTGAAGATACGATGCATGGGGCATTGATATGTTGCCCCTGCATTCTTTAAACCAAAGGGCATCACCCAGTAACAAAACACACCTTGAGGGGCTCTGAAGGCTGTAGATTCCTCATCTTCTGGGGCCATTCGGATCTGATTATATCTGGAATATCCATCCATGAAGGAAAGTACTTCATAGCCAGTCGTTGCATCAATTAAGAGTTCTGTAATCGGAATTGGGAAATCATCTTTAGGACAATATCGATTAAGATCTCTGAAATCGATGTAAACCCTAATTTGTCCGTTCTTCTTCTTTATAGGGACAATATTAGCCAACCACTTGGGATATTGAACTTCTCTGATGAAGTTAGCTTTTCTCATCTTATCTACTTCAGCTTCAATTTTGGAAGCATAGGTTGGGTGTGTTCTTCTCGCAGCTTTCTTAAATCCTCGATGTTCTTTTGGTAAACCCAAATGATGAGTAGCAATATTAGGATCAAGCCCAAGAATTTCTGTATAGTTTCAAGTGAAAATATCTTTATTTTGCTTTAGAAAAGAAATATACATCTGTTTCTCTTCAAGGTTCATGGCCGCACTAATTAAAGTGGGGCGTGGATCTTTCTCTTTACCCAGATTTATTTCTCTGAGTTCATCTACAGTGGTAGAGATACCCTTTTCAAATGCTGAAGTAGCATCTCTAAGATCTTCCTCTTCCTCTTCATCATGTGATATTTCTTCCATTTCTACTTGCATAGTAGATGAAAAAATGGAATTTTCATGATCATAAGAGATTTCAAAATTTGCACATTTTGAAGAAGACGCTTCCATTTCCGACCCTATTGATGATAAAGGGCCTTCTTTGGGAAATAAAGAGGAGATGATGGATTGAGAATTGACATCATTATTCACCTCTGATGTTGCTATAACATCTTCTGGCCTGATTGGAGAAGTATAGACCTGTTGGATTTCAGCAGATGAAATGAAGACATCACCACTTGTGCTCTCATCACTGTTTGGTAGGTTACCAATTTCTCCCATGTTGTCTGGCTCAACTGCCGTAATTGACATTATGGATCTTTCCATAAGATTATTTTGATTTGGGCCTATTTTGTCAATTTGACTGATAGGTAACACATAATCTGTACTCACATGTGTAAATGGGTTTATTGGAATTTTCTCCAAACCATATGGAGCATTAATTTTGGTAATATCCTTCATTGTAGATTTTTCTCTTCCCTTCATGTGATAAAATTCTGCCTCAATGTATTGAGACTCACATGTCTTGAATGGGGCCTTATCACCATACAATGTTCCAAATTGACCATTGAAACAGTATTTGAGACATTGATGGTATGATGAAGGGATAGCCGCATGCTGATGTAGCCAGGGTCTTCCAAGAAAGATGTTGAAAGCTGAGTCTAGATCAACAATCATGAAATCCGAATTGGATACAAGATCTCCAAATTGAGTTCTGAGTGTAACTTCGCCCAGTGGTTCTTGTTCATTTTTATCATATCCTTGTAACATAATGGTAGAAGGAGATAAATCAGATTCCGTGAGGCCCAATCGACAAAGTGTATGAATGGGCATGAGGTTGACTCCTGAACCATTGTCAATGAAAGCTCTCCGAATATCTACACCATTGACTTTTCCAGATAAGTAGAGAGGTTTTATGTGCCCATGCACAACATCATATTCATCTTTATCAGTAAAAGATATCACTGCATGGCATTCTGCAGGATTATTCTCTATGTGATAGACTTCAGCTGCAGCAATTTCAGCTTCAAACTCCTGAGGACTTGACAAAGCTTCGATGAGTGCTTCCCGAAGATCTTTTGACAGATTCAAAGAAACCAAAATTTATAACATGGCTGGTACTTGGGCCAAGTGTTTCAATATATCATACTTTTGATCTAAAGGTCTGCGTTTCCCAACAGGAATATGCGGTTTAGCAGGTACCTTGGAAGCAGATGCTTCGGAAGCTGATGCATCTTGTATTGGGATAGAAGTTGGAAAAATCCTTGGTTTTGGAAGATTAGACCGATTAGATCCATTTACTTGCTGAGATAAAGAAGATGGAATTTTCAATCGGTCTTCCAAAATAACTGTTCCAAGACTGAGTTGACTATTGGCAGAAGAACTTGCTTGTTCTTTTTGAGCTCGCTGAAGGGCTCTACCACGAGTTTCTGCTGCGTATACAGTGCTAGCAGGGGTAGAATTAGAGTAGTGGCTTCGGAAATATCCACGTCTTCCCCTATATCCTGAACCTCTAGAACTTCCTCGGATTCCCTTATTTGATACAGGGAATTCAGACTCATCAAAATTGAAATTATGACTGGAATATAGATCTGTTAATTGAATCATATTAACAGAACCGAAGATTAACTCTTCGTCTAATAAAGACTCTGCCTGACTAGCCTGTTTAGGCTGTGCCGTTTGATGGGGCGGTGCCCGTGGTTTTGAAGTAGATGACATAAATTCTGCCAGAGTCAATGAAAATTTAGGCTTTCACACATACTCATCTTCTTCTGATTCTTTTTTCTTCTTTGAATCAAACCGTTTATTTGAGGACTTTTCCTCTGATAGAGAGGGTTTTACCGCAATATTCATGGAAGAAGACACAATTGGTTTCTTTAATTGTGTTCGCAAAATGGCATGAGTCCAATTTATTGTCATTATGACCATCCAATCATCATACTTCTGTGCATTTCTGCTTTTGACTTCTTGCCATTCACCTTCCTCCTCTGGAACTGTAGCAGTAACACATGCTACCTAAGTCGAAGAAACTTTCAACTTGACTTGTCCCAGGTCGACCATCTTTTGCATGAGGTCTTTGAAGACAAAACACTCCTGGATGGGATGCCCTAACATTTGATGAAAGGGACAATAATTGGGACAGTCTTCATCTCCTTCCTTGTTTGGACTCTTGGGCACTGGTAATTGAACCAAATTATTTTCCAGAGCTAAAATAAAGTAACCAGGAATTTGCTCATTTCGGAAGGAGTATGTTTTACTCTTCAAATCCTCAAATTTTTTTTTGTCGTTGATCTATTTGATCATTTGGACGAAATGGTATTTGTTGTTGGCGTTAAGGAGGTGGAGACCTTCGAGAAGATGAAGGTTTTGAAGTAGAAATAGGTACAGGTGCTAGTTTAAGCATAACTGTAGCAGTTTCTGCTTTACCCATTCTCCTTCCTGGGGCTGATGGAATTACACGAGATTTAACCTTAGCCTGTATATGGGAATCTTCAATCTGCTGAGCGATTGAAGTAAGGTCTCGAAACCCTCTTGTGTATTTCACAGGGATCAATGGCGTGCGTAATTCGTCACGCAAATTTGCCACACAGATTGGAAATAGCTCCTCCCGAGGGAGTGCTAAACTCAGGGAATACGTTAATCCCTTCCAGCGAGCAGTGAAATCAGAGACTCTTTCATTCTCCCTTTTCTTGCAGTTTGTAAGATTGAAAACTGTCGTTTTTGGAAAAGTTGAGCTGAACTGAAGATGGAATTTTTGGCGAAGATCCTCCCATCCGATGATTGACCGGGATTGCAAGATTGAATACCAGACAAAAGCCGGTCCTTGCAAGGTTCGCACGAAGCATCTGAGTTTCACTGCTTCTTTCTGCTCTGGAGTTCCCATCATAGGATCACAACAAGACACATAATTTGTCAAATGTTGTTCAGGGTCGCCTGATCCATTGAAAGTAGGAAAAACAGGGTTTCCAAAACTAGATTGAGGAGAAATTGAATCTACCCATTCAGGGTAAACTTTCTTTTCTGGTTGAACTTGCGCCCGTTTCCCTTCCATAGTTTCTAACCGAGCTGTTAATGACTCAATAGTAGTTATTAACTTTTTAGAAACATCCGGTTGAATCTGGTCTTGAGTAGGAGAAATGAATGGAGCTTGGACATATGTGGTGATTGGTGCTGCAACCGATGGTAGCACTGCCAACCGTTGTTGCGTTTGACCCGTAGGATTAGACCTCTGAGGGTGTACTGATAAAGGAGGATATTCCTGATCCATCTCAGTAACTGCAAAAAATTCATTCGGCTGTCGGACTTCATCATTCTTAAGTAGAAGACTACTCTAAAGTAGTTCTTCATTTAACCTTCTTAATTCATTCATTTCTTCCTCCTGTTGTGCAAACCTTTGCTCTAATGAGAGCGATTGACCTTCTCCAGAGGAAGGATATGTAAACTGATTATTTCCCCACCCTTTGTTGGATAGTTTTTGGAGAGAGGGAAGTGTATTACCTAGGTTCTGAGTAATCCTTTGACTTCGTGTACGCACACGTTCTTCATTTGTATCTATGCGTACATTTTCTTGAGTAGGACGCTCTTCATCTGAGTCCCCTTAGTGAGTCTCCTCTGGTGGATTAGAAACAACGGCATTGATTACATTGATTGATTCATAATGCATCGCATCCCTTCTATCAACATTTCTGTGATATTGTCTTCTTTCATATCATTGATGATACATTGCCTTTTGTTGATTCAATCCTTTAGGAACTTTTTGACGAGATATAATTTGGAGGGAATCTCCTGATAATTTGGCTCTTCGTTCCTCTTGGGGCTTCTTCCCTAATCGAGAAAAGAACGACATTCTCTGAGAAGGGGAATGAAGATTTGAAAGAGTCCCCAGTCTCGTGAACTGGGGATGTTCCTGCTGATTCTGCTCAACTCCTCGAATCCCATTTGTTGACTCTGAGGGTTGGGTTAAAGGAGTCCACAGTCTGACAAGCTGGGGTGGCTCTTGACATGCTATGTCCGATATTTTCTTAAAATATCTCTTGATCTTGCGAATCTTAGTTCGGAAATTATCTGGATGCATTAAACTGTATCCACTTTTATCACCTGGTTCAACAGACCGTTGGATGATTTCCGAGACTTCTGTCATATGATGATTTGTTTGCTCCAGACGAGAGGCTTGTGCAATTTTCTCGCCTGCTTGATGTAGGAGCAATTCAAAACTTGTTCTCTATATGCTTGATTTTGAGAGGAACTAGTTGAAGCCTGTTCTTGAGCATGCTTTTGATTATGAACAAAGCCCATTGACTGTGGCCGGCCATGGTCAATAACATTGCATGAGACCATTTTCAGTGGGCTTTGCTGACTGGAAAGCACTGTGAAATGTAG
The DNA here is from genome assembly GCA_963277665.1 of Viscum album. NCBI lineage: Eukaryota > Viridiplantae > Streptophyta > Magnoliopsida > Santalales > Viscaceae > Viscum > Viscum album. The sequence continues at coordinate 1,983,340,500 of OY728138.1, read as the reverse complement.
TGCTCCGTGAACACCCCATTCTCTGATATGAACACCAGATGGATCATTGGCAATTAATTGACACAATTTTCTTAGTGTGCCAAGACATGAATGTTGAAGGGTTCTCTGTTGCTTTTCAGCCTTCGGATACCGAAAGACTGACAGAGATACCAAATCAATCTGACGTTGTAGCCCTTATATTATCTTAAGATGATTTTCATATTCAACATAAGATAATACCTTCTTTTTCAATTGACAAAGTGTTTTCCATAAGTTGAGACGAATATCATGGACTCCATCTTCTGTCGACATCTTTGGAATGTCATACTGGGAGTCAGCCAAAGGCCAAAACATGACTGGTACCTCACTTCTCACCAATTTTTTTCCTCATGTTCAACATTTCCTCTTTATCATTAAATGAAGATTCTTCTACCTATTTTGACCAGAGTTGGTGTTTCCTTGTTGCTTCATCGGTTTCAACAAGATTGTTAGAGAGATCATTGATCAAACTAGAATATGCATGACTTAGGGGTGGTTCGGAGAATGACATACACCCTGAGATATCATCTGATTGAGAAAGTATTTCACTTGCTAGCGATAAATCATCAGACATGACTGATTTCGCATTTGCAAGTGCCTCAAGATAAGAGGGCTTTCTCGGCACTACATTGTCTACTGGAGTATTTTCCAGGCAATGTGAATCACTACTGCGGAGAGGACTTTCGCAGCGAAATTCATCATCATGGGGAGGACCACCATAATGGGTTATAGCAAAGGATGAGATCTCTTTCTCCTTGGTCTTCTAACCACACAGAGGGTTCCTATGGCTTTCATCTGAAGAAGAAACTTTAAGATTGACCGAATTTTCATGAAGCAAGCCTTCATGAAGAAGTGTCTGTTGAAGACCTTCAGAATTAATGTTCCCATTATTGGGAACTGAGGGAGTAGAATCTTGAATTCTGACAGATAAATGTCTGAGGGCTTCAAGAACTCCAGCATCGAGCAAGGCCTTGTTACAGATTGGCCTTTGATCTCCTGACTGTGCTGGGCGGATCTTTTTCTTAGATTCCTTCTTACTCGCTTTGGAAACCACTTGTTGACGAAAGTGGTTACTCTGAGCAGGTGTATGTGCCTGATTAGAAAAGATGGTGAGGTTAGGCTGACGATCTCCACTCAAATCAGGTGTATGTGCCTGACTTGGTTGTCCGTATGATATGGGGGAGTATGCCCCATAACCCTCTTGGACTGGAATAGATGTGTGTGTCTGTTCCGGATTGAATCGTTGATGTGTCACTCCACTGCTAGGGATAGATTTATGTGTCCTTCCCTGAGATAATTCTGAAGCTGTTATGATATCCTGGAAAGCATCAAGAATATGAGCAGGAATTTGCTTCTACTATTTCACCATTGACAAAATATGCTTGGTGACTTCAGCTGCCGGAATGGGAATATACTTCCATTCCGGGTTTGGAGTAGGTGTATGTGCCTGCTCCTGTCCTCCTTTTCCTGTCAGTGAATCCTGACAGTACTCAAGTGTGGAGGCAGAGAGTTGAGTCTGCCTCCTGTTGGTCATCGGAGCTTTCCGACTGACTTCTTCGTGCGCTACCAAGCAAGACTGTTGGTAGGATTGATTAGTACTAGCAGGTGTATGTGCCTGCTGATTATACTTCACCAAACGCGGTTGATGAGATCCATCATATGTAGTCAGACGAGCCTGCTGACTAACTGGTGATGTATAAGCAGCTGTGTGTTCCTGCCTATAGTACTCCGCCGGAATTTCCTGGTGGGATTGGCTTGATGCTGCCAGACGAGTCTGCTGAACAACGGAGTTAACACGGACAGGTGTGTGTGCCTGTTCATTGTTCGCCACCAAGTTAGGTTGGTGGACTTCTCCGGAGATGGCAGGGATGAAAACCTGCCCATTGTTCACCGGATTCCATCTCTGGTGGTTCATCTTGCCTGCTCGGGTTCGAGGAACCTGAGCTGAATGCCTGGAGTCGGTACCCTCATCATGTTGAGGGTGCACTACCGCACGAGTCTGGCGGCGATTGTTGATGGGAGCCCTTGAGAAGGACTCCTGTCTTTTTGAATTAAGGCCCAGAGGGACCTGCTCATTCACTTCTTCAGAGTAAGGGAGCGAATGGAAATTGCGTTCCAGGGATAACGACTCGAAACGGTTGGAGACGGTACTCAGCACCGCATGCCTCTTGATCACTGGTCGTCGTTGTTCGGACGACCTGTGTGAGTTGTTTACTTGGAGGGCCTGTCGGGCAGCCTCCAGAGTTGGGATGGTACCGTGTTGATGTTACTCCTTAACCAGCGCATTTGATACCCAGCGTTGAAGACACTGAGTAGGTGATGTCATCCTCAGAGCGGATGACGATTCAGTAGGAATAGCAACAGTGGTATTTGCAGCAGTAGTATTCACAGATGTGAATTTGAGAGCAGCCATTATGGAAATACAGAAGATCTTGGAAAAGAGTGCCTGTTTGATATAACAGATGTAATCAAGATAAAAAATCAGCCACTTCTTCCTTCGGATGAGCACACATGTCAATGATTGTTTTTGTTAGCCCTCTTAAAATAGGAGCTTAACAAATAGGTAAAACATCATTTTAACTTGGTTAAGGATTCACTTCGGCTTCACCATTTTTTGTTTCCCTCGGAATTTGGGGATGACCTCCTGGATGGGAGATTCAAACGTTCCGATCGGTTTCTAATGTGTTTGTTCGTAGAACTGGAAACATCCAATGATTCCATATCCATTTGGACCTACTTTCCAAAGGTGGGTGCTCATTAGCTTGTGAACTGACGAGGCTTAGGAATTTTCATTGGTCGAGAGGATGGGAGGTCGGACTCATCACACCTTTTTGAGGGGAATTATTGTCTATTTCGGGACTCTCTTTATAGATTTAAGTTATGTTCGTGAATCCTTATTACATTACCAAGTATAAAATGAGCTTTTCCTTTAGTTTTGACAATCAATGATTAAATATGTAAGAAATTTAGAGAATCTTTTATATGTATTCGAGGTTCGTCATCAATAGAGAATCATCTATATCTATTTAGAGATTCTTGGTCAATGGTAACCTTCAAAACATTTATATAAAAGTCTCCTGGTCATTATAATGACCAGGATGGTTTTAAAGCCACTCAGTGGGGCACTTGAAGTTTATTGTCATTCAGAAGGACAATGAATTATTTCAAAGTTGGGATCGAACCCATTGATGGGCTACCTACGTATCCTTTGTTTTGGAAAAGGAATCAGAACCCACGTAGTTCGAGTGGTGAATATGATGTTTATGATTGAAGGATCAAAGGAGGATGTCACAATTAATTTTACACTCTAAGCTCACGTGAGTCATGCTCGGTGTGAGAAACAAGAGGCATTGGTAAAAAAATAGACAATTTTTCCATGAAAGATGCAATCATAAGAAATAATGTGGGGTTTATGTATGTATGACTGCCCAGATAAATGATGTTTAGGATTTACTTTAAGGAGAAAACCCAGGAACATGGTCCATAAAGGTATATGTGCTTTATGGATATTTGAATACTCTAACTTGGGACTTATTCCTGAAAAGGAAACCCAAATAAAGAGAGGATTGATAATTGGGTTTTACTCCTGAGAAGGAATCCTAGATTAAATGTAAATTAGGACTGGTTAAAGAGAATTTAAGGGACTTGGGGCTTACTCCTGAAAAGGAAGCCCAAGATTTATGACTGGGACTTATTCCTAAAAAGGAAGCCCAGGTTAAGGATTAAGGTTTGGGGCTTACTCCTGAGGAGGATGCCCATATTTGAGTTTGGGGATTACTCCTAAGAAGGATGCCCATATTTGAGTTTGGGGCATACTCCTAAGAAGGATGCCCAAAATTAGAGGGACATGGGGCTTACTCCTAAGAAGGATGCCCAAAATTAAGGGACTTGGGGCTTACTCCTTCGAAGGATGCCCAAAATTAATGGACTTGGGGCTTACTCCTAAGAAGGATGCACAAAATTTAGAGGACATGGGGCTTACTCCTAAGAAGGATGCCCAAAATTTAGAGGACTTGGGGCTTACTCCTAAGAAGGATGCCCAAAATTTATGAATGGGACTTATTCCTGAAAAGGAGACCCAGGTTAAGGATTTCTCTCATATTAAAGGATGAGGTTTAATGAATGAACTCTCCATATTTAGTGACAAAAAGATATTTAAATCACTATGTTTTAAGAGATATTTCACTGAATTCCTTTTAGATAAGGAAGTCAAATCAAGAAATCATGCCATAAATGGCTTTAAAGAGTGTCTTGAAGACTGAATCTTGAAAAGGAAAGGTGTAATGGCTTAAGAGGGGTGAAATGGGCAAGAAAGGCACCCAAAAAGGAAGGGGCGTGCAAGTCTCGGAAGGCGTGCAAGTATTGCGGGGGAACGCAAGTATTGGTCGCGCAGGTATACCTGCGCGACATATGTTGTACTTGCGCGATGGTCAACCAGCATTGAAATACTTAAGCAACTCTTTATTAAAGCCTTTATAATCCTCTTTAGGTACTTCCAGAAAAGGGACGCGCAAGTTATATCGAAGGAGTAAGGAGACGCGCAAGTGTGACTACTTCCCTTAAGGGTTGGCCACTCAGGCGCGCAAGTGTTGGTGAGTTTCAACACTTAGGCCTTCCTCCCTCTCTTTAGATCTTCCGTTCTAGGTAATAAATTACCTTAGAATTGTTCTGGAAGCTTTGAGAAGAGACTTGGGCGTCGGGAGCTTCAATTCGAGTTTCTGGAAAAAGATCCTCTCGAATGGGGGGGCCCACGATGTCTATTTATAGGCAGGAGAAGACCCTGGGCGGTTACCGGGCGGTTATCACTTAGGTCGCGCAAGTCACTTGCGCGACCAAGGGCGTCGCTCAAGTGGACTTGCGCGATAGTGATATAACTTGCGCGGTGCAGTTGCTGTTGATCCTTTGTTCATGCCTTTTTTGATTTTTGATATTTTCTTCAAAGGTTGAATCACTTTGAGCTAAGATATTCCCCTTTTCCGATTTTTTGATTTTGTGATGAAAGGAGCGTCAACAGACATCTTAATGTCTACCTTTGAAGGTGTTAAAAGAATGTTGAACAATCATCGTTTCGGGAGGCATAAATTCGCCATCCACGGAAACAGTATGTTCGTTAACCATTAGATGTAGGTGCGTGTAAGTGTAGTTAGAATCCTTATTATAACAACATCCTAGTATATTGAGGATACTGGAGTTGTTACAAAATAAAAGAATAAATAGAGTTTAGGTGGTTAGAGAAGCAAAATAAAACAAAAGGACTCAAAAAAAGACATTACCTTAAAATCGGGTAACTCCTTTTGGTTTGAGCTCAAAGGCTTCATTGGGAAGAATTATGCCCAAAGTGAGGCTTCAAGGAGTATGAGAGGGAAGTGGAGAGACAAAATAGGCAGGTTTTGGCCAAGCCAAAGGCTTTGGGAGTGTGGGTAAGGAGGTAGAGGTGGGGGCCTTTTATAAGAGGAGAGGAGGGGCACTCTTGGAAAGTAAAGATAAGTTACTTTATTTTAAAATGAGTTTCGGATTCAAAATGTCCCACATTGATATAATTCGAGGATAAGGTGATAAGGGTCCTAAATCCACTCATCCAATTGGTTTTGGCCATGTTTAGGTTTTAGATTTTACATTATCATTCCATTTTATTTAAATCGTTAAATAATGAGGTCATCGCTGCATCATCATGATGTCATAAATAATTTAATTTATTTAATGTCTAAAAATTATAAAAAAACTACTATGATGTATGAAATCTTTTTATCTTTCTAATTAATATTTATAGTCAAAAATATGACTTGTATAACCCCATGTGAAAAGTGTTTTAGTAAAATAACTCATGTTTGTGTCATTTTTACTTTAATATTAAATAAAAAGTTATTTATGTCATTTCCCAACCAAAGTGGCTCCATGGGGTCCCCAAGTTTACCCATGGCGTGTTTTGGTCGGCCATGACACAACCAATAAGGGTAGGACATGTTTCAAGCTCATCTAATATTATTAAAACATTATTTTTACCTTAAACTACACTAATTACCAATAATCGCTATTAAAAACATAAAAGTTACTATTCACCAAAAAAATTATTTTAATCTCATTGAACCACATATTAATTCTTAATGACAACCATGTATGTTGGATTTTTTAAATTCAAAACACAATGATGGAAAAATTCATTTAAACGGAAAAATCAGTTTTTATATGTACCACTTAGTGGTTTCACTATTCATCAAAAATTGAAGTTTTTCAGAAAATTACCAAAAATTCACCCTAATCTATATTTGATATTCCGAATTAAAAAATGATGTCTATTTTACAAAATTAAAATCATATAAGTTACATTAATTAATTTAATAATTAATTCCCGCTGTCATGACAAATAGCGGGTTTTTTTGAAACAATATCTTTGAAAAGATTGACACTTGTTTAAGTCCAATTTCAAAGTGAAATTTATTCAAATGACCACCATTAGATTAAATGGTAAAAATATATTTTAATTTCACTTTAAAACCAATTCAAAAGATAATCTATTCATATAAATAAATTATATTAAAAAGAGTTTTTGAATTAAAATACAACATTTTACAATATTCATTAAAAAATGAACATTGTCAGAAAAATACCAAAAATTCACACAAAGTAAATTTTGATGTCCCAATCATAAAGAATAAGTTTATTTTGACAAAAAAAGCTTATAAAATTGTCAAAAGATATATTAAAAATGGTTTTCCATCAAAAGGCAGTAAAACAATCCTTTAAAAAATATTTGTGTATTCCATGCTTAAGATTGGATTTATTTTCATTTTAAGCCTCTAAAACACTATCTAATTCATTAATAGACATAGATAAAAATATCTATTATTCATTACATACTTGGGATGTTAGATCTATGACAAGATCTTATGACATAGTTATGGTCTCTAGTCTCATGTGATTTGATTAATTTTTGATTCATGCATTATAAACAAGAAATTTTTATTCCATGACCCATGTTTTTTTCAATTAATTAATTTATAATGTTTTCAAAGGTGAATAACTTGTTATCATATCATTTATGATCATGTTATAGTAAAAAGATATTTATATATACCTTATTTACAACTACTATGCATCTGAGCTCTGCCTTTATTGTGTTTTATTTTCCCAATGATATAGAGAATAATTTTAAATATTATGTTTCAAATAATGGTGAATGTTATGAATAACTATGTTGGAGAAAAATTTAATCATTTATGAAAAAAATGTTTATGTATCCATGTTCCCAATTACACGAATACTTTATGGTTCTGGTGTGGATCAAATTTTTATGTGATTCATATTCATCTTAAAATATGTAATATTTATGTTTTGAATATTATGGGAAACTATATACAATAATTGATTCAATATATATTACCATTATGATCTTTTTTAATTCTAATTAAGTCAACAGTCTCAAAAATGACTTCAATGATATTTTATGATATATAATATTTTATTAAATAATTTAAAAGGCATATTAATTTTATCTTTTTCCATGTTAATTTTATGTGGTTAATAATATCATTAATTCTCCAAATATGGGTAACCTTCCCTTTTATAGAAACATTAATAGCCCCTAAAGAGTAAAAATATTTGTCATCATGGTAACCATTAAATTTGTTAACATACAATAAAAAATTAGATATAGGGGTTAGAGGTTAATCTAATCTTATATAAATAATACTTGATAATAGTATTCAAAATTATCTCCTACAAAGAATCTATATATTTTAATTTGGTGTCACCTGAACAAGAAAACTAATTTATATTAATTAAATGTTTTAATTAATCATAAGGGTTCCCTTGTCCTCTCATATATATGGAAACTACTCATCTTCACTTACAATAACATCATGAACCATGTTGCATGAAAATTTTCGACTGAAATCATATTCCAAAATCCATTCCCAATTCCTTGAGGTATATTTTTAACCAAATTATAGACCTAGAAGTTGTATCATGTTGGATAATGAAGGTTATTCATAGTGTAAGTGGTCATCCAAACCATGTATTTTCACATTACTTCTTTGAATTCCTCATTTAATTATATATTATACATTACAATATAGTAACCATAGTATTTACCATATACTATACTTTTTTATGTTAACAGTATATCCTTATTTGTATTCATTTCAATAAAATTAGAAATCAAACCAGCGTTCATGTATACATGAGGACTATATCCTCACGAACCGATGTATTTTGTGTCTTATCACCATCATTTTTGGATGGTTATTTTGATAGATTTAATGTATGTATAAGTAATAAAACCATAATTACCATTAATTCACATATAAACATCATTTATTTTATAAAATTAGACATAATACAACCTAGAATATCGATGGGTCTAGTGTATTTAGTAAATTAGGAACGTTATGTAACAATTTAAAATATTAAAACAACATATTTATTGAAAACCTTTTTAGCATGACCAAAACATTCCATCATACTTGTATGGGATAACCTGAGGACATACATAAAAACATTTTGAGATATAAGTCCATTTAATGGAATTAACAAGTATTAAAATGACTAAGATAACACATCTTACATAGTACTCATGTCATTGGGGAATAAAAGTGGAATTAATAATAATGGATGATATCACATGACAACCATTACCTATGAAATGTGGTCATAACTTATAATACTTCATCATAGAAATAGGTTAAGGATAAATCTTCCAAGACATCATGGTGGAAAAATTCCCATTAGTGAACAAGGTACACCCCTATCCCAACATTACATATCATGATACTAACCATTTCACAATACTTTTGAGAGCTATATTATTGTGGGAGCACCCATCACTTTCATTTCATTCCCATGCATAAGTGTGCCAAATAAGTCAAATAACATGGATTCATTCAACATCATAATTTATTAAAAAATCTTTTTTTGTAGAATAAAAAAATGTATGTACGCAATAAAATAAAGGTATATGTATAGTGGTGAATATCCATGATACAAGATGAGAATCGTATTCCTAAACAATTTTTTTAGATTGGTAAATCACGGATCAATTTTGGCAGCATGGCGACATCAAATAAAAAATTAATAAAATGGGTTGACATGAGAAAACTGGGTCTATTATTATTTAGGGAACAAATTTAATGTAATATAGACATGTAAATACATTTCCCATCATAAGGAATTGGAAATATAATTTGTAAAAATATAAGGTAACATGAAGAAATAAAAGATAATAAAGACCCTTTACATGAAAGTGTGTCTCCAAAGGACTGGGGAGGGGGGGTTCTTGAGAGCTTGGGGGAACCTTGGGAGGACTCTAGGGAGAGTATTGAGGAGTGAATATGTCATACAAATAGTTTCAGTGAATATAAATGGGATATTGGGGGTTTGTATAGGAAATGAGGGGGGTTTCATTATTACTTTGGTTTTGGACACTACATAATAAAATATCCAAAACCACAAAACCTCCCATTTTTTTGAAAATAGTTTCTACCAAATGATTTTTTTTAAATTATAATATAATTTCATGGGACTAAATTGTTAAAATATTACCCTTGGTGATGTGGCGACGAGCCACACTCTTAAAGAAATGCATTTAAAATCATACGATATATTATAAGTCTCAGAGGATTCATAATGGATTTAAAAAATAATAAAATAAACATAAAATCACAATATATTAATTGGAATATACATTTGGTCTTATGTCCCATTAATATTAATTATTAAATCACATACGTGTCATTGTGATGTCATAAAACAAAAAGTATGTTTTTACGATATTTAATTTTTACTCAAAAATTCAACAGTCTCATTAAATTATGAAAAATTCCAATTGGATATTATTGACATCCTAATTCCAAAAATAATAATTATTTTAACTAAATCATTTTATAAATATATAATTTCTCTCTTGTAATATATAAACCAACATTTATAGAAAATGACTTTTTTTTCAATAACATTATTTTGAACACTTATAAAAAATTACATCTAACTTCATAAAAATTATATGATCATAAAAATTTAATAATCATTTTTTAATAATAATATTTTATCAAAATATTATTTTTTTTGAAAATCCATTTATTCATCAAAATAGATTTTTTAATTAACCAAAAATACTATTTATGTTTTATTGAGTCAAAATTAAAATCAATTATGAAGTAATAACAATAGGATGGAAATATATTAATTATTCTATACTATATATATATATATTCATATTTTAATGTTATTGAAACATATCCCTTTAATATGGTAGTAGTAACCCTAATAGTAAGGTTCATGATGGTGGGGTTTTAAAGGGTCATTCAACGAACATGGTTTGGTCCTCGGTCACGATGAGATTGATTTTCTCCTATAAAAAGTGGTTCTCATGATTATGTTGTTTGATATAGTATTGGAATGGGTCTAGGGAAAATTATAAAAATTATATCACCCATGAAATCTCTAATAAATGGGATCATAGGGTATTATCTTACTAGTTCAGGCCATCACATTCTCTGTCTTTGAAAATTGGATTTTTAAAAACACTATATTAATATTAATCATGTGGACACTGTTTAATAGATATATAGTCAAAGGTAAATATATTTAATGGTCATTAAAATACGATTGGATAAAAACAATAATTTCAGGTGATCTCTATAACCATAAAAAAATTATTTAAATAAAAATGACAATTTTATTCATAACAGTTTGGGTCATTAAAATCTTCCCCCCTCTAGAAATTTCACCTATGAAATTTTCTTTTACCACAATAAAACAAACGAGGGTATGTCTTCTTCATAACATACCCTAGTTCCCAGGTTTCATCATTATTATTTTTGTTTCTCAAAAAGACTTAAACATGGTCAATTTTTTTATTTCATAGAACATTTTCTCTATGGTATAATATGTTCACAAGATTTTATTCATATAAAAAATAATTATAAAATCGTAAAACCTCTATATTGAGTTCATGTGATGGGACTAGTTTGTAATCTATTAATGGAATACATCAAATACATCTAGTAATTGGGATATGTTTGGTGGTAGTGCTAATTTATAGGCCACTTCTCGGATGTGATCAAGGATCTAAAAAGTGCTTATGAACCATGGAATAAGCATTCCCTTCCTTTAAAATTTCATAACATTCTTATGTGGAGATATGCAGAGGAATACCATGTCTCCAACATTAAACTCTAGGTCTCATTGATGATTTTCATCACAACACTTCTATATACTATGAGAAGTCTTCATGTCTTGCAGAATGGTCTTAACCTTCTCCACCATTTCCATAACCATTTTAGGACCCAAAAGATTTCATTCCACAACTTCATCCCACCATGTCGATGTTCTTCGCCTCTTCCCATAAAGGGATTCCAAGGGATTCATTTGGATGCTCTATTGGAAACATTTGATGTAAGAGTAATCATCCAGAGGAAGTTTTTGGTCCCATATTCCATTGAAGCCAATTGGGATTCATCTTAACATTTCCTCATATACTTGGATAGTCTTATCAGATTGGCCATCAGTTTTTAGATGATAAGTTGTACTAAAGATGAGCTTTGTTTTTAGAGAATGTTGGTGACTTTTTAAAAACATTATGGTGAATCTTGGATCTTACTTGGAAACAATTGATTGTGGTACTCCATGGATAATTAACCATTCTTTGATGTATATATGTGCTAGTTGATCATCTGTGAAATCCACTGAAATCCTAATGAAGTGTGATTTCGATGAATGACGATCCAAAAATACCAAGATATAATTTCTTATTTTGGGTGTCTTCGGTTGTTCAGTGACAAATTACAAGATAATTTTTTCCCATTTCCATGTTGGTATGGGATATGGTTACATAATCTACTTATAGTTATTCCTTTCATCGTTCACTTGCTGAAATAGTAGGCACTTTTATGTACTTTCTATGATTTTCTTCTTCATGTTGTTCTACCACTAGTGCTCTTTTATATATCGATACATCTTTGTGTGTCATTGGTTAATGGATAAATAAAAACTATGGGAATCATCCAATATTTCCTTATGTAACTCAGGATTTGATAGAACACATAGTCTCAACCCAAATCTCAGAATCCCTGAGTCATTAACAAGGATATTTGAGGATTTTCCTTTTTTTATAATTTCCACTTTCTTCTAAATCCCAAAATCATATTTTTTATAATCATTTATCCTTTAAAGAATAGTAATTGGAGAAGTAATTTGTGAAAGGATTTATGATGTTCAGTACATTATGATTCTCATGTCTATCTGCTTAAAATATAGGAATATTAGATCATTCTCAATTACCATTGATGATAGAATTGCAAGATCCTTTCGACTTAGAGAACCTTCTACCTTATTCACTTTCATAGGATGGTATTAGATTGAATATTACTAATCCTTAATGATCATTAAACATATTTTTTTGGTGAATATTAATCTATTTCTTTGTGAATATATTTGATCCTCTTTTAATCAGTGGATATCTCATAATTCTTTCCAGAGAGATAATACCTCCAGATTTTCAATGCCAAGATCATAGATTCCAAATACAAATAATTCATGGGATGGTTTTTCTCATGAATTTTCAACTGTCTTTAGGAGTAGGAAATGATGTTTTAATTTTTCTTCAACAAACATTACAATACCATCATAATATAATTTCTGAAAATTACAAGAAGTTCAACACTTTTAGGTTGTGTGATAACATGGGTAGTGATAATAGCCCTTTTAAACTCCATGAATCATTTTTATCATTAATTATTCTAATAAAACAAGACTCCCTTCTGAATTATATTAGTAATAGTGTTTTTTAATACTGAGAAATTTCTCACAAATATGTTATAATATCTATCTAACACAAGTAATCTATGGATATTTGTCATAGATGATGGCCTAACCCATCCTTCATTGACTTATGTCTTTGAAGAATCAAAAAATATCCAATTTATTTTGATGATATTCCCCAGGAATAAGTCTTTCTTCAAACCGAACTCAAATTTATGGTACATGGCATACAAATTAGTATTTTGTTAGGTCTTTAGCACAATATTGAGATGCTTCACATACTATTCATTTCATTTCGAGTATATTAAAAAATAATCTATAATGTTAATTAATTTTTTATCGAGCAAATCTACAAAGACTATATTCATCATGTCCATGTATTTTTTTTAGATCATTAGTGAGTCTGAATGGAATTACTTTGAACCCATAGTTCCCATAACACATATGAAAATAATTCATGGGGATATCCTCCTTATTCACCCTAAATTTATAATATCCCGACAATTGCATGTACTATAGAACGAACTATTTAAAAATCTAGAAGCCTGAACGATTCATTTGTTTGGGATTTTGGGCCACCTATTTATCCCTTGATTACTTCAAGGCCTTCGAGAAACCAAAGGCCTTCAGGCCAGTAAGGCATTCGGGCCACCTTAAGTCATTCGATCCACCTCTAGGCCTTCGGGAAACTTCAAGGCCTTCGGGCCACCATAAGGCCTTAAGGCCACCTCAAGGCCTTCGGGCCACCTCAAGGCCTTTGGTCCACCTCAAGGCCTTCGGGCTACCTGAAATTTGGATTCAACAATTAAGAAGACTCTAAAAATAGCAGACTCTAGATAAGGATTTATATTTAGCGCATTCACTAGATAAGAAGAATATACATATTTTTCGAGAAAGAGAGTAATGGGATTTTCCATTAAGACAAGCATGTGCATGCACGGTAATCCAATTCGAACTAGCCATGTGAAGGTGGGGAGCTAAAATCATGATGAAGAAGCTGGAGAGGAGCAATTCCATGTAGTTATGGACTATATATTTTCTAATACCTAAAAATCATATAAGCTTTATACCTACAGTACATGAAAATTTTCCACCTCATCCCTTGAAAAGGTGGTTGTCAAAAAATCAATAAAAATAATGCCTTCGGGCTATTCGGGTGAAGGAACATTGACAGGTCCTCTTTCATGATGAAGAGAACTACTTCATCCATGGTGAAGCACATGGTTTTATGAATCCTTTATCCAAATTCTCAAGTAGTGGTTCCTTCAGTTCCATATGTTCCAAAATATCTATCATATATTGAGTCTTGGATATTGACAATGTCTCAGGTACAATCTCAATTGAAAATTCAACCTCTCATCTTGGAGGAATACCATGAAATCTCTCGAGAAACACATCAATGTATTCTCCCAAAATAGGCATGTCTTGATGGATGATCTTTTCCTTAGACTCAATAATTTCATTATGATATTCTTACTCATAAGGAAATAATAACCATGCTTGAGTTGATGGTGTAAAAGAAAATCCATCCCCCTCATTTCACTTGTACAAAATTGGGGGTTGATTCACCATACAGAGGGTGATTTACTTCTCATGTAAATTTATGTTGGCTTTATATTTGTAGATCCAACCCATGCCAAGAATTTCATAAAATTACAGGAAAGGAAGTATGATAAAGTTTATTGTAATGTTTATCCCTCAAATTGTGATAGAGGAGGAGTTATATATATAGGATTCAATAATTTCCCCATTTTCTATTTTATCCAACATCTCCACTTCCATGATTTTTGGTGGTGTTTTAATAGTTCTACAAAACATTCATGACTTGAAGGAATGTACAGAACCAGAATAACAAAGGAAATCCACTATTCCTGAATTAATAACTTGAATACATGTCACCTCATCATTTTCGAAATTCACTTGGGTGGTAACGATGGAAAACAGTTCTCCCTTGATGTCTTGGAGGTTTTTGGTTGACTATGAAAACCCCTATCATAGGGAAATGATTTTCAACATTCTATGTTTTCTTGCAGTTGATGTAATAGAAAGTACGATAAGGGCGGACTAGAGTATTAATTTTCTCTTTCACATTAGTGTTTTTCTCCCGCCCAAAATTTATAGGTAGGTTTCCTTTCTTCCTAAACCTAAAACATATTATTGTTTCCTTTAGGGAATGAATGGGGTTCTTTTTCATGCACACTTGATAAGTGGGATATGTTTATTTCATGGAACTATTAAATTTTTCCACTAGAACTCCAGAATAAAACTCCACTTTACACTTCTTATACCCATTATACCCTTCATATAATCATATCTCAATCTAATCATTGAGGGGACATTGTAAAATCTCTATATAGCTATCAATGCCACATATCTCCATGGGTTTTTGTAGACTAGGATTCATCCCACCGAAGAAGCATTCAACCATGTATTCGGGGGGTATCAACAAAACTAGAGGCACATCGTGTAAGTATTTTGATATTTTCATTCCTAGTCCCTGAAATATTTTTCATTTTTTCGATTGAGGAGAATGAAATATCCTTATATTTGAAGATAGATATTGTAAGGAACTTATTTATTGAAAACTATTTTTGGGATTTCCTTCCCCTCCATGGCCTCATTTTATTCATCATGATTTGTATTTTTGATCAATTCCCGACACTGACCATCTTCTCCCTCCATATGATAAACATTTATAAAAATTTTATCTTGTTCATAACATTGAAGAATGGAGATGATATTATCTATGGAGTTGATCCACTGTTCTATTATAAAGGTATCAGATGATCCATTGAATGTAGGATATCATTGTCACTGGAATCTCTCAATTACATCATGTTCACTCTTAGGGGGTTTTGGGAGATCTTATTGTTCCACACATCTATTGAAACTAGTGTCAGCGATGATAATATCATAAACAATGTTTG
Source organism: Viscum album (assembly GCA_963277665.1). Classification (NCBI taxonomy): domain Eukaryota; kingdom Viridiplantae; phylum Streptophyta; class Magnoliopsida; order Santalales; family Viscaceae; genus Viscum; species Viscum album. The sequence goes on along the minus strand of OY728138.1, from coordinate 1,983,324,799 downwards.
GGATTCATTATGTTATAATATTGAGCATTTCCTTTTGGTAGTCATCATATTTCCCATCACATTGATTGTTAACTCGATTCCTCATATTATATTTTATTTTCTAGAATTAGGGTAAAACTTGGGATGAATATTTTAAACAATTAAACACCTAAAGGTAAATCCAAATACAATAAAAGGATTGCATATAAATTACATTTATTTCTTTGAATTGTGAATTTCGTGGCATTAGTCTATGTTATACATGGTCTATTTCAAAACATGTATTCTCAATGGAATTTTTTTCTTCCCCTAATAATTTTTATTAATGAGATTATGAATTTTCAAAATTATATGCATCGGGAGTATCAAAGTAGGTGTTCATTAAGGCATGTTTCCATGTACTAGATTACCCGGTGTCAGGCCCGGAACATCTTGTCGGAGTTGTAATGGCTAGGTACATGTGTTCTAGAACCATGTCCTCTTGTAGTATCTGGGAATGGGAGTATTTTCTTAATAATATACATACACTATACTAAAAAAATCAGTTATGTTTTTTATACTTATTCTTGTCCCTATGGATTTCCCTAATGTTTTATAATCCAATGTCCAATAAAAACTAAACCTATCATTTGATACCAGCATTAATAACCTTTAACTTTATTTATCATTAAAAATGATTTATTTCAAAAACATTACACATAATAATTCCTAAAATATCGAGAGATATAATTTCTCTTTGAAATTAATAACATTACAAAACAACTTAAAATATTAAAAACAACATCTTTATTGAATAATTCTATTACATGGCAAAAATGTTCCTTCACACATAACACTTCATTGGATAACCTGAAGATATAGATAAGATATGTTTGAGCTATAAATAATATTATGTTAATAAATAAGGCATAACATGAAGAATATAACACATGATAGAAAATAGGCATATCATTGGGAAATAAATGTAACATGAGTAATGGGGAATGATTTAGAATGATAATAATAACATGAGAAATGTGGAAACAATGTAAAAAATTTCATTATAAACATTTTCCAAGTGTAAATCTTCCAATAATTCATTATTAAATAAGAAACATATAGGAAACAAGTACAAACCTATCCCAAAATGATGTATCATGATAATAATCATTACACAATGCATTTGTGTGGTATATAATTATGTGCGAACCCTTTAATTTCATTTCATTCTTTTGCTTAAGTGTACCACATTAATCAATCATCATGGATTAATTCATCATCATAATTTATTCCATGATCAAGGAGTGTAAAATAATATATGTAAGTCCCTAGTCAAAAAAAATATGTGCATAAAGGTGAATAACCATGATTGAATCTAAGAATGGTATTCACTACATAATTATTTTGGAATGGAAAATATCATAGTAATTTGGGAAACATAACGAGGTCACATAAAAATATATAAATTGTGTTGATGAAAGAGAAAGGGGTCTATAGTCAATTATACATTCAATTTATAGTAATATTGGCATGGAATGACATGTCCCGTCATATGTAATTGGAAATTTAAGGTGCACTATAATAAAGAAACATGAAGAAAGTGGAGATAGGAAAGAACCCTTATTTGTATGGTTGACTCTAAAGGATTTGTAAGGGATTATTCAGATATTGGGGTGACTTATGAGGACTATAGGGAGTGGAGGGAAAAGTATATATGTGATCATTTTAATTTTATGGATGTGAAATGGGTTCTTGAGTGGTTTTATATAGGAATATAGGGGGATATCCTTTTAATTTTGATTTTGGACACTACATACTAAAATATCCCAAACCAAATCCATTCCATTTTTTCCTCGTGGATTTTGGAAAATTTGAGTGGATTAAATTTTTTTATATTTCCAATGCCCTAAATTATTAAAATATAACCCTTTGTGCAGTTGAGGTGAGTCACACTGTTAAATAAATGATTCTAAAATCATAATATATATTAAAAGACTTCGAGGATTCAGAATGGATATTCAAAATAAAAAAAATTACTGTATAATAAAATTATTTTAAATGGAAAAAATATATATTTTTTCATCGATCCCTTTTATATTACTTATTATATCACTATTGGGTCATTGAGATGTCATAAAAAACAATATATATTTATATGTTATTTAATTTTAACCTAAAGATTTGAATGTCTAAGAAAATTATGAAAAATTAACCATTATATAATTTTGACGTCCTGACTCCAAAAATAATATTCATTTTATATTATTAATTTTATAAATATATGAATTTTTAATTTTTTTTAAAAAATTCATTTTTTGAATATAGTGTGTGTTTTACAATAACATTTGTTTGAACACTAATAAAAAATTTTATTTGAATTCATAAAAGATTTTATGATCATTTATATTTAATTATAATATCTTATTAAAATATTATTCATTTTACAAGTCCATTAATTCATCAAAAAATATATATCTTAACGATCCAAAACTACATTTGTTTTTAATTTAATAAAAAACCATTTATAATGTAACAATAATAGGAATAAAATATATTTATTATTCTATAAAAAATAATTTAGATGTTCTTATTTCATGGATGTTGATACATATCCCATTAATATACCATAATATGCCAGAAGTGTATAGTGTGTGATGGTTGGGCATTCATGGGGCCATTCGGAAAACATAGATTGGCTCATAATCGTGATGTGCTTGAACATCTCCCATAAACTGTTTCACTCAGGATTAATTTATTGGATCCCATCTTGGGATTGGAATATGAAAAATCCCATAAATGTTATCTCCCTAAAAGACATGATAAATGGGCTTAATATGGTATGATCCTATTGGTTGAGGCCTACACATCAATTTTAAAAAACAATTGGATTTTTGAAAAGCATGTATTTATACAAATCTTTTGGTCACTATTTAATATCTATATTTTCAATGTCAATGATAATTAATTGTCATTAAAATCCATATAAATTAAAGAGAAAATGTTTATATTTTTATATATCCATAATATATTTAATTACATCAAACGGGGTATTTTATTTAAAAAAATTGTTTCGTTACAAGTAATTAATGAAATAATTGTGATTTTGGATGTTTAATAAATGATATATCGCCATACCATTATAATAGATAACAATAGAATCATGGTATTTGAATACATATGGACAACCATCTCCACATGGTGATGTACTTAAATTTCTTATACTGCATCTCATTGACAGACATGAATATTTATTTAATGAATTTAGTTGATAGTATAATAAGATAATAATTCGAGAATGATAATATTTTGTTTTATTTTTTTATTTTAAATCCATGGAAAAATAAAAACATTGGTTCTGTATATGTACGGACTACAGCCTCATGATTTGATGTATTTTTTCTCTCATGATGTCACTTCATGGATGGATCTAATATATATTGTAAAATGTTATCATATATTGTATCATATATAATACATATTCTAAACATATTAACTACTGCTTTTCGGTATAATCCAAAACACTTTTTTAAAGCTGTAAAACCAACCAAAAACCATTTGGATTAACTCTAAAATAATTTTCATATATATCTCCTTGTAAAAATAAATCCCCATTCATTCAACCCTAAGGTGTCACAGTATGGGCCTTTATATCATTAAAAACAAAGATGAATATCCAAATCCCTATATGTAAGTAAGGAGTGTCCTCTGGAAAACAATCAATGATACTCAAGATATAATGGAATATTGAATATCCTCTACCATATTCACATACATATATATTTATTTCCACCTTCATGTATCATAGGAAAACACGAATTATTATATTTTCCCTTTGATTATGAAATTAAGAGTCTATGGAACATTGTTCATGTCAATCCCACATAGAAAATTCATATGTTCCAAACTATTAGAGTATAGGCTGATCAGAACAATGAATATATCACATGACATTCTTACATACTAATATGAACATAAAATCTCACTTATCCATGTTGAAATATAGTATTTATGTGTGGCTTCACACTCCAACAGTCAGTCTCAACTAATGACCCAATTGTCATACTTACCATACAAGATGAAAAATACAATCATGGTGAAGCTCAAACTAATGTCAGGATATGAAACATACCCAACCAGCCATGTGTTATAGAAGTAATTATTTATACTTGAATTTGATTTGAAATTAATTAATTATGGTTTTCCATATAGGTATATTTCCAACCATATGTGTTGGAGGCTCAAATATAATCCATTCACCCCTAGTATACCAAATAAATTTTTATAAATCTCCATGTCGAATACTTATTGGGTAATCCAATGCACAAAAATCATCATATGATTTTTGATCTACCTCATGAAAATATTTTCTATCTCTATTAAATAATAATATAAATTTTAACAATAAAATTTCATCATAACCTATAATGATATATAAATAACATCTGTTATAGATAAAGTCATTGTTATAATTTGAGAGGTGAATTATTATTACTCTTCAAGAAAATGTAATGTATATCGAAATTTATGAACATAACATGAATGAATGATAAAATATATCTTCCATTTAAATTTGATATATTTTAATATCATAAAACAATTTAATAATATTTAATTATCCCAATATAAATTGTACAACAAAAAATCACAAATAATAAACTTCTATATTTGACTGATGTTTTCACCACTTTCAAGGTTTTTTAACACATTACATCATATGTAATTCATGTCACATATATTTGGTAACAATTAATAAGTAATTAACACCAACCCATTATGTTTAAAATGTATAAGGAATATTAGATTGAATAATACTGAGATTTAGGAATCATATATAAAACTATTCAAATTGTTAAAAATATTTTAACCTCTCAATTACACATCATGAGATGTTACAATTTTATTTTCAATTTTCTATATATAAATTATTCTATGATAGTACTAATATTCCATATAAACCTATACCATTAAAAATATCATTAAAATAATAAAGATAATTACATTACTATTTACAGGTCCACCTAAACTGTTTTAGGACAATGAGAAAATCACATTTTCACTTTAACTAATGCAAAAAAATTAAATTTATAATTAATATCATAACCAAAATTATTCTAGGATATAAATTTTAATTCACTTTTTAGTATTATTGGTACAATAATTAAATAAATAGTGGGTTTTTATTTTTTATGACCACTACATGTAAAACGTTTCATTTTTTTTCTTCATCATCAAATATCGTAATATCTTTTATTTTATTGATGGAAATACACTTTAATATTAAATTGGTATAATCCTTGAAGAGGTAATTATATTCTATTTCCAAATGGTAAATAAATGTATCCCAAAATATTTCTCTTTTCCATCTCATATCCTAAAAAATGTATAAATTTAAGTGGAAATCACTTCAATATATTATTGATATTATTATTTTGTTAGATAATTTTATACTTCACTAAGTTAAAAAAACTCATACTTTCCTCATATACATTATATTAACATAGTAATGTCTTTCTAAGAAATAATAAAACATTTCTATTATTAAATCATATATATTTTCTTTTTAGAAAGAAAATATATATTTGAAAAAATTATTTCAATACAGTATAGGGTATTCTATTTGATTGAAACCATTACCTTTCGAAACAAATATTTTATTATAATATACCACATATAAAAAACCCTAGTTATTTCATGATCATAATTTAAACAATTTAATTTTTTAAACGTTATTTCAAATATTTACATTAAATATTTAAAAATAAATTTATTTATAAAAATTTAATTAATTTTTAAAAAATTGAATGAATTATATCCATAATATTTAAACAATTAAACATTCTAAAATTACTTTTATATTAGTTTATAGACATTTAATTATATATTAATATCATTAAAAAACATTTTTTAAATTATTACGATTTACCCTTATATTTAGTATGTATATTTCATAAGGGTATACTCTCTATACCCTTATACAAACACCTTTTATATGGTTAATCTAGATCTGGCGACTTTGCGTAATTGTAGATATCTATGACCCTTTTGTAACATTCACATCATAATGGTGCATAAATTCTTAACATATTGTGAACTCTTCACGAGATGTTATGTACAAATATAATATTATATAAACCATTAAATACTCATAATACCTTAATGTAACAAAACTTTATAAGGGTCTGTCTCACATAACCCATACATGGACCAGATGGAAAGACAGGATAACCTTACACAGGCTGATTTTTGTAAGTGTTACTATGTAAAGCCTACAAAAAATCATATATGTGTAAAGGGAGTTCTTAAATAAATTTAGGCATAAGTTTAATCTTTTTTTACCCTTATATATATCTATCTACAAAAGTGTAATGCATGATGACACTTGGGGGAACACATTTAAGTAAAGATAGTGCCCAATTATACATCACAATTGATCTATTTAAAGGTAATGACATGATTATATGTCTAATGTGTAGTTTTATATAACAAACATTATATAAAGTTCCCATTTAAAACATGAATTTTTTATATAAAATTGCACTTAATACGACTCAAAATATTGAGAGGTATAAGGTCTTTGAGATTTATAAATATTACATATCAACATAAAACATGATATACAATATCTTTATTAAAAAATTCTTTGACATGACCAAAACATTACTTCATACATAACACTACATGAGATAACCTGAGGACATACATAATAAATGTGTGAGTAATAACTCCAAGTAAGGAAAATCAATGAGGCATAAAGCAACATGAATAATAAATCTGGATTTAGCAATATAATCTTAACATGGGAAGTGCGGAATTTAGTTAAAAACATACATAAAAACATATGTCAAAGCTAAACCACCATGAATTCATGGTGGAAAAATTCCAATAGTGGAATATAGTAAACCCTAGTCCCAACCTGACATATCATGATACTAAACATTACCTAATGCGTTGGAGCACTACCAGGGCACATCCTTCATAATAATTTCATTCTCATGCTTAAGTGTGTCACAAAGATCATACAACACAGATTCATTCAACATTATAAATTTATTAAAATATCTATAATTGTTTAATAAAAAAATGTAAGTTTGAAATAAATATGATTATGGTCATAAATGTGAATACCCTTGACAGATAAATGGATATGGTATTTACTGCACAATTATATTGGCATGGTAAATCGTGGTGAAATTTCGGCAACATATCGAAATCATATAGAAATTCATAAAATGGTTTGATGAAAGATAAAGGGGAATATCATAATTTTGTCATGATTAATACATTTATATGGACATGTATAGAAATTACACAACATAATGAATTGGATGTTTATGACGTAACTTAATAAAAAAATCTTTAAAAAGAGGAAGGAGGAAAAGAACCCTAATAACAGTTCGACATGGTAATAGGTGTACATAAAGGTTATTAAGAGGGTTAAATGATATTGAAGGGGTATATCATAATTGATACATTAAGTGTTCATAATATTTTCTTATTAAGAACATATCCAAACATAATAAAATGGAAATTATAATTTCATATTATAGATGATGAGATTGACTAAACGAGGAGAGAGAGAGAATATCTTATAGAATTTCTGCATAGAAACAGGTGTTAATAAATGATTACATGGGGTATTAATGGGATTTAATGGAATATATCATTATTTATAAATAAAATTAACATCATGGGGGAAATTTGACTTCATATCACAATATATAAAAATGTAATTTAAGAAACATAATATTAATGAAGTTCTTGAATAGAAATGAGAATAGAAAAATCCCTTAAGGAATTTCAGTATAGTAACAACTTAGGTAATGTTCTATATTAAAATGATAAATAATCCCATATACACCTAACATCAATTGGATAGTAAGTTAATAACTATAAATGAACAGAAATCCTAGAAATTGAATTAAAAAGAACTTATCGCAAAAAAGTTGCTTGAATTCAATGGTGAGGAGTGAAATACCTTACTTGGTTGTGTGACTCCACTGGCTTGGGAGGAGCCTCTTAGGAGCTTGGGGAACAAGGTATTGACTTAATGGAGTATATGTAATATTTTTTTATAAGCCTAAAAGAGTTTTAGTGAAGAGAAATGGGATCTTTGGTGGGTTTATATAGGAATGGAGGGGGTGTCTTTATTATTTTTGTTTTGGACACTACATAATAAAATATTTAATACTAAAAACAATCCATGGGTTCAGCCTATGATTTCTTAAAATTATGTGTAGGTTAAATTATTTTATTTTTCCAATGGCCAAGTATAATAATATATTTCCCTGGAATATTTAAGGGAGATTAATAGTTTAAAATTAATGATTTTAAAATATTAAAATATATTATATGTCTTGGAGGATTCACTAAGGATTTATAAAAAAATTCTAATAGACATAAAACTTCATTATTTTAAAATGAAACATCTCTTTGTATGAGATTACTTTTTTTAGTAATTATTTTATCCGTATTAGGTTACTATGATGTCATAAAACACAATGTATATTTATACGGTATTTAAAATTTTACCAAAAATTCTACTCGCTCAAAACATTTTGAAAAATTCAACATCGTATAATTTCTAAATCATAATTCCAATAATAATATTCAATTGATTTAAATAATTTTCATAGTATTCAATTTCCCTTTTAAAATAAAATCCTACATTTGTTGATAATTAACATGTTTTTACAATAAGAGTTTTTGAATGCTAATAATAATTACATTAGACATTATAGAAATTATATGATCATTTATATAAATGTAGTTTATGATTAATATTTTGTAAAAAATATTATTTATTTAAAAAATCCATTAATTCATCAAAATATATTTCCAAAACAACTATTTATTCTTTACAAATAATTTACAATGTAACAATAATATAAAAAAAATATTAATTATTGTATAAAAAATAGTTTAAATACTCTTATTTCTATGGTTTTGACACATATACATTTATTACCCCAACATATTCCCAACGAGTGAGGTGTGAGATACTGGGTCTTTGATGGGGTAATTCAGTGAACATGGTTTGGGCCATTATCTCGATGAGCTTGAACTTCTCCCATAAACGGTTTCACTCAGGCATATGTTGTTGGATCTTGGCTGGGGATTGGCTGAGTGAAAATCCTATAAATAATACCTCCCAAGGATGTTCTGATAAATGGGAAACATATGGTACAATCATACTAAATGAGGCCATCACATCCTTTTTCTTTGTCATAATTATTTTTTAGAACCCTATATTTATACTAGTAATGTGTATATTTTGCAATGTCTCTATTAAAAATAGTAAAGAAACCTAATGGTATTTTAAATCCAATTTGATATAATAAAACAAAATAAATTATTTTCATTTATGAATCTATAAGAAATTTATTTAAATCAAAATAAAAGGAGTTTTACTCATAAATTTTTGAGTTGTTACAATTCTCCCCCCATAAGAATTTTTTCCCTCAAAATTTATGTTTTCACACTTAAAACTGTTGAGGGTGAGCCTTATTCATCACCTCATCTAGTTCCCATCATTCTAATTCAAACTTGTGGTTTCTCCACAATAATTTGATGAGGGGAATTGTCTTATTTAAATGAACTTTTTCTCTATGATATAAGATCATCACATGATAATTATAATTGGAAAGGTCATTCTATAATGGTACCACCACTAGATTTAGTACATGTTATTGGTCTCGTATGTTCTCTCTTAATAGGGATGCATGGAATTTATCATATACTTGATATAGGATTGGTGGAAGTGCTAGTCAAGATCCCACTTCTCTGATGCAGTCAAGGATTTCAAAAGGGCTGATGTACCTAGGAATACACTCTCACTTCTTCCGAAATACTATCACTCGTTTTCACTGAGGTATGTAGGAGAATTCCATGTATCCAACATCAAAAACTATGTCTTGTAGAAAATTTTCAATAGAGACCTCATGTTGACTCTGAGTAGCTTTGATTTTGTGTTGGATAATCATTACCCTTTCCACTAATTCTTTGACAATTTCTGGATCTATAAGTTTTCATTCCCCAACATTGTAAGAACCCAGATATTCGTTTCAGGTATGTCTTTCCTTTTCAAGTGTTTTTTAGAATTTTTGGAGATTCTGGAAATTTGTTATGTACACACCGTGTACTTTCTAAGTACACATAGTGTACTCTTTTCCGGCTCTAAACTGTGTGCTGGCCGTGTCCCGACCACACACACGGTGTGTAGGGGTGACGTGGAGGCCATTTTTAGCGGAGTATGAAAAAACCCACTACATGTTGTGTACTTTAAAAATACACGTCGTGTAATTTTTTTCAGTAAACGGACCGAGGTCGCGCCTAATCATCATTAACGTCTTCTTATAGGTATTGTTCGACCGAGAGACACCGTACGGCTGCGAAAATTCTCCGGATTCCTGATCCTCCATACATTCTCCGATTCGATCTCTGTCGACTGCATTGGAATTGACATGATTTACAATGTTCTAGGGAGAATCAGTCGATGTGGTTCCAGTATATCGATCTCCTAGGATCGAGGTAGGTGGTTTATTCCTTATCGTTCAATGTCTCTGAGTTTATGTGCAAATTTCCACTGATACCCGTGAACATGGTATTGTGTGTTTACATTTTGTCCCTTTTTGTTTTCCTGCCTTGGATGTATTCTTGTGTAGAGGTAAATTGACCATTTTATAGAATAATTTGTTGTTCTTGGAATTATTTTCCCATGATTTGTTCTGTTTACAACCTTTGGGTCCCATTTTCCTTTGGCTTCTATACCTGTTTTCATGCCTTTCGGTTATTAGTTGAAGTGAAACTCATGACATGATTGTTTCCTTGTAGACTGTTTAGCTAAGTAGCTCTATAGGTGTTCTTTGGTTATCCATGTTGCTCTATAGGTTTACATTGGCCTTATTTCATTATTATGCACTGACTGGCACGAGGCTGAGAGAACCTGGTGCTATAGACTATAAGGGATAGACCGTGTGAGCTTCCGAGAGAGTCTTAGATATTATAGACTATGGGGGATGGACCGAGTGAGCTCCCAAAGAGTCTTGGATTTTATAGAATACAGGAGGGTAGACTGAGTGAGATTCCTCATAGATTCTTACCTTGTTTGAATCTCTTTAAGAACCTTCCTAGGCTAGAGGGGTAATTGACCGAGTGAGCTTCCTCAGAGAGACTCTGGTATACCTGAGGCTATAGGAGGAATTTACTGAGATAGATTATTAATAGAGTCTCTAGACCTTGGGGATAAGAGGGTTAGACCATGTGATCTTCCTCAGAGAGTCCCGGAATACCCTAGACTATAAGGGGAATTGACCGAGTGCGCTTCCCCAGAGAGTCTCATAAATTTGTATGACCAAGCCAGAGGGGTTAGGCTGAGTGCACTGCCTAGAGGGTTGTGGTACTTCTTGGATAGGACCAGAGGGGATGGCTACAAGTACATCCCAGAGGGTTTTCATCTTTTTAGTTGTTTGTTTCAATGATGTTGATTGGTTGTGGATTGATTGCTGCTATGTATCATCCTATTTTACTGCTTAATGTTTACTGCCTACTTCTTTCTATTGTTGTTTACTGCTTATTGTACTTTTACCTACTATATACTCACTGACTATTAGGAACATATCTTAGGGTGGTTTCCTACTGGGATTTTATCTCACACCCTATTTGGGCCATGCTTTTGGGCCCAAGCAGACTATGTTGTTGCTGGTATTGACAAGGGAAAGCTCCCTTCGACTTCTGGAACTTGATTGCTCAGAGAAAGAGAGCATGGGACCAAGCTTTGGCTTGCGATGCTGAGGAGCTATTTAATTTTATTTTGTACTTGTTTTGGTACTATGGTGTTTAATCTTTGTGACTTGTTTGGATGCTTCCCTAGAGTTGTATCTTGCATCATTCCACATATGCATATTTTCTCTAGTTTCCTGATTTAGTCTTCCATTGATTATTATTGCTGGTTATTCACTACTTCCACTATTTCATATTTATCTATTTATTCTATATACTCTGCAAATGAGGGCATAGTTTCCCCAATATCACACCTAAGGCCCTCACTGCTAGTTGGTAGCCTCTGGCGTTTGGGGAAATGCGCTTGAGTCCATGTGACCAACAGGGTATGGGGCACCTTTGGGTGGATTCCGGAATCGGGACGTTGCAAAGTGGAATAAGTGGAGTTTTTTTCTCCTACATTACTATTTGGAGACTTAGCTAGGGATAGGATGGATTTGGTACTTGGTAACAAGCTGTGCTCGGGAGTAGCTCACCCGTGTACAGGGAAAAGCCATACTACCTCGTTTATTGCAGTTTTATGGTTTTGAGATTTTATGGTTGATACGATTTCACCTAGAGTGCTTCACATGATTTGTACTATTATTGTTTTGATGTTATGGTTCTATTTCTGTCGCAACCCAATGAGATGAGGGTATTCCATCTAATGCATCATATAGTCACTTTGAGAAATCACATGTCATACATTCTTTCCATTCCATTTAGGGTGCATTAGCGATTGCATGCTATTGTGATAGACTTTGTGTAGATTATGCATGCTATTGTGATAGATGCTTGATAGAATTTATGCTACTTTGTTAGAGGATTTTTGTATTGTACTTTGTTTAAATGATCTCCAAATTTTGATTCTTAAGGTGTTATGGGCCCTCTTGAATCGGAAATTGGTGGATCATGATCCTGTTTTCTCTTATACATGAATGTAGGGGATGCCAAGATTTGATTCACAGAGAGTATGGCCCCTCACGAAATGGAATTTGGCACCTATTTGACTTGTTTTCCGTGTTTTTGGGCTTCTGTGCAATTTCAGAGCTACTGCCCAGAAAAACCCAGAATACATGGCGTGTACTTTCTGGTTACACGCCGTGTAGTTTTCTGGCCGTTTCTTTGACCGTGTGAGCAGAAACATGGTGTTGTGAAAATAACTTCAGGAACACGCCATGTACGTCAGGTACATGCCGTGTAGTTTAGATCCATGTACTCGGCTGTGTCACAAACAACATGGGTCAGGGAAGCTCAAGTAGAACATGCCGTGTTTTAAAGGAACATGTCGTGTAGTTCTGTCCAGGTACCCATCTATGTCACGAACAACACGGGTCAGCCTGACCTTCTCTAAGACACGCTGTGTTGCTTTCGGAACACACCGTGTAGTCTTTCCCATGTACCCAGCCGTGTCACGAACAGCACAGGATGATGTCACCTTCTCCTATACACGCTGTGTTTTTTCGGAACACGCCTTGTAAGGGCCAGCCGTGTAGACGACCGTGTAACTAACAACACGAGCCACAGAGACAGTGGCTAGTACACGCTGTGTCCCAAGGGAACAGGCCATGTAGTTTTAGGTTAGTTTGAACCATGTGGGTTATCCATGTAAGGAGTCTCGGGCAGGGGTTTAGAGTTCAAGTACACGTCGTGTATGGGAACAACACGCCGTGTAGTTTGGTGTGTTACACAACCTATTGGGCAGGGGTAAACGCCCATGTTAATGGATTAAGTAGATACACCGTGTAGTTTTTATATACGTCATGTAGTTGTGTTTTGTAAAACATGATAGTTTCATTCCTTGTTCTTGTTTTGTACTCTTGTGTTTTCTGTCCTTGTTAATCCTGATCCAAGGTGTGCTTTTGATCTTTTAGAGAAATGCCTCCGAGACTTCCTCCGGTCGTACATTAGTTTCCAGTCGGTGACCAGACACCGAATATGGCCGATCATGGACATCCTGCAGATCCTCCTGCTGTGCCAGCCTTGGCACCAGTAGTTATACACATCACAGGTGCCGAGGCGCAGTTCAGGGAGGACTTCCTGACGATGATGTAGACTTTCCAGGGAGCGCCGCCTCCTGCCCCGTCGATGGATGAGTTGACACGGGTTTTCCAGAAGCAGCATCCTACTACTTTTTCAAGGGATGAAGGACACCAGGCTGTAGAGTTATGGATAGAGGCCACACTGACAATCAATGAGCACCTATAGATCCCTCTAGAGAAAAGGGTAAAGCTGGCTACTTACATGTTTTGGGACACTGCCAAGAGGTGATGTGAGGTGATCTCATGGTTAGGGCGTCAGCATGATATGTCTTGGGACGAGTTTCGATGCACCTTCTTTGAATACTTCTATCTGGAGACCCAGAGGGCCGATCGAGCCCGGGAGTTTATGAGTCTGCAGCAGGGAACTCTCTCTGTTAAAGAGTACTCTTCTCACTTCACTGAGCTACAACCTTTCACACTGATCCCAACATCTGATGAGTTGTTTCTTGCTAGGAAGATCGAGGATGGTCTCAGGCATGAGATCCATTCCCAGGTGAATATCCTCTAGTTGACTTCTATATCATCCATTGTCAACCATTCACTGATTACTGAGCATAACCTGAAGGATTCTGGAGCAGTGAGCCAGGGTGGTTCATCATCCAGAGCTGGTGTTCCTCTTGCGGACAGTAGGAAGCGTCGCGGAGAGTCTTATCGAGGAGATCGAGTTTCGCAGGATGCGTCCTCTGGAAGCCAGGTTGTATGCTACCAGTGCAGTAGGAGTGGGAATACTAGGCCTTAGTACCAGAGGGATCCGATGGAGTACCGGTCTTACTGCAAGATGGGTCATCTTCTACGTTTCTGTCACATCTTCTCACCTTCAGCTGGTGGTATGGGTTCCTCTATGACCCCTCGTTCTAGAGATGCTTCACTAGTTTCCCACCAGTCAGGGAACTGGAGTTCTTCCGACCGTTCAGGCCAAGGTGGAGGTCGCGTCCATGATGTTCAGTCACCAGGTCATTTGCGACAGTATAGTGGATCAGCTCAGAGCAGTCAGCCATGGGCGCAGGGCCGTGGTGCAGGCCAGTATTTCGCCGTGGAGCAGACCTATCAGGAGCAGGATCCCGACCCTTCTACAGTTCGAGGTACGATCTTAGTAGCCTCATTTTTATCTTTATCTCTTTTCTATATTGGTGCTTTCCATTGCTTTATCTCTATTTCTGTCGTGGAGAGCCTTGGGCTCTATATCTTTTCGTCTGCCGACTTTTTGACTCTTGACACACCGTTGGGAATGAGGACATCTAGCGTACGTCAGTGTAGAGAGTGCCCGCTTGAGGTTGTGGGGTGTCATTTCTTATGGGGCCTCTATGTCCTATAGATGTCTATTTATGACGTCATTCTCAGGATGGACTGGTTGGTTCCCACTAGGCATTCGTCGATTGCTATCACCGCAGGGTGAGTTTCATATCACAAGAGGGTGGATCATTCCTTCATAGAGGTTATTGGGATTTCCAGACGGGTAGAGCTGGACCAGAGCATCATGGGCTAGGGGAAGTTACAACCCAGATTTCCAGTCTTTATCTGGATGACCAGGGGACTTCACAGTTAGACTTTCCTCCAGTGGTGGATCATTTCAGGGATATCTTTCCAGATGAATTTTCAGGTTTACCTCCGGAGCGTGAGGTAGACTTCTCAATCGACCTTGTGCCTGGAGTGACACTGGTGTCCATTACTCCTCATAGGATGGCTACACCTTAGTGGTAGGAGCTCAAGAAGTAGTTGGAGGGGTTGCAGGCATAGGGTTTCATCTGACCCAATACCTCTCCTTGGGGTTCGCCTGTCCTGTTTGCAAAGAAGGAAGACGGTACCCTTCGGCTTTGTGTGGATTATCGGAAGCTAAACCAGTTAACGGTCAAGAACTGATATCCCTTTCCGAGGATCGATTACCTATTTGATCAGTTTCGAGGAGCCCGAGTGTTCTCTAAGATTGACTTGAGATCAGGTTATCATTATTTGCACATTAGACCATCAGATATACCTCTGCCAGCTTTCAGGAGTAGATATGGTCTTTACGAGTATACAGTCATGTTGTTCGATCTTATGAATGCGCCTGCCGTCTTCATGGCACTGATGAAACTAGTTTTCCATCCATACTTGGACTCCTTTGCCGTGGTCTTCGTGGACGATATGTTGGTGTACTCTCGCACTTGACACGACCTTGCCACACATCTTCAGATCATTCTGAGTACATTGAGAGAGCATCGGTTGTATGCTAAACATTCGAAGTTCTACTTTTGGATTGATCAGATTCACTTCCTGGGTCATGTTATCTCGGATACAGGAGTGTTAGTGGACCCAAGTAAAGTGATATCTGTAGTTTCCTGGGAGCAGCTGAAGAACGTCTTTGAGGTGCAGAGTTTCCTAGGGCTGGACGGATACTACAGATGAATCATACAGGACTTCTCACACCTAGAAGCACCGTTGACAGGTCTAACCAAGAACGGGGAAAAGTTTTTATGGTCAGATTCATATGATTCCACCTTTCAAGAGCTAAAAGGGAGGTTTCCATCAGCACCGATACTAGTCTTGCCAGAGCCGGGAAAGGGCTATACTATTAACTGTGATGCTTCATGTATCGGGCTGGGAGCCGTGCTTATGCAGGGTGATGGAGTCGTTGTGTACGGGTATCTACAGTTGAGGCCACATGAGAGGAACTACCCGACACACGATCTAGAGCTGGCAGCAGTTGTTCATGCCTTACGCTATTGGAGACACTATCTTCTGGGAGACAACTTTGTGGTTTAGACCAACCACAAGAGTCACAAGTATATCTTCACTCAGCGTGATCTGAATCTAAGATAGTGCAGGTTGGTCGAGTATCTTCAGTCTATCTACATTGAGATTGCCTATATGCTGGGAAAAGGCAACGTAGTGGCTGATGCATTGAGCAAGAGAACTCACTTTCAAGCAGTTCAGGAGGCCAGCAGTGAGTGGCAGCCTATGGCTCTATTCCCGGAGATGCACTTAGAAGTGCACGACAGGCTGGGACAGACTGTCCTATCTTCTATAGTGGTTACCTTCACACTTCTTGATCGGGTATGAATGAGGCAGCTATCAAACTCAGAGGCCTTGGTCCTACGAGAGAGTGTGTCCGGAGGGGACCCTCTTCCTGGATGGACAATGGGCGAGGATGAGATCATGCATTTCCAGCGACGTGTATGGGTTCCAGCACACATACGTGAGGACCTGATGCAGGATTTTCATTCCTTAGTTTGGGCAGTTCATCCTGTAGTCACCAAGGTGTATCGGGATCTTCATCGCCAGTACTAGTGGCCAGGTATGAAGAGAGTTGTTGCTAGTTTTTTCATGAGATGTTCTACCTATCAGTAGGTTAAAGAAGAGCATCAGTGACCAGAAGGGCTTTTACAATAGTTAACCATTCCAGAGTGGAAGTGGAATGCTGTTGCAATGGACTTCGTGACCGGGTTACCGAGGTCACCTTGGGGAAGTGATGATGTTTGGGTCATCATCGACAGGATTACAAAGGTATCACACTTCTTGAAGATCAAGGAGACCTTCATTGTTGATGATCTGGGATGACTGTACATCCGAGCGATTTTACGTCTACATGGAGTTCCACACTCCATTGTTTCAGACAGGGATGCGCGCTTTACCTCTCGGTTCTGGTAGGGACTTTTGAAGGCTTTGGGTACATAGGTAATTTTGAGTACAGTATACCATCCTCAAACCGATGTCCAGTCCATGTGCATGATGCAGGTGCTTGAGGATATACTCTAATCTTGAATTATAGACTTCGACGGTTCTTGGGAGAATAATATACCTCTTGTGGAGTTCGCCTACAACAATAGTTTTCAGGCGACCATTTAGATGAAACCATAAGAGGCTTTGTACAGTAGGCCATACCAATCACCCTTATGCTGGAAGGAGGTAGGAGAGGCTTCTTTTCTAGGACCTCGTCTTGTTCAGGATACCCCATAGCAGATAGAGTTGATTCGGAAGATGATGGCTATAGAACAGTCTCGACAGAAGTCTTATGATGATCAGAGGAGAGAACCTCCAGATTTTGAGATCGGAGATCAGGTTTTCCTACATGTCGCACCAAGGTTGGGACAGAAGAGGATTCGGAGATAGGGAAAGCTTTCACCTTGGTAGGTCAGACCATTTGAGGTGTTAGAGAGTGTTAGGCCAGTTGCCTATCAGTTTCAGCTACCTCAGAGGTACCGGGCTATGAATGGCATCCTCCATGTCTCTCAGCTGTGATGTTACTTCTCAGACCCATCTCATGTATTCCAACCCACGGAGGTTGAGCTTGAAGCAGATTCTTTGATTGAAGAGCATCCTATCCGGATTTTTGATCACAGTACAAAGGTTCTTTGAGGCCGGTATGTTCCTCTAATATGAGTGTTATCGCAGCATGGGTGAGTACAGGATGAGACTTGGGAGATGGAGGCTGAAGTTTGATCGCAGTGGCCTGAGCTGTTCAAGGTTTTTTCTTCTACGCCCATCTAGGGAAATTCGGGGATGAATTTCTTTAAGGGGGGAAGTTTGTAAGAACCCAGATCTTCATTTCAAGAAATTCTTTCCTTTTCTAGAGTTTTTGGGAATTTTTGGAGTTTCCAGAAATTTTTGAAGTACAAGTCGTGTACTCTTTTCCTGCTCGACACCGTGTGTTGGCCGTGTGTGGACCACACACATGGTGTGTATGGGTGACGTGGAGGCCGTTTTTTGGCAGAGTACGGAAAAACTCACTACACGTTGTGTACATTAAATGTACATGTCGTGTACTTTTCGTTTTTTTTCACTAAACGGATCGGGGTCGCACCTTATTTCCATAAACGTCTTTTTATAGGTCTGGTTTGACTGAGAGACGATGTACGACCGTGAAACTTTTCCGGATTCCCGAGCCTCCATCCGTTCTCCGATTTGAGTTCTGTCGATTGTGTTGGAAGCACAACACTTTATGACGTCATATGCATAATTAATCTTCTTAGTTCACGTATACTGATCTCTTAGGATCGAGGTAGGTGGTTTGGGCCTTACTGTTCAAAGCCTCTGAGTTTATGTGCGAATTTACACCGATACCCGTGAACGGGGTATTGGGTGTTTACCTTTTTCCCATTGTTGTTTTCCTGCCTTACTTGTATACTTTTGTAGAGGTAAATTTACCAAGTTAGAGGATAATTTGTTGTGCTTGGAAGTATTTTCCCTTGATTTGTTCTGTTTACGACCTTTGGGTCTCGTTTTCCTTTGGATGATACACCTATTTTCGTGCCTTCCAGTTATAGTTTGAATTGAAACTCATGACATACTTGTTTCCTTGTAGACTATTTAGATAAGTAGATCTATAAGAGTACTTTGGTTATCCAAGTAGCTCTATAGGTGTACTTTGGACTTATAGAATTATTATGCACTGACTGGCACGGGGCTGAGAGAACCTGGTGCTATAGACTATAATGGATAGACTGAGTGAGCTTCCCAGAGAGTCATAGATATTATAGACTATAGGGGATGGACCAAGTGAGCTCCCAAAGAGTCTTGAATTTTATATACTATAGGAGGGTAGACTGAGTGAGCTTCCTCATAGAGTCTTACCTTGTTTGAATCTATTTATGAACCTTCCCAAGCTAGAGGGGGAATTGACTGAGTGAGCTTCCTCAGAGAGTCTGTGGTATACCTGAGGCTATAGGAGGAATTGACCGAGATAGCATCCTCATAGAGTCTCTAGACCTTGGGTATAAGATGGTTAGGCCACGTGATATTCGTCAGAGATTCCCTGACAACCCTAGACTATAAGGGGAATTGACCTAGTGTGCTTTCCCAGAGAGTCTCATAAATTCGTATGACCAAGCGAGAGGGGTTAGGCTGAGTGCACTGCCCAGAGGATTTTGCTACTTCTTGGATAGGACCAGAGGGGATGGTTGCGAGTAATTAATAGAGGGTTTCCGACTTTTTAGCTATTTGTTTCTCTGTTATTGATTGGTTGTGGATTGATTGCTGCTATGTATCATCCTGTTTTACTACTTACTATTTACTGCCTACTTCTTGCTGTTGCTGTTTACTGCTTATTGTACTTTTACCTACCATATAATCACTGACTGTTAGACACAGATCTTCGGGTGGTTGCCTACTGAGATTTTATATCACACCCTGTTTGGGCCATGCTTTTGGGCCTAAAAAGACTATGTTGTTGCAGGTATAGACAAGGTAAAGATCACTTCGCCTTCTGGAACTTGATTGCTTGGTGCAGGAGAGCATGGGACCAATCTTTGGCTTGCGATGGTGAGGAGATGTTTACTTTTATTTTGTACTTGTTTTGGTACTGTGGTGTTTCAGCATTATGACTTGTTTGGCTAATTTCCTAGAGTTATATCTTGCATCATTCCATATATGCATATTTTCTCCAGTTTGCTGATTTGGTCTTCTGTTGTTTATTATTGCTGTTTATTCACTACTTCCATTATTGCATGTTTATCTATTTCCACTGTGTACTCTGCCAATGAGGGAATAGTTTCCCTACTATCACACCCAAGGCTTTCACTACTAGTCGACAGCCTCTGTAATTTGGGGAAATGTGCTTGAGACCATGTGACCAACCGGGTACGGGGTTCCAATGGCTGGCTTCTGGAACCGGGACGTTACAAACTTCATACTAAAATTTTGGTGTTCAACACCTCTTTCCTTAAAGATATTCACAGAAGTCCATTTGGATTCTTGAGTGGAAACAATTATTGTAAAATAATTCTACCTAATAGAGATGTTTTCCCCATCAACCTATGAAGTCCATTGAACAATGTGTCAAAATGTCTTAAATTTTCTGAATAGTGCACTCAGATTCTCCATTAGTTTGAGGGTGATATGTCAAAAAGATGTTCAAATAAATTTTTAGAGTATGTTGGATACTTTTCCAAAACATAGAGGTGAATCTTGGATCTATTTCAACACAATCGACAGTGATACTCCATACAATATTTCCACTTCATTGATGTATATTTGTGCTAGTTGATCTAGTGATAAAACCTCTTAAATTTCAATAAATGTTGCAGTCTTTATAAGGCAATCTAAAACAAACCAGATAGAATTTTATCCCTTAGATATATTTATAAGTTTTGTGAAAATGTCCATGGTGATGTTTTCCCATTTCCATGTTTGTATGCGTAATGGATGCATCATCCCCTTATACTTTTTCCATTCATCCATTACTTTCTATCATTCTAAGAAATTTGATTTATATTTCTTGATCTTTTTCTTTATGTTATCTCACCAATTGTTCACTCATATATCTTGATACATCATTGTGTTTCCTAGGTGAATTGAGAAAGTATAACTATGTGAAACATCCAAAAGTTCATTCTTTAACACCGGATTTCATGGAAGACATAGTCTTCACCCAAATCTCACAACTCCTTCTTCATTGACAATGAACTACAAGGATTTCCTTTTTCTTATAGTTTCCACATTCTTTTGAATTCCCACATAAAATTTTTAATCATCATTTAACCCCTCCCAAAGTGGTTATTGATAAATAAATTTTTAATGGATTAATGAGCTTCCTTTCTTTATGATTTCCATGTCAATCTTCTCCAAATTGAAGAAGATAGTATCATTTTCAGTTCTCATCAATGATAGATTTACTAGGTCTCTTCTACATAGAGCATATGCCACCTTATTTTCATTCCCAGTATGGTATTGGATTGAGAAATTCTATTCTTTGATGCACATATCATATTTCAAAATTTCATTACAAACCCTTATGAAGGATTTTTGAGTAAATACTTTCTCAAAGAAAACATTTTTAGGATTATAGATTATATGAATAAACTGTTCAATTTATGTTATGTATTTTACATGTTTGGAACTATGAATTGAGATTCAAGATCTAATCTAGTTCATGACATTTTTTTAGAAATGGTTCCTATTGGAAGGAATGGAAACTGTATCAACACACATAATCCATGTAGGGGTTTACCTCATTTTCAAGATAATTTTATTGAGATAGTGATGTAACTCTAACTGAATATCATATAACCATACTGAGACAACACACTCAGGTTATGAATAATAACCTTACCCATATAGAGCACCCTGATCCAAAACACGGTGGATCAATGTTATACAACTTCATGAGTATACAACCACCAACATTCAATGGGACTACAAATCCATTTGTACATGAGCAATAGATAAGTTCTTTAGAGAAAATTTATCATTATTTGGGGAGGAAGGGATTGAATTAACTATGGGTGAAGAATGTAATGATCAAATAAATTATGTACATATTTTTCATGATTATTTTGATGTGTTTATAGAGGATTTACCTTCAAATCCTCTAGAGAGGAAAATTGAGTTTTCTTTTGACTTAATTCCTAGATAAAGGCCCATATTGAAGACCCCATATGAAATGGCCATCATTGAATTAATGGAAGTAAAGAAAAAACTAGAGTAATTAAGTAATAATGGATTTATTCTCCCTAGTGTTTCCCTAAGGGGATCCCCTATTCTTTTTTTAGAATAATGATAGATCATTTTGGTTGTGCATTGGCTACAAGGATATTATTGTTATAAAAATAAAGAATAAGTATTTATTAACTATCATTGATGATTTATTCGATCAAATTCATGGAGGAAAATATTTTTCAATGATCGATCTTCGATATGGATATCATCAGTTGTACATGAGGAAGGAATACATTCCAAAGACAAAATTTCGAATTGCATATGGACATTAAAAGTTTATAATTTTTCTTTTTGGACTAAATAATTCACCCACTGTTTTCATGGACCCAATGAATATAGTTTTCAAGGATTATTTTGATGACATAGTTGTGGTATTTATTGATTATATCTTGGTATAATATAAAATCATTTAAGTTCCTAAAAATAACAATTACACTATTCTAATGACTCGTAGAAGTAATGTATTATAATGGATGTTTAGAAAATGTGAATTCTGGCTTCATGAAATTTTGTTAATTGGCAATATTTTATCTAAGGAAGGAATCATTGTTGATTCTTAAAATACAAGGGCAATCCATGAAGGGATGGAACTGATGAGTATAACTGAGGAACATTATTTTATTTGTCTATCATATTACTATCATTGTTTTGTCCTGAATTTTCCCCAGTTGGATAACTGATTAACCAAGCTCAAACCAAAAGGGGATATTTTTTTTGGACAAAAGAGTGTGAAGAATGATTTGATGAATTGAAGTGAAGATCAATCAATGATCCTATATTGATTCCACCATCTTGGGATGATGGGTTTGTTATTATTGTGATGCTTCAAAGAAAGGACATGGTTGTGTCCTTATGTAGTATTATAGAGTTATTTCTTATGAATTATGGGAGTTAAAAGTTAATAAAAAAGATATGACATTCAAGATCTTGAGTTAGAAACTATAATAATTACTTTGAAGATAAGGAGACACAATATCTAAAGAAGAAATGGGTTATATATACTTATCAGAATAATTTGATGTATGTTTTCACACAAAAAGAAATCAACATGTGGAAAAGTTGAGGGCTTGATCGACTCAAGGATTATTATTGCACAATACACTTCTACCTGAGGAAGGAAAATAACGTGGTAAATGCTTTGAGCAGATAAGATCATGGAGTATTGAACAATATGAGAGTTGAAAGGGATCAGATGTTCATGGATATAGTAAAGATAGATATGTGAATAATCATGGAAGGTGAAACATTAGATCTTTTTCAAATGGTTGTGAAACCATCTTCACTAGAAACGATAAAATGTTCTCATACTGATGATCAGGAGTTTAGAATGACTATTAAATCATTGAATGATGTGAGTTTGGTTGAATTCATATATAAATATATAAATTTGAAATTTAGGAAGAGGTTTTATGATCCCGACATACCTGATATAAAAACAGAATTTTTGGATGATTGTCATTGCTCCAATTTCTCGATACACCCTCGTAGCACAATGATGTATAGATATTTGAAGGAATATTTTGTGAGACAACATAAAGATGGATATTTCTGATTATGTGTCAAGGTGTACGGTTTACCAATATGTGAAGGTTAAAAGACAATATCCTAGAAGATTCACGAAACATATTTCTATGCCTGAGTGGAAATGGGATGATATTACGATGGAATGTATCATAGGGCTACCAATGAATCTTATAAGGAATAATGAAATATTGGTCATTTTTGACCATCATACCATGAAAACAAATTTTATTTCTATAAGTGATGATTTACCACTTGAGAATTTATCCATAATATATATTGATGATGTTGTAAGACTTCATGGTGTACCAATATTGATTGTTTTTTATCCTGATACCCATTTTACATAAAGATTCTGGAAAAGTCATTAGATATCCCTAGATACAAAACATTGTTGGATAATTGCCTACCACCCTCAAACTGAGGGAAAATCCGAATGAACTATTCAAATCATAGAAGACATGTTGAAATCTTTCTCACTTGATATTCAATGTATGTGGGATTAGTATTTACCTTTGGTCGATTTTTCCTATACCAATAGCATCCATTTAAGTATTCAAATGGAACCATATAAAGCATTATATGGAAGTATATGTCTCACAAAATCTTGTTAGGATGATGTTGGTGAGAAAAACTCACAGCCCCAAAACAATATGAGGAAACAATGGAAGAGGTGAAGATTATCCACACCCACATCAAAGCATCTCAAAGCAGAAAAAAGTGCTATGTTGATATCTAAAGAAAGGATTTGGAATTTTATGTAGGAGATCATGTTTTTGGAAGCTCACTCCATGGAAGTGTGTTATACAAATCATTAAAAATAATTAGTCCCAGGTTTGTTGGACCATTAAAAATTTTAGAATGAATTGGAGTTGTAGCTTATCGTTTGGCAATGCCACTACGTCTCTCCAAATTTCATGATGTGTTCCACATATCACTGTTGATAAAATACATTATAGAAGCAACAAATGAACTCACCTATTATTAAATATCATTGGAACTAGATATGTCATATTATGAAGAGCTTATCGTGATTCTTGATACTAGAGAACACGTGTTGAGAAACTGGACAACTCATCTCGTAAAAGTTCTTTGGAGAAACCATAAAAAGGAAGAGTAAATGTGGGAACCTAAGGAAATTATGAGGAAGAACCACCCAAATATTTTCATGTAATATTATTCTAGAAATTTTTAGAACAAAATTACTTAAAGGAGTCAAGAATGTAACACCTCAAGCTTCCACAATACGCTTTTTTTTTATTAATAAAATATATATCTTTGTACGTAGTTTTGAGGTCTAGCACATCATGACCTATCCTACTAGCTCTTTAAAAAGTAGTTCTGAATTGTATACCCACATATTTAATTATATTCTTCAAAATGGACATCATTTTTTTGGTTTAGAATGTCATAATTAGCTTTGGGTGAATTTTTTGTTTTTCCTGAAAACAATCAAATTTTGATGAATAGCAAAAACTCTACGTAATTGTTTAAAGGTGGCTTTTTATTTAAATATTTTTTATATTTAAATTTATTTAAAGGTAAAAATAGATACATAATACATATATTAGTATAATTTCATATAATGGAATCATTTAATTATATAATTATATATATACAATTTTATTGGAGTTTTTAACATCTTGTACCCACCCTCTTGGCACATTTGCAAATTTGCATAATACATAATTTTACCAATTCAGTAAATTGAATTTCGGAAATCTGATATAAATGGTTTTAATCATTATGTACAATTTGGTTCAATAGGATGAAAATAATTTTTGGTGAATAGTAACTTTTGAAGTTTTTTTCCCACCGTTAAAAGTAAATAGGGTAATTTCAGGTTGAAATTATATCATAATATTATTAAATTACCCCAATACATGTCTTAATTATACAGGACAACTTTTTTCATCCAAAATCTACCTTGGGATAAAAATAATATCCTTTTGAATCCATTTGGATTATATTAAATCATTAATTATATTTTATTTAAAGAATAGTTAAAGGTGTAAAATTTTAATTTTAATAACTGAAAAAATTTTAATATAGGGTTATACATAATAAAAATTCGACTATAAATAGTAATTAGAAAGAAAAATCTATTTTCTACATCATAGTATTTTATTTAAAAAAATTAGACATTAAATAAGTAAATTTATTTATTACCCAATGATGATGCAATAATTACCTAATTAATGAATGATTAATATAATCGATATTATAAATATTAAAATAAATTTAAATTGAAACTTTTGATGACATACGCAAATTTTAAATATGAATATGACTTGTTAGGGCTGCGTAAATGTATTTTATTTGATGTAATCATGTTGTGATGACTCTAACAGAAACAAAATACTAAATAGTGTTAAAATTGACATAAATGAGTTTAAAAAAATACAATTTTATTAAATTATATAATAGTCCTAGAACGATAAGATTCGTCCAAGTGACTTACATAATTCTAAATATGTAATTAAGGAACCCTTGATGTTAGATTAAAATTATATTGTAAATATATTAACCATTTGTAAAAAATACCAGAAGACATGGGAAAAGATAAACAATTTAACTAAGTACTAAATCTAAAAGATATGGTTAATATGGTGACTTACACAATTCTAAAACCTATTTTTTGAAAGGATTTTGACCCATCCCCTGCTTATAAAAGTTATAAATTCATGTTGAGATGTTAATAATTGAAAATAATTTAATAATATATTAATATTTCAAGCTTTTCCTAAAGTTTCATTCACTACTATTATAAAAGTGTATTTTCCCTTCTCTTAAAATCACTCCCCCAAATCCATTTGGCACAATAAAACCCTACTCTAATCCCCTCCCAACAACCCTCACATAAACCTAGAGGCATTACTTTTACCATAGATCTATCCTAAGGTTCTCTTTGGTTCAAATCAATTGAAAGAACCCGAAGAATAAGTAATTATTTTATCACCTCTTTCAATGTTCCTTTTTTTCTTCCATTATCTTCTTATTTTTTGATTAAAGACTAAAATAATAAATCTAGTACCTTCAACATAATAAGATTTTATTATACCCGGAAGGCTTAGATCAGAAAAACGTCTGATCTCCCAAAATATTATTAGAAAAAAGTAAAGTACAAGCAAAGAAAAGAAAGGTGAATACATCACATCAAACCCATTCCCATATCCATACCCATAATCAGGTCCCTCGTCATCCTGTGTAGCCGATTCCCATTCAGAGGACTCGTATCTCTTGAAAAGTTCAAGGTACTAGTTCCTGCAAACAAGTTTCTCTTTGGTGAGATGAAACTTGAAAGTTCGTCTTGCTCCATTACCTTTTCCGAAATTAGGTCTCTCTCCACCACCCTTCTTGTAGGCAGATCTAGTCACCATTGGTTTGGGGAGATCCGAATAGTCCTTTCGCAGCCTTCTCATTCCTTGTGTTTTCTCGCTATTCTCTTTTCCCATCATATCTTTACTCCCATTCTTCACAATGTAACTATAGGATGATCTGTTGTTTCCACATTCCTTATCTTTATAAGAATCATCTCCCCACTGACTATGTTGAGCAACATGGGGAGAGGCAGATTTACTTTTCTTCGTGTTCATATACACGCTTCCCGGTTGGATTTCCTTGCAAGGATCACAATCATTTGGACCATTCCTTCCAATAAGAGGACTTGACGTCCTCGCCACACCTTGCTATCCGGTATCATGGCCATCTATCACTAAGCCATTATTGAGGGTTCTTCCATGAATTGCAGAGTAGAGAGTCCTCCCCTCTTCCAGCCTTCATTTTTCTTTATCTCAACATCTGCTAGAGCTGCAAAACGATTTGATAAACAAGTTATCAAGTCATCAGAATCTACATGTGCCATTATAAACGGGTGTATTCTGATGCGAGTCCCTAGGTTCATAAGAGATCTGTTTCTGCTCAAGACCCCTTCCCATAAACTGAAAATATGAGCTTGCAACCTCCATGCCCAAACTAGCATCCTGAAAGTTCAGATTATTCTCAAATTGATCAAAGCCCTCTTATCCCTCTACCACCGCTAGGCTCATCGTGGTTCCATTAACCTACCGAACTTCCTCCACAACCTCATGGCCGACATACCCGACTGCCATGGAGTCTCCATTCAACATCTCTTTTAATGGCACCCCCTCTCCAATGTAGGAGAAATATCCTTGTTTGCAGGGGTGTCACCAGTCTGGACAGGATTGGTTTTATGTGCATCTGCAATTGGAGCCTGGTCATTCGCAACAATACTAGGAAAAGTACCTGATTGGCAGACAACACCATCCCCTAT
Source organism: Viscum album (assembly GCA_963277665.1). Classification (NCBI taxonomy): domain Eukaryota; kingdom Viridiplantae; phylum Streptophyta; class Magnoliopsida; order Santalales; family Viscaceae; genus Viscum; species Viscum album. The sequence continues at coordinate 1,983,296,815 of OY728138.1, read as the reverse complement.
AGCTGCGGCCATACTGAGCCTGTCATCCATGAAAATCATGCGACATCTCTCGATTTCATGTCCCTATTTATGAAAATTAGAACAATACGATGTCCTGGATTCATAAATAATTTTCTAAGCATACCTGTACTCACCCTCATTGACGACCCAGAAAATCTCAGGTAGAATCCTTGAGAGGTCCATCTCAACGCAGATCCTCGTGGTGGCCGGATTTGTCATAGAAGCCATCCTCTGATCAAAAAATAGAAACCGTCCAGTTGAATTTCCTATGTACCTGAGCAATCATGGGTTTTGGAACGGAATGGGGAGCCTAGGAAGCTGCAACCAGATTTCCGTGTTTGGGGAGTCGCGATTCATGTGATACTCGAAAGACCACTGAAGCAGATGATACCCAGAAGAATCCTTCCTACTTCTGGACCACACCTTGCTCAGATCTTCTTAATCCGCAATGATAATGAGCAACTAACTCGGACCAAGAATACAAACCATAGCATGATTTTCAGCCCCCAATTTTCATTCACAAACTTACAAAAATCCTCCAATAAAGGTCGGTTTTTCACGAATCTTTCAATCATGGTGTTAGAGAGCATCAAGGAGGCTTCCGAGAATTCCTGGATAGAAACTGGGACAACCGGTTGACTGGAGATGCACCCTGGAAACTTTGGCGCAACATAGATTACCGAGATGAAGAATTTTGCATCATACGACGGTCTATGGACATCACACCCGATTCTCTTCTCATATCCAAGAGCATGGGGCGAAGACCCCCCTCCCCCCGCTGTGGGAGGAGGGGTCATGACATCTGCCATCGAAGAACCCTAGGTCATCCGCAAGTGAGAGGCATGAGGGGGACCCTCGCTCTCCAGGCGTGACATGAACTCTAATAATATTTTATTATAAATATCATATAACCATATTCATTATTCTGTCCATCCTATGAATGACAATGTCACCATACATGCATTTGTACGGGTTACCGTCTCCAGGTTAGGGTACAGATTGTTATTCAACAGGTGATTATATTGACGGGTATAAAAATTAGTATAATTTATGTAAATAATAAATATAATATGTTAATTATTTTTTATATATAATATACCATCCAATTACATATCATTTCACCTTCAATTGAATAATTTTTTCTTTAATGTATACGTAAAACTTACCGTGTCCAAGATGCGATGAGGCTTCATTCCCCATCATAACCATTCAAGAATAATTTTCATTTGATGATTAAAAAAATAATTTTTAAGAACATTATATCATTCTGGTTATGAATAAAATAAATCCTATCCATAAAAAACATGACGTACCTAACAAAACATATAATGGAAAATGAATAAGATAACACCCGAAACTGTGATACTACTGGAATATTTTTAGTAATGAAATATTAGAGGTTCAAATATGATATCATATTTATATATGTGGTTATTGAAGAATATAATAATAATGACTTAACCATTATAACAGAGGGTAAAGTACCCTTGACTAATGGTAAGGGTTAATTTTACAATCTTTATTTTATCTGATTAGCTACTAAATGAGACTAATATTCATTGTTAATATATATATTATTCGTGTTCTTTATTATTAATAAACACCATTTTAGTGCATTTTACACTTTGAACATCATTTCACATTATGATTGTAATACCTTCTTAAAATGCACAATTATGTGGTATATTTTTTAACATCATTTGAAGTACCCAATGATTCATCTGATTATAAAAATTTTAATTTGATATTTTTTAAATTTATATACACTTCAATATTAACATGTTTGATTCAAGGATCAATGGAGAATTCATGGAAGAAGATGGGTATATTTTGGGATGAACGGAAACAATTCTAGAGAAGTCAGATTGGACCCCAGGCCATTGATGAGACCGTGGAGCCCAACATACAAGCCCAATGAATCCCAAATTTCGTGGTATTATATGAGACATGTAGAGGAAAAAATAAATATCCAGGATCTAATGCTAATTCAGCCACCATCATGTCCATTTAGGCGGCCCAGGTTAGAGATAAAATTCTAGGCTATATTTTGTGGCCCAGAAAAACAGTCCACTAATATATTAATATCTCCGAATATACAACTCCAAATGGTCCCAAACTATACAGGTGGTTAGGGGACATCTGGAGCTCCATTTTCTTCTTCTATGGACGACTCTTATTTGGCAATCTAGAAGGTATTACAAGTGCGTCTTTTCGGTGGAATCATGCTGGATGCCACCACGGGTCAAGGGTGGAAAAGTCTCCTCTGCCTTTCTTTCCACCACCCTAGACCTACCATAATCATGTGGGGTCTTTTGTATTATTGGAGGCTCGATCCAAGGCTCAAAAAATTACTATTTAAGGCAGTGGTGGTTGTAACCACCCAAAGTATTTGAATAAATCTTGTTTCTTAGTTTTGTGTGTATTTTATTTTATTTTTATACTCTACAAAAATGTTTCATTTGATAACATGAGTACAATTAGAATGAGACCGTTGGGTTTTGACTGTTATATGACCATTGGTCAATATGACTGCTGGAAACTAAACGTTTAGATTATTGTCTCTAAATACAAGTAATTGTGGTTAATTAATATAGAAAGAAGATTCGATGGCCTCACCCAGTAGTCTTGGACAGATCGAATCCCATCTAACAGAACTTGGGAAGGAGGTAGCACCACTAGGCTTTGCTCTGGACCAAACCCAAGCTGAACTTCATCATGTGAAGCTATAATGGGATCGCCTTCGCGAGAAGTTCAAACTGATAGAAATTACTACTCATGCGTTGTTGGTCGAGCCTCCCTCAGATTCTCTCACCTTAGCGCACTTTACACTTAGGTCTTATGCTGGTGAGACAAGGGGCTACGTAAGGAGACTGTAACTGCCATGTTTAATCCCTTGTTTTAAATAAAAATTGGGATTTCTTCTTATGATGAGGTTTATGAATTTTCAAATGACAGGATAAATATTGTTTGCATATTTTTGATGAATTTTAGAAAAAGGGTATTTCAAAATATTTATGTAAACCTTAAATAATTAATGATGTGTAATGACTTTCAAAAAATAGTCTTCTGTAAAAGTGTTCAGTACGAAATTTAGAGTCTAATAAGATCAAAATAATTTTTGATAAATAGTAAATTATGAATCGTGATTTTATGCTTAGGATTAGTAATGTGACCAAATGTATTAGTAATCTCAATTAAATAGAGTATTAATATAATCTAGGCACCTTGATTAAGTAATGTGATTCAATAAAATGGTTAAATAACTGTTTCATAAATTATTATTCAAGTATTAGTTTTTTTGGGTGAATAGTGTTTTTAATTAAATATTTAATTAAAAATATTTAGAAAATTATTTCTATAAAATGGATTTCATTTTTGAACTTAGAGCATCGATATTATGATAAGGTAAATTTTGGGGTTTTTTCTGAAAAAATGATTTTTCGGTGAAAAGTGTATTTAATTAAAAAATAAATTAAAAATATTAAAAAAATTATTTTTATAAAATGGAGTTCATTTTTGAAATCAGAGAATTGATATTTGGTTAAGGTGAAATTTTGGGATTTTTTTGAGAAAGTTGAATTTTCGATGAAAAGTGAATATACAGTTTTAGGGTTTCGGTATGTTTAATGACATCATAACTGTGTGATGATGATTCCATGAGATATTTTATGGATTGGCCGACCAAAGGAGATGAATTATTGTATTTGGGGCCCCATGTGGCCTACCTTCATAAGAAATATATTGTGAGAGAACATGGTTTTGAGAAACCCACTTATGAGGTGTCCCTTGGCCATTAATGCCTTGTCCCCTCACTTTCCCTAAAATACCAAGCCATTCTATCATCATTTGGACTCAAAAATCATTCTAAACGAATCTCTGGTCACCTTACCTCCCAAGGAGTCCTACCAAGGTTCCCCCAAGCCCTCAAGGTCCCAACCTTTGAATTTTAAGAGTTACATTTTAAAGGTAAGGGATCCTACCTCCCTCTTTCTTTTCAAGTAATCTCTTTAATGTCATTTATTTAATGCTCCATGTTATTATGTTGGAGGATATTCTTTTATCTTCATTATACTGTACTTTTTATGTTCATATGATGATATACCCCCTCTTAATCTCACCATTTCGTTTTATGAATGTTTATGTGGCGCCGTTAGGCTGGCGAGTTTTTAAGGGATTCTTTCACCTTTTTCATTTTTCAAAGTTCTATGTTCATGTAAAGTCTTTAAAGTTCCTTTTTTACTATGTTGGGGGTATGATCTCTATATCTATCATAATGAACTTCTATATTCATATTATGAGAGACCCTATTTGATCTCGTCAATTCATTTTTGTTGAAGTTTAAGTGACGTCGTTACGCTGCCGAACTTTCATAAGAGAAATCTAATTTTTGTCTTCCTTCCATGTTTTTCATTTCAAATGGTATGTCCTTAAAATTTCATTACCATGTTCATATATCCTTCTTATTCTGTCCCTCTAATTATTTATGGGATATTTATGAATATTTTACCCATGTCCCCTCTCTTTTCAATGTTTTCTAAAAACCTGAAACATAGCAGTTATGCTGTAGAATTTTCGTCTCAAAATGCCTCTCTCTTTTCTCAAAATTATTTTATGTTATAAAGTGAATACTCAAAGCTCTTATTTCTATAAGGGTATTCAAATATATATCAAAATGTTCTATTTTAAATTCTGGTATTTACATACATGAGACCCGCTCTCCCCTTCTGTGGGTTTAAAGTGACGTAATGATCATGTCTTTAAAGCATTTTTTTTTCTAAAAACGTTATGATTATGAAATGAAACCCATTTATTTTATGCTATATGGGTTATTTATGAATTGATTGATTATGATATATGTTTCTCACATGATAATAATGGCAAATTTTAGGGTGCGCCCTGATAGCGCTCCAATGCATTGGGTAATGATGTAACCACTAGAGATTACAATTTTCACGATATCTTGGTGAATAAACTTGGTAATTTTCAAATGACACCTTGGGGATGGACCTTGGTGATATGTTCATGATTGTCTATGTTGAATTATGTATCAACAAATTCAAGTTATGAAAAATGTTATTTTTATTATGATATGCCTCATGATTTCATTCTCATGCCTTGAAGTTCTTTTCATGACTTTGTTGATGTATCTCAAGTTCACATGTTAAATGTTTCCCTTGTTTCCCTTACTGGGCCTTCTGCTCACCCTTTCTTTTGATGTATGTACCTAGGTTATGAGATGTAGTAATGATCCTAGGATGAACATGAGGATAATACTTTCAAGTGTTTAATAAGAATGTTTAATGTTTTCATGTTTTAAGTTCCCGGTTTCCAAGACACTAAACCTTAAAGATCATAGGTTTTGTAAAATTTAATAAAAGTTTAAGTGATAAAAAGGTGGGTTGAAATAGTTGGTATCAAAGGATTGTTTAGTTATTTGTGGAAATTAGGTTATGAATACATTAGTAAGAAGCCTATATAAAAGTTTATATATAGGAAATCTTCATGGTATTTTCGTGAGTATTGAGTAATGGGTTTCTAAGCAAATATATTCATGTCTGGATACGAGTAGGTAGAGGTGGCTCTGGCACAGATATACATAGGGGTAAAACCCGAAAACACTACTTTGAGCTAGACTCAAACGGGAACTGGTACACGACAATGGACCTTGCTGCACTCTTGGTTATGTCACTCCCAAGGGATATGCTTTGGTAAATTCATAAGCTTAGTATGAACCATTATTAAAGGAACAAAGATAAAATAAAATAATGATTCACATAAGAATATATGATCATGGATAACCTAGATTGAACCCTAGGGGATCAATAGTTAGGGTATACATTTATTCTAAAAGTTATCCTTATATGATTTAAGTTCCTTTTCATGATTATTAGCTAAGTATTTAAGCCCCTAATTATACTTTCTATTCTTAGTTAATAGTGGGATTTGGAAGAACATTTCCCAACAACCAATGTGATATGAGATGCGACGATTGCCATGTTAATATGACAGAGATGATTAGGGTATTAAAAGATGATTATTATTTAGGAATATGTTCACTATTTTGGGGACCCTATATGATCGAGGTAAATAGATTACTTCGGTATTTTCATTTAGGAGTAAGGTTGAATTATATTTTCAAGAATCGACAAATTTATGGTGGACTTATAGTAATTTAGGTTACTTATGGGAATGACCAACCAATCTTGGGTAAAATATTTTTAGGTTAGCTACCATTTTTATAAGATGTTCGGAGTGGTTTATGTTGTTTGGAGATGAACAATGAAGTTTATTTTGGAAGACTACGTTATCAAATCATTCTTGTATTTGGGTTTTAATCTTAGTTTGGTTTATTTTGAGAAATTTAAGGACCGTTATTTATGGAATGGTAGATGATGAACTTTGGGTAGTACCATGGAACTTTGAAGATTTAAAAGTAGTTTCCATTCCTATGGGATTCATTCTTTTTGAATAGTTGTTTTACCTTAACCTTTCTGTTTTTGAGATAATGTTTAAAGATAGAAGAAATAAATAGATAATCTTTTGTGGATTATGTGATTCTCTAGAAGATGATTCTTGTGACTTTGATGAGACCAAGTTTTTTTGAATTCTCATCATTTGGAGAAAAGAATAATTTTGGTAGAGACTTATTAAAGTATGAAACTCTACTTGAAGGTAGGTATATTTTCTTATGATTTTGTTATATGTAGTAAATAAATTCCTCAAAATTATGAAAAGGAACGTAAAACAAAAATGTTGTTGGTTTACGTTTCCTACTAGGTAATCAAAGACCGTTTACACACATCGTAAGTTTGGGATTTTCTTATGGTTAACTTTCTCCTAATCATGTTTTCTATCACTCTCCCCCAGAACTTGACCCTTTTTTTCTTCCATATCCATGTTTTCCTCCATGGAATCCTAGTATGGGTTAACTCAGGTGACCTTTGTACTTCCCTTTCATTCATTTAAAGTAATAGTGTTACTGACTCCTTTTCTGATGTGGGACTTTCAATGAAATTTCAAAACCCAATTTTAAAAAATTGCAAGGACGCAATTTATTAAGGGGGAAGATTGTAACGATCCGAAATTTTTGAATAAATCATGTTTCCTAATTTTGTGTGTATTTTATTTTATTTTTATACTCAACAAAAATGTTTCATTTGATAACATGAGTATAATTATAATGAGACCATTGGGTTTGGACTGTTATATGACCATTGGTCAATATGACCGCTAGAAACTAAATGTTTTGATTATTGTCTCTAAATACAAGTAATCTTGGTTAATTAATATAGAAAGAAGATTCGATGGCCTCACCCTGTAGTCTTGGACCGATCGAAGCCCATACAACAGAACTTGGGAAGGAGGTATCACCACTGGGCTTTTCTCTGGACCAAACCCAAGCTGAACTTCATCGTGTGAAGCTAGAACGGGATCGCCTTCGCGAGAAGTTCAAACTAATAGAAATTACTACTCATTTGATGTTGGCCAATCCTCCCTCGGAATCTCTCACATTAGCGCACCTTACCCTTAGGTCCTATGCTGGTGTGATAAGGGGCTATGTAAGGAGACTGTAATTGACTTGTGTAATCCTTTGATTTAAATAAAAATTGGGATTTCTTCATATGATGAAGTTTATGAATTTTCAAATGAATGGATAAATATAGTATGTATATTTCTGATGAATTTTAGAAAAAGGATATTTTAAAATAATTTTGTAAACCTTAAATAATTAATGATGTGTAATGATTTTCAAAAAATGGTCTGTTGTAAAACTGTTCAGTATGAAATTTAGAGTCTAATAAGATCAACTTAATTTTTGATGAATAGTAAATTATGAATATTGATTTTATGGTTAGGATTAGTAATGTGACCAAATGGATTAGTAATCTCACTTAAAGAAAGAATTAATATAATCTAGGCACCTTGATTAAGTAATGTGATTCAATAAAATGGTTAAATAACGGTTTCATAAATTATTATTAAAGTATTAGTTTTTTCAGATGAATAGTGTTTTTAATTAAAAATTAAATTAAAAATATTTAGAAAAATATCTTTATAAAATGGATTTCATTTTTGAACTCAGAGCATCGATATTATGTTAAGGTAAATTTTGGGTTTTTTTCTGAAAAAAATGTATTTAGGTGAATAGTGTATTTATTTAAAAAATAAATTAAAAATATTTAGAAAATTATTTTTATAAAATGGAGTTCATTTTTGAAATCAGAGCATTGATATTTGTTTAAGGTGAAATTTTAGGATTTTTCTGAGAAAGTTGAATTTTCGATGAAAAGTGAAAATACAGTTTTAGGGTTTCGGTATGTTTAATGACATCATAACCATGTCATGATGATGTCATTAGATATTTTATGGGTTGGCCGACCGAAGGTGATGAATTATTGTATTGGGGGCCCCATGTGGCCTAACTTCATGGGAAATATCTTTGGAGAGCACATGGTTTTGAGAAACCCACTTATGAGGTGTCCCTTGGCCATTAATGCCTTGTCCCCTCACTTTCCCTATAAATACCAAGACATTATCTCATCCTTTGGACTCCAAAATCATTATCAACGAAGTTATGGTATCCTTAACTCCCAAGGAGTCCTCCCAAGGTCCCCTAAGCCCTTAAGGTTCCATCCTTTGAGTTCTAAGAGTTATGTTTTAAAGGTAAGGGATCCTACCACCTTCTTTCTTTTCAAGTAATCTCTTTTATGTCATTTCGTTTATGCTCCATGTTCTTATGTTGTAGGATGTTATTTTTTCTTCATTATAATTTCCTTTTTATGTTCATATCATGAGAGACCCCCTCTTACTCTCATCATTTCGTTTGATGAATGTTTATGTGGCGCCGTTATGCTGCCGAATTTGTAAGGGATTCTTTCACCTATTTCATTTTTCAAAGTTCTACTTTCATGTCAAGTCTTTCAAGTTCCTTTTTACTATGTTGGGGTATGATCTCTATATCTATCATACTGAACTTTTATGTTCATATGATGAGAGACCCTATTTGTTCTCGTCAATTCATTTTTGTTGATGTTTAAGTGACCCTGTTAGGCTGTCAAACTTTCATAAGTGAAATCTAATTTTTTTCTTCCTTCGATGTTTTTCATTTCAAATGGAATTTCCTTAAAATTTATTTACCATGTTCATATATCCTTATTATTTTGTCCTTCTACTGTATTATGGGACATTTATGAATATTTGACACATGTCCCCTCTCTTTTCAATGTTTTCTAAAAACCCGAAACATAGTCGTTATGCTGCAGAATTTTTGTCTCAAAATGCCTCTTTCTTGTCTCAAAATTATTTTATGTTATAATGTGAATACTAAAAGCTCTTATTTAAACAGAGGTATTCACATATATATCAAAATTTTCTATTTTAAATTCTGGGATTTACATACATGAGACCCGCTCTCCCATTCTGTGGGTTTAAAGTGATGTAACGATCATGTATTTAAAGCAGCTTTTTTTCTAAAAACGTTATGATTATGAAGTGAAACACATTTATTTTATGATATATGGGTTATTTATGAAATGTTTGATGGTGATATATGTGGATCACATGATAATAAAGGCAAATTTAAGGGTGCGCCCAGATAGCGCTCCAATGCATTGGGTAATGATGTAACCCCTAGAGATTACAATTTTCACGATATCTTGGTGAATAACCTTGGTAATTTTCAAATGACACCTTGGAGATGGAACTTGGTGATATGTTCATGATTGTCTATGTCAAATTATGTAGCCACATCTTCATGTTATGAAAAATGTTATTTTTATTATGATATGCCTCATGATTTCATTCTCATGCCTTAAAGATCTTTTCATGACTTTATTGATGTATCTCAAGTTCACATGTTATATGTTTCCCTTGATTCCCTTACTGGGCCTTTTTCTCACCCTTTCTTTTGATGTACGTCCCCAGGTTATGAGATGTAGTAATGAACCTAGGATGAACATGAGGATAAGCCTTTCAAGGGTTTAAAAATAATGTTTTATGTTTTCATGTTTTAAGTTCCTGGTTTCCATGATAGTAAACCTTAAAGATCCGAAGTTTTGTAAAATGTAATGAAATTTTAAGTGATAAAAAGGCGGGATGATATAGTGGTGAAGGATATTTTCATCTTTGGGTCTTTGTTCAATTGTAATGTTATGCTGTGATTTTGTTGTCTCATGTTTGTCTTTCACATGTAAGTTTTTCAATTCACTTTAGTTACTAAATAAAATATCTTATTTTCCTATTATTCGGTTGTTCTTCATATCACATTGATACCGTTGGTTCAAGTTGTGAATTTATTCAAACCAAACCTTGTGAAATTATTCACACAACGATGGATTGATCATTTTTGTCATTGTTTTTTTTTCTTCTCTATTTCCTCCCAAATGATTCTACTTCCTACTTACATTGAAACCATAGCATGAATGGAGGGCTAACCCACTTATGTGTTGATACAAGGGAGTAGAAAGGGGTTGGATTGGATGTTATTTATCACCCCATTAATGTATAATCACTTCTTTAATTGATATTTTTATTTGATGATTTTTAAACTCCATTGTCCTTATTGAATTTAAAGCTACACACTTCACGTGCTAATACGAACCTTTACCTTGAAGTGCTCAAAACATTGATCTTTCAAGTGTATAGGTGATTAGTATTAAAGGGTGTAGGAATTAAACCAGTAACTGATGATGATGTTTTATCTTCTCAGATGAACCCATCTCAAATATAAAAAATTGAAATCATTGAAAAGGAAATACACCCAATCCACCCCGAGCGATAACCTAGGATCAACTCATTATTTTAAATTGAATTCACTTTAATCTGTTAGTTATCCTTTAAACCCATATATAATCAACCCAAGTTGGCCACTTTATTGCCAAAAATAGTGCTTAGAATGTGTGTGTCTATAGGTTACTTCTTAGGTCTCTGTGGATTCGACAACCCAAGCTAGACTAGAAGGACTGTCCTACCTTCTTTTTTGGGTAAATTTGAGCGAGAATAACATTTTGGTGCCATTTCCGGGGTCCCAAGTAAGTCATATAAACACCCATTATATTCTCTCCTATTTCTTCTTTTCTCATCCAATTTCTCTTATCTTGTACCTTTCTCGTTTTTTTCCTTTTGGCGCATGTCCGCCTATACCCGCGATCAATCAAACCGTCTAGTTAGGGTGGATAGTCCTGGGGTTGGGGAGTCAAGTACCGCAAGGGAACTCTTTACATTACATCCTAATCTTCCTAACACCCCCGAGTCAAAATTTGATCCCATTTCAATGGAATGTCTTCAAAGAACCCAACTCATAAACCCGGGTGGAAACCAAAATGGAAACCCAAATGAGGTAGCCCCAAACATGGGGAATGAAATTGATCAAACCAAGAATGACTACCTCACACCTTCCTAGACCAATGCCCCCTCATTCATTAGACAAAATTCCCTAGGAGATTCCATCTACATCTTTAAACCCCATGTCCTAAACCACCTTCCCACATTCCATGGAATGGAGTCCGAGATGCCCTACATTCACATAAAAGAGTTCAATGACATTGTAGAAACCATGTGTCCCCCACATCAACTAGAAAAAGCTAAGATTAGGATATTTCCTTTTTCATTAAATGAAAGATATAAAAGTTGGCTAAATAATTTGATACCATCATCCATAAACTCTTGGGACCAACTATAAAGATAATTCTACAAAAAATACTTTCCCCACCACAAAACAATTGCACTTAAAAATAGTATCCAATTTTTTTTTTTGAAAAATATGGAGAGTCATTCTATGAAACATTGGAGAGGTTCAATGACACTCTAAACATTGTTCCACACCATGGTTTTTCTATTCCGGAACAAGTGATAATTTTCTATTAAGGGTTGGGTCTGAGGAACAAACAATTCATTGACATGATGTGTAATGGAACCTTTAAAAACAAAGCCCCAAATGATGCTTACGAGTATCTAGAAAGCCTTTCTGAATAAAACCAAACATGGTAAACTTCACCTTATTCTAAAAATCCACAATGAACTACTAGAATTCATACACTTATAGAAGAGGAATGCATTAGGGCTAAACTCACAGCCCTCTCTAGAAGGTTGAAAAGATAAACCTTAGGAAAGTCCATGAAATCCAAACTGTTGACCATGTTTGCACAATTTGTGACAAACATGACCATAAGACAGACAAATACCCAACCATTCCATCCATCAAAGATGTTCTTTTAGGAGGACCCCCAGGAGAAGTAAATTCTTTGAACTTTCAAAATCTTCAATACCAAAACAACTCCAACCCAAGGTATAATGACCACCCAGGCTTCCGCTAGAAAGATAACCAATAACCTATCCAAAAACAGGGAAAAAATCCTTACCCCCATCAGAACTACCAAAACCATAACCAGTTCCAAACCAAACCTATCCAATACCAACAGCCACCAGTCCGTTTTCAACAAACTATCCCACCTCCACAATATCCTACTAGGATAAACCAATCTTCTCAAGCACCAACCCACACTGTTCCACAAAGCCTATTAGAACAATTGTTCAAAAAAATGGAGAGGATGAACTCTAAATCATCTTCCCTAAAACAAAAACTTCAAACCATCAAAACTGGAAAGGCACCCATGCCTACTCAGGCTGTGCCATCCTCAACATCAAGGGCAGATTCAAGTTGTACTCAAACATGTCATGAACAACTAAAGGTTGTGACTATTTTAAGAAGTGGGAAATCAATTGAGAAACCTGAACAACTAATTCTGAAACCACCTGAAGATTCAAACATGGATGAAAATTCAAATGAACCAAATGATCATAATGAAAAACGTGATAACATTGTCAATGAAGCAACTCTTCAACAAACAACCCCACAACCTACACCATTTCCTCAACGCATGAGGGGGAAAACCAAGCCTGAATTGAGTGAAAAATCAAGGGAAATCTTCTCACAATTTATGTTGAACATTCCCCTTATCGATGCCATCCAAACTATACCTGCCTACTCAAAGTACCATAAGGAATTGTGCACTTTTAAAAAAATTCACATAAAAACCAAGTCCTTTTGGCTGCTAATGTGAGTACCACCATTCAAGGGACCATTCCTCCTAAGATGAAAGACTCGGGTTGCCCTTACATCAATGTTGAAATATGAGAGAAAAAATTTGTCAAGGCATTGTGTGACCTAGGTGCTAGTGTCAATCTCATACATTATGTTGTGTACTGCCAGTTAGGACTAGAAGAACTCCAACCCACATCTATCACACTTTAACTTGCTGATCGTAGCATTAGGGTTCCAAAGAGTATTTTAAAGGATGTTCTGGTAATGTTTAAAACTTCCTCTACCCTAGTGACTTCATTGTTTTTGACAACCATCCAAACATAGGAAATAATGAACAAACCCCAATCATCCTTGGTTGTCCCTTCCTTGCAACAATCAACTCTCTTATACGAGTTCAAAATGGGAACATGACCATCACCTTTGGAAACATGAGTCTAGACTTGAACATCTATAATGCAAGCTCACAAATAGGGGATGCCGAGGACATTCATGAAGTAAAAAAGATAGGAAGCATTGATAACGAATCCATAGAACATCAAGGAATATTTGATGATTGTTTGAGTCAGGATGATATTGATTTCCTTTGTTCACATGAAGGATGTTTATCTCCTTGGGTTGAATCATTTTCAAATTGATCTTATGATGAAGTCCTAGGATCAACAATTAGTGAAACCTTTCAAGAAACCACTTTCATGGAGATCACTCCAACATCCTTCCCTAAATCTGATCAGGAAAATCTAGTACCTGAAACTTCTATATATGGGGAACCAATCATATCTAATACTTTAGGAAATAAAATTGATATTGATCCAATGTCCCAATCTTCTACTGAAATTCTGAAGCAACCTGATCTTGAATTAAAGGAACTTTCTGCTGCACTCAAGTATGGTTTCCTTGTGGACAATCAAACACATCCTATTGTCATGTATTTTTCACTTGAATCCAATCATGAGAGGATGCTTCTAGATGTTCTTAAGAAACATAAGAACGCCATTGGTTGGACCTTGTCTGATATTCCTAGGATTAGGCCACTTGTTGGGACTTATAGGATTGTTCTAGAATCTGATTCAATTCCATGTATTCAACCTCAAAGAAGACTCAATACTAATCTCTTAGAGGTAGTAAGAAATGAACTTCTGAAATTGCTAAAAGCTGGTATCATATATCCCATAGATGAGAGTGAATGGGAGATCCCAATCCCAGTGGTTCCAAAAAAGGCTGGAATCATAGTGATACCAATGAGGATGGAGAGATTCTTTTAACAAGGGTGATTAGTGGATGGAGGGTCCACATTGACTATAGGAATCTAAACTCATTCACCAAGAAGAACCATTTCCCCTTACCATTCATTGACCAAGTCCTTAAGAGAGTGGTAGGTCATGCCTTCTACTGTTTCCTATATAGGTACTCAGGGTATAATCAAATTGAGGTCCCCCTAGAAGATCAATGCAAGACAACATTCGCATGTCTATATGGCACCTTTTCTTTCAAACTCATGCCCTTCGGGTTATGAAATTCCCCTAAAACCATCCAGCGGTGCATGATGGGAATATTCTCAGACATGGTAGGGGATTTTCTAGAGGTCTTCATGGATGAATTCTCTATGCTTGGGGATACTTTTGAGGGATGTTTGTGGAATGTAGATAGAGTATTGTCAAGATTTCAAGAAAAAGAATCTAGTCCTAAATTGGGAAAAATGTCTCTTCATGGTTAAAGAGGGACTAGTTATAGGCCATTTGGTCTCAGGTAGGGGGATTGAAGTTGATAAATCCATGGTTGGCATCATTCGTCACCTTCCATCACCCAAAACTGTCAAGGGAGTGAGGTCTTTCTTCGTACATGCCAGTTTCTATAGAATATTCATCAAAGACATTAGTTCAATCTCTTGTCCCCTTTGTGCTCTCCTAGTAAAGGATGCTCCATTTGTTTGGACAGAAAGCTGCGAGGGTTCTTTCTCAACCCTCAAATCCTCTCTCACCTCTCCTCCCAGTATGAAATCTCCAAATTGGAACCTTACTTTTGAACTTATGTGTGATGCCAGTGACTTTGATGTAGGAGCTGTGTTAGGACAACGCTATGATAAAAATCCTTATGCCATTGCTTATGCAATAAAATCCTTAAATAATTCCCAAATCAACTACACCACCACTGAAAAGGAGTTATTTGCTATTGTGTTTTCATTAGAGAAGTTTAGGTCCTACCTCTTAGGATCCCCCATCACTGTGTTCACTGATCATTCTGCACTAAAATAACTCTTCCAAAAAACAAGATGCTAAGGCTAGACTGATTAGGTGGGTCCTTCTCTTACAAGAATTTGAACTCACAATCAAGGATAAAAATGGTTTTGTAAATGTTGTAGCTGACCACCTCTCTATGATGGAATTCAAAGACAACTCAAATCACCTTTCGGTGTCTGATTCATTTCCTGATGAACAACTATACTCTGTGAGTCACTGCCCTTGGTATGCCAACATAGCCAATTTCTTAGTTACATGAGTCATTCCAAAATTCTTAGGGACTCAAGCTTGAAGGAAATTTCTTTCTAATGTTAGACACTTTGTGTTTTATGATCCATACCACTATAAGTACTTCCCTAACCATGTTATTAGGAGGTGTGTCCCAGAATCTGAACAAGCGTCCATCCTTAAATTCTATCATAGTGAGGCATGTGGAGGTAACATTTACTCTAAAAAACATCTGCTAAGTTCTTCAGTGTGGTCTCTTCTGGCCCACCCTCTCAAGAGACTCTTACACATTTTGTCAAAGTTTTCCTAGGTGTCAACAAGTAGGGTCCATCACAAAAAGGAATCAAATGCCACTCAGTCCCATCTTAGTGGTTGAAATATTTGACTGTTGGGGAATTGATTTCATGGGTCCCTTACCAAACTCTAGGGGATACCTCTAAATACTCTTAGATGTTGGTTATGTCTCAAAATGGGTTGAGGGAATTCCCACTAAGTCCAATGATCATCAAGTTGTGATTCTATTTCTTAAAGAGAACATGTTTTCTCGATTTGGAATTCCTAGGGCTATAATCAGTGATCGAAGAACTCAATTTTGCAATCATACATTCTCTTAACTCATGAAAAAATATGGAATTTCTCACAAAGTGTCCACTACTTACCACCCACAGACCAATGGTCAACTTGAGTTAGCCAATCGTTAAATCAAACAAATTCATGATAAAACTGTCAATCCTTCTAGGAAAGATTGGTCCGAGAAACTATTAGACGCTCTTTGGGCATACCGTACAGCATTCAAAACCATCCTAGGAATGTAACCTTATAGCTTCGTTTATGAAAAAGCATGACATTTACTTGTTGAAATTGAGCATAAGGCCTTTTGCGCAATTATGAAAATGGATTATGACCTCTCATTGGCCAGAACAAAAAGGAAATTAGATCTCAATGAACTGGAGGAACTAAGGATTGCGGCTTATGAAAATTCAAGGATCAATAAAGCTAGAGTTCAAGCCTAACAATCTGGGAATATCAAGGTCAAACATTTTGATCCGGGAAAACTTGTGCTCTTGTATAGTTCAAAACTTCATTTACACCCGGGAAAGTTAAGGTCTAGATGGTCAGGACCTTTCATAGTGCATCATGTGTACCCCCATGGGGCCGTAGAGATTCAAGATCCCAAATGTGGTTACATTTTCAAGGTCAGTGGTCAAAGGTTAAAACCATTCATTGAATCATTCAATAAACATGAATTAGAGGTTGAGTTAATTGATCCAATCTATGAACCGGAAAAAAAATTGACAGATTTATGATCCATGTCAGGCTAACAACATTAAGAAAAGCATTTCATGGGAGGAAACCAATGGTTTTCATGTTTCCTATCATTTTTTTTGTTTTAAGAAAATTTTTATTTTAATTAATCATTTTTATATTTAAAAGAAATAGACTGTTGACCTGTTCTTATATTATGAGTATGGATGGGTATGAAAGGGGAGCACCATATTCATCCATGTTACGTGGTGTGATCCTTGAGTAATGCCTTACCTAGACATTAAAAAAGAAGATATTTTTTCATCAGTTTGTTTTATTTTAATGTTTTTTGTTGGTTAAAATAAAAAAT
Organism: Viscum album; assembly: GCA_963277665.1. Lineage (NCBI taxonomy): Eukaryota > Viridiplantae > Streptophyta > Magnoliopsida > Santalales > Viscaceae > Viscum > Viscum album. The sequence continues at coordinate 1,983,279,693 of OY728138.1, read as the reverse complement.
ACTAAAAAAATAAATAAATAAAAATATAATAATAATAATAATAAGGGACACGTTGTGGGTCGTGGGTCAAACCCCGTCACAATCGGCGAAGCCACGAGGATACAAACCCAGGACCGAAGGGAGACAGAGGCACATGCTTACCACTGACCTACAGATTTTCGTGCTTCCTTATTCTATAATTGTTATATATATACTTATATTTTACTTTATGTATTATATATATATATATATATATATATATTTTATTTTGTTTTGTTTGTTTTTTTCCTTTTTTTCTATTTTTTCTCTAATAGGGAACTCTTCAAGTGACATGGATATCAAAGGATTAAAAGGGAGAAACACGAATTTCAACTTCATCCACCAGGTGACTTTATTCCATGATCCTCATTTTCAATTTACTTTTTGAGATTTCATTATCTACCTCTAACCCCTTCAAAATTTTATTTTCTTTAAACACTAGGTACAATGTTATTTTATGTTGGGGGGATATAAAATAAAAAAAATAATTTCGTGTAAAAAAAGATTTGAAAAGAAAGAGTGTAAATAGAAGGAAAAATTCCTTTAACTTTGAACATGGTAATACACATTGCACAATTTAAAACTGAATATAAAATAATTTAGTATGCCCTGATTCTGATTTTAATCCTTGTATAATTTCATGAGCATAAATTTTGGAAAGTGTGGCTATCCAATGTGATATTTCATCGTTTATATTTTCATCCAAATAAATAAAAAATATCACAATGCACGTCCTTTGGATAGTGGGGTATTAGTTTGAGTTCATGGGGTCCCCCAAACAAATAGCATAGGTTTGGTGATCATTTTAGTTTTAATATGAGTATTCAATTAAATAAAGAAAATAAAAAAAATGATAATAATAAATTTGTGCGTAGATCAATGAAATGACCTAATGCGTGGATTTCGGCACTTGGGGATCGTAACTCCATAGTTTTCTGGCCCAGAGTTAGTAATTTTATCTCTATTTTTGGTAATTTGAATTTTTTTTGACTTAGTTAACTCAAGATGATGCCCGAGTATATGGGCTTCACTTGGTTCCCTAATGCCTTTGAGCCTGGGAGTCATCGGCAATGTCTCGCTACAAGGGTTGAATCTTTTGAGTGCAATTTCAAGATAATTATTGTGGAGCATGTGATGAAACTAGTACTGAACATCTTATAATCATATTGGGACAACTCACTCAGGTTATTAATAATAACCTTACCCGTATGGAGCACCCTGATCTACAACTCATAGGATAAATGTCTGACTGCTTCATGAGGTAACAACCACCGACATTTAATGGGACTATAAATCAATTCTTATCTAAGCAATGGATTAGTTACTTATTTAAAATATTTCATGATTTTTGGAGGAATAGATTAAAATAACTATGGGTCAGGAACGGAATGTTCATATAGAGGATGTACATATTTTTTAATAATATGTTGACGTGTTTCTAGAGGATTTACCTATACATCCTATAGAACATTAAATTGAGTTTTCCATAGATGTAATTTCTAGTCCAGGGCCTATATAGAAGACCCCTTATAGAATAGAAACTATGGAATTAGTGGAACTAATGAATCAACTACAGGAATTGAGTAATAACGGACATATATACCCTATTCATTCTCCAGGGGTGCCCCATATCATTTAGTTAAGAAGAATGATGGATCTATGAGGACGTTCATTGACTAAAGGGACATAAATTCTATAACAATAAAGAACAAGTATCCACTACCTCCCATTGCTGATTTATTCGATCAAATTCATTGATTTCAATATTTTTTAAAGATTGGCCTTCGATCTGGATATCATCAGTTGTGCTTGAGGATGTAATACATTCCCAAGATGAATTTCAATCTAGGTATGGAAATTATGAGTTTAATGTGATGCCTTTTCAACTGACTAATGAAACCTATGTTTTCATTGATCTAATGAATAGATTCCTCAAGGATTATCTTGAGGACTCTGTAGTGGTATTTATAGAATATATCTTGGTATACTCCAAAATCTATAAAGATCATTAAAATCACTTTCACACTATTCTAAATATTATTAGAGGAAATGAATTATATGGGATGTATAGAAATTATGAATATTGTCTTCAAGAAATTTATTTTCTTGGACATATTTTCTCTTAGGATGGAATCTATGTTGATCCTTCAAATATAAAGGAAATCAATGAATGGCCAGCACCAACGATTATAACTGAGCATCATAATTTTATTGGTTTAGCATGTTACAAGCAGTGTTTCACCCAGAAGTTTTCCTGATTGGATAACCCATTAACGAAGCTTAAATGTAAAGGGGTTAAATTGTTTTGGAAAGAACATTGTGAATTTTTTTTTTGAAAAATTGAATTGAATATTTGTCAATTCTTATATCATGAATCTTCCATTAGGGACTGATGGGTTTTTTATTTATAGTGATACTTCATATAAAGTACTTGGTTGTGTCCTTATGAAGAATGAAATTGTTATTTCCTGTCATTCATGGTAGATAAATATTCATGAACAAATCCATACAACTCATGATCTTGTGTAAGAAACTGTAATATTTTCTTGAAAGATATGGAGACACTATCTCTATGGGAAAAAATGTTAGCAATATACGGATCAGTGGAGTTTGAAATATATTTTCTTATAGAAAGTAATCAATTTGAGGAAAAGGTGATGGCTTGAACAACTCAAGTATTATGATTTCAAAATACATTACCACCCAAGGAAGGAAAATAAAGTAGAAGATTCTTTGAGAAGAACGAATAAAAGATTTATGAAAAATATGAGTGTTGAAACTGATCCAATTTTCATGGCTCTAGTAATGATGGATATGGGAATAATCATGGAATTTGAGTCATCAATACCCTTTCAAATGGTTTCCAGACCATCTTTTCTAGAAAGGCTAAAAAGTTCTCAAACTAATGATGAAGAGTTTAAAAATAAAATTAAAGCTTTAAATGATGATAGTTTGGATGACTTCATATAAAGATTAAATTTTCAAATTTGGGAAGAGTCTTTGTGTTCCTGATATACCTGATATAAAAAGGGAATTATTTGATGATGCTCATAGATCCAATTTCTCTATACACCATATTAACACTAATATGTATAGATATTTGAAGGAACCTTTTTTGTGGGACAACATGAAGAGGGAGATTTCTGATTATGTGTCAAGATGTGTGGTTTTTCAACAAGAGAAGGTTGGAAGACAACAACCTAAAGATTTCATGAAATATCTTCCCCTACATGAGTGGAAATGGGGTGATATTACGATGGACTTTGTCATGGGGCCACCGAAGACTCTTATAAAGAATGATGAAATATGGGTCATTGTTGATCGTCATACCATGTCACCACATTTTCATGTTGTGTGAGAATATTTACTACTTAAATGTTTAGCCAGACTATATATTAATAATGTTGTAAAACTTCATTGTGTAACCCTATCGATTGTTTCTGATCATGATCTTGTTTTACATCAATATTATAGAAAAGTTATCAGAAATTCATAGATACTAAACTTGGTTTGAGAACTTCCTACCACCCTCAAACTAATGGAAAATAATAATGGACTATTCAAACCATAGAAGACATATTGGTATCTTTATCACTTGACTTTCAAGGTATGTGGGATCAATATTTACCTTTGGTTGAATTTTCCAATAACAATAGCTTCTATTCAAGTATTCAGATGACACCATATGAAGCGTTATATGGAAAGATATGTCACACACAAACTAATTATGATGATGTCAAAACTCGTAGTCTCATAACATGTTGAGGAAACAATGAAAAATGTGAATAATATCCAAACCCACATTAGTGAAGATCAATGTAGGAAAAAGCGTTATGCTGATAATTGAAGGAAGTGTTTTGAATTTCAAGTAGGAGATCATGTTTTCTTGATGGTATCTCTATGGAATGGTGTTATAAAATTTAGTAAGTAGGGAAAATTAAGTACCAGGTAGATAAGACCATTTGAAATTCTAGATCTAAATGGAGTTGTATCTTACCATTTGGCAATACCACCAAGTCTCTCCAAAATCATGATGTGTTCTCCATATCAATGTGGAGAAAATACATGTTTGACCCAACGCATGTACTCACCTATGAAGAAATAAAACATGAACCAGATAGCTCTTACTGTGAATATCCCATCAGGATTCTTGAACATAGAGAACATGTGTTAAAAAATTGGATGACTCATCTGTTAAATTTCTTTGGAGAAACCGTAAAATGGAAGAGGCAATGTGGGAACTTGATGAACTTATGGTGAAGAACCACCAGAATATTTTTATGCAGTAAAATTCTCAAAATATTGATAGTGAAATTCATTTAAGGTGGGAAGAATGTATCACCCCATGAATCCATGGTACACATCAGTTTGATTAATACAATATCTTGTGTTGTACGCAACATCAGGTTCTAGCACACCACGACCAATCAAACTAGCCATTTAAAAAGTAGTCATGAGTAGTAATAACCACTTTTGGAAATATAATAAATTTTGTTTTTCAAAATGGACTTCATTTTTGTGTTTGTAATTTCAAAATAATCTTATGGTGAGTTTTTGGAATTTTTTTAAAAAAATTCAATTTTTGATGAATAGTGAAAACCTCAGCGTTATTATTTAAAACTGAATTTTTATTTAATAAATTATACCTAATTAAAATTCATTTTAATGATTAAATTGATACATAATACCTATATTAGTCCAATTTAATTCATTCGAGTCATTTTATAATAAGATTTTATATATAATTTTATTAAACTTTTTAATGTCTTTTACCCAACATCGAGACACATTTACAAATTTTCATAAAACATATTTTTCCGATTCTCTAAATTGATAATCAAAAATCCAAGAGAAATGGTTGTCATCAGTATTTAAAATGTGGTTCAATAGGAATAAAATAATTTTTGGTGAATAGTAACTTTTGAATTTTATTTAGCACGATTAAAAGTAAATTGGTTAATTAAAGGTATAAATAATATTATAAAAATATTAAATTACCGAAACACATGTCCAAATTCTATTGGATAGGTTTTTTTCGACCCAAATCAACATTATGAAAAAAATAAGATCCTTTTTTATCTATTTGGATTAGATTAGACAATTTATTATAATTTATTTAAAGAATAGTTAAAAGTGTTAAATTCACATTTTAATAACTACACCATTTTTTATATTGGATTACACAATATATAAATTAGACTATAAATATTAATTAGAAATATAAATATATTTTCTACAACAATGTATTTTATTTAAAAAATTTAGAAATTAATCAATTAAATTTATTTATGCCACAATGATGATGTAGTGATTACCTTATAAATGAATGATTAAAGTAATTGATATTTTAAATATTAATATAAATGTAAATTGAATCTTTTTATGACATCCATGAATTTTCAAGGTGAATATGACCTGTTGGGGATGTATCAATGGATTTTTTTGAAGTAATAAAGTTGTCAAGACTTTAAGAAAAACCAAATTCTAAATATTGTCAAAATTGACATAAATGAGTTTTAAAAAAATAATATTTTATTAAATTATATAATAGTCAAAAAAATCTAAATATTCTTAAAAATTACTTATATAATTTTACTTATGTCATTAAAGTGTAACTTTAGGTTCTCTTGGCATTTTATTGTTACTATATTAACAATTTAGTAAAAAATTACAAGAAGACATGGTAAAACTAAATATATTTAACTATGGGTTAAATCAAAAATATAAGGATAATATGGTTCCCTAAACATTCATAAAACCGATTTTTTAGAGTATTCAAACCCATACCCACCATATCCTAGAAATAAATCAATTTAGAACTATTAGAATCTGAAAATAACTTTATAACAAATTAATATTTTACGATTTTCTTAAAGTGCCCCTCACTTCTGTTATAAAGTGGTACATCCCCATCTCTTATAATCAAACCTCCAAAGCCATTTTTCTAGGACAAACCTTTCTGAAATATCCTCCAAACTTCCCTCAACTAATCTTAGCAGCCTTAATATGTTTACAAAGCCGACATAAGGAGCCCCTTGGTTAAAAAAAAGGAAGCACCTGAAGAAGAGGTAATTATTTTATCACCCCTTTCAATGTTCTTTTCTTCTTCTACTTCCCATTTCATTTATTCTCCCTTACTAAAATAACAAATCAAGTAACTTATACACACTTATATGTTCTTATAAATATGATAAAATGATATTCATTATTCCATTCATCCTATGAATGACTAAGTCACTATAGGTTTATATGTACGACTTACCATCTCCACGTCATTGTGTAGTTTGTAATTCAACACATAATTATTTGGATGGGTATAATAATGAGTATAATTGATTTAAATAATACAAATAATAAGTTAATTATTCGGTTTATAAAATATACCATCCAATTACATACGATTTCACCATCAATAGAATGATATTGTCGCTCGTGCGTACGTACGACTTACCATCCCCAAGACATGATGAGATTTCATTCCCTATCATAAAAATTCATGAATAATTTTTGTTTGATAATTAAAAAAATAATTTTTCTGTACTTAATATTAATGTCAAAATGAATCGAATAAATCCTCTCCATAACAAACATTACTTACGTAACAAAATGTATAATGTTAAATGAATCAGTTAACACCTGAAACAATGATACTAATAAAATATTATTAGAAAATTAATTTTAGGGGATCGTATATGATATAAAATTTATCTATGTGGTTATTTTATACTTTAATAACAATTATTTAACCATTAATCCAAAGGTTAACGTACCCTCGACTAAGGAAAATTACAAGGTAAGGGTTAATTTTACATTCTTATTATTATCCAGGGGTGTTTATACATAAGTATATACTAGGAAATATTTCTCATCAACATCCATGATTCTTAAAAATGTATTTCAAAACATTTTCACTATTTCCTTGACTATTGGTTAATTTCATTTATACCCTTGTTTGAATTTTAATAAAAATATCGAAAGTAATCATTCAGTCGTTGTCAAAACAAGGTACTTTATGACCTTTTTGACAAATTAAAGAAATCATTTTTTAACTTATAAAGTTGGTGCAGTTATTTTCTTCCATTAAAACACCATCAAAGACTCTCCTATAATCATATAAGAATATTTTCAAAATAATTTTTTTCTTTTATAATTATGTGACTTTTAAATGATTTCAATGTATAAAAAGATGTTTCCCTCAAATAGTTTTTGGCTTGATTTTATCTATGTCACTATCTATTATTGGATTCTATTTTTAATTGAAGTTTATTTAATATGACACAATACTCCATATTTTATCGATAGTTTTATGATATTTTTGACTATGGATGTTCTATTTTTATGTCATTCATGGTTTATGTTTAATGTATTAACATTTCATATGATAGTTTAATACGAATGTATATGTTATGTTTCACCATTTTCATTTGAGGAATACATTGGACATAGTAAGTGATAGGTAGGGCCCGCTATACACCTTTGATTCATTAGTAGGTCTTTTGATACAAACTAGTGTCTTGGCACAAGGCCATAACAATATTTTTATTTCTAGTCTTTGGAAGAGGCCTTGACTATGTGGTTATGATATCCGAAATTATTCATTCCAATATTTTGAGACTAGATATTTATATTACATGTGATTATTAAACTAGTAGGATATCTATTTGAATATGTAAATGGAATTATTTTATTTATCATTTTCATATTATGCTAAATTTTATGGTTTAAACACTTGGGTTTTGGCCTTATACATTACCTTAAATTTTTATTCTTATTTATGATAGTTTATACTATATGGTTATCTGTAATAAGCATTTTATCTCACCCCTTTCATATTTATTATTTTTTCTAAGATGTGAAGAAGTATATTATGATTCACTTGAAGGGATTGGATAAAGGATATGATTGTGTTCAAAGTAGACACAATGATTATTTTTCATTTCATAATTTAATGGAAAACTTATGTATGTATCTAGTACTTCCAATGCTATTGAACTGATCAGTCTTCTAGGAATTGATCTCTTTAGATCATGCCAATGTTATGTAATAATTCATAGATTTTGGGTAACTGGGGTCAAGGAATGACAAAAATGTTTTCTGAAGACATTGGGAATGAAACACAATACATTGTAATGGAGCTCTTGGGATGAGATCCTCAACATTTCATTGTTCATCTGTGAGAGTCCCTAGGAATCTCATAACTCTATAACCTCTATCTAACATCACAAAAGAGAATTGAATTTGTATAATAAAAATTATTATATGATAAAGAGGTGATATCAACCCTTATATAAGTATCTACCATAATTCAATAATGAAACAAGAATATAAATACTAAAATGAAGATGTGATTATATAAATGAAGCTACCGTATAGTGGAGAGATTCATATACATATTTATCATCAACATATGTTTGGATGAATACAACTCAGTGGAAGAAATCACACATTTTTAGTATCCATGATCCTATTTGAATCACTCAATATTTTATATGGGTCCAAAAATATCATTTTCGTTCATGAATATTGTAGTGAAAAGGTGGAAGATAAAAGATATCTTTGGGTTCCAAGGATTCCCTAGTTGAACTTCTACATACACATAATTACATAACTTGGAAGTGATTTATATAACTCCCAAGGATTATATAAAGGTGTTTCATCATTAACTCTTAATTTAAAATTAATATATATAGTGTATTATTAGTTCATTAATCATATTTTCTTGTCCCTATTAGTTTCATATTAATATTAATCTATTGAACTTAATGTTAAAATACGTTGGTGAAATGGTTTGGGTGTCTAGAACATAGAAAATAATATGTTGTTGGTGTGTAAAAATGATCCCCAATATTAATCAAGGGATACCACAACCGTTATGAAGTGAATTTGATCCCAAAGAAGCCCAACAGTAGACCTAAGGGTCTACTTTTAAATGACACTTTGCGGAGACCCCTCACCATCCATGAATGTGAAAATCCCTGACGGAGTGCTTTAAAAGTCTAACAACCCTTCATGAACTCCCTATGAAAGGATGTTGTGATTTTGGGGTCCAATACCACACCATCCTTCCTTGAAGCCCAATTTTTTTCAATGAATTGTATCTGAGCATCGAGAGACCCATTAGCTATAAATACCTAGCTCATTTTGACTTCAATTGAAGAACTCAAACCTCTAGAATTCTAGAATACTCATGAAATACAAAGCACCTTGATCATCAATAAACAAGTAAAAATAGATAATCCAAGGTATCTTAGTATTTTTAAACCCCTATTACCATTATTCTAGATACATCCATGTAATTCGGGGATGCCTTTCGTGATGTCCAAGGCCCTTCATGATAGAGGAAGTACCATAGAGTCACTTGAGGAATCCCAAAGCATTCTGACTTTATGATTCACTTATTTCATATGATATGACTTTATACCAAGGTAGGGACACCATGTGTCACAATTACACTTTCTTTATGGAAATCTTATCCATAGCGAAGCTCCTTAGCATCATGAATCATATCTCAAAGAGGCCCTCTACTTTGTGAAGACTACTTCCTTTTCCTCTTAGTGTTGCCTTCCATCATGTGACATATCATCAAGCATGTTGAGTCCTAAAATATTCCCCATCAATCTAGGATTTGTTTAGTTTAACCTTAAATCCTTATATGAAATGTGCTACCATTTACGATAGACCACTCCACTTCAAGTGTGCCATGGTATTCTTGTTCACATTTTTCTATTCAATATAGGTATTCTAATTCCTCTTTATTTTTAAAACAGGCATGCTAACAACGACCTCATGTGTGACCAATCCTCCACATCATTATAACATGTAATTTCAGAATCCACCCCCCTTCTCAAGGGTTGATGATATATGGTTATATATCCCAATGTGTGAGGAGGGATACCACCATGTCTGAGTTGTAGGATGTAAAACTACCTAGCACTAACGTCCTAAACACATGAATCTAAATTATGTTATCACCATGTTCGAAAAATGAATGTTTTATATGTGAATGAGTGATATGGAATGATATCCTCCTCACAATGAATAATATCATCAACAATGTATCAGTGAAGGGATGGGTACTGAGAACTTTCCACCTCTTGTGATATCAATCATACAACACTCTTCTTTTGGGAATTGTCTCCATATAAATCTTAAATAGTTTCTTTGTGAATGCCCTGAATATAGAAACCTAGACATTTATTACATTACTATTAAATAATTTTTAATTTATACAACGTAATAGTATTACAAAATTAGGATCCAAAGGTTTAGTGTATTGGGAAAACTAGGACATTACAATAAATTTGTAACATAAAACATGGACATTTATTTAATCCATTATTCTCCAGCTTTTTATTGTCCCTTGATATATTCTTAGTTCACATGATCACTTGGGGTTATAAATCAAGTTGGGATGAGCTAAAAACCTAGTAAGTCGATAGATATGAACAATATAACAATGGGTGAGCACAATCATAACATATGCTAAGGATCATGAACATGAGAGGAAGCATTAATAAAATATGTGAAATGTGGCAATGGATAAAAATGAAACATCATGTCTAGTGGTCAACTACCACACATAGTTTTGAAAAATTATATAATCATGTTAATACACCATTTTCATTTAACTTTTAATATTCATCACCTTAACCAATGCATTGGATCAGAGTATAATTCCAGCCGCACCCGTCACATCATAACATTCATATTGCGCTATATAATTCTGGGCGCAACCGTCACATCATAACATTTATATTATCTTTCATGCGACATAGAACACATGAAAAACATTAAATAACCCAGGGAATGTAATGGATTTAACATCATAGTGAATACATTCTTAACCATTTGGATCCCAAAACTAAATAGGGGATAACATTCTTTTCAACGACCAATGATCAATGAGTGATGTAGAAACAATTCTTGAGAAGTAAAAAAGAGTGTATTTATTTGAAAGAAGATTTCATTTGAAAAACATTGGTATTGTGATAAACTATATTAGAAAATATTTATATCCCATAATAGGTTTTTTTAGTATGAATAAATTATTCTTAAGGAATATTCGTACAAAAAAATTTTGAATGTAGGAAAACCCAAAGTATAAGAGTTGGGTTCGAGAATTTCCATTTACTTTGTATCTGAATACTTTCTTAAATTTAATGTCCTATATAATCACATTATATTAATCAATTAACAATTAAAGAACCTTTTATACATTAATAGGATTCATTTTATTGATATTAATTTTATTTATGTGATTTTGGATGGGTTATAGTGTATAAATTTATTGCTCAAGAATGTTCATTTTTATAGTTTTCTTGAATGGTTCACTTGAATTCATGAATGGAAGTTCATTTAAAACGTTGATAAACCTACAGAACTCTAATAATATGTTATTTATGATGTTAAATAACTGTAAATGATAAGATAGATAGCGTTTTATATACCAATTGAACAAATCATTACATAATATTAAATGAAAAACATTTTGGTTAATTCAGGCATCTTTTTCGACAACAATGGAATTGTTTTGTTTTATAATTAATAATGTGTACATAATTTAGTTCCATAAAATTTAATAAGATATAATAAATATAAAATAATAATTTTCAACAATAAAAATGGTTTCATGAATATATCTGAATGCCGAAAAAGAGAATGATAATATGTTGTATTTGAAGGTAATAAATTAACACCTCACAAATATCATTTCCCTTTCTAAAATAATAATAATATGAGAAAGAAAATGGAATATATATTATCCAATTAGTATCATAAAATTCATGTATATGTATTATACTAGAGATTCCATAACATGTAAAAGAGAATTGGTGGGGAGAGATTAGGAAAAGAACTTGAAATTGAAAGTAAAATAAAGGAAAAGAGATGTGGGGGAATTACCTATGAAATCATTTTTAAGGGACCTTGGATTGGTATTTGGATAATACCAGAAGCTCATAGATGGGGGGATATGGAATATTTTTTTGTACAGATGATATAGGGCTTTATGCTTGATATGTGTGAGGAAATGAGGGAGTAAAGGGTGGTATTTATAGTGAAGGGGAGAGGGGTTTTCCCAACATTATATTCATTAATTAATTATTTCTCCAAAAAACAAGTAGTAGTAATTATTCCATAACCAATAATAGTAATAAGTTCTTGTGAGTTCAATACAATTGGGATTAAATTATTATAACATCATACATGACTCTATAATTAATGTATTTAACATATTTTGTAAATTACAGTATTTTACTATTCCAAAAAATTAATGTATTTTAGAAGACTTCAAAATAATTCACCATAACAATTTTTTTATGTGTAAAATAAAAAAAATAAACTCTATTTTTTCAAAAATAAGTTTCTAAAAATGATGAATTTAATTTTTAATTATAATCATAAGTTGTTAGGAAAATAAATATTTTGAAATAAAAACAGATTTCATAACGCTTTTAAAAATTAAATAAGATCTTATAAAATTATCTAAAAACTAGAAGGAATATGAATATTAATTTATAAGTAAAATTTTCAAAAATAAATTTTCTTTTAAAGTAATTATTTAATTATAATTATTTAATTATGACTTAAAATAATAGAAATACTTTTACTATGGTTAATTTGTCACTTGTAAGATGACAAAAAATTTTAATCATTCATGGGTAATGTCACTATTATTTTTGATAGTTTTTTGTTCATAAGGTTCCTATTAATATTTATAAGGGAAGGTTTGTATTCATAATGGTAGGTTACTATTCACCAAAAAAATATGTCTATCATGTCACACTATAAACATATTATTAATCACAACCGTGTATTTTAGATTTTCAAAATTCAAAACATTGAAGTGGATAAATTATATTTATTGGTCACATAGTATTTAGTATCATGAAAAATTATTGTGATTCCTAATGTGATTATACTATAAGGAATAATTATAAGAAGGGAATTCTGTTGATAAAACTTTGGTTCATTACATTATTCCCCCCTTATGAATTTTTCCCTTGATATTTCATTTAAGAGAATCTTGTTATGATACTTCTCTTTCATTGCTTCTTATGGTTCCCAATATTCCTTTTCAAACTTATGGTTTATCCACATCACTTTGATAAGGTGGGTTTTCTTGTTGCATGGAACATTATATATTCGGTATAGAATCTTTACTGGGGTCTCCACATAATATAGGTCATGGTACAGTTGTACGACCTATATGTTTAGTACATGTGTGGGATTTAATATGTACTTCCCCAAGAGTGATATGTGAAATACATCATGAAAATGAGCCATATTATTTAGATGTTCAAGATAATGGGTCACAAATCCTATGTAGTCAAGGATCTCAAAGTGGACAATGTATCTTGGGCTTAACTTCCATTTCATTCCAAAATGCTTGAGTATCTTCCATGGTGATATTTGATAGAAGACTTTATCTCCAAAGTAGAACGTCAATTACCTTAGATAGTTGACATCATAGCTCTTTTACCAACTTTGAGAATCATTAATGGGTTTCTGGATTACATAAATCTTCTCTGTCATATCTTGCACAAGATCATTTCCACATAGTTTTCTTTCTCCCACTTCATTCCAATAGGATGGAGTTCTACATAGTTTTCCATGAAGAGCTTCATATAGATCAATCTGAATACCCAAGTGGATGATATTGTTTTATGAGAACTCAACCAATGGGATATGTTGATCAAATCCACCTTTCCATTCTAAATAGAATGCACATATAATTACTTCAAGAATATGATTACTCTTTTCATATTAGGAATTAGTTTGGGGAGATAGGATGTTCAAAAATTTGATCCAGTACTCAAAGCGTGTAGAATATGCCTCTATAATTTAGATGTAAACTTTGTACCATGATCAGAGAAAATTGAGATTGGAACCCCATGAAGTCTCACTACTTCCATCACATATATATTTTCATGTTTTTTCATGCGAGATATCTTCTTCAATCGCAATAAAATGGGCAGTCTTGTTGAGTCAGTCAGACACCACCCATACCACATTATTCCACTTGGACTTCTTTGAGAGACCAGTGAAGAAGTCCATAGTTACATTATACTATTTCCACTAGGGTATAGGCATTGGTTGGATAATCTCTTTGGACTTATGTCACTCCTATTTAACTTGATGACTTGTTAACCACCTTGAGACAAACTCCATAATCTACATCTTCATGTTTTCAAAAAATAAGTAATCGTGGAAATCACAATACATCATGGTACTCTCATGATAGATAGAGAATATTGAGATACATGCATTATCAAATACTATCTAATTTATCCAAGTTGATGAAGGTACACAAATCCTCGTTCCAAATTGAATCACATCATCATAATCGATATGGAACTCTTGCTACTTCACATTCTTTACTTTATTCACCTTATTTTGTAACACAATATCATCCCCTTCATCCTCCATAATTTTTTCTTTGATTGATGGTTGAGAAAATTTTTGGGTAGGGTAGGATATATTCCCTACACATATTATTTCTAAATCAATCCATTTATTATCAATGGAGATAAGATTTTTATTAATCTGCAACATAGATAGAGTTTCAGGTTCTTTTCTTATAAGAGTATCAGATACCTTGTTTGCCTTGCGGGGATGATAATGAATAGAAAAATATTAATATTTTATTAGATATATCCATCTATATTGACAATTTTTTATCTCCTTTGGTGTAAATATATACTTAAGCTATTTTAATCAGCATATATGTCACACTTCTCAACATAAATTTATTACCGCCATATTTCCATGGAAAAAATGAAAAATACTATCTCCAAATCATGTGTCAGTAGTTATTCCTTGAATCATAAACTGCCATGAAGAATAGGATATCACATTACCATATTTCATAGGTACACAATTCAATTATATCCTTGAAGAATAACTGTATATCATAAAACATTCTCCACACTTTGGTTACGTGAGTACATGTGCATTGATTGGAATTCTCTTTAGCTCCTTGAATAATTACTCACATTCATCCATCCAGGCATAATTTACCCCTTTCCATGTTAACATAGTTATCATACAATACATTCCTGAGATATTTTTCAGAAAACATTGGTAATACCAAGATAATCCATGAATAATATGGATTTCTGTGACAGTAGAGGGTCTTGAAATTCATTAATTGCCTTTGATTTTAAGGTTCCATTGAATTTCCCCCCAGTTGTGATCACATGTCCCATGAATGTGATATGCTTCATCCAAAAGTCACACTTGCTAAACATGGGGTACAAATTCTCCTTTATCAATGTTTCCAACACAAGTAATAGATGTTCTTCATGTTCCCCCTTGATCTTGTATTATATGAGAGTATCATTGATAAACACTACCCCAAATTTTTCTAGGTGTTGTCTATAGACTATATTCATCAAAGTAATGAATAGTACATGGGAATTTGTATGTCCAAATTGAATCACTAAATAATCATAGTGCCCATACCTTGTACGGATGGCAGTCTTCTTAATATCTCATTTATTCACCTTTAAATGATGATATCCATAACTATGATCCAACTTTGAGATGTATTGAGTACCTTTTAATAGATTGAACCTGTCATCTATCCTTGTAAGAGGATACTTGTTCTTTATAGTGATCTTGTTGAGTTCCCACTAATTGATACACAACCGCATTGATTCATCCTTCTTCTTCACAAATAGAATAGATGAACCCCAAGGTGATACACTAGGGCGTATGAATCCTTTTTCATAATTCTCTTTTAACTGGTTCATTGACTCCCCCAGTTCAAAAGAAGACATATTATATGGACACTTTGATATTGGACTAGCTCAAGGAATGACTTCTATGGAGAAATCTACCCCATGATATGGGTGAAGATTAAGTACTCTTTATGAAATAAATCATAATATTCCCTCATGATGGGATTTCTACGAGGTTGAAACAATCCTTTCACTCAACCATTTGAGGAAGGTATGCCTCTTCATAGGGAATCAACACCCACACCATTTAAGGATTTTCCCAAGGAGATTCATTATATTCATTGCATTTGTAGAATATAATGGGACGTTTTTTTTATGAAAATTTATTTCATTTTGCCGATAGTTGATATGTGCTCTATATAATGAGAGCCAATAAATTCCCATTATAGCATCAAATTATACCAAGGGATGTATTACGAGATTCGATTGAAGAATCTTCCCTCAATGGGCAATAGGAGAGGAGTCAAACATTAGGGTTGTAATGATTTCACCACATGATTCTTTTATAGATATCTCTAATTCAATGTTAAGGGTATTTGATATTATAGTTCTAGAAAACATGAATGATATAAAAGAATACGTAGAACCAAAATCAAATAAGGCTTTTTCTATTCTTGAGTGAATTGGAAATGTACTTGTACGACTTCATTATCATGCTCCACTTCCATAGTAGTGATGGAATAAGTGTTCCCATGTTCTGTTGGATTCAGTGGCTGGTGAAACTGATTACAATCGAGGACTCTAGGTTTAGGGCCCTGTGTTGCATAGTTCCCATTCTCCCGACCATTGTAACTTTAGACCATGGGTGTAGCTCTTCTTACATCAACCACATTCTCCATACATCCCATGTCTTTTTGACACCAATGAGCATGGTGGCCATCTTTACCCAACATGAATAATTTCCTCATTATTTTTAAGCAGTTAACATTGTGCATCTTCCCACATTTTTTGGTATGTGGGTGGTTGATTTTTCTTCAAAACTTTATCATTAGATCCCCCAAATTGAAACACCAACATCATTTTCTTATCACCATATCCTTGGGACCATTCTCTAAACTCCATATCCACTTTGAGAGCACATCTAACAACTTCTTCATAAATCCCAATGACTCAATTTTCAAGGGCCTTTGGAAGGTGTGGTTTTAATACACTAAAGAATATTTAGATTTTTCTATCATTGTTGATAATAAAACCCATCACGTACATTGAAATCCTTTCAAAAATTACTTCATAGGGTTTGATACATTATCCTTCCTTTTTCACAAGCTCTATAAATTCTCTCCCATGAAGGGTATGTAGGAAGCCCCTTTGAGGTCCAAACCTAACACCCCGAAACACCTCATCCATTCCATAAAATCCACCCATAATATCATTTATACTTATCTTGATTTTACTCAGGCCACCACATCCCATTATTATCATCGAACCAATATTTTCCGTTCCTTCACGTAAGCCCTATCTGCACCATCGCTACTCCTAGTAGCACGAGGGAAGCACCCATGTGTAAACCCCATACAATTTAACACAAACCATCCATGATAAATACTATTATTAAGGGAAACTCCCATGTGTATGACCCAAACCATCCATCTAAATGTGTGGTTTTTGATCCATGGTTTATAAATAGGTTATGGTGGATGCCCCTTATGGTTCAATCCCAACCAATAGCAAACCTCGATGTCCCCCTTCATGGTGTGAACCTCACTGATCCACATCCATTGGTGTCTAGATCCTCCTTCATGGAGTGAAATCTTCCTCTTATAGAATATGACTCCTAGATCCATGTCCATGAGTCATATTGATCAGTCCACCAATAAACCTTTTAGGTTCTCCATCCTATGAATGTACCTCTCTGATCTGACTCTATAGGGCCTTCAGATCAATATCATTACATCATCGAAAGATGTTAAACTCACATTCTGTCAGACACATATCTCATGTTATATGTGGGATGCATGAGAAAAACCTCATAATATATGCCTATTTTCTTAAGATACATCGTGATCAACAAGATATGAATCGGGACATGTTCCCTATATATCTCCCTAAGATGCCCCATATAAGGAAGAATATAGGTGACCACTGTTCTGGAGTCTATACATGCCAATGATTCCCAACTTGACTACTCACTAAGAAAATTTTTCTTCTATTTCAAGACCCATTGAAATATCTTGGTTTAAGTAGCGTAATTAATCAACATACTCAAAGAGATGGAAACAGGAATGAGATTCATGAGAATGAATCCAATCTATGAGGGAGAACTAGACTAGGTGATTAACTCCAAGGAGGAATCCATGGAAGGTGGAATTGACATCCCAAAATCTCATTTTGATTAATGAGTAGACATCGCTAATGAATGTAATGAATGTTGGCCACCATTGGAATGTGGTAATATGGGATAACATTGCCACCCTAGTGTCACAATAAAATGGGAGTTTTGTATTCCCATAAAAAGCATCAAAAACATATAACCAATTCATTTAATTAATATTTTATACAAAATCATAATCATAGACCATAAATATGTCATATATAAATATGGATTTAGGGTATATCACATTCATACACATAATCACATCATTGATTAATTTTTCAAAGAAATGATACTATCCTTTTATGTATTTGTTATATTATTATTGTTTCATTGAGATAAGTCATATAATATGAAACTAAATCCTTTTATATGGTGTATATGCTTCCTATTGTGATATAAAATCATGAATGACTCGTTGATCTTCTTACTTAAAGTTCCTTTGATGTACTCCATTTAATCAAATATGATTTAAATGTTATAAATGTTTTAAGAGATTCCGTTATAAATATTTAAATTATTTAACAAATAATTTATTTTACTCAACATTTTTAATTTTATATGGTGTATATATTACCCCTAGAACACGTATTATAATATTCTTTCATGGAAATTTTGGTTTTTATAAAATTTGAAGTGTTCATTTAATAGATTTAAAATTCGAGCATCGGCTAATTTTTAGGGTTTCTCATCTCAAACATACTTATTTGAGACATGTATTCATCAGTGAGCCTATATTAATGGAACACATTATTTTTTATGGTTTAATTCAATTATAAAGGAATGATGTTTTTAGGGTTATTATATTGAAAATTGAAACCTAATAAATCCTTTCTATGGTACATAGACATATGTGTGGATGATTGATGGGTGGTTCAATTATAATCAAAGGATGCATGGTTACCATATAATCTATGGATAGGTGGTCCCATTAACTCCCTCCAACACATTTTATAATGTGATATAGTGACCTATTTAATGTTACATTTAATTCATGATGGTTTTAACTATTTAAATTTACCCTTAGGGGAAAAATAATTTCATTGAATATTGGTAGATCCAAAGGGTTGATGGATGTAACATTTGTATATTAATTCAAATAGAATATTTGAACTATCCATCTTAGGTTATTACATGATGATTTTTTTATATACTACAGTACATGAATAATTTCATTATTATTATAGTGTGTTCAAATGCTTCTTTTAATCTAGAATAATTTCTATATATCTCATGATTTATGATGCTTATGCCTTTGGTATATTATTAATTCTTTATTTGTCATATCATTTTCTATGTTCTAGGTTTTTATGGGTATTAATTCTCTTATGATATTATAATTCACATTAAATATATTATCATAAGCTTATTTCAATATTTTACTCATAAAATTTGTAAATTTTTTAAGGCCAATGTATACCATTATTGATCCTTGGATATCATCTTTCTTATGTTTTTTTACTTGGGTTATAGAAAATGTTATATAAGATATGTTGAGAATGGTATCTTGTGGGAAATGATGAAGTCTTATTTTAAAAGAATAAAATATATTTTTAGAGGAATAAGGGACCACATAATGACTTTTATATTGTTATATATGCGTTTTTACCAATTCTATAAAACTCTAAAAATATATTTATTTCTGGTATGTAATTTATCAAATATTTTCTTCTAATGTTGTACTTATGGATGGAAAAAATTGGGTCAAATTTATAATTATTGATGATAGAATTTAACAATTATGTTTTCACCGCTATGTCAAGAGTGTGGGTTTCAGGTTGTTGTACTACGACCAAATACTAGACTCCCTACAGAATCGACATCACTAAGTTGGAATAACAATATAAGAAGTTAGAAAATAATTTTGATAAGGGATTGTACACCCATGTTATTCACCATGGGGCATATTGGTTCTCTTCATCATAAATAAGGATCGGTTAATTCACCTCTAAAATGATTATTGTAAATTAAAAAAAAAGATAAATAGTAAATGTTCTCTAAAGTTGATTAACAATTTGTTATATTATCTATGTGGTTCCCATTATGTATCTATGGAATTCCCCTGGTTTAGATATCACCAATTAAATGTGGAAAACAATGATATTAAAAATATTTATTTTCAAGTGATGTTTGGACACTATGTCTTCATTGTGATGCCCTTCGGACTCATTAATGCACTAGTAATAATTATGGAAAAAATATTGTGCCTTTATATATTACATCAAGTA
Source organism: Viscum album (assembly GCA_963277665.1). Classification (NCBI taxonomy): domain Eukaryota; kingdom Viridiplantae; phylum Streptophyta; class Magnoliopsida; order Santalales; family Viscaceae; genus Viscum; species Viscum album. The sequence goes on along the minus strand of OY728138.1, from coordinate 1,983,259,396 downwards.
ATATATGGTAGTACTTATAGGTGGTATTATAATATACAACCAAATAAAGGAGGATCTTTAGGATCATTTTAGTATTGTGTATAAGACATTCTTAATGGAGAAAATATATTAAAAGATATTAATTTTAATTTTTTATGGAAGAACTATCATTATTATAGAATTTAATCACCATAAAAAGGGATATATACAGATCCTTCTAAAAAAAGAGGTTTAATATTTACCAAAATAAATTTTATGGAGATAGATAGTTTCCTTGGACTAACTAGGTACGATTAATAATTTCTTATAAAATTGTCAAGATTGTAAACCGACCAATAATTTTTAAGAGAGCATTAAAGAACATAAAAATTCACATATCACTGTATAAGTACTGATAATTCCCTCATTCAACATACCTTTCTTCATATATATCCATTCATCAAAGAAGGTTATGGGTTTTGTACTAATTAAAAATGATAATTTGATATCCTATGCCTCAAGGAAGTTTGGAATACATGAGACAAACTAGCTAACACATGATATTGATATATAAACAGTTTTTTGAATAATTTATTTGAAGGAATCATATCTATGGGGGAAAGTGTGAAAAAAATATGGATAATAATATTTTCAAATAGATATTTACAAATATGGAGCTCAATATACGCTAATCAAGATAGTAATAGGTCATCAAGAACTATGAATTCGAAATCCAATACCATCATGGGAAGGTCCATAATGTGGTAGATTCTATAATTAGAATGGAATATGAAACCATATCAATATTTCTAATTTATAAGGATCCAATCTTTTTAGACTCATGAAGGTTAGACATATCTGTCACAAAGGATAGAACATCATATTATATATAATAACTGATTTCACATCCTTTCATTTTAGAGAATATAACGGATTATCAATTGGTTTATATTAAAATATAAAATATAGTAGTGACTATAATAATTTAAAAATCCTCATAATTAAAAATTTAGAAATAAGGAGCGGTAATATTTGGTTTTCCACTTTGTGTACCATAAAAGGTGATAATGAAGGTGTTATTAATTGATTCACATTTATTGGATTTATTCATCCACCTAGGGAGTATGAATATGTATTTATATATAAAATAGAACTATTACATATTAAATATGATGAAAGAGGCAATTGGATAGACCTAAAATATCATATTATATCAGAAGATGAAGGGAGAGAGGTATAAATTGAATGTAATAATGAAACTATTTTTGATAACAACATGGAAATGTGAAGGAATAATAATGGAAATTGTTTGAGGTCGTATGAGGACATTTGGATGAAATAATTCCTTATGTGTTGTAGTGGATAAATTTATAGAGACATCCCACTTCAATATATTTCAAGAGTACTTCTACCTCGAGGAAATTCTATGGATATTCATCAGGAATGTGGTAAGGATTCATATGACACCATTATCAATTGTATCTAATTAGGATCCATAGTCTTACTTTATATTCTAGAAAATTATTCCACATTCTCTTAGATTGAGTTAAAATTCAGTATGAATTATCACCATCAAACTGAAATACATTCTAAGTGGACTATCCAAATACATAATGACAAGTTGAGAGCATACTTGATGGAGTTCAAATTAGGATGGGATAAAAATATTCCACTAGTAGAGTTCTCATAAAATAATATCCCACACTAATGTATAAAAGTTTCACCATATGAATTCCATTATAAGAAGAGATATATGGCACATGATTTTTTTACATTAGTGAACAAAACCTTGTTTGATCTAAAATTGTAAAAATTTTCATTAATGGTAAAAACCATTCCATAATAGTTTTTGATAGATTAGATTTAGAAAAATGATATATTTATAACCTTTTAATAGACACAGAGTTTGAGGATGGAGATAAAATGTTCCTCCACATATCTCTAATGAAGAGAGTCGTGAGACTTGGGAAGAATGGAAATCATAGTCCTAGATACATTAGACCTTTTGAAATTCATAAATTTATAAGATTTGCATCATAAAGAATTTATTCCCACCAATCTCGTTTCAATTACATGACAATTTATATGTATCCCTTTGGAGGATTTATGCACATAATCCATCACTTGTCCAGAATCTAGATGTGGTAATTTTAGAGTATGATTTATCTTGATAGGAGAAGCCAATGAAGATCCTAGACTATATAGAAAATTTTATATGCAACATCATAAATCTACAATTCAATTTACTATAGTGGAAACATGAGTATAAAGATTTGTCTTAAGAACTGGAAGAAGAAAAAAAACCAGTGTACCCCCCTCTATCCTGAACGTAGTTAGTGATATTTCTTAATGGGTAAGAATTTAACTATCAAAAAAAGTTCAATGGTATTTCAGTTATGATTATATAAATCTAAAATATTTAGTAATGTAGTATTGTATAATGACCATGCACCACTTGATAAAACCAAAAATATTTTATTATATTAAATAGAAATTTATATTTGGGTGACAATTTTATCCATAAGAATTGAATGTGTTATAATGGGATAAAAAATAGAAAATAATATAAATATAATTTGAAATTTTGGATATGCTTGATCACCTAGAATGATCACACTCAAAACAACACATGAGAAATTAAATAGTGTAATAGTTTGGAAATATTATTTTGGAAAATGAAACTATAAATAACCATGAGCTAATATGGAATTTAATTTAGAATAAATTAAATATGTGTTTTTTATATAAGGAAGGGATCATATATGTGAGTTATAAATATTGCTATTTCAATACTGTTTTTGATCAATAGATTAGTAATATGATCATTAGGAATAGTATATAGGTATTTAGATTTGTAAACTCACCTTTGTAAATATAAAATAATTTTTATTTATCTAATTAAATAAAAATATATCAAATTAATACCATAATATAAATAATAAAATATCTTAGATGTTATTAAATAAGCATCTTTATTTTTATAAAACTTATACGTATTATATAAATTCTTCAGATAAATTTAAAAATCTTAATAAAAGTTTATTTTCATAAAAATTATTTTTGTAAAATATTATTTTGTACCGTTGAAATGATAATATAATATTATAGAATCAAAAGTAAATTTAAAATTGGTCATGAAATACATCACAATAAACAAATTTATCTTATAAATAAATTCATATATTGTTTTCAAGAATAATTTCGTAGAATGGATTTAATTTTTGGAATCTACATTTTTTAAAAATGTTTTGTTTAAATTTTTGGTATGTTTTAATATATTTTAATTATTATTGAATAGTGAAATAAAAAATGGTATTTAACATTATAAGTTAAATAGAAGAATTAGTGAGTCATTATTGGTGTAGGAAATCATTATCTTGAACTCACATATTCTTATTAATTTATATAGTCCCAAGAATCAATAATATTTGTAGTCTTGGTCAATTATAATATAATAAAAATTTGATAATAAAAAACACTTATATCCTTCACTTATAAATACCACATTTTTTCCTATAAATTCTAAGCTTCTAGTTTTTATCATTGTATACCAAAATATCTCCCAATACCTATATCTATATTGAAGGAGTTTAGTTATTAACAAAATATCCTACTAAGGTGTCTTAAGTTGTCTTTCAATAGAGACCATACAAAAAGGAATTATTATTAATCGAGGGGTCCTTTGATCTTATCTTTTTCTACCACTGCCAAACAAATTCTATCTAACAAAAAATAATTACTCCAGTGTAACAAATATATTCAAATTTTATATTTAAATGTAATATCAATTTTCAATCCACATTTCAATTAAATCTTAAATGAAATTATTGGTACATATTTTGGTGGGTTTTCTACCTCCATGTTCAATGTACTTCATTTTTCTCTATCGCTCTTTTTAATTTCTACAGAAAATATTGTCTCGCTAAATAGGGTGAAAAGAAGTACCAATATTGATAATAATTTAATTATGTAAAATTAATCTAGTTCATTATGGTTAGTAAAGAAACCTAAATTAACTAACTCTAATACGGTAACACTTAAACTAAATTAAATTCCCCTATATTAGAACACATTGGGATAATTTGGTTCATTTAAACCTATATATGTTATAGAATATCACATTACTCCACCTTTAGTATTATAGTACCATTTTATAAGAACATCATAATTATCTAGAAACTATAGAATAATTGGAAACATGAAACAAAATCCATCAGGAAAGTAGGATGAAACATTCTGACAAAATAGAATGATTTTTAGTGATCATAAAATAATAATAATTAATGAAAAATATATACAATTTTTTCTCAAGAAAGTATTTAATATGTAACATCATGTTACTATTTTCAAGTATTCCTATACCCATGTTTTTATTATTATTTCCTTACATTTCGTTTAAGGGAGCTTGAGGTGAAATTTTGGAATATTTTGGATGTTCTTCGGTTCTGTATAGTTGGCACACAATGTTCCCAAATCATGCACCCTACTGGTGAAACCCGTGGAAACCCTGATAGTGAATATTTTCACGATTGGTGTGTGGTTAGACAAACCATTCACCCACCTATTAGATACCATGAACCCTTGAAAAATGGGTTCATGATTAGGGAACACAATTTTTATAATAGGGACGCCCTTCCCAGCTAATTGCGCTTAAATGAAATTTTTTATTTGGTTTTTTAAGAATCCTAAAACCCTCTTTTTAGATGTCTGATGGGCCAAAACAACCCCAATATGATTTCATCTTTCATGGAGTATCCCATTATGTGATGTCTTCCCATCTACACCCTTTATATATCACATATATTCTTGGATAATGATGTTTTATCTCTTATTGGTAGGGTTCCTCTTCCCTTTATCTTTCTCCTATTCACTCCACTTTCCTCTCTAGAATTCCATAGAACTCTATATTTTTGTAAGATATAATATCAATTATTTTTTATTTTGATTATAGTTTTTATTATTTAATCATAATTGTTGATATTACTCATTATAGTTTCTTGATTAGAGATTTGGGTTTCGAGATACTGTGATCCCAAGGTAGGTAGTTCCATTTTGGTGGCCCAATTTAATTAACCCTAAACATAGTGATTGAAATTCAATTTATCGAATCAATTTGAATTACATGAAGTTTCATGAAATATTATTATTAAAAAAAATTCCATTGAATTGGGGGATTTGGATTTGAAAATCGATTTGGTATGAAATTGGTAAAAAACCCCAATTTAATTGAAGAGGGGTTTATTGTGATATTTGAATGAATTTGATTAAATTTTTTTTTGGAAAATAACTATATAATATTAATTGTGAAAATAATATGTGGAAATTTATTTGAAATTCTAATTTGATAAAATGGATTGAAATAGATTTGATAGGAAACCCAATAGTTTTATCATTTAAAAAGGAATGTTTCAGATAAAAACCCTTTTTTGTTTTTGAAGGGAAATATTGGAATTTTTTAAATGGGAGAATGGAAAGAATTTTACTTTAAGAAGTCTTAAAATAAATTTCTCATTATTGGTTTATATAAGAGAACATGAAAGACTTGTTAGTTAGTGAGTAATTGAGAACAACACTATATGATTTACCACACTTATAATATATATATATATATATATATATATATATATATAGAAGGTAACATCCTCAATTAGACATTGATGAGTCCTCCTTGACTAGTTCCAAAGGCATGTTTTTTAACAAAATGCCAGAAAACTATTTGAGTATGTTGACATCCCATAGCCTGGAACTATTGTGCCTTTGGGTAGATGACAATGTTTCTCATTTATTATTTTTGATATTTATATTCCAATGTTTGTAAAAATTTTATCATTCCTTCTGAATATATATGATATTTTAATATAAAATATTCCAAAAGAAATTTTTTAAAGTATTTATCTCATTTGAAAGGTAAAGAATTATTTATTTAATTATGATTTTGAAATGGAATGCCTGTTTTTTTAAACATAAATCATTCTTTGTTAATTAGAATTTGGAATCCTTTTATATATTCCTTAGGGATGCCCTACTAGACTTTTATCTCACACCCTACCTATGCCTTTGGGTTTTTTAGATTACCTTCTTCCAGGTACGAGAAAGGGTAAGGACCTACATTAAGGTGGTAGTAGATATTAATCCTCAGGCTTGAATAGTTATGTTTGTTGGTAATTTTGTTATTATCCAGTTTTCTAGTACCTTTTGGTTGTAGTTTATGTTGGTTATGTATGTTTGATTTTTGGTAAAACTCTCCCTTAATAGCGTTTCTTTTAACAATAATACCTTTTTAATCATAATTATGTTACGAATTGAGAAAATTCAATCAAAAATTTATATTCTATGATTCCAGGTTATAGAAGCCAACCTATGGGGGATTGGGAACACCCTTCGAGATTTATATTGATGGACTCAATAATCATGTTACCAGTGTATCTATGTTATCTTGTGAACAATTTGTATTATACGTGTAATTTTTTTATCTTATCTTGATTTTAGTATTCGATTCTATAATCTTTTCAGAACATATGAGGTATTTTTTATTGGGTTCCTCTTTATGTCAGACCACAATAAGGTTGTAGTCACTATGGGTGGTTTGGGAAAGACATCTTGATGATTAATTGTAGTATTTTACCATCTATTGATTTTGGTAGATTGAAATCCCAAACTCACTTGTCTATATTTTGGGGTTAACATCACTTATTGATCAGTTTTATTATTAGTCGATTCGCTTCAATTTTTTATGATAATGTTTTGTAGCATAATGCCTTTGAGAAGTCATGAAAATCTAATCCAAGAGGGATCTATGGATAAAACATTGTGATAAAATACTCTCCTGGACCTAAGTCTGGTCAAGGTGATTTTCTATATTATCCATGTTCTAGGATAGGCACCACTACTAATTAAAAATTATTCTCGAACTATGGTACCTGAGAGGTATGTTTTTGAGAATCATTCTTAGAAGATCCTTCTCCAGAATCCACCACCGCTCAAAGTCTCCAATTATTCTCAATTGGGTTAGGAATTTTAGATCAATATGGACAATTCTTCAGTGATTTTGGAAATATATGATGAAATAATGCTGACATGTTACACCTTTGTGTTTGAGGGATAATGTAGAAGATGGTGGGACAATATTGTGAGGGAAAATAAGTACATCTAATTAGAGTTTAAAGACAAAAAATCCTTGTCAAGTGACTTGTTATGTCAAGAATAAATGTTTTTTCCTTGTATATTGAGTTTTTCAAACTCAAGAAGGCTGACATGACTCTGATAAAATATAAAAATCACATTACTTATCTTGTGAGGTTTCAGCCTAAGATTCTGTAGAATGGTAGGATGAAGACTCGAGGGTTCACATTTGTTCTTCAATTTGAAATTCATTCTATCATTTTACTCTTAAATCCTCCTTCATGTGAATATGTGTTTGGAAGGGTGGTGATCATCAAAATGGATTTGGATGGGAAGTTAGGGTTGATCGGTGTTTTCTTTTTCTCAGAGTTTCCACATGAAGTCTTCGGTGGTTATGTGGAATCAGGAATATTCTTGTCATGGTTCTGAATAGTATATATTTTATAAACCTCCCATAGTTCTTAGGAGAGTCCCTTTAATTTCGTAACAGTGTGGAAATTATGGGAATTCAAAGTGGGTTTTCACTAAGTTACCAAATACATGTGGCCCATCTTGATTCATAGGTCACTTATATAAGTTATTCCATGACTTTTCTACACTACATAGTGTAAAGGGTTATATAGTTCCTATTAAGATTGTTGTGTCACCATATGTTTCACTAGAAAAGCCAATATGGCAACATGAATCCTGACTGAAGATTAATTACATAGTGGTAGAGTCTCCAGAGAAGTAGATATGGGTCCAATGAACTTGATAGGTACCATAAATATAACTTCATCATTAGTGAATTCTTTATTTAATACTGGTGCATCTCATTCATTTAATTAAACCCATATTGTTTATATTTTAAATCATCTTTTGAATATTATTTATGTATTGGATAATCCGTCATCCCATGGAATGAAGGGACATCAGGATCTCTGTAGATCCACTTGGTTTTTTACCCTACCATATTTCAAGATAATTTGGATTTTTCTTATTATCTACCAGAAACTACTTGACATAATATCCTGGATGTATTGGCTCATTTCTAAAAAATCCCATATTGATATTTATATTTTACAAGTCTACTTTAGCACACCTGTTGTGTTTTTTTGTATCAATCTAGGAGAATGGGACTAGAGGTTGGGTAAAGATGAAATATCTTATTCAATGTTGGGGAAAGAGATATTTGTCTTTAATTATGATCTAGAGTGGGAATCCATGTGTAGTGATCTTCCCCATATTATCATTGAGTTTTCTGACATTTATTCATCTAATGTATTTGATTTTCCACCGATTAGGGAGGTAGAATTTTATATTGATTTATATTTAGTACTTAACTAGTTTATTTTCTCTCTTACCACACTAAACCAGCTGAAATAATATTGATGTATACTTAGATTGATGATCTTATAGAGAAATGAGTTATATAACAATGTTTTTCACCTTATGAGACACTAGATATGTTTTCTAAAAAATATGATGGTTCAGTTCTTCGTTTTTTTGATTACCAAAATCTCAATTGAGTTGTAGTAAAAAACATATATCATTTTCCATGGATTGATTATCTACTCTGTTTTTCTAAAGGGGAGAAGAGATTGTTTATGACTAAACATTGATCTGGTAACCATCAATTGTGGATAAATGAATCTGACATTCAAGAAAACATCCCTTCAGATTAGGTTTCGAAATTATGAGAACCTAGTCAGGAGTTTGGATCAAACAAATGCTCTTGATGACTATATGAATTTAATGAAAAGTATTTTCCATGAGTATCTTATTAAAATTCTGGTTGTCCTTTTAGATTACATCATTGATTACTCTAAACCCAAGAAGGATAATGGGGGTCATCTAAGAGTAGTTCAAGAATGTGATATGGGTTTTGATCATTAGGCTAACCAAATCACCTCAATTTATACCCATTCATGATAAAACCAATGTTGTTGAGTGGGTAAATCACTATTTGAAAGTGATTGATCATTTTAGAAGTGTTAAATATGGTATAGTCTCAAATATAGGTCATTGTTTTACTTATCACTTTTAGAGAGGAATTGAGAAAGAATTGGGAATGTAGGTTCTTTTAGCACTACATGCCACCCACAATCAGATGGCCAAAAAAAAGATATATATAGGTTCTTGAGGATATCATATATTCATGTGGTATTGACATTGGTGGGTCTTGGAATGATAATATGGGTCCATTTTAGAATCATTATAACACTAGTCACGAGTCTTCAATCAGAATTGATCCTTTCGAGTCCTTGTATGGTCGGCCTTGTAGATCTGCATAGTGTTCGTCAGAGATTTTCGGAAGTTCCATGGTTGGACCAAGAATGGATTAATAAAAGACAACATAGATTCATTGATTTATTCATATAATGATAATGGTATAGATTCTGTATAATTATTATGCTAATTGATGTCATGGACCAATGGAATTATCAGTTGGTGGCAAGGTTTTCTTGAAATCATTAAATCCGTTGGGTTATCAAAGTCTTGGGAGGCAAGGGAATCTTTCTCATCATTATTTGGGACATTTTGAGATTACTGAGTATGTTTGGAAAGTTTCTTACCATTTTTAACATCCACCATAGCTATCATTGATACCAACCATGTTCCATGTGTTTTAGCTACACAAGTATATATTTGATCCATTACATGTTCTTAGAGGGAGATATCATGAGGTTGAACTAGATTTATCTATGATTGAGCTTCCAGTTAGGATACATTATTCTTAAAAAACGTATATTATAGGAGGATGATACCTTTTTTTTGGTTCTGTATATGTAAAGTTCTAATACTCATGATATATGGGAGAGGAAGGCCATAATTAGTGAGTTGAGGCCTCGCCTTTTGAAATATAATCTTATTAAAATTATTTCTATGGATAGAAAGTTTCTTTGGTAGGGAGGTTGTAACATCACGTAACTATTTTAATGTATTCCAAAATCCAAATTTTTTTCATGTTTTTTTTGGGTTTCGTATAAGGGTTCTTAAGGTGAAAATATGGAAAATTTTGGATGTCCTTGGGTTGATACCATGGGCGCATGGTTTTTTAAACCGTGTTCACTGGTAGTGAAAACTGTGAAAACCATGAAAACCTGGATTGTGGTGGTTCACCAGTTTGTTGTGCCATAATAAAAATCACTCCCCCAACTTGTAGAAGAATTTTGACCTAATAATAAGGGGAGCATAGTTATGGTGTAAAGTTTGTCTAACTGTGTAGCCCTACACAGCTAACCATGCATACGAGAAATATTTATTTGTAAATTTAGTTTTTAAATACTGAAACCGCATTTTATGATTCTGAAAAGGATGGAATGACCTATATATGTTTATTTCATCATTGGTGGCTTTTAATAGCCTATTTTTCCATCATGACACCCATCCATATGTATATAAATTGAATTTATTTAAATTTATTTCAATTGACCCATTAAAAACCATTGTCTATTGAATTGTGGGAATTGAATTTGAAAATGGATTGGGCATGAAATTGGGAAAACCCCCCAATTACATTAAAATGGGGGGTTTTTGAACTTGGATAGAATTTGGATAAATTTAATTGAGTAATTTATTTGTGCAATTTGAATTTTGAAATTGATTTTATGAAATTTATTTAAAATTTTTTTATGATAAAATGTCATATGATGATATTTTTGGACTAAAAATAGAGTTTTCCATTTAAATGGAATGTTATAATATATGAAATAGAATAATTGGATGAATTTTATTTTAAGTAGTCCAAAAAGAAATTTCGAATAAATAATTTTTATTAGAGCACATTCAATCCTAGTTATTTAGTGAGTTTTTGGAAAAAACTCTATACATTACGACACAAAAAATACATATGTAAAATGTCACATCTCTGATGGGATGGTGATGAGTATTCATTATCCAATTCCAAAAGGACCTATGTAAAAAAAATTATACAAAAACTATTTGATTCTGAGGGTCTCCCATATAATTGAACTATCAAACATTTTGGAAAATTACCAGGGTGCTTGTTATTTATATTTGAAATATAAATTCTGATGTTTGTAAATTTTTTACAATGCCTTTGGAATTTATATAAAATTTTTATGAAGACATTTTTAAATTACATACATTATTTGAAATATAAAGTATAATATTTTTAAGTATTATTTAGAAATTATATAGATGTTTATTACAAAATGAAATATTTTTTTTATTTTTTTATATTTGGCATCTAATTATGGAACCTTTATTGAGACAAAACTATTATTTTTTCTCACACCCTACAAGTTCCATAAATTATTTGGTTATTATCATTTTTCATATTCGAGCAATGGTAACGTTCCACTTAGAGGTGGTAGTAGTTGTTGATCATTGGACGTGGAGAGTTACGTCCATTGGAAATTAGGGTTTTATCTTGTTTTTTTATTATATCCATGTTTCACTTTGGGATATTTTTTCTATCATTACTTAGGGAATAGTTCTCCGTTTACTCATACTAACTTGTTTATCATTAATTAGTTCTATTTTTGGAAACTTTTTTCCCACTTTAATATTGTATAATTCAATGTGCTAATCTCCAACACATGTAGACTGGGAACCCCCATCAAGCTAGGTTAGGATTGGGTATGTTATCAAGTTACTAGGGTATTTGGGTTGGTACTTGAAAAATTAAATTAAATTTCATTATTCACAATGTTTGGAGATCCTACCAAGTGAGTCCCTAACTTGAGTAAGGGGAATACTTTGAAACACATTTTTTGATATGGTAATGACTTAACTATATCAAAATAACATTTTATCTCAATTTTTTTTTGAAAACATTATATATTTTTTATATATGTACCTTGAATTTATACCAAAGTTCTAAATTTTTTATTTTTTGGGATTTATGATATATTTATGTTCTCATAGAAAATATTTCTTTCAATTAAGAAGAAAAGTATAGTAACTATGTATTTCATATTTTAGTTTACAAACCTCCCCATTAAATGATATGGATCAAAAATTATTTTTATAAATAATCATCATTTTATATATTAACCACATATATAAAATTTTTCTTATGAAAATTATGAAATGAGTTCAATATTTAAATATTCCATACCATTTTTTAATACTTTGAAAAAGCTATTCAAATCAAAAATTACTTCTCTACCCTTGCTAATGCAATTTTCCAAAAAAACTCTATAAATGTGGAATTTTTTAATTTATCCAAATATGTACTATCAAATGATTTTATTCTTTCTTTTCATTTTAATATTTTTGAGATATCGATTCATTATTATTTGAGGTCTGATTATATAACCAATTTCCATCAACTAGTATTTCTTATGTTTATTCCTCTAGCCTGATTTCATTATATGGAATGAATATGCATGTACATGTTATCATGAACTTACATAGATAGAACTCTAATGAATTGGGTAATGTTTATATCTCATGATAATATATGTATGGGATTAGGGAGTAAACCCGAACCTTTTTGGGAATTTTTCCACCTTATTATTTTGTCTTGGTAGTGCGCCTTGACATATTATTATGATGTCAAATATTTATACATTTATAAATCCATATGATTTCTTGATTATATGAATATATTATATTTGTTTCATGCCTTTTGTGATCATTCATGTTCACTGTCTTGTATAATATATTGTTATTCCATTTCACTCGTATTTTATCATCTGTACCATGATTATTCCCTTACTGGGTTATATTTCCCACCACTTTTTTATGTCTTCCCATGTTATCCTATGAACGTTTAGAATATCGGCATTATTTATAAGCACATTTTGTATATTAGAGAAAGAGTATGAATTTTAGCTTCATGAAAATCAATTATGTACAACTTCTTACTAATACACAAGTCCATGGGTTCCTTGGTTTGTGTTTATTAGTTATTTTTATGAAAAATTATAAAATAATATTTCTTTGAGGCTTGGGTTTCTATATTCTAAATAATTAAACACATAATTAATATACCAAAACAAAATTTAAAGATTAAAAATAAATATTTCTTTCCCTTCTCAATATAGTTCCATACCTTAATAAAAGATATGGTTTTCGTGTGAAAAAACATCAATGTGAAACAAAACTTCTATCCAGTTACTAATAATTCCTCAGCCCCTCAATTTTTTACTCTAATAATCTATAAATATACCATTTATTAACCCTGGAAATATTTAACAGGGGAAAAATAATTAATATATATACATAAAAAATGTATTCATTTTATTTTCAATCATAAATTATGTAACAACCCAAAAAAGTCCCAACATGGTTTCTATCAATGAACAAGATTTGGAAGATGATCATAAGTGAATAAAGTACTAGATAATGATAGAAAATATAATTTTATCAAAAAATCACACCATTAGAAACTTCCATATAGAGTATATCATATGGGAGTAAAAGCACCCCACTTACTATATAATCACTCACCCTCCTCAATTATTAATGATTTGTAATCATAGACCCATGGATTGAGAAACTAATTATTGTTTTATTTTTAATTAGAAGTATGTATTATGTGACATTTAATATATTAGAGATTATATATTATTTCCTTGATTCATATTTCTCCCATTACACCTCCCTAAAACTAAATGATGGATAAGTTCTAAATAGTAGGTGTGAACCCATAGGGAGGATAATGGAATTCCACACAACTCATTCTACATTCTCAATGTTTTCATTCTAAAATTAATGGGGGTATTGGGTGTGTTATAGATTGGTTTCACATTCATCTACTGTCAATGGAATAGTTAACTCTTCCTTTCATACCCTACCATATCAATTTCCTGACAAAGTCTCATTACACCACACATATGATTAAAATATAGGGATTTTGGTACAAAAAAAACATGATTAATGGAATTTGGTAGATTGGTAGAAATACAGGGAAATAGTGTATTCATCATTCTCATCCATGGTGGAGTTGAGATTTGGTATACCAATGGGTTATCCTATGTGAACTAGGTACCACATTGTATAAAGGATATTGTAAATAATGTATAATGTGGTGATTTATCAAATGAATCATTGAAAAAATAGTATAATGACATATTACACGTTCCAAACCTAGGGATCATACCTTTTACTGTATTTAATTGTTTTTACATTAATTTCATACATTTTCACACACTTATAATACCTTTATTATAATGATTTTAATAAAAAATAAAAACCCCAAAATATAAAAAATTTATCAAAAGATTCATTAAATAAGAAAATACCCTTGGGAAAAGACCCAGGTTAGCCATTGTTCTACACTGAGTGTTCTATAAATATTTTGTTGAGTTTAAGGCCCAAAATAATAGATAAACACACATTAAAGGCCAGATTATAATGATCACTTCTCATTATTAATTTATTTTAATATCCAATATAGTTTAACTATCTATAAAATGGAATAATCAATCCTGTTAATCACTTATATATAATGGTTCTCTATATTTCCAGTAATTATAAACAACCAATTAATATATATAATGCATTGATATAAAATCATTCTACCTATATAATGGCCACTTTACCATACTAAATCCATATATATAAACAGAAATATTTTTTTATAAACCACATATCCAATTTTTTCATTTCATTCTCATGATTCATTTCATATTTATAATGTTTTTGATTCATTTCAGTTTTATGATCAATTGTATAATATTCTTGGGAGACTAAAATGATGAATAATTCAAGAATTCAATATTTTAATTTACATTTGTGTATATTTATCTTTTATTATTTAGAATGTTGTTGCATATATATAAATTAAAAAGTGTTTATTTTTATTTCATTAAATTTTATAATATAATACCATAAAGAAATAAAAAAATATTTCATTTTAGCTCAATATTATATATAATAAAAAAATGATCACAAGAAAACTATTAATGGAAACATGATACTAAATTATGAGGTATTTTAGTGTAATGTTTACTAATATATATTAATATTATGATTCTAGAGAGTATGAATTTTTTTAGATAAGAATATTTATTTTTGTGAATTATCAATTGGATTATAAAGAAATTGGGATAACTATATGAACCTTGGGTTTGGATTGTAGTTTGGTGATATCAACATAATTTCATAACGATTTATAATGTTTAATTGTAAAAAATGAATTTTACTTTACGAGTTGTTCTATAGACTAGGAGATGAATTATTATATACATGAATTCACTCAACCCTAACTTTATATATATGATTTCGAGGATATGATTTTTGAACAATAGAGTATGGTTAGGTCTTAGATTAATACTTATAATAAGTGATTGATATTTGAGAGAATGTTTTATATACCCATATATTATATATGTAATTTTTTCATTTTTGGTATTTTGTGGTTTTTTGTATATGTTTCAACTACATTACCCGCATTATACATTATTTTTTATAACTTGATATCATGGATTCCTAATTTTTCATGTTTTGGTGGCTTTGATTTTACATTAAAGACATTCATTGTGATTTCAAGTGGTAAACGCCTCCCATTTTTTTGTGATGTATACCCAAGATACTATCATATAAGAAGTAATATTTCATAGGTTCTAATTGCAAGGGGGTAATAGTTTTTTTCTATATAATTTTAAATTCTAGTACAATTGGTCCATTATAATCACTCTCTCTCCTGTTATCAATGAGAGAAGTATTATAATATTCTTTCGATGGGAGTTCCATTAAATTTGGTTCAGTTTGATGAACCTTAAGATGTGATGATATGATATTCTAGTTTGTGATTTATATTGGGGATTTATATACAATTAGGGTCCCATAAGTCTTAGAAATAAAATTTCACTTGAAATGGGGATCAATATTATGGGATAATATGATTCCATCCTCTATTGATTTTGACAAGGTATGTGTTTTGATGTTTCGTGATGAAAAAATTCATAGATTATGTGGTTCTGTATTGTGGATATCCAAGTTATTATCTTGTTATTTATAACTCTATTTTTAGTCATCCTTTTATATTAATAGAGTTTTTTTACTATAAGGATTTTAAATAATAATTAATTAATCAATATTTTATCAATGTATGATTGAAAATTTCTATACTATATTTTTTTTAATTTATATAATTTAGGTTGGTGGTGTTTTCTAAAAAATCATTTTCTTTCCTTGATCCTGATCAATATTTCATACTATGGATACCTAACATATTCTAGATTGGAATTAATATATTTTATAATTCTTAATACTTGATTCTAAATTATTTGGTTGAATATAGACAATCTTTGCAAAAAATAGGATATATAAGAAGTGTTATTGTATTTAATAATTATCTAAATGTTTAACATATCCCGCTATAATATGTGAGATCAATGTTGATGTAAAAGTTAGTAATACATAATAAAATATATCATATGGTAGATTGGATGGTCAGTTTTATGATTGAATTTTTCACTTTCCTATGATTTGATATCTCAATGAGTGTTTAAGAGCATATATATAAACTATGAAACTAGCTATCATGGAATGAGAAGTGAGGTACCTTCTTGTTTTTTACTGATAAATGTGTGGGTCCCACACACTCACAAATATATATAAATACATATTGGATGGATTAAGACAACATATATCATTTGAGATTCTAAATAGTTAGTTTTATTTTTGACTTGGTCTCCATCCTTTGAATTGATATCTAAGTTAGAGGTTAACAGAATATCATTAGACTATATTGGTGTCACCCAAATGTTTGGTTAATTATTAAATAAATATTTTATTTAATATTCCCAATAGTTTCTTAGTTTTTTGGTAAAAAATATAAAATATTTTAAAATTTTCCAAGAAACATTGTTTTAAAATGGGTTGTTTAATTTTTTTATCAAACCCTTCTACGAGAAGATTGTTTAGTCTATTGATGAATATTTATTTTTAATAAGGTTTTGAAAATCATGCAACTAAAGCCTATACTTTTTAAAATGGTTCTCAGGTATTATTATATGTTTTTTATTTCAATCCACCCACAATTATATTTCTCATTCACATAGGATACCCAATAGGCTTCTTGTTCTACATCACATCCCTTCGTCCTAGGTTCCAAGGAATTATCAGATAATTTTTACGTTGTTTATCAATATGATATCAAAATTATTCTTTACATAATCCTATTATCATTTTCTTCATTATTAATTTTTTATAATTTCTATAAATTTCCATGTTGGATAAAAACATGCTTCCATTTTATATTAACACTACGATTATTGACATATTGGTGGTAAAAAATCATGTGCATTCTATCCTCATTACTTATTCGTTGAGTTCACGTATTTAAAATTATATTCCTGTTGGTTTTTCTATTTTCTCCCATTTATTTGAGTGTTCATTAGTGTTTTGGTATTTGTAACATGTTTTATTAGCTAAATATATTCAACATTAGATATTTTTTTATTTTCTGAACATATATCATAAAATTGGTTTTCTTTTTTTCATTATGATAATATAATTGGGTTATTTATATAATAGTATTGGGATAATATTACAATAAGATTTACTAAATGATATATTTTCTATGAAATTTTAATATGGTATTCTTTTAAAATAATCTATTTAAAAAGGGAATTGTAGTTTTTGATTGGTTTTTAAAGTTGTTCGTCCCTAAATTTTGATATTGTTTCATTGATATAAGGTTGTGTTTGACCTGGTTTTTTTTAAAATATCATTTTTAACTATTTTTATAATACAATTATTAATCATTTGGTATTATTGGGGTTTTCCCTTATTCAAAATCAAATTAAATAATATTTTAATCTTGTTTTTATTAAAAAATGGAGTGTTATGTTTTCAACATCCTTTTCAAAATAAAGTCCCATTTTGAAAATCTGTATTTTGATATTAAATATATTATTAAAATAAATTAGACCCTTGAAAAAAATATTATAATATATTTTATTATTTAATTCATGATAAGTGAATGGGTTAATTTTTTATATAAATTTTTATTTTGGATATTTGATGAAGGGTTTCAAGATATGACTTGTCTGATTTACATGTTATGTTAATTTCATACTATATTATGATATTATGTTTTACCTCCCTAAATTTACAAAACATTATAGAAACCCTTTGGTAGATATATTGGAACTTCATAGAGGAACTCTATAGTAGTTGATATTATACACTAGATATTATCATGTGGTTAGGGTATCACTCTTATTATATGGAGTACAACCAGAACAGTGTAGTGAAATTAATTCAATGGTTATCCTTTATTGGATTGTACCATAGTCTATAAGTTGATTCCATATAGGCACGTATAATTAGCCACCTTTTTTCATAAGGTAGTGTCCCATGATGAGTACTATATGCTATGTTTTTATGGTTATATATTTCACATATTTGTTACATTTTCTTATTGATTTATAAAAATCAATGGTATTTTGGGTATTCATGTTTGATCATTGATGGTATAAATCATGTCTAAAATTATCTATTGGTATATATTTCATGTATAATACATAGATATCCAATGATAATCATTTTCTAGATTCATCTAATTGGTTACATCTAAAATAACATGTAATGGCTTCAAAAAAGGGGAATGGTAGTACTAGTGGTTTATTAAGATTCTATATTGTTTTAAAATAAACTAATTTTTTTTTCAATACTTATAAAACAAATATTTAATTTATTCAAATATAATTTAATTTAAATTTTTTTTTTAAATTTAAATATTTTAAAGACTTAGATTATATAATGGAAAAAATTAGATAAAGTATTTTTATATTTTAAAAGTTGTTCTTAACATGTGAGTAAATAAAAAAAATTCAAAAAAATATTTCTAATGTAGTTTTTGATGATTATTTTTTAAAGGGGATAAAATAGATTCATAGAGGTATCCAAATGGTATTTTTCTCACACCCTATATACATTCCACAATCTGTATATATTATTCTTGGATTTTTGTAGGTATATACATCATGGGTTTTATAATGGGTTTATTAGTTGTTTTTAATTGAATTTGGTGGTTGTTATAATATAATGATAAATAAGGTTTATATAGAGTATGTTCATTGGATTTTTGTTTGTATTTTTTTCATCACTAACATGATATTTCTTCCCCAATATTTATACTCTTTAGTATTAGTTATGTTAAGTGAAACAATGTTTAAATATTTATAGTTTTGTATTAGTTAAACTATTAATCATATTTATTTTTTATTCTTTATTTGTTTCATTTAAATTTAAAATTTGGTTATTTATTTAACATATATTTCCAATGGATGGGTAAATCCTTACAAATTCTATATTTCAGTGTTTTTATATATTGAATTTCATAATATCTGAAATCTCTATAATTTTGTATATTTTGTACCCTCAGTAATTTTCCCCATCCTATTTTGATTGAGAAATAGGTGACATGTTAGGTTTTACTTAGTATGTTTAATATAAAATTGTAACAAAGTTTTCATGTTATTTGATGAGATAATATAGATGATATGTTGGTTTACTAATACATGAGAGATAATAAGTAGTATGTGTTTTTATTACTTTTTATTATAATTAACCAAGAGTTACCGTCGGATTTTTGTACCATCGTCATGGAAATTGGATTAGTGTTCCATTATTTTAATTTATGAAGAACTTCTTATTGTTTTTTTAATTATGATAATTAAGTAATTTATTTTCATAAAATACATGTATTTTATTTTAAATTAGATGAGGTAAATGGATCTATAATTACAACATAGTGTCATAAAATGCATGTGTAGATCGTGATACCTATTATACATTCCATCCGGTCTAATTTTCATGGTTTTCACAATGTCTTCCAAACTGTGAAACCAGATTTTTAACAATTATAAATCATTGACATTTTTATGATTTCACTCCCTTTTTGTGATTTTTAAATCCATTTATATTTTTATAACTATTATTTATTGATTAATTTAGTTGGTTTTTTTGTTATTGGGTAAAATTGAGCCTGATTAGTTATGTTGAAATACTAGTTTTTCTTAATAAAAACATATATTTTAATATAAGAGGATTTTTATAAAATGATAGTAATTTCAATTTGAATATAGTAAAAAATAATTGAATTGAATGTTCTGAATTATGGTGGTTCTATAAAGAAATTATTTCATGGTTTTTTGTTAATAGAAATATTTTTTAAAATATTACATGAATATTTCAATATTTATTGACATAAAACAATGTTGTATGTAATTTATAGGAAAATAAATAAATACTTTATAAAAACAAATTCTTTCTATGTATTAGATTTATTTATTCATTTAGACATTATATTTTATTCTCAAAATCATATGTTGTGATGTTATATACAAAATTATGATCCTCCAAATAGATATTTGTATACTAAGTGATGTTTAATCAATTATATATATATATAGATTATACGTAGACATTTGAATTTTTATTGGTATGTTTTTTTTGTAAAAACTAAATTCTGAATATTTAATTAGGGACAATATATTTTATGTATTATTTTTTTATTTTTATTGAGTTCTAGGTTATATATTTATTATATTTTTATTCTGTTTTATATTATCCTACTCTAAAAATTGTTACGTAGTTTTGGAAGGGAGATTTTTTATATAATATTAAAGTGTAGTAATTTCATTAATCAATATATATTATTCATTATTATGAAATATTCCAATACTCGGTAAGGAATTATAGAGCTTTAACATCATCAGTTTTAAAGGAATGTGATTTCGATTCATGATATTTTTGAACTTGAATTAGGAATAATATAGAGGTTTTGGTTCCCAAAACTAGGTTATTTGGTGTTTTAGGGTGCACCATAGGCAAGACTATGTCATGGTGTAGACCGTTTTATGTTGAGGAATTTCCAATGTGAAATGAGTCAGTCGAAATTCCCAAAGAAGGGAGTTGTATTAGGCATGTAGTGTTTCAAATCCCCATATAATCTATGACCATATTAGTATCACCAAATTATTTTGTTGGGTATAGTGAGTTTATAATTGTAATATCTCTCATACCATGCCATAGTGGTGGTCATGTTGAGTTTTTTGGGGGTGGGTGTGTTTGTGGCAACCCCAACCATGAAGGGTATTAACATGAAATTTTGATAGTTATTTTGGAAATTAAAATGGGTTCATTGAGCATCAATTATCAATGGTTTTTTTCTTGGAGGAAACCATGTGAAATCATTAGGAATAGATTATTAAATAATTTTTAATCCCCTTTACGCATGTTAATTGAATCATACTCTAGCTAATATGGATTCCTTGAATCTAGATTTTATTTCTAATGAACCTGAGTTTAATAGCTATAAATTTCCTTCTATCACAATTTTCCTATAGAAATCCCTTTATTTAGGGATTATTAATGTTCATTTATGCTCATGGGGATCTCAATATTTCTTTTCTACTCATTGCTCCCAGAGTGATCTGTTCTCTTCTTCGACCAAACCAAGATTGTGTATTGATGCTGTTTTTCATTAGGAAAATAAAATTATTCCAAAATATATTATTATTTACCTTATTTAAGATCATTATAGATCCCATATTATACTATATTGGAATTAGTTCTATCGACCATTGAATTATTGGTTGACCAAGATGGTGCGCATGGGATATTTCTTAATAGTCTCTTGGAAAATCATAATTTTGGTGTTGATGTGTTTGAGGATGGAAACTCCATAGCATAACGATCCATTTTATTTTTCTATTATTATCATATTATTGTATATTATTATGTGTATTGAGATCCATTTGTTACTTGGATCAAAATTATGTGTGTGTGCCCCATGAGGACTATATTTTTTTATGACCACATGTGTGCGCGCTTGGAATCAAATACTATATATTGATATGTTTTTTTGTTCTCATATATGTTATTTCATATTATGTTAAAATGTACGACTTAATATTTTTATTTCGGTTTCAAATAATGGTTGGGATTTCATTTCATGGTTAACCCATAGAGGGATAAATTTGTTACTTTTGAGCATGATGAAGAGAGACCAAGACATAAGGTAGTGGTATGATGGCCTTTTGAAATGAACTAAGGTGGTACAGGGGTATGATGTTCCTATGTCCTCATACAGGGTAGAGAAAGGATATTATATCCTTACTAATTACTTCATGTTAAATATGGTTTGGTATTATTTTATGGCTTGACATGTGATAGAGACATGGATTCAATACCTTGTAGATTTACATAAGACTCATTCGAATTACGGATAGTCAAATATATATGAGGATTCCTTTTGTTAAATCCTTGTTTAAGAATTTTTTGTATTTTTCATTCATAATAGTTATGGATGAATTTCATTAGGATGAATTGTTGATGTGAGTGTAGACATAATACTCCAGGATTTAGTAAATTAAAAGGGACATTTTATAGAGTGATGAGTTGATTAATAATGGTATTTATAGATGATACCATGATGGATAATGTAGTCTTGATGAAATTTCCTTATGTGAATTATTGTTTTTTCTCATACTCTTATTTTACCTTTCACATTTGGGGACCATGATTCATTACATGCAAGACCACAGATACCATCCATGACATATATTATATTGTTGTTATTAAAAACTTCCTCTGGACAATTTATATTACATTTATTTTCATGATATATTTATGGTGTATAAATTTCATACTAAAGTTATAGTCTCCCAAATGATGAAATTCAAACCCTCACAAAAAGTCAAAATACCTTTTCATTTGTGGAGTGCATAAGGTTATGTGTCACTTCAACCTAGAATGAGTGATTTGGATTGGGCCATTACAAAGATATTTCCATGGACGGTTTTCATTTTATTCTATTTTCTTCATAGCTAGGTTTGGGGGATTGTAAAAAGTTTTTTCACGTTGAGGAACCTATGTTGGGGAGTCATGTAAATGTCTGGACATCTCTTATGTGATCGACATATGATTTAGAGATTATAAGGAAACTAATATAGTTGTAATTTTATGATTTTATACTAATCCTTAGTTTGTTTTTTTATTATAGTTCGTAGGATTTGGTTTTGTTCGTGCATAATGACTAAGAATTTAGGATCAAATTTCATTTATTTACATATTTCATATTATACATGGTAGTATATTTAATTAAATATTCTGATATTTTATTTTTTTATTCAATGTTATATTATGATAAAATTTATTTTATTTGAATAATAATTTTTATTTTCAATATGTATATTATTATGACTAAAATTTATGTACCTAGAACAAGGATTCGTCCATGGGTTGTTCTGGAATGTTAGGCCTTCTTGTTATGGGTTTCCTTTTATGATCAGTTTTTTCATTAATATAGTTTTTTTCATCGAAACTACATAGGTTTTTATATAAATAAATTTGTGACAGTTTATCTAGGCAGGAATTTAACATGACATAGAGTATTTACTAATACATACAACATGAAACTACAGATAGAAGTGTTTCAAAAGGATCCTTTTAGGGATAATGGTACCGTTCAATATGACAGACAAGGGGATGAATTTGAAAATTATTTTATACCTTCTCTAGTGGTTTAGGTGGTATCCCCATTTATTTTATGAGTATTCCACATAATTAATGGTATTCAAATTTAATTTTGTAGAACAATAATCGATTATACCTGATAAATCTATCTCTATCATACTCAATTCTTCCAAGGAAAGAGGGTTTACAAAGAAGTAGGTGAATGGATTAACATCATCAATGGGATATTTGATTTAGTGGATACCCTTGAGGATCTATGGATAATGTTTTCTTCTTTCGTGGTTTAGGGAGATTCTAGAAAGAGGTTTGGTTTTATGTAATAAGCGAGAACACATAAGGATATAACATGTGTTCCCTTTAAATACCTCTTGTTCGAGGAGTTCATTCAATGTACATAGATGTTAGACCTTTCTCAATTGTTTATAGATCTTCAAAAAGTACCAATGTAAGTGTTTACCTACTCTTGTTATTTAATGGAGAAATTTTATATCTCTTTTATTTTTATTCTGGATGACGTGTAGAAGTCTTCATCATTAGAAATCAACCATATAAAATAGTTAATTGTTAAATGCATTAGATTTTAGCTAATGAAATATCCTTAGGTTCTTCTTAAGGCCTTGATGATTGAGAAGGTTATAGAGGAGGAAAAGGCTCTAGGTTTTTATTCACTATTCACAGAACTAGAGATTGGGATCTCTGGTTCTATAGTGGGTCCATCTTTTATTAATAATAATATGATGGAGATGAGTTTTAGAAAGATAGTGGAATAATATCAGATCATATTATATTTTCTATAACCCCCTATGTGGGAGATACATTTCTCATAGGGGTATATAGTAGATGAGGAATGTTACCTCGGGATATTTGTAAAGTTGTAAATAAATGACTCTAGCCCCATAGACATCATTAACCTAGGATATTTCTGAAACATACCAGAAGGCCCTTAGAGATGAGGCATGAATAATTTTTGAAATATATCAACTTCCATATATCAGTGAAAAGTTACCATCATATTTTCATTCTATATTCAGGATCGTGTTTAATTTATATTCATCTTTATTTGATATAATAGATTCACATTTTTTATATTTGTTGAAGTTGTTGTTAGAATTGACCTAACAATCATGATATCATCTGATTTTGTTTTTACTGATACTTCCTTAGTGAAGAAATTGGATCATCTCCATATATTTCGAGAAATTTTCACAGTGGTTTATAGATATGTACATTTTAGAGACTTTATAATGTTATATATTGGTATATTTGTTGTGATCTTCAATATGTAATGGAAGATTACGTATCATTTTCATATTGACAATAATAGAATATATATTTTTTATATTATACCAAATGTGGGGGGATTTTGTGAAGAATAATAAATTAGATGTTGGAGAAAGTATAATGGGACTATAAAAGTGTTGAATTGAAGATATTATAGAATTAGTAGGTTTGGATCCTGTGGAAGATCTAGTAGTAACTCTCTCTTCATTTACACCAGCAGTGGACATATGTAACGATATCATCCCAAATATTTTCTTGAACTAATATTCATTAACAAATATAAATTGATATCTAACTCATTCTAGGATTGTGACCTATAATGATACCTCCATATCATATGGAATCATCTCAGTTAATATTACTCAAGTTAAAACATCATGATCTCCTGGTGATGGGTTATATTGAATAGAGAATACCACTCATGGGTTCTCTAGAGTTTACTAAAATTAAATAGGATGGTATTATAGGTTTTTGTTTTGAATACATGAAACAGAAACTGGTGACCATAAAAAATAGATACCCATTTACAAGGCTTGATGACTTCTTTGAGCAGTTGTGTGGAGCCTAGTGGATCTCTACTATTGAATAATGATTATGATTCCAAAAACATTATGTTGGATAACAGTACATTCCTATGATAAAATTAACGAGTTGATACAAATAGTATGAGAGTATTTAAATTCCCATTGGGCTCAAAATTATGTAAAAAGTGTTGATAGATCACATGAATAGTTACATTCTACTATATTTTGACTCATCTATTTTGGTGTTTTTGGATAATATAATTATATACTCATATACCGTAGAAATATATGATAGGCATAAAAACTGTGTTAAGTAAACTTCAAGAAAATCAGTTTTATATAACTCTATTTAACATTCACTTTTTAATATAGGAATCATTCATTCTTGGGAATTCGATCTTTGAGGTGAGTATATCTATGGTCCCAAAGATGATAGAGGTTGTGATTTCATGGAACTATCCTAATAATTTATGTTATATTATGACTTTTTATAGGTATTAGGATAGTAATTATGATTCATACCAGACTTCCTGAATTTGAATAGAGTATATAGTGTGCTTATAGAAAATGTTATGATGTCTTAGTATATGGAAAATGTGTAGAGGTCTTCCAATAGATGAAGAGATAGTTGATGGATTCTCTGATCCTAACATTTCAAAAGGATGGTTTTGGATATGCAATTTACTTTGACGAATTAGGGGTTAGTTTAGGAGTAGCTCTATTGTAGTTGGATAATATAGTGCCTTACATGTATCTTCATCTATGACCAAGATAATATAACTAACCTATGTATGACATGGAGTTGGTTGTTTCGGTTTATTATTTGATGTGTTGGTTACATTATCTCTTCATTGAGATATTATTCATATACATTGAT
Source organism: Viscum album (assembly GCA_963277665.1). Lineage (NCBI taxonomy): Eukaryota > Viridiplantae > Streptophyta > Magnoliopsida > Santalales > Viscaceae > Viscum > Viscum album. The sequence goes on along the minus strand of OY728138.1, from coordinate 1,983,233,245 downwards.
CATAAATGATTTTATTACATATTATATCTATTGGGATTAAATTTGTGTTGGATGAATTGGGTGTTGTATGTGATAACTTTTTTATGTGAGTTGAATTATTGTATTATAAAGGCTAACATCATATTAGATGATCATTGAAATGAAGTTAGAGCCATGAGGGATTCCTTTAGTGGAATAATAGGGGTTGATAATATTCTTGGATTATGGTTAGTGGATGCAACTAGGGACTGAGGGGTGATAACATGTAATATCTTGGTTATTATTTTGAAATTAATTGAATAGGTAAATACCATCCTAGAATTAGATTTTGTCCAATTAATGACAAGAGAATAGTTAACAAGATGTGACCAAGTTCTTGGATGGTTGATGTATAGTGACTGTCTAATTAATGATCATGGGAGGGTAGTGGATCCCATTAATTTAAGGGTGGAGTTTATGAGGGACCAATATTCTCAGTAGTTCCATGAATAGTCAGGTTCAATGTGAATGTATAATGACACCATGTGACACTTCAATCCATAGAAAATAGAGTGAGAGTTCACATGATTCGTCCATACTTATTTGATCTTTCAGAGGGTCTAGGAGGAGTCTCAATGACTAAGAATATTAATTTAAGAACTTATAATTCTTGTATGGAAGTGGGATAAGGTAAAACAATAATTCATTAAAGGGTTATCTAGGACCCTGAGATGTCGACAAACTATTTTGGTGATAGTGGATCAGAAGGAAAATTGGCACACTAATTTTCGACTCGATAGGCTCACCATGTTGAGGAGTTAAGAAATATATTTTCTCAAGATATTATACGACATAATGGATTTCCTTATATATTTTATCTGATATAAACATGTGTTTTATCACAATGATTTGTTATGTCATGAAGAAGTAGTTTTGGACATTTCTAAAGATTATGTACATGTTGTATTATATATAGAACAATGGACATTCATATAAGATGTTCCAGATCTGAGATCAAATGTCTCAGTAATGTGTAATATACATCAGTGTAGTGTGGTATGATTAGATGGAGTTGCTGGATATATCTTATAAAAGTATTTTCTTTAATTAGATTATGAATAAATTTTTTCTTCCTCTTTTTGGTTGGTCATGTCACTCACTACGATATTATAATATGGTGGGTGTGGTAGTAATTATTGGAACACATTTATTATTATAGATTTATATGAGAGTTTAGTTGATCAGGAATTAATTTTTAAATTCCCAGGGTATAATATTACCATATATCAACCAGAGGATGTGGCCTTTACAATATGTGGAGGAATATTGGGTTTTTTTGGGTGTCACCACTATTTGGGCATCGTCATTTATTGAAGACAGGGAATGTGACACCATGGTTCATGGGATTTTTTGTGACCACTGATCATATAAAATCAATTTATAACCAAATAAACCACTATCCTTGATATCATGGTATTCATAATGTGTTACATGTTTTTCATTATATGAGGTATTAGACAGGCCCAGTTAATGCGATTGATTTCTATGATGTTGAGTTGTAACTAGATGAATCGTTTGTGGTGTTCCACATATAGGTAATATAATTGAGAGAAAAATGTATTTATGGTGAAGTGGTACCACACATTTATGTCTCGTAGAAGCATCGACAGATCTAAAAGGATATTTTGCAGTTTGATTTGGATGTTCAATCTCAATGCATCCAATTGTTTGAGTAGTACTACTAGTGGAAATTTCTGAGAATGGAAATTAAATAGTGGGGGATATTTTTAACATTAATAGTTTTAAAGTAATTTAATTTTATGTATTTTAATGTTTTTACATTTATTAAGGATTAGTGAGAAGTGTTTGGTTGATTAAATTGGTTTATTTTTGAATTTCAGGTTACACCACAACCAGAACCACAACATGGTGTATGGTGTTTTGAATTTAGGAACAGCCCAAGCCGAACAAGTTAGTCAAAATAAATATAGTATGGAATGGTTTTGAGAATGATATTTTACTAATCCTATTTTTTAATATGTCTATATTGGCCACACAAAATCATGGTGGGAATCATTTTGACTCGAAAAAAGGAAAGACGTTGGCATCACACCATAATGGTTTCCATATTGGGTTACATGTGATGGGTGTGTTATTGGTTGTCACACCCATGGTTTCCATCACCATACCCGGGGGGTAGATCTACATAAAAAAATTAAAATGGTTTCCATGAAAACAAAAATTAACTGGTTTAATTATTCTAAAGGGAAAACCATGTTAAATCATTAATAGAGTGGTCTTTAACGTGTTAATAATCCACCATTCCCTTATTAATTTAGTCATCCATCACTTGTTATGAGTTCCATATATCAATATATTCTATAGAAGAAGCGATGGTGAATATTTGGATGATTTTTCATTTATAACATTTCCCCTTGGTTGACCCTTACATTATGTTCTTATTCATGTTTATCTTCTGTTATGGGGATCACATTCCATCTTCTTCATTCATAGTTGTAGGAGTGATCAATTACCTTCTTCGACCATACCCTGACAATTTTATTATGTTGGTCGTCATTGGGAATGTAATATGATTTATTACTTTTAAATTATTCACATCATGTTTCTTATTCTATAGCCATTATTTTTATGGTTTGCAATTGTTTCTATTGAACATTGGTATGATGTCTAACATGGTTTCCTCACTTGAAATATTTGGGAATAAAATTCTAGAAAATATTTACCTTATCATCAATGTTTTCGGGTAGGAAGATCCATAACCTAAATATCCCTCATATATGGATATTGGTATGATGTTATGTTATGATATTGTGGTATAATGTAATATAATGTAATTATTTTCATTAAGACCCATGATTTGGAATGATCACATGTTGGTATTTTCTATACAGTGAGACCTATATTTGATATTGATCACATAAGTCTGTATAGACCGTGGAATAAATGGTTAATGTTTGACACATCTGTATGTGCCTATGTGGGTGGATAAAAATACCCATTCATGATATGGTATGTTGTGCTAATATGTGTTATTATCTATTGTGTGTAAATGTATAGCCTTGGGGGGTGGGGGGGGGGGGTTCTTTGCGTATTAAATGAAAGGGGGACCTCTGTGACATGGTTAGTGCTAAGGGGGGATCCTTCATGTCATGTGTTTTTACGGATGATGAAAGGAAGCACAGGGTAGGGTTGTGATGGAATTATATCAACACCTAAGGTAGTTTAGGGGTATGTTGTCTTGTGTCTTGAATTGTGATAGTACAAGGATTGATTTTCTTATGGTTCTTCCTGCGGAATAGATAGGGTATGATGGTCTTATAGATAATCCCATGATAGAGATGGGGATTGTTGTCTGGTGAACTGACAAAATAATTTTTGTCCTCATTGTTGTTCAAATATATATGGGGTGGTATTTCTATAAATAGACGACCATTAATATTTAATGATTGTTCATCTAATATTAATTCAATGTAGATACGGTTAAGGTATGTGGAATCATGTTTAGTTCACATCTACTGGGTATAATATTGATAATATATTATTATAAATTTGTCTATTATCATCATATACAACCATTGTATATGAAAAAATATGTTAACGAATCATTTTTATGTAGCATTATGTTTATAATGAAACCCAAAAAAAGGAATCTAGATTCATGTTCATATTTAATTATCAATGATTCAGGAGAGGAAAACTGCCTTATGATAGGAATATGAGGAGATAGAAAATGGTGTTTGAATGTGGTATCGTGATCGGATCCATAGTTTTTTAGTGTATTTATTTACTTCCCCATTCTTTCATAAACTCTTATTTGACTAGAAAATTTTCTACTCCTCAATTTATTACATGGATGACATTATATATCTATGATCAATTCAACTATATAATTTTTCTTGTACAATTCGACTATTTAATTTATATATATTAATTATTTAGATATATATATTATGAAATATATTTGATAACGAGGTTATCGGATCCCCACTAATGATACTCAGAAAATCTCTACTAGTTGAAAACAAAATTCATAATGGGATCCACTCATGAGTTCATGTGCCACACTAATTCAAAACATGTTATTTGGGTCGAGGTTTTACTAGATATAACTACATAGTAAAAAAATATAACCTGTATTTTTTTAATTTTTCTTACTTTAACTTTAATATATCCAAGATCCCCAAAAGTAATAAGAACAGTTAAATAATATTAAATGAATTTTAATTTCATTAGAAACTCTTAAGACCTATAAAGTGAAAATAACTACATTAAAATTCAAGAAACAATTTCACGAATGGGAAAAACACCTTCATTCAATCTCAATCACTGTAAGATATGTTATAAGAGTGATCCACGAAAACTTTAATTCATTGATGATATCCAAATAAAGTGAAATTATAAAATGAATATAATATATGAAGCTATAGTAAGGTGAAAATTTAGTAAATAATCAAGAGATTCAATTTAAATACCTTTTTACCTTTTATCGTGAGAAAGTAATAAATGTATCAAATAATTATCAATTCATAAAATGTATTTTATGTTCTAATATTAATTCATTAAGTTCTAATAATTATCAATGTTTCCAGAACATGTTAATTTTTCTATTTTTTATTTTTTTATTTCAAACCTCACCCATTTAATTTTTCCTTTTCAATGGAATGTCTAGGGGGATTCTAGGATGTCTTCCTCCATTGAGCCTTGCTTTCAAGATCAACTCTATTAATTTTCAACTGTTCTTTCAAGGTAATCAACTTATTCTCCCTTAAATATTCTTATTCTCTTGTCCCCCTTATTATTCTACATTATATTTACTATAAAAAACCATATAAGATGATCCCATATATAGGTTTTGACTAAAACTTGTTATTATTTATATTTAAGTTGTGAAAAATTATTATTATTTATTATAAATACAATATTTTAATATTTTGGGTCATTTTAAATATATTGAGTTAGGTGTTACCATTTGATCACTTTTATTTTAGATCTCCTTATGAAAACATCATTTGAAACATTTTCTCTAATCTAAATAGATATAATATAATATTTTTATGATTTTGTTGTCAATGAACCCCTAATTGTTTCCTTTCAATTTCATATGATATAATTGATGAATTTTAAAATACATGCAAGGTTTCATTCAAAGTGAATTTTATTGATTAATATTGTTTGATAAAATTTAAATATGCTATTTTAATATAAAAATGATTTTTAATGGTTTTTTAGTTTACCTTTGATTTAGGAAGAGCGTTATTTCACTATTGTGATCTTTTTTATCTCAGATTTGGTTTTTTAATTCATAGGATTTAATAAAGTCATTTTTTACTAATATTTATTTTTTCATTATCTTTTGTAGTCATTTTATGGGTTTTAGAATCATCTTGTGTACTTTTATCAATGTTTTGTGTCACACCCAGTTTAGTGACGGTACTTCTTAGAGTGGGTGAATCGTAAGTACCTATAACATTTACTTTTAAAAGATACTTCCTTTGAATTAAACCCCTATGGAAAATTAAATTAATGATTAACACTGCAATCTCTCTAAATCAAATATATAAGAAAATAATGAAATGTTAAATATAAGTGTATTATTTATAATTTTTTTTTCTTTATGTGAGAACCAAATCCTTTTTGGGACAACTATATAGTTGTTTCATGGATTTTATTATCATTATAAATTATAGGGATGAAAACTTCAACACTATTTTAAAAAATTGATTTCAATTGGTATTAAAAAAAATCCTATAATAGATTTATAGAAATATATTTATTTATTCCATATTTTCTTCAATAATTTCATTCATCTGGAAGATGAAAATGATATAAGTTTATTTACAGGATATCCCACTAAATATATATAGATATTCTTCAAATAATTTCTCAAATGATTGAATGGTATAATTTTTTATCAGTATTGCTCGAATACTTCTCATTATATCAATATAAAATTAATATAAATGAGATCATGAATGAATGTAATAGAATTCCATCCTATTGATCCTCATAAACATGGATGTGATAACATTACAGAAGTTATCTCCTTCATGAATATAAATCAGACTATTTTATCATCAACCAAGACCATTTATTAATCACATAAAAATATATGATGTATCTCAAAATAGTACACATGAAATAGAGAGAGGTTTCATGGAAAGTATTCATAGTGAAAAAATTGAGTGTTTCATTAAAATGTTCGGAAGCCTACAATATTTTCCTCCTTAACATAAGAATATATTTAGTGTTCTTCAACTTCACAGAAGATTTAGCTTCATATTTTCTTGTTTTGATTTCGAAAAAGAGTGATTTCTCAATGTTTTTTTATGAAAAAAATTGACCCCAATTATATGTATCTATGAACAAGTTGATCCATAAATTATTCCATAGAATAATTTAATGTTTGATATATTATTAATGTCATGCTGAAGAAACATTCATAGATTTGAATATCTTGGATACATCACCAAATCTTTCCATGGGTAATATTTATTTTTTTCTAACTCATGCCACCAAGAAAAGTGGCATATTATCCTTCTTGATATTGGATTCGTTCACTATGGAAAAAACACTTATTTATGATAAAAACAATTCCATGAAACAACCATATCCATTAATATAATATTTTAAAAAATTATTTAATTTTTGATTCATGTCTGTATAACATCCTCAAAAAGTAATTTTCAAGAAATTTGAAGCTTAATGAATTTAAGTTTGTGTTATCATATTCTTGAGGTTCATTTGATTGAGATTTTATTAATGGTAATTAGTGATAGAGGACAACATTTCCATGAAATATCATGTTAATAATATTTTAGATCATTGGAAGAACCAAAAGGGATGGAGGTTGAATACGATCAACTCAAAGTATTGGGTGATGGATATTCATTAGATCTTGAAACCAAAATTATATATATATAAATATATATATGAGAAAAAATGTTCTATGTTTGTATCCAACATTGAAATCAAATTTATATAATCTCTTCTAAAAATTAATTTCAATGTAGCATCAAACTAGAGTAGGCACTGGGGTTGAAACCTTTAATACCTACACGTTATGCCCATATGGGTTGCTCCTCACTTGTGTGGTCAATGAGCACTCTTTGTGCACTACAAGAACACAATGTGGGTAGTTTTATCCCTGTAGTTCTAATTAATACCTCATAAACATCCTTTTAGATGTTATTCTCACTTGCTACCACCATGGTATAAATTGGGTAAGTTGGGTATCTTATGGTTGGTCCTTTATCTAATATGTGGTTGATATTTCCTCCTTAGGTGGATATGGTTAGTGTTACACTCGACCCTAAATTATTGTAACTAAAAAATATATTTTAATAAAACAGTAGATAAAATAGAATTTTAATATTTCATGGAATAAATTACAATTTTACCGGATGAATATTATTTTATAACATTCTTTTTCAAAATAATCCTAGATTGAATTCATTAAATTTTCCCTAATAAATATGATTTTTTGAATAATTGAAATGGTAATATTTACTTGTTATAAATTTAAAATAATATACTGTTATAATATTTATAATGAGAACTTTATTTTATATCAATTTGAAATAAATAGTTATATGATTACTTGGAGGTAAAAAAGTAATTTTTCATAAATGTATTTTTTAGGAAATTTTTTTTTTGTTTAAAAATAAAAAATGTCGATGAATTTTAATTAATTTAGATAATATTTTGGGATTAATTATTAATATAAAATTTATATATTTTGTATCTTAATACATGTTTTTAAATTCATCTAATTATTATTACTACTAATATAGTCAATATAAAAACATTGTATGCTTGGAAAATGCATTTCTTGAAATCACATTTTCAAAACAATTTTTATGATTATTTTAAATTTAAATTACTAAAATTATATGAATTAACTTTGATAAAATGAATTAAATATTTATAAAAATAATAATCAGTATTAATTAATATGGTTAACTAATTTTTTCTAAAATGAATATTAAAAAAATTACAAATTAATTTTCAGGTTTAATGTATAAAATGATGTTCCAAGGGTTCATCTATATATATTTTGGTTAAAATAATCAAAACTTTTTTAAAACCCAAATTATTTTCTTTTATTTATACCATATACTTATCCCGTTGTAATTAGATCAATTTTTATGTCATATTTCTTGGAAATTTACATTTCATTATTGAAAATCATTGAAAATTTACAAGTGTTCCACTCTCTAATATTATAAAAGGGAACCTCTACTCTCACATCTCCACACATTTTAAGCCATTTATCTCCACAAAACTCTTAAAAAATCTCTCCTAAAAATCTATATACACATTTTTGAGTTTCTTGACTTCTCAAAATACCAATCTTATGTTCCATAATAAATGGTTTATAGGAGGTTTCTATAATAGAAGGTAATCATATTCACTGACCTCTTCCTTTTATCATATTCTTTAATCACCATTAAATATGTATTTAAAATTAAAATATAATAAAGGTATTATATCACAAATAATTATATTTTATTATTTTAATTTAATAATATTTATCTATCTCATTCTCCATAAAATTGTAATTAAACCCATCTCTTTGGGTATAGGGGACTACCACCATGTGAACCGACGTAATGTATGTTTCATCAATGACTCACATGGATACTCGTAATAATCTATATAATTGATATATATGACTCATATATCATTGAATTAATTCTTTAAAATTACTATATCATCCAATACTTTCCCATTCACAAATTAAGGGATTGATATCATCCTTCGTGCATACCAATGAATTAATGTTCCCACAAAGCAATGCTATCCATTTTTCATATCCAAATTTAAATAATGATAATATAAAGTTATATTTTTATTTAATGTGTTCTTCATATCATTAATAAATTTTTATATAAGTTTTATCTATATCATATGCTCAATAAAAGTAACATCCCTACAAAACATGCATGAACAAACAAGTATATTACCACCTGAAACAATAGTAATAATAATAATATTGTTAATAAATGAGTGGAAATATGTTATGAGTGGATAAAATACGAATTTATAAATATTAATATGGTTATATTATAGTTAAATAAATATTTTAATCCTATTATATTAAATTTTAAATAACAATCATCTAAAGTAAAGCATGAGGTGAGGGATTACATGTCAATTTACACTCCTTTGAGTCATATTTTTAATTATGAACCTATTCAAATTTTTATGGTGTGAATACATCCCATATGATTTATTTAAGATGTATTAATATTTATTCATAATTTTTAAAGTAATAATTCAATTCTATTCATCTACGGGATTACAATTTTAATGTCAGCAAAGTCAAAATAATCTATTTTACAATATCACATTCTTTTGGGATTGTATTTAACTTCTTTGAAGAAATGTAATCATTTAACCTTCATAAACTCAACAATTTTTGTTATGCAATGTAAATTAATGTACTTTCTATATTTAATTCCAATATTAAATCTATTTGGTTCCTGAATCATGGAAATAATTTTTTAATGAAAATTTGACTTGATTTCACTTTAAATTGGTTATATTTCCCTTCCATGTCTATCATTTCCAAAATAGTTTTAAATAATAATTTTTTTAACTTAAATTAAATATTATGGACATTTTATGTTTTCATACACTTTTAAAACAGTTTTAATGCAATCTTGTTAATGTTTTCTTAATTTTATGTTTTAATGTTTTTTACTACACGAAAAAAGTTATCTTTTTAACGTATATGATGATAACATAATTCCATACAGCTGTAACCATTTTAAAAAATTTATCTACTTATACAAATGAAAAATGGTTATAAAATGATAATTATTTTATGAAGGACAATATTTATATTTTAGACTCATTACATTTATTCTATTCAAGGAAATTATTTTATTAGAAAACCAATATTCTAGGTAAACCAATTGTTATCTCTTATCTCTTGTTAGTTTTGTGGTTTTTATATTCTCTTTAAATATTTTATTAAAATATTGAAATTATTATGATTATTTGACATTAAATTTAAATTAAATACACAAAGTATTTTTCATGGATATTATTATTGAATAACTGTAATATCATTTTTAAATATAGTGTTTTACTTTAAATGTTATATCATTAAATTGATAAATACTGATATATTATTTTTTATTTAATATAGAAATTTATTTATTATGTATATTATTCATTAAGTAAATATGTAATTAGATATATGAGTAATTTTATAGAAATTTAGTGATGGTTGGTGCATTGAATTATATATCAAATAAAACTCATCAATAGGTATCTTGATATTAATTAGTTGGCTAACTTATTTGTGGTTTAACCTAGTGATTTATACTGACTAATTCGATGTATTGAAAGACTGTATATCATGTTTTCTGAAATTATTATTTCTTATATTAAGAATTTTTTTCATTTAGAATGAATTTATTATTATCCAGGAAGTAATTTCATTGATATTATCCCTTAATTCATTTTCTGAACAAGTTACTAATTAAATGGAATGTATTTTCAGTTACTTAACATTACATACTGATTATGAATTAAGTAATTATGAATTATTTAATTATAAATAACCCATACTAATCATTTTGACTTGCCCTTATTTATTCTCATTCCCTATGATATGAAAAAGAATTATTTTAATGTGTTCAACAATACATAATGTTTTCCATAACTATGATTTATATTCTATTCCTATAGTAAAATGGTTATCATATATATATTTGTTTCTTGAACAATACAAAACATACTAGTCCTTTTGGATTAGAACCATTGTATCTATGAAAATAAATAAAGTATGCAATATATCTGGGTTACATGAGCCAGGGTTTTAATAGATGGTATCAGAGAATGTGTTGTAGAAACACAGGGATTAATATTTTGGAAAACATAGAATTGGGATGATTAGCTATGGATTAAAATTGAATATATGTCAATTTTTTGGAATAATATATATATATATATATATATATATTATTTTAAGGTAGATATTATGTTGTTTTTTATGTAATATATCCATGTAGGGATACTAGAATTGGATGTAGTTCTCACACTATTGTACTTATGGTTAATATCTCTAAAAGGCGCTTTAGCCTTTGACTCAACTACTACCTGGTGCATGAAAAAAATCATTACAATGAACCTAGTTTCAAACTGCCAGTAGATAAGATTTATATAATTATTATTTTCATTTTAAAACATTGTAACAGAATTGAAATTAATTTTTTGATTTAAATATTTTTCCAACGAAACCATTTTAATTATTGCAATATTAGTAATTAATAAAGAAATTATGTATTATATGAGTTCCTCTGAATACAATTTTATAATTTATGATTACAAATTAGTAATTTCATAATCTAATTTCATATATCTTATTGTGTAGAAAAGGAACCTATAATGATGAATGGTATCTACACTCAGGGTAAATGTATAAATTTTTTCCAAAGAAAGATAACATAATGAATATTTGATATAATAAGATCATAGATATATTATTATAACAGATATGGTTTATGACTACAAAGATTTTACAAATAGGGGGTGTTTTTGTTCCGTAGTGTGATTCAACTATGATTTATTACGTCATTAGAAAAAATCCTCCATTATTATGCGAGACTACTAATCCAATGGTGGATGAAAATGAATTAATTCCCTTAAAAATATAATCTTGGACATATGGTCAGATGAAAAGGAAAGTGTTGTACTAGAAATATACATTCTCAAGGGTGATACAAATCAATTATGGACATCGATCTAGAATACTGTGGAGGAAGATGAAATATATCATATGGAATAAATTTATTTTAAATAATCTTTATTTGATAAAAAATTCCCTCATGATCGACAGGCTAAAATTAATAGAATGTTCCTTAGAATAAAGATAAAGGATGAATAAAATGTTTTATTGTATGAGAATACCATTATATGACTTGTTAGGTATACTACAGATTATATAAACAATATGTAATGAATGAGTGACTATTTCTTTTAATTTATTAAGAAATTTCTAGGAAGAGTGTTTTTATATGAAAATGAATATCATGTTATGAGATAGTTTTATGTTACATGAAAATAGGTAAATAATTTTATACATAATATATATTCGAGGGTAATCAATAGACCTAGTGGTCTTCGAAACACCATGAAAATGGGAACACATCAAAGAATAATGATACTATGAATAAAATTTCATCATTTATAAATTATGGGAAGAATTATCCTAGAAAATGATAAAATGAAATGGGATTTTATTAAATGTGTAGTAATAATGTTCTTCTTAATAATGAAGTAAATGGGATGAAATAATTCAATGATGTTAATTTATTTAATTGTGGAAAACTTGAAAATTGTTTACACTAATTCCATAAATGCTAAGGGAACATGCCATAGAAGAGGATAAGGGGAGAAGGCTAGGATTAAGAAAACATTACCTTGGAGGTTGAAGTTCATAGAGATGTGGTGGAAGGTACTTTAGTCATATCTTTAAATTTAGATAATTTTGTATCTGATTAAAAATAATTACACTTGTAAATATCATCAATGTTTTTCATGAAAATTACATACATCACAAAAATATTGAGAAGTGATTCATTAGAAAAACATTCATATTGGTAATCTCAGTCTAACCAAAATGTGTCATTCAATCCCCATTATGAATCCAAAATGGAATCTATTTAATTATATAATTATTATATCTATAGTGGAAATTTATAATATCATTTTATTTCTGTTTATTTTAATATATATAATGGAAGCTTTTATTACAAAGTGATGTATATTTCAATTCATGATAAAGATATGGAATTCCATATCTTGGAGACTGCATAATCAGATTCATGATTAGATCCACCCATAGTAGCTCTTCTAAATGCTATTCTTAGGGAGGAATGAAAAAACTATAACAATATAAAATGTTGTATTAAAATTGATGATGTACATACTATATAATAATACATTTATGTGTTAACAATGAAATTTCATGGACGTCCAAGAGAGTGTGAATATAAGTTTTCTATTAATTTAATATGTAATATAAGAACAGTATCAAAGAAGCCCAATAGAATGGATACTATGAGATTAGTATATTTGAAGAAATACTAGGATACTTGTGTGACAAAGGATTTATTCACCCCAGTGATTCACCATTGGAGCCCTTATTATTTTCATTGAGAAGAAATATGGATACATGAGGCTATGTATTTATTATAAAGAAATATTTATTATTAGGATAAATAACAAGTATCATCTACCTCACATTGATGAATTATTTGATATGATTCTAGAAAGTCAATATTTATCATTAATTAAACTTCATTATGGGTATAATAAATTTCCAAGAAATAAATAAAATATTAAATTGATTCAGTCTCAATGTTTTATAGACAATATTCGTTTACTTTAATTCTATTTTTATTTTTGAATACACCATCATTTATATGGACAAAAATAGATTATTCAAAGAATATCATGAAAATTTCATTTTCAAAATCATTGATGATATATATTTTTATTCTAAAATATATTAGTACCATGATAATATATTATAGATGATTCTAGATACTCTTAGAGGAAAATGGATATATAGAAAATTTATTATGTTTGAATTATGATTACTTGAAGCTTCATTTCATAGATTTAGTAAAAAATGATGGAATATAAGTTGATTCTATGATGTAAAAGGATGCAAAATAATTTCCATTATCAAGGAATATAATTTATTTATATAGTTTCATTGGATTGTTAGGTCACAATCAATTATTTGTTTAAAAAAAATCTGATTGATTCACCAGTTAACAAATATTTTAAAACAATTGGTTAAGTTTGTATGGAATGTAATGTAATGAATATTTTCGAAAATTTAATGGGATATTCATCAATACATTGATTTTTACTCAACCATTAAAAAATAATTTATTTATGATATATATTTATTCATTGATGAAGGGACATGGTTGTCCCTCATGAGAAATGATAATGTTATTTTATATGCATAAAGGAAGCTTAAGACTCTAGAATAGATATACCTGACCCAAGATCATATATTGAAGCTTAGATATTTTATTTAATTATATCAAGACATTATTTTTATAGTGAATGTTGTGAGATGTAAATAACTATATTATCCAAAATACATCTTTTGAAAAAAAGATGTTAATATGAGAAAAAATCAATGGATCATGCAACTAATAGATTACAAATTCTCAATATTCTACCACTCGCGGAAGGAAAATAACATTGTGGTTGCATTGATTTTTAAATATCATTGATTTTGACCCTAATCAATATTTATAGGGATCATATATTCAGGGATCTATTAAATATAGATATAATAAATAATAAGAAAATGGAGACATCACCCATTTTTCAAACTATTGTCCACACAAAAATTATTAGAAAGTATAAAATTATTTCAATATGATGATGATAATTTTCAGAAAAATAATAATTTCATGAATGTTGGAAAATTGATGGATTATGTTTTTGAAAAGATGAAATTTTGAAATTTGGAAATAAGCATTGTGTTCCATCAATAATTAGTAAGAAATGAGAATTTTTGTATGATTCTCATGGCTTAAATTTCATTTAACACTATGGTAGTAAATATATTTATTTTTATTTGAGGGAAAAATTTTGGTAGGATAACATAAAGCATGTAATTTTTTGTTATATATCAATATTCTTTGTATTCAGAATGGTAATGATGAAGAGATATAATAGTAGTGGATTTACAAAACCTATTACCTTTTCAACACGGAAATGGGATGAAATTACTATTTAATTTTTCAATATATTAACAAAGATGCCATGAAGTAATGATGCAACATGGCTTCTTTCTTATCAACTTACCAATAATACACATTTCATCACTATAAGATAGTATTTACCTCTTTAATTACTTATAAGGATCTATATCAAGGAATTTTTAATACATCATGGAACATAACATTAAATTTTGTTTGTTCGAGATCCTCATTATACATCAAAATTCTAGAAGACATTTCTACTGTCCCTAGAGACTGAGCATCATTTGAGCACCGAGTACCATCCTCAAACTAATTTATAGTGAGAAATGGGTATTTAAACATTATAAGTCATGTCAATGTCTTGCAATGAAGACTGTCAAGGTATGTCGTGTTGTTATTTAATTTTGTTAGAGATTTATTATAATAATATATTCCATTAAAGTATTCCAATAACAATATATAAAGATTTATATTAGATGAAATTTCATGCTCCAACTATTTCGGATGAGGTTGGTTAGGGAAAAATTGTAGACCTTGAATTTCTTAAGGATAAACTGGCAGATTCAAAGACTATTCACGGTCATATTAATGCAGATAAATGTAGTCCAAATTTTTATGATCATAATTAGGGGAAATATTGGAATTTCATATGGGAGATCACATTTTATTGAATGTATCTCCATTGAAGGGTGTCAAAATGTTAGATAAAAAATGGAATCTAATTTCAAGATGCATCAAATCTATTATAATTCTGTTAGAATCACAACTATGTATTAATTATTAAAAATTCCTCCAAGCCTCTCTAATGTACATGATGTGTTCCATATATTATTTATATGGAATAAAATTCAAGATTCATCATATGTGCTTACCTATAATGAAATTTATTTGGAACTTGGTTTATCTTACAGTGATGTGACCATTTAGATTTCTTGACTATATAGGAAAATTAATGAGGAGTTTGTTGAATAAATAGTTTATGTTACTTAGTATTGAACATAAAATAGATGACTAAATTTTGGTATCCCTAGGATTTAATAAATAATTACAACACACATTTTCTCATAATGTAAAATACATGAAAATTTAGAGGATGAACTTTTTGGTAGGATGGATAAATGTAACACATGATCCTAAATTGTAGTAAGTGTAAATTATATTTTATTAATATCATTAAAAATTAACATTTTTATATTACTTCATAATAAATTATAAATGCATAGGATGAATATTTATTTTTATCTAATTCAAAATAAAACTAGAATGCTTTTTGAAAATATCCCATTGAAATAATATTTTTTGGATAATTAAAATTGTATTAATTAACTATTTTTACTATTATTTAAAATAATATGTTATAATTTTTAAAATTAAATATTTATTAAAAATTAATTTTATAGAAATAATGGTATGATCATTTGGATGAAAAAATGGGATATTTTCCTAAAACATTTTTTCAGAAAATTACATTTGTTTAAAATGCATAGTGTATACGCATTTTTGTTAATTAAATCAATATTTAATATAGGATGATTTAAATTAAATTTTTAGGTTTAATATATATATTTATAAATTTATATCCATTTTATGATTATTACTAGTAATACAAGTAATATCTGATCATCTTATGCTTGAAAAATGACTTTTTTGAAAAACTATTTTTAACACAATTTATAGGATTATTTTTAAATTACACTCTTACAAATATATTAATTACATTTTATAAAATAGAATCCATATTTAGATTCAAAATAAATAATATGATTTAAAATTTTCAACTTTATTTTTGGTCATAATAAATACAAAAAAATGTAAATATTAATTACTATTACCAACTTAAAAAGCAGGCTTACCACCGATTAATATATAATGATAATGATGTAAATAACCTAAACACATTATAGAACCCCACTTTTTGTTTTTAGGTCAACATTATACAATTAAAATTCTAATATCATCTATTTTGGATCTACATTTCCATGAATGTGACATGGTATTATTGAAGAACATTACAAAATTTAATGTATTCCAGTCACCTCAATTATAAATTGGCACCTCCCCCCCATTCATCTTCAAACATATAAAAGAATTTAAATCGAAAAAATATAATAAAATATATCACATTTATCATTAGAAACAATATATGGGTTATGTACTTCAAAAAATAATAATCATATGGTCCATAAAATGAGATTTAAATGACGTTTCAATGAGAAAAGGTAATCATCTCCACTAACGTATTCCTTTTTAATTATTTTTTATAATCAAACATTTTGTATTAAAATTTATCATATTAAAAATTATACTATATAATTATATGTTATTAAAATAATTTAATAGTATTTATCCATCATCTTTTCTGTTAAATGGAAAACAAAACCATCACTCGTCTTTACGGGGATTTACAGCCTCACGAAACAATTTAATTTTTTCCCTTCACCAACTCACGTGGATTGTAATAATTATTTACATAGTTTATATATATATATATATGATACATATGACATGATATATATTCATTAAAATTAATATATAATAATCTTATTTATCCTTTCACTCATTAATGGAATGATATTGTCGCTCGTGCGTACGTACAACCTACTATCTCCATGAAGCGATGTGATTTTTTCTTATGTACAACATTCAAGAATGGTTATGGAATAAATTATAATTAATAAATTTTATATTTATAACATTAATATTATTGTAGAGCTGATGTAACTGTATCCTCTACATAATGACTTGCACCTACATGAATAAACATGTATGAGAAAAGCATGAAATTAAAACCCCAAATAGCAGTAATAATTATTAATTGGTAAAAAATTCAAGATAATATGTTATAATATGGTAATATATGTTATTATAAATCTAAATATGATAATTTCATTAATTAATAAATATATTTAAAACCATTATATATTATATTAAATCATGCTAATCTAAAGGAAAACATGATGTATGTTAATTAGTCTCAATTTACACTCCATTGAGACATATTTGAAAATATGGACATATTCAATTTTCTATTGTGTATATACAGCCATATTTTTATATTTTTCATGAATATCTATATATTTATTATTATTAATGTATCAATTAATTTCTATTATTTCCAAGGGTTACAATTTAGATGTTACTAATGAGTTAAGAATCCATTTTACCATCTCACATTATTTTAGGATTGTTTATATTTTCATTAAAGGAATCATGCAATTTATACTTCAAAATATATAAAAAATTTTCTATCCATTTTGTATTTAATGAGTTTCAATATTTTCTTCTAATTTTCCTATATTATTCATTTTATGTCAACAAATAATTTTTAAAAGAAAAAATCTATTTTTTTCACTTTTAATCTAAAATATAATTCTTCCATGTATATGTTTTGATTTTTTTTAGAAATTTAATTTAATTTATTCATGTAATTTATTTTTTTTGTAATCCAAGAATAATTAAAATGGTTTTGATGGAATCTGTTTAAATTTTTCCAAAAGTAATGTTTCTTACATTCTTTATAAAAATATAAAAGGAATTTGTAAATCATATATTAGGATAATAGAATTCCCGGCCATCATAGTCTTTTTAAGAATTTTATCTACATATGCCCATTTTGAATTGTTTTATAAATAAAACACTTTATGGAAATTTAATTTAAAATTAGGCTTATATTTCGAATATTCATCAAAAGTATATTATGGTATTATAATCTAGATATTCCTAGTGAACTGATTCCTATCTATATTTTCTTATTAATTTATTTCCTAGTATCGTATTATCAAAAAATTGAAATTTTTTTGAAAATCAGACCTTATATTTCCATAAATTAAGTAAATAATTTATGAGGGTTATTAATAATACAAAACAATATATAATTAATAAATACAGAATATTAATTTGAATGTTATTTGATAGCCTTAGGAAATATTAATAATCAGTATTATTTATTTAATATAGACATTTATTGATAAGGAATAGTATTCATTAATTTATTTGATCGTACTATAATGACGAATGATTTGGATATGCCATGGTAGTGGGACCCAATGTTTTATGTCCCCGTGAAGCATCGAAAAATATTAGGTGATAAATAATATTCCCAATTAAATTGGGGGTTTTCAATAGTTTTACATATTTTATAGAAGTTCATTGACAGTATAAATATCATTATTTCTGAGATCATGAAGTTGATTATTATGAATTTCCATAATTTGGAGATAATTAATTAATATCTACGAGATTACTACATTGATATTATCATAGGTTTCTTTTTTTCTCAAGTTGGTGATTTAATGACATGTTATTTTAGTTATTTAACTTTCCATATTGATTATTACATATCAAGTCATTATAGAATCAATTGTATGTTACATTTAAATGGAATTTAGTATAACCTTATTTTTTCCATTCTCATGGATATGATGTGGAATTATTATATTGATTTTAATGAGTCCTAATGATTTCCATTACTATAATTTATATACAATTGAAAATGTATTATACATATCACATATGTTACTGGTTCTCCAAGACTACTAAGCTGATCAATACTTTGGAATTATAACCCATGTTTATATTCTGATATAATAAATTAGACACTAGATCTGGGTAACTAGAGTCAAGGTTACTATAGTAGGCCCCAAATTTTTATAAATCATATGTATATATTTCATAAATACAAAGTATGAAATTTCCAAGCCAATTAAAATATTTCTTCAAAAAATGTTTCTCATGGAAAATCTTGTTTTTCATGGACTTAAAATAATTATTCACTTCTATAATTGAAATAATTATATGAAATCTTCAAAAAAAACTCTTTCATGTGTTTATAACACTAGAACAGTACCATAATCATTAGAGTAAATATTTCCAATTTTTTTTGGATATATCCACTAGAGGTATTCATGTTGTAGCCTCACACATATTGGTCGACTAAAATTACAATTTAATAAAAAAATATAGATTGTATTAAATCTCACAATATATACTTTTTTTCATCTAACATTACTATTTAATAAAACACTCATAATGTATCATCAAATCATGTCCACAAAATTAAATTTATATAATACACACAATAAGATAAGGTGATTTTTTAGAGTTTTCTTCTCATTTTGACAAGAAATTTATTTCAAAGTACTTTGATGATCCCCCTTTTTACCAATCCCTTTGATAACCCATTTTTTTTATAACCAAAAATATAGATTCACAATGTACCCCCATAATAAGAATTATATAACATATTTTAACCCCATTTAACAATACATTTTAACGAGCTATGGTATCTAAAACAAGGGTTTTTCATAACTTGGATGTGGATGAACACCCCTGTTCAGATTTAGTGTATCAAATATATCATTACGAATATCATTGGTGATGATATTTAACAACTCATATATGAATATATTAAATTTCAAATTTTTGAATTATTTACTCACTTTATCTTTGATGAAAAGTGTAACATCGAAACATGGGTTCCACACATAGATTCCTTGAGCCGGTCGGTTAAAAAACCTCAGCCATCTCTCCCCATATTCTAGAGGCCTCCAACTAGTACAAAGGCACTAATATTGATCCTGGGGATAATATTCAATCTTTTATCAGAGTAATACAATGTTTAAAGTAATATACAATAACATAATTACATTTGACCACAAAAAGAATATTACTAATATCACTTGATAACTAGATCAAGGAATACAATATCAAAACTGGAGAGTAAATAATTCCACGATAAATTATGTGATGAGTGTCAACATGCATCCCCATTAATAAATATAATGAAAACTCCCATGTGGGTCCCAAACCATGTTTTCTTCCATCATTCCTGCTCCATCCAAACTTAGATATCTAACACAGTGCACATACAATTATATTGTCTTGAAAAAAATAATGTCAATTCAGGTACTGATGAGACTACCTAAGTAGGTTGTGAGTACAACTCACTTGCAACCGCTAATAGAATCTAAAACAATATACAGTCAATAAAAATTTATGCATATGTATAATGAAATAAGTACAATCTGTGAGTAAATAGTTATCACATTATTATTTATTCTTTATTTGATCACATAAACCCCTGGGTTCCTGGTGTCCCCCAAACCATAATACCAATATGGGGTCATTCTAGAATCTGAACTAGATTACACATTTAATTTACAATTCATTATTATGAAATGGTATTTCTTTATCCATTCATTTTATTTAAATATCCTAGATAATTGAAACCACATTACAATTTCAATCTCATTGGAATATAACATCATCTCTAACTCCATGTGGGTATTTAGAGAAATATCCAATGTCTTACACCCTATGGGTATTTGGCGAATCAGTCCCTATCTCATTCAAACTTTGATGCATGACTTAGGTCCCAGAACATCACGACTGGGACCCCATGGGTATGTGGATCATCTTTCCATGTCCCACACTAGTATAATAAATAATCAAATATATCGCATGTACCACAACACCACATTAATTAATTCAAAATTTATTCAATACAAATCATCCATTCCATATACATATCATTACATTAATTAATTAAACAATTAATTTATCACCTTAATTCCATTGAATAATACCAGAATTAATTAACCCCTTTAATGGTTGTACAATAATGACAACCTCTATTAAATAATTTAAATATTATTAATCTAATTAAATTAATTTCGATATCATAACAATTGACCAATTAATTAATACAATAATCAATTACTCCAATTCAAAATTTCATAATCACCAAAAAATCCCATTAGCTAAATAAAAATAAAAATTAATGTTATTATAAAACCTCAATATTCCAATAATGAACCCAATAATTAATTATTCCCCAAATCCAATATTATCAATATATTTATTATTAATTCAACAATTAATTATCCCTAACTCAATGATTATTTTAAATTATTAATTACAAAATTAATTAATTTAATTAATAAATTCAATTTCTAAGATAATCTAAAAATTCCATAATTACACAAATGGAATTGAAAAATGACTATCGGATTTGTATAATAGAACATCAACCACAAGATTGATGATGATTTCTCACCAATGGAAAACCCCATTTTTAATGGAATAATGATATAAAACAAGATCTTTATTTTAAACCCTAAATATGGATCAGACAATCAATATTCCATTATTATAGATCTAAATTAGTAATCCTAGATCTTGAGGATACCAAAAATAGGGAAGACCAATCATTCTATGGATGAAAGAACAAGAAGAAAATAGAAACCATAGGGGATTATGTCCTCTTAATGGGAGGGTGAAGACCTTTAGTATGGGATTAATATCATGACAAACAGAGGCCTGAATGGCTTGAAATATGTTTGGGAGGCTCTAAATTCATAAAAAGTCATAGGGGTCGAATTAGGGACTAATCGGGGTTAAAATGGGGGATCAATATATTTTCTATATAATTTATGGGGGATTAAAATCATTTATGCTTGGTTTTCTACTTGGCTCTGATGATTTCCCCAAACTATGGGACTTAATTATTTCTCACATCTAGGGGGGGTCATGGTTTCTTTTAATATAACTCACATTTTAAAAAATAGTTTGGTTTCCATGTGATATTGTAATGACCCAAAAATTTATCAATGCCAATTATGTGCTTATTATTTTGTGATATAGAATAAGCCATAGAAAATAGGTTTGAGGACACAAAACAAGCATTATAAATGATGAATGAATTAAAAAGGAGGAATTTCTAGAAATTAAAGTAAATATCCCCATGGAATACTTACATGACACTTGAAATAGTATCATGACCATTAGGAATTGTAATTCGACAAATAGAACAAAAAACCTCATCTATGAAAGTATAAATAAAATTTATACATCTTATAAATGACAATATGAAATAATTTAATCATAGTATATGTAAATAAATATTTTAAAAATTAATAATAATTGTTGGGATTTATAGAAAACATAAATGTTAATTTTTAATTTAGTAATTAATATAATTTTTTTAAATAATTTTTTTTCATAAAATAAATTAAAAAATTAAAATTTATTTTCATATGAATATAATATAATTTTTTGAGAACTTAATTTATATTTCAACGTCTTATAAAATTAGTTATAATTTAAAAATCAATATTTTCCATATTTTTTATGATTTTAATTAAATATTAAATTTATTTTCTTCAAAAATTTACATTTATATAATTGAGATTATTTTTGAATTATATGTGGTGAATAATGGTTTGGATTAATTTTTGGGATTTTTCTAAAAAACATGACTTTCAGTAAAGAGTAAAATAAAATAATTTAGGAAAAAACGAAATACCTGAATTTTTTAGTCATTGTTGATGTATGACTGATTTAAGCCCAAAATATCTTGAAATAACTTTCATTATTATATTATATTTACTTATATAGTTCAAATTATTCATAGTATTTATCCAAAATCCAAACTAATTAATAAAATAGTGAGAAACCTCTCCTCTCCTCCCATATACATACAATCACACACCCCATCATCACCTCACACCTTCAAGACTTGAGTGTTATCAAATATCGACCCAGTACTCTCCAATGACCCTCCCCCACATCTAAGATTCATTGTACTTTTAAAAGTACCAAACCCTTTTCCTTAGTAAAGTTATCAAAGAGAAACCAGTCACTAGGAAAAATATTATTTCTAGTTTTTAAATTTTATTTTCTATTTCATTTATTTTCATATCCTATCCTAATCCCAACCTATAAAAGAAAAAGATAACTCTAGAATATTTTATACTATATATTTATTTATAATTATGTAATAATTCATCTTCAAATCTCATCCTTTTTCCTTTTATTCTAGAATGGAAAATAGCATACACAGTGTGTCGATTTGCAACCACTATAGACGAAGCATTTTAATTTTTCACTAACTCTGTCAAGGATGGCAATAAAACAATAATTTTTGTTTAAATAATATTTCAGAATAAATATTATAATTTATATTATGTTTTTACAAAATATAAAAATATTATCTTAAAAAATGATATCAGTTCATGATGGTTGTAAAATCCATCAAATAAATTAATTCATTTTCATTAACTATTTGTTTAATGAATCATCATAATTGTATATAAATAATGATATATAAGATCATTTAATATTATGGGAGTTCTTAAATAGCATATAATTTCAATGCTAGATAACTATTCATGTTTTACAAAAACTTCTTTACTCATACAAAAGAACTAATCATCAAGACCAAGAACAATCCTGAATGATGAAATTAAACTCAACCACTCATTAGAAATCCCATATATGAACATAATAAAAATAATAATGAATCAAATTCATTTATAAAATATATTTATTTTTTAATTTATGTATTTAATTTTATTGTCTAGTATATTTAAATGAATAAGCTTTTGGACATATGGTAACGGGGTTATCAAATCCAATTTCAATTCTTTGGGTTATTACTAATTCATGCCAAATTTTAGCATGGATTTTATTTGAATATTTCTCAAATATAATTTATTTTTTGTTAAATTTTATTTTTAGGGATATAACTATTTTCAATCTGATTTTGAGATAAATTAAATGATTTTTTCAAAAAAACTATTCTTTCAAAAAAACACATCATTTACTTCTCTTGAGATTGTTTCTTCTTCACTCAATATTTATGATTCTTATACAAAATATTTTACTCCATTTATAATTTTTGAACCCCCAATATTCATTCATGATTGTATAATTTAATACATTATCATCAAACCCATTTCCATTAGATGGGCTACTTTATGGAAAATATTGTTAAACGTTCTATGTGATATACATGATTATATATATGTTATGATGTGATGGGTGAACCTACAGTTATACTCTACTCTAATTCGTTGGGTAAAGTGATTTATCTCATTATATAGTGTGCAATATGCGTGAAAATGATGCTATATTTTTTCAAAATTATGATGTTATGATGATTCACATATGTTATGTGTGTACATGATGATAGCATTGTTCACAGCTATGTGTGGTGTTTTACCACTATGACATTTGTTTTTGTTTTTATGAAAATCCATGTTCCATGAACTTATCTAATTATTTATCACATTATTATTATTATGATCATTTAATTATGTTATTATGATGAATTTTTTTCTCACCCATTTTCATGTATGTTATTCATATTCTTACTGGGATTTTAGCTCACCCCTTCTTTTGATGTATATCCTTAAGGGAATACTTTTACAAAGGACAACACAAGAGAAAATAATAATATAGATAAGATGATTTAAATAATATTTATGCTTTATTATATAAAATTTTTGTATGGTCCTTATTTTCCCAAGGCTCTAAAACCTTGGGATCTTGGTTGTGTCACATTTCAAATATTATATTTAAAATGATGTATTAATAAAAAAAAGTAGTCTCTCTATAGTTTGTATCATAGAATTGTTTTGTTAATTTGCTAATTTTTATTATAAAAAATTTTTGAATAGACTTTTTATGAGAATAATAATATGTATGATCCAAAGAATATTTTTTAGAAAAACTCTAAACATGGGGATCCTACAAGTTATGCCTTAATAGTTAATTAAACGGTGGAATAATTTATTGATTCATGACTTCGGGAATCATGTTTTGTTAAAAAAGATTCAATTATTAGAAAATATTGGGAAGAAGGAAAAACTATTGAATCAATCTATGTGAGGGACAATATAGTGGATGCCTGAATTACATCCCCAATTCCTTGTGAGGTGGAGTTCAAAATTTCATGGAAATTTTTAACTATCTATCTCAGGCCATGAAAAGTAACCTGAATATGTGGAACTACCACTCTAACCTAAGAGGGGGTAATTGGTTATCGAGTATTTTTTGTCATACATACCACCAATGATTGCAGGATCTTCTGATCCACTCACCATGGAATTGTTATTCAATTCCATGCAGAATATTTTTTTAGTGCTTCACTATTCTGAGTTGGTGAAGGTGACTCTGGTCATTTACTATTTACATTGAGTGGCTGATAAATGGTGTAATTTGATTAATAACAGCTAGTCAAATGATAAAATTTATGATGAGGAGTGGGAATACTTTTAAAAAGTAGTTATTAATAAGTATTTCTGTCTAAATCTACATTTAAAGATGTACAAAGAATTCATAGAGCTGAATCCAAATGAAGGTAATCGTACGTATCCCGCGAAGGAAATTTTTCACGGACTTCATGGTTCACTTCAGGTTTTTTATAAACAATAATAGAAAACATGATATATTATTTAGTGGTTTAAAACAAGTCCTTTAAACGTATCTTGAAAGTTATGAGTTTTAGAGTTATGAAGAAGTAGTTTTATATACTCTAAAAGTAGAGATAGAGTTTGGAGAATAGAACAATGGATAACCAGATGAGAAAAAAATAGAGTTTTGAATCTGTGGGATACAATGGAAAGGGTGGAAATATATATCAACCACTCATATGTCAAAAACTTGGGAAGAAGCATCATGGTAAGTTCCTATATTTTACGGAGAAATGATTCATGTGTTGGAGAGAAAGCCACCAAGCTTATAAATGTGGAAGATACATGAGGGAAATAGAAAATGTGGTGGAGGAAATGAGAGAACCAACCATGGATCAATTCTATAAATGTAGGGAAACAATAACCATGCAAGAAATTGAAATAAAGACCAAGTCCTTGGGGATAATCCTAATTAGAATCCAACAAATCTAAAATAGAGAAGGAAATATTATTCTATCAGTACTATTGAGGAGGATCTTAAAAATAATGTAATTTTTGGTACAGTAGTTATTAATTCATGAATATATAATATACTATTTTATTCTCGTTCTACATATTATTTCATTTTTTCCATGTTTAGTAGAGAAATACAAAAATCACATGTAGATATGAATGTTGAGATCATTTTGACAATATTAAATAGATAAATATTAAATCCAATGTATAAAACTCCACCCTAGTTAAGGTTTTTGGATCAAAACTTTTATCAAATATTGTCATATTTCCTTTGGTGGAATTTAATGTTTTATTGGGCATGTATTTTATATCTTTATACAAAGGGAACATCAACTGTTGGGATAGGGTAATCTATCTTCACATCACATGGTTTCCTCCATTTCTATACATGTGTAAAGAGGAGGATGAATCTCATTAATTATCATCATATCAAGTGTGCATTTTATTTCCATATGAGAAAACATATTGAGCTCAAATGATTGAGACAACAGATTGAATCAAGATGAAAGATATTTCTATTATGAGGGACTACACAAATGTGTTCCCTCGATGAATATACTAGACATCCTCTGGACCAAGATGCTGAGATTTTCATTGAAACTATTCATAGATCTATACCTATATAAAATTTATCTTATAAAATTTCAACCACTTAGTTGTGTAACCTAAGAAGTTGTTACAATAGAATATAGACAAGGGTTTTATATGCCTAAGTGCTTCACTGTTGGGTGAACCAGTACCCATAATCAAGTAAAAGGATGATTCAATGCACATACACATTAATTATCATGATCTATGAAAATCAGGGAAAAGAGCCAGTATCACATTCCACAGACATATGACTTATTCTATCAACTACTTAGGGACACATACTTCTCTAAAGTGGATCTTAGACAATGATATCAATGATTAATTCTAGGGAAGGAAGATGTTACTAAGACTACATTTTTAATGAGGTATAGACACTAGGAGTAGATGTGATTCCTTTTTAACTCGCTAATTTTCGTGAAATATACATGGACTTAATGAATATAGTTTTTAGACATTACCAATAAATTTTTTTCTAGTAATTATTGATTATTTTTCAGTATACTCCAATAGAAAGGGAGAAATGAGGAGCATTTGTATACTATGATAAAGAATTTTCTAAGGGAAAACATTCTACAATGTACAGTAAATGTGTGTTCTTGATGGAGGGAATATCATTCCTGGGTTATTTTATCAATAGGAAATGAATATATGTAACCCCTTCTAAGAAAATAGATGTCGAAGAGTTTCCTAGGAAAATATATTTAATGGTGATCCATAGATTCTTGTCTACATCTAGTTATAACTAGAGATTTCAGAGGACTTGTCAATATTTTCAAACCCACTAACCAAACTAGATCGTAAGATATAATACTATTTCGAAACCAGTGAATTTAAAGACTACTTCAATGTGTTAAAAATTTAACTTATTATTTCTCTAGTAAACACACATCAAACTTTTGGGGCCCTCTTTGTAGTGTTTAAAAATTCTTCAAAGAAAAGAATAGGTTTAGCGCTAATGGAAAATGATAATCTGATTTCATACAACGCATGTTCGCTGCAAATTCATGAGAAAAACTATCCCATTAATGATATGGAGTTGGCATCTATGACCTTCATGTTGAAAATATAGTGACATTATCTCTATTGAGAGAAGTTTTAAATATATACTAATAATAATAACCTCAAATATATATTAACATATAAGTATCTTAATATGATCTAGCGAATATGGTTAGGGATGATCAGGGATTATGACTACTCATTCCACTAAAATCCTAGGAAAGTAAATAAAGTAGTGGATATTCTAAGTAGAATGGATCCTATAACATTATCAATGATGATAGTTGAGAGTTATTCAATATTATTATAGTTTCAGAGGATTTATAGGTTAATCAATAAGGAAATAACATCACCAATCCTTTCTCAAATGATTGCTCACCCATCCATCATGCATAAAATTAAGGATGCTCAAATAAATAATGTGGAACAACAAAAGAAGATGAATGATATGAGAAAGTGTAAGTCATCATAGACTAGTATTGACCATGAATGAATCTTAATATTTGTTTCCTAACTATGTAAACAATACGATCAAGATATAATGAAATAGATTCTTAATGATGCACATATCTCAACTATGTATATTAACTTGGGGAGCACAAAGTTGTATCAAGATCTCTAAGAGAACTATTGGTGGGACAATATCTAGAAGTTGAACACTGAATAAACATCAAGGTGATAGGTATCCAAAATTTAATGGTAAATGGAAAAAGTATATGGGGATAATAAAACAATTACCAATATGAACATGGAAATTAGAATACATCACCATTGACATTATAAATATACTTCTGAAGAAATCCAGAGGAAAAAATGTTAAATGGGTTGTTATAGATCATATTATAAGGAAATATCACTTTATCACAATAATAAATAATTTTTCACTAGATCAATATTCATGGATATATACCAATAAAGTTTTAAGACTGCATGGATTACCTTAATTGATATGATCTAATTGATATTAAATATTCAACTCGAGGATATAGAAAAGTCTCCATTGTGCCCTAAACAGTATGATGATCATCAATAAGGATAATCATCCTAAAACTAATGTCCAATATAATTGTACTTTTTATACACTAAGAGACATATTGATAGAATATTCTTTAGAATTAAAATGACAATGGTATGAACATATACTTCTAGTTGAGTTCTATTACAATAACTATTTCCACTCAAGAATTCAAATTTCTTCATATGAATCCCTTCGATGAGTACTAGAGTGTAAGATTTGGGATATTATATTCCTTCCCATATCTCCCTTTAATAGGATCATAATCTTTGAGAATAAAGGAAAGGTGAGTACTAAATACATCATCTCCTTTATGACTCTTGATCGAGTCCGAGTTATGGAATATCAACTGGAAATTCCACCAACCATCTCTCAATTCCATGATTTATTCCATGTAACCCTCTTGAGTAAGTACATACTGAATCCATAATATGTACTGAATCCAAAGGTGTTATAGTTGGAAACTGTCTCTCTTTTGAGGAGTACACAATTAAGATCTAGGACCTTAGAGATAATGTTTTATGAAAATATACTACTCATCTGGTCAAAGTGCTATGGAGGATCCCTAATTATGAAGAGGCAACATGGTAACTAAAGGAAGTGATGATGGGGAAGTACCTTCACCTGTTTTCAACTTATTATATAAAAGGAAATAATGTGGGTGTAATTTCATAAGGGAAAATAATGTAAAAACCCAAAAGTTTATCAATTGATATTCCCTTCATATTTTTTTCATATAGTATAAAACACATAAAAACACATTGAGAATAAAATAAAAACATTATAAATGATGAAATAATGAAATAACATTTATTTCTAGAAATTAAAGAACTTGTCCTGATGGAATAGTAACATGACCATTAGATTAGTAATATGACCATTATGAATAGTAATTTAGCAAATAGAATATTAGCCTCATCTATGAATGGATAATTAAAAATTAGGAATATTATAAACAACAATATGATATTATTATATCATAATATATGTAAATAAATATTTTAAAAATTATTAATTAATTATTAGTATTTTTAGAATATATAAATGTACATTTATAATTTTATAATTAATATAATTATTTCAAATAAAATTTCTTTTCATAAATACGATTATTTAATTAAAATTAAATTAATTATAATCAAAAAATTATCATCACAAAATGGAATTCATTTTTTAATTCTATACATCAAAAAGGATCAATGGATAATTGTTTGGATTTTTCTTAAATACAATGATTTTTTGTAAATAATAAAATATGATAACATAAGATTAAAGATAATACTTGAATTTTAGAGTCATTTATTAGGTAATTATATTGTATTCCTCTAATCTAGAACAATAATTCATTATTTTAATATATTTATTGATATGGTCGAAACGCTTCATATTCTTGACCCAAAATAATGAGAAAACGTCCCACTCCAAACCTATAAATACCACCCATGGACACCTTATCTCCTACCACCATTAAATTCATTAATAATGTTAATTTTATAACCAATATTATTCCCAAGACAGATCCCCAATGTCCAGGATCCATTAGTCTCATCAAACATCCAAACACGTTTCACTTTGGTGGTTCTGTGGGAGGAGAAATTCAACATGTAAAATCCTATTTCCTTTTCATTTATATTATTTTAAATTTCATTGATTTTCTTGTCCAGAAAAAACCTATACCTATAAAAGAGTAATTATAACTCCAATTTCTTATATATACTATAATTTTTTTATTTTAATGGAATAATTATTGTTTTAATCTCTTCCCTTTTCCATTATTTTCCAAAAAATGAAAACATCGTCCGTGGAGGGTCGATTAACATGCCACTCTGGGAAATTTGCTTTCATTTATCGCTATTAAATTCAAGACCAGTAATAAGAAAATTATAATTAAATAAGATTTTATTATACATAATATAATTTATATAATTTAATGGAATACATATATAGACATGATATTAGATAAAATGATATGAGTTCATGATGGCCGTAAAATATGCCAAATAAATAAAATCATTCTCTTTAAATATATATGTAATTATTTATCCTAATTCCATATAATCTAATGATATATTAAATAATATAATCTTCATAATTTTCATTAATAAAATACAATTTCAATTATGGATAACTATTCCTATTTTACTTGAACATTCATACTCATATACAAGCAAACTGATCATGAAAACCAAGAAAACAAACACTTCTGAATAATGAAATTAAACTCTATAACTCCAAAAAATGTCATAAATGAAATTAATAAATATATATTGAATCAAATTAATGTAATAAAGGTTATTTATTTATTTATTAATTATATTAATTTGATTATCTAGGATATTAATGTGAATAAATCATTCAGACATAAGATAAGGGGAATCTACAACCTAACCTACATTCTTAGGGTTGTACATATTCTGTGGAAAATTGTAGTGTGGTTTATCATTTAATATTCTTAAAATATAATATATCTACTCATACAATCTATTTTATGTGATATACATGTTTTCAGTCTCATTTAGTAAAACATGCAATTATTTTTAAAAAATAACTCTTCTTCCTAAAAAAATAAATCTTTTACTTCTCTTTATATTGTTTCCTCTTCATAAAATATTGATGATTCTAATAAAAATAATGTTATTCCATTTTTACTTTGGTAAGCCCAATGATCATTCCTAAAATCATTATTTAGGAAATTTTCTTCAAACCCATTTCTTTTCCAAGGGTAATTTATGAAAAATGATTGTTAAATATTATATGGGAGAACATGAATCGAGATTAAATCCAAATGATGATTTTAGAATGATTTAGATATGTTATGCATCAATGTAAGGTATCTTTGTTCAAAACTATGTGGTTTATTTTTCCAATAAGATATAATGTTTCATTTTTATTCATTACCACATTCCATTCCATTATTTAATGTTTTTTCTCATGATTATAATGGTGTTTCTTTTCTAATGTTATGATGATGATGTTGGTCCTCACCCATGCTTTATTTCTCTTATTCATCATCCTACAGGTATTTTAGATCACCCCTTATTTTAATGTATATCCTCCATTGAATACTTGATCAATGGATAATATGAGGGCCAATAAAAAGTTAGTGAAAAAGGAATTAGATAATGTTGATGCTTTATTATGTAAATGTTTTGTATGGTCCTAATTTTTCCTAGACATTAATCCTTTGGATCCTGGTTGTGTGACATTTTAATGTTGTTTATCATTAGAATAATTTGATCATCATTTTTTAAAATTAGGATCCCCATATAATCTTCTTAGTTTGGTTTCGTATAGTTTATTGGGCTAGGGGACATGGTTTTGGAAAATAGGGCGCCAACCATGCACTACCCTCTTTCCTTCCAAAATTATCAATTTCCACCCAAAAATAGACCAATGTAAAAACCAGTCAATGTATTCTCATAAAAATAAAAAAATAACACCAAAAAATAAGACCATGTTATATCTACCAAAGGTGAGGATATTACCATCTCGCCACTTTATAATTACTCACCCTAGGGCTATACTCCCAAGCATCTCTGGGATTATGAGAAAAAAATATCGAACCACTGAGACCTCATATCCTCTTCCCTCCCTATTTTTTCTTCCTTAACACACCCATGTTTCCATAATACATGAACTATCTATATGATATTTCCCTATAATAGATTCTCACTATGGTCCAACACATTTATCAGACGCTTATCAAAGGTCACTTCTATCTCAAGATCTACATCATCCACATTGATAACATGATAAGGGACAGGTGATTCCTCTGAAGTTGTGACATATGAAAAAAAATAATGCATAGAACTATATGTCTGTGGAAAATCCAATAATTATTCCATATACCCAATACTCTCAAAACCTCAAACAATCCAATTAACTAGGGTGTGATCTTTCCCTATCTATGTATCCTATGGTGAACAAACCTCAGAGAAACTAGAATGAATAAATGATACCCTTATGTAAACATTATGGGTTATTGATGTCTCTCTACATATGACTTTCTTTAACTCGGAGGCATAGCCATTCACTTTCAAATCAGCTGTACAAACTCTATTATCTCTTACATGAGACTCTTTCCCATGAACTTTGACTCGCCTGACTCCATTTATCATAGAGGTAATTTTCATTGCCTACCATAAAAGTTCCTCATATGGCGTCATATATATAATTTCCTAATAATTTTTTTATATGAGAACACTATAATTTCCATTTTCTTATCTCAAGACCCACCAACGTCTATAATACATGCATGCAGTATACCCTCAAGCACCGATATAATATTCTCTATCTGGCCAGCCGTTTCTGGGTGGAAAACTAAACTCAATGAAACCTATGAACCAAGAACCTTCTATAATATGTACTAGAATTAAGATATAAATATTTAATCATAGCTAAAAACAATAGTTAGTGTCACCACATGAAAATTGATTACTTCCTAAAAATACAAATATCGAAGCTACTCCACTGATAATGATTCTCATATAGCCAATAAATGCATTAATTTTTTTAAAAACCCATAATATCTCATATAATTTCATTCATATGAAGAATCTGTATGAGACCCACCATAATTTCCGTAGTCATGTCATAAAACATCCATTCTATAATGAGGAACATTTGAAAAAACCACCAGGTCATTGATGAAATACCCTCACCTACTTAAAGGTGTAGCATCATGTCACGAACCCTACTATCTCCCATTTCATGCCCGAACAGCACAACTATCAACATAGGTTATGGTACATTTTGGTCACCCCTTGATGTAGTTCCCACTACGAGGCGTGAAACTCATGCATCAGCTCTGCCAGCATGATATTATGTAGAACAACTCGATTCCTGATATAGATGATATCATCCTCATTTATGTTTTAATTAGAAGGTAACTCTCCACCTTCAAGTATTTCTAACAAGGTAAAACATTCCAAATCCTCATAATTACTATCTAGAACTATTCTCAAGATCATATAATCTAAAGAAACTAATACAATATTCATCATCTCTGGACTCTCTTGAACCACAAAATACATCTAAAAAATAAAATTCCACATCATTCACTCAACACTATACTCTTGAACCACCATATATTATTTTTTCTTCTAAAAAAATCATCAACATTGCTCCCCTTTTCATGAATTTATTCTATCTCAAAATTGAATGACCACATGCACTCAACCTATCTTCACTTCCAAAGATTCTAATATCATTTTGAGAAGATATACTCTAATCACATGTGATCAATATACATTGTAAACTTCTCACCCAATAGGTACTTCCACCAACACTTCAAATAATAAACCATTACAGCTAACTTGAGTTTATGAATAGGACAATAATGTTCATGTGGCATCAACTTCCGAGACCCATACATCATAACTCAATCTCATTTCCATAACATAGCTTTCATTCCAATCCCATAATAGTCACAAAAAAATATATACTCCTCACCTGGATGAAGTTGGATCAAGATCGATGCTGATTTCAAATTCTTATTCTACTCCTATATGCTGTTCTCACTTGCTTCCATCCATTAAAACATTACTTCATTTCTAGCCATGCCCATAAAAATTAGTTCCAAACATGATTATTCATAGATAACCCTATAATAATATCCTACAAACTATAGATGAATATAGACATAAAAAATGTTCTTAGGACGCTCCCAGGACACAACTGCATGACCCCTATCTGGGTCCACTAACACACCTTCATCTGAAAAATGTAACCTAAAAAGTGTATATGATAAATCCATAACAGACACTTTGATTGCTGGGATTATAGTCGATCCTACCTCAGTGTACTAAGGATTATGTCAAGTATTTGCAGATGATCATCTTGAGACTTTTATTACGATAATATGTCATCCACAAACACTACCACAAATAATCCATTTGTTGATGAATAATTGTGTTCATCAAGTCCATAATTAATTATGGGTCATTTATCAACCCAAATATAATTATGATGAACGCATATAGTCTATACAATCCTCTAAAAGAAATAAGAGGAATATTAGAAGATAAACCTATAAACCAATGATATTGTGATCTCAATTTGATCTTAAAGAAAACACACCCCCCTATAAAATGGTCAACGATATCATTGATATGTGTAAGAGGGTATCGATTATTCATAATCATTACTCTCATTATCCAGTAGTCTACAAAAAATAATATATTCTCATCATTTTTCTTAGTATACAAAACTTGCAAACCCCCAAGGAAACATACTCATATGGATAAACCCCTTATCCTCCATGTCCTCTAGATGATTCTGGAGATATTAAAGACATATCAGTGTCATTATATATGGTTGAATAACAAATAGATTATCCCTATGCATAATCTCAATTTAAAATTACATGTCTCTCTAAGGTATAAACCCTATTGATAAACCATTCTTTACACATCTGTCATCTAGTAATAGACTAGAATCATGGGTCACGAGGTCTCCTAATTGATGATTAATTAGCCCTGCTTAGACTACCTGGATATCCCACTCTCCAATGAAAATATAGTTGTCACCCTTAGGAGACATAAAAGTAAAACTCTTGTGGTAACAATAAATGTTGTGTTGGTATTCCACAAAAAACTCTATAACCATAATAAAGTCACAGCCTCACATGTATAGAATATAAATATCCCTTAGAAAGTGATAATCCATAACCTAGAGTGATCACACATTAAATAAAGAGATGTCCCTAAATATTACACCTAGATGTGTATCTATCATCAAAACCTCTCTCACAAACTCCACCACTATGATAAAAAAAATTCACAAGTTGTGAAACAATATAAGAATGAGAATAACTGGTATCAAATAAGGAACTAACTAATAAAGAATACACAAGAATAGTTCCTATAACTATTCATGGTCCAATATTGATATACACAAGTGTATGCTGAATAGAATGTAACTATTCTACCCCTCTTCTTTGTGATATAGTCTAATCTCTCTCAGCTAAACCACTCTACTGCTATAGGTGATCATTCCCTGAAGTACCTCTTCAACATCCTCTACCACCACTACAAGTAGAACTCTAGATGACAAACTGAAAAGGTATAGAAGCGGCCCATCCCACACTCTGGTTCTATCAATATCCTCCAATAATGCCCATGTATGAAGAGTTTGTACAGATCCTCTATATTTGTCTCATCTTTCCAAGAGATGAACACCCCATTATTGGTTTGGGACATTATTTTAAATGTTTCCTAGCCTAAAGAACTTGGGGAAAAGAACTCAAGTAAGTTCCTGAGTAACTGATCCTTTACAAATGTCCACTCTACTCCTCCTACTCTAGAAAACATTATCATTGTGGTGCTTCATATCTTCATAAGGCATACATCATATTTTACCAGAAGAAACAACCTTTTCACCACTATAATCCTCCTTCAACATACCCGTAGATATGAGAGCATGATTAACGAATTTAGAAAACATCTTCATCTATAAGATATTCAATTGGTAAATAATTTCATGATTATTGAAATTCTAAAATCATTTTGTGGATGCACCCTCATCTGTATCAAATGCTGGAGAAAAGCACTAAAAATCTATGAAGCATCCAATATAGTCCATCACTAAAATACTCCCCTAATTCAACCTCATGAACTCAGCTTCTCTCTCATTACTTAGTGTCTATCGATATATTTACTCCAAGATATTCTCCCATATTTCCTTCCACTCCACAGTTTCTAGATGTCCAACCAGAGTCTGGATATATCAACATTTCTTTTCATTACCTTGTAATATATAAGCAGCCAACATGGCCATCTTATCATCAAAGGGTATCCAAATACAAAAATATAATATAGATGGACTCAATTCAGAGCTCTCCAGCCTCTAATCTACCCTCTCCATTAATAGTTTTAGGGTGGTGTAAGTAGATCTCCTATGTAAAGTCATATAAGGACATTCCCATATTCTATGTCTATCTCTCCAAAAACTCCATGATGTGACTAAATTTTACAGAGAGCATCTCGAATGATTCCTCACCCATCACTATTGGTGCCTCTAGTTCCACTACCAGTAGTTCATCGCCAACCATATTATCCATTCATCCTATCAAAAAGAGTTATCATTGAGGAAAATATCTTAAATCAAAAAATGAGAACCTTAGGACACATAACACCACTTTATCAAATGTACTTAATTAGAAAATACCACAATGCATAAAAATTATCTTTCTATGAATCCTTCCACATGGTCAAAACTGAGGATTCTTTCCACCCTCAACCATCCGACCCCAAGGACATGGTTAAAAAAGGGTATATTCATTATCATGTAATGTTTGTCCTTAGATTCCCATTTATTCTCAACCATTATCATTTCATAATTCACAATTACCTATTTGGGAAATTTTAATTTTACTTTCACAAGAAAGAAAAAACAGTTCTTTATTAGGAGCTTACCCAACCCATTTTTTGTGTGTGACTTAAAAGATTTATGAAAAAAAATTAATCTTGGGTGAATAGAAGGACACATGATGTAACAGCCCAAGATTTTATAAAGAAATATTCTTTTTAATTTTATTAATGTCTTGTGTTGTACGCTACACCAAAAGGAGCTTGCACAACATGCATCCTTGTCTTGCCTTGCATTACACGCAATCGCGACCTTCCTCGATAGCGTGTGTAATACGCAATACCGAGTTTCACTAAACAACGATGTACTATTAAAATATTATTAAAACTAGCCGTTATGAATAGTAATAACCACTTTTTAAAATTCTTTAAATCTTATTTTTCAAAATTAACTTCATTCTTGGATTCGGAGTATCGAATTTAGCCTAAGGTGAAATTTTGGTACTTTTCGGATAACTTTCATATTCTGATGAATAGTGAAAAATTACTAAATTATAATTAAAAACAACTTTTTTAATCGAAATAATTAATAGTGATAAATTATTAATTTGAGTGGTTTTAAATTATATTTAGAATATATTTTTACAATTTAATACAATGTTGGTCATTGGTTGTAATTTCACATTTAAACCAGACAAAATCAAGTGTCAATCTTTTGATATATATTGTTTCCTAAAAACACGCTATTTATTTTAACAGCGGGATTTAATTATAAAATTAATTAATGCAACTTCTATGTTATGAATTTGGTAAAATAGATTTCATTTTTGAATTCGGAATATGAAATATAGCTTAGGATGAAATTTTGGCATTGTTCTGAAAACATCAATTTTTGATGAATAGTGAAACTACTAAGTGGTAGTTAAAAAAACTGAATTTTTCATAAAACTTAATTTTGCCGCTTCTGTGAATGGAATTTCGAAAATCCGAGAGACACTGTTAATATCAAGGACTAAAATGTGGTTCAATGAGATGAAAATAATTTTTTGGTGAATAGTAACTTTTTACTTTTTTACCGCGGTTAATAGTAAATAGGGTAACTAAGGGTAAATATGATATTACTATTACCCTAACACATGTCCTAATTCTATTGAACAAGTGTAATTCGACCAAAAACAAACTTAGGAATAAAATATGACCATTTAGGCCCACTTGGATTAGATTAGGACATTTATTATTAATTTATTTAAAGAAAGGTTAAAATAGTTAAAATCAAAGTTTAATAAGTAAATCACTTTAAATATGGGGTTATACATAAGATAAATTCGATTGTAAATATTCATTAGAAAGCTAAGAATATTTCCTACATGATGGTATTTTATTTGTAATTTTTAGACATAAAATAATTTAATTTATTTATGACACAACGATGATGCAGTAATTATCTTATTAATGAAATATTGACATAATTGATGTTATAAACACCAAAATAAATGTAATTTGAGATTTTTTATGAATTCCACTAATTTTCTAGGTTACTATGATATATTAATGTTGATTTAATCAACATGGTTCGAAAATGTAATTCTGTTATGACTTTCACAAAAATCATATATCAAATAGTGTCAAAATTGACACAAAATAGTTTTTAAATGAAATATTATATTATTAATTGTTATTGTATTCCTAAAAATCTAAGGATCAGCCAAATGAATTAGATAAGGATTTATATATTAATAATAAACAATTTGGGGTTAGTTTGGCATGTTATATTATGTTTATTAACCATATAGTGAAAGAAAACAAAAAGACATGGTAAAAGTTAAATTATTTAACTTAGAGTTAAATTTAATTGATAAGGTTAAAACAATATCCTAAACTTGTCTAAATTCTATTGGTTGATAGGATTTCTACCCCTCCCCACCTTATCTTCAAAATAAGACCCTTAGGAACCATTATAAACCGATTTTGACTATAATATAAAATAATATTTTGAGATATTCCTAAGGTGCCTCTCTCCTCCCTTATAAAAGGACACCTCCTCCCCCTCCTCCTCACACCAATTTGAGCACTCAAGATCGGCCAACCCCTGAAAAAATCCTTTCTCCACTTCCCTAGCAACATCCTAGAGGTTATGGTCTTCCTCAAAGACCAATTCTAGTGCCCTAAGAGGAGGTCTCAAAGAAGCACTTCAAAGAAAAGGTAATTACCATTACCAATTCTTTCATCTTTATTTCTTCTTCCACTTCTTCTTCTTAGGTTGTTTCATTATGAAGTAATAACATCAGTATCACTCATATACTGATATGTTATTATAAGTATGAAACAACCCTATTTCACCATCTATCCATCCTACGGAAAAAAAAATCACCGCGCGTGCGTACGTACGGAATACCGTCTCCACGCCGTGGTGTAATCTATTTTCCACCACCACCTTACATGGATGGGTATAATGGTGTAAAGAATAACTATACATAGTTATTAAAACACCATATTGATTCCGATATATTGTATAATCCACTCCAATTCAATTCAATATTTATAGAAATGATATCATCGCTCGTGCGTACGTACGGACTACCGTCTCCACGACGCGATGAGATTCATTCTCCATGTTAACCATTTAAGAATGATTATAATGTATATATAAGAAATAATAATGTAATATATGACATTATAAAGCTACTGGATTTAAGTATATATATACATATGTATTTCATCTACTTACTTCCATTTCAAGACAATAAGGAAAGAAAAACAGCGTTCATGCGTACGTACGGACTACCGTCTCCATGAACGGTGTTTTTTCATTTTATTTATCTATCTATTATATATATATACTGAATATATATGATATATAAATCATATTTTATATTCTGGAAGTAATTAAATCATGATATAAGTAATAATGATGTCAAGAACAACAAGTCAAAACACCTACGATAAATGAAACGATTTTACCCAAAACGCTTCTTTATCATGGAATTTACAAAAGAACGGGTAATATAATGTCATAAGTGAACCATATATGATATCATAACAATGAATATGATTCTGTAATAAGTCAATGACATTATTTAAATCATTATACAGGAGGTTCGGACACATACGAAGCAAATTGGACCTAAGGTAAGGGAAATATCACAATCTCATTTTTATCCGAGATTGTTTATACATTAGTATTTACTGGGTTGTATTTTATCATTCACATCCATGTTTCCTCAATATGTAATATTGTTTACATCCACCTAAAATTGTTTAAATACAATTTTACCCTTCGGTGAGTTTTTAGTAAAGGATATGAAAGGAATCTTTTTTCGTTTTTTTCATACGAGGTACTTTTTGACTTTCCGACAAAAGTACGAGAAGAATGTTTTTTTAACTTATACGGCACGAACGAATTTCTACTGTTTTATAAAGCCTTATTTTCATGAAGCTTCCTCTATAATATTTCATGACTATTTTCAATAAAATCTCTTTCTTTTAAAATTTCATGATGTTTTGTGAAAAGAAATTGATTTTGAAGAAGAAAGGATATTTTCCTCAAGAATTCAATTCAAGTGTTTTATCAAAATTATTTTCCATCTAAGATAATAAAGGGTTCTGTTTCTATCCATATTTTTACATTGATTTGACTATGTTGTGATGGAATTATGTTTATGAATTCCTTTATCTTATATGAATGGTTTTATGATGTCATGTTGTTTAAGAATTCCATTTGTATTACATGGGTTATGCAATGATGTATGATTTATGATTTTGTGGCACACATAAGAAAGGATTCATTATAAGATGGGTGGGACCTATATCTCCCTCAAATGCATTGGGTAAAGATTTTATATCTCATGAGATAGACATGGCTGAAATGGTAGGTTATACCGGTTCAGTGAAACAGGACTGAAACGAGGGTTACTCGATTCAAAAAGGGACTTTGTCCACTAAGATAGTCTTGGCATTGAGTCTTGACTAACAAGAAATGATTCTCTATGATTATGTGTGTATTCCACAAAGTTTCTTGTTTTAAGTTATGATTATTGGGATTACATTTCACTTCTATGATTTATCCCATGTTATGATATTATGAACTCTTTTGCAGGTTATGATTTCCAAAAGCTATGTTCTTATGTATATGATGTGATTGATATTTCTTTTGTTTACCCTTACTGAGCATTTGAGCTCACCCTTTTATGTTTTCTTTTCCCCTGGATATAAAGAAAGGTTTTAGGTATAAAAAAAAAGAAGATCTTTATGGGAGATATTGAAGATCTTTCACCACGATTAGAAGATTACGTTCCGAGTTTCCAAAGACACTAAACTTTTACGATACTTGTGTGTGTGTGTTTTTGTTATGTACTAAGTATTCCGCAAAAGTAATGTAATGTCAATGTACGATAAGCTTTGGGTCTTTACAGTTGGTATCAGAGGAAAGGTTTAGTCAACCTTTGGAAACTAGGATGCGAAAACGTTAGTGAGATCTTTAGAGATATTTCTATGGTATGTCTAGGGATGTCCCTAAGGATAAGTATACGTATAGGATATAGTCCTTGAACTACGGTAACGATCTTAGAATTTATCCTAAGATGTTAGATATTGAGGGTGCTTCCCGTTTACTATGTTGTCTTCCCTAGCATGATTTCGCCTCTCACAAAATTCTTTTTGTGTTTTAGTTAATGGAGGGAACCAGAAGGAATTCGGTTAACATTAAATCCAATGGACAAATTGGTGACTATGAGCAACAAAATTGTGTAATGACTAGAGATAAAGATATTGTGATTATGCCGAATCATTCATCGCGATATATGATTAACAAGGTGAAATTTAGTGGAATGACTAATTCATCAAAGAAGAGGAAGATAAACTATTATGCATGTTCGCATGTTGAGGAGCATAAAGAAAGGAAGATTGAGATTTCTAAAGAAGGGAAGAAGAACCTTGAGGAATACCTCAAATGGAGGGACTGATGTTATCTGTGTGGAGAAAAGGGTCATAGAGTGACAGACTGTTATGGAGTTCAATGTCTTATTTGTGGAGAACATGGGCATTACCCAACTAAATTCCCTGACCTAAAAAGTTACTTCTAAATCAAGAAAGGACTTATTCCAGGACAATCATTGATGTGGATGGACTGAAGTGTTTATGTATTGGTATTCAAGAATAATGTTGTTGAGGTACTTTTATGGTGTATTGAAATATTTAAGTATTGGTCTATTGTGGTTTTCAATAATTTTAAGGTACCGATAACCATGAAAAGTGATTCAAATATTTTGGAAAGTAGATGATATGTGCATAATGAAAGGATAAGAAGATAATGAGATGTTTGATTGTATTCATGAGCTCATGATTGATATAAGGACTAAGTGATATCATGGTTTGAGTATATAGAATTTTGAGGATTTTGGTATGTGTAAAGTGTTAACTTTTAACTACATTCAAGTTTTCACTAAGGTTCAATGGG
This sequence comes from Viscum album, assembly GCA_963277665.1. Lineage (NCBI taxonomy): Eukaryota > Viridiplantae > Streptophyta > Magnoliopsida > Santalales > Viscaceae > Viscum > Viscum album. The sequence goes on along the minus strand of OY728138.1, from coordinate 1,983,190,448 downwards.
TATTCAAGAGAATACATGATTAAGGACATTGAATGTTTGGAATGTGACCAACAAAACATATCTTATGATATATGGGGATCAACGATGGTATTAAATCTCTGGTAATCGTTTTCACTATGTTATGAGAATGGACTGCAGTATTATGGATAAGCCTAAATATTGGAATGGATTATGTTGGACATAAGTTAGTATTGTTTAAGGATAGAAGTTTTTTTTCGATATTATTGATGGGATGTTATAGTAAAATAGTTTTGGAAAAAGGGACAACCTGCAGGACGGGCGACAGCCCATCGCTTCGAACAAGGCTGTGGGAATCGAACCCACAACTGAAGTGCGACTGGCCTTTATCGCCTACCACTGGCCTACAGGAAGTCCCTGTTTAGTAGAAACTAGTTTTATTATATTACGTTGTATGACATATGATATATAAGTCCATTTTAGGAACCATATATGATTAATCTCACTATAGATCGACTTATGTATATAATTTCTTGCTAACCTTTTGTTTGAGACAGATGGAATGACCCGTCATTCTTTCACATGATCTGCTAACACTTCACGAATAACAAATTCAACTTCATTTATTTAAGAGATGAAGTGGAAATTTTTAAAGGCACGAACAACAGTGAGATTGTACCAAAATAAAGTAAGTATTTATTCTAATGGGAAACGATCTTGAAAACCAAAAATGTTGTCCTAGTGATCTTATATCTGATGAATCAGATGGTACCCTAGATCATCACAAATTTATGGCTTTGTGATTGTTGGCTTTTTCATAGCCATGTCCTCTACCACTATCCATCAGAACATGATGGTTAGATTTCTCTTCCATATCCATATTTTCACCTATGTGGAAACCCAGTGATTAGTTTATTTGGGTAATCGTTACGTTTCATACTTTTGTTTTTAAAGATAAGTTTTGGTATTCCTTTTTACGATGTGGGTTTCTATTAAAGAAACTTTCGAATAGTAAACCATTTATAACCCCGACGAATTTCGAGGGCGAAATTCATTTTAAGGGGGGTAGAATGTAACAGCCCAAGATTTTATAAAGAAATATTCTTTTTAATTTTATTATTGTCTTGTGTTGTACGCTACACCAAAAGGAGCTTGCACAACACGCATCCTTGTCTTGCCTTGCATTACACGCAATCGCGACCTTCCTCGATAGCGTGTGTAATACGCAATACCGAGTTTCACTAAACAACGATGTACTATTAAAATATTATTAAAATTAGCCGTTATGAATAGTAATAACCACTTTTTAAAATTCTGTAAATCTTATTTTTCAAAATTAACTTCATTCTTGGATTCAGAGTATCGAATTTAGCCTAAGGTGAAATTTTGGTACTTTTCGGATAACTTTCATATTCTGATGAATAGTGAAAAATTACTAAATTATAATTAAAAACAACTTTTTTAATCGAAATAATTAATAGTGATAAATTATTAATTTGAGTGGTTTTAAAGTATATTTAGAATATATTTTTACAATTTAATACAATGTTGGTCATTGGTTGTAATTTCACATTTAAACCAGACAAAATCAAGTGTCAATCTTTTGATATATATTGTTTCCTAAAAACACGCTATTTATTTTAACAGCGGGATTTAATTATAAAATTAATTAATGCAACTTCTATGTTATGAATTTGGTAAAATAGATTTCATTTTTGAATTCGGAATATGAAATATAGCTTAGGATGAAATTTTGGCATTGTTCTGAAAACATCAATTTTTGATGAATAGTGAAACTACTAAGTGGTAGTTAAAAAAACTGAATTTTTCATAAAACTTAATTTTGCCGCTTCTGTGAATGGAATTTCGAAAATCCGAGAGACACTGTTAATATCATGGACTAAAATGTGGTTCAATGAGATGAAAATAATTTTTTGGTGAATAGTAACTTTTTACTTTTTTACCGCGGTTAATAGTAAATAGGGTAACTAAGGGTAAATATGATATTACTATTACCCTAACACATGTCCTAATTCTATTGAACAAGTGTAATTCGACCAAAAACAAACTTAGGAATAAAATATGACCATTTAGTCCCACTTGGATTAGATTAGGACATTTATTATTAATTTATTTAAAGAAAGGTTAAAATAGTTAAAATCAAAGTTTAATAAGTAAATCACTTTAAATATGGGGTTATACATAAGATAAATTCGATTTTAAATATTCATTAGAAAGCTAAAAAGCTTTCCTACATGATGGTATTTTATTTGTAATTTTTAGACATAAAATAATTTAATTTATTTATGACACAACGATGATGCAGTAATTATCTTATTAATGAAATATTGACATAATTGATGTTATAAACACCAAAATAAATGTAATTTGAGATTTTTTATTAATTCCACTTATTTTCTAGGTTACTATGATATATTAATGTTGATTTAATCAACTTGGTTCGAACATTTAATTCTGTTATGACTTTCACAAAAATCATATATCAAATAGTGTCAAAATTGACACAAAATAGTTTTTAAATCAAATATTATATTATTAATTGTTATTGTATTCCTAAAAATCTAAGGTTCGGCAAAATGACTTAGATAAGGATATATATATTAATAATAAACAATTTGGGGTTCGTTTGGCATGTTATAGTAAGTTTATTAACCATATAGTGAAAGAAAACAAAAAGACATGGTAAAAGTTAAATTATTTAACTTAGAGTTAAATTTAATTGATAAGGTTAAAATAATATCCTAAACTTGTCTAAATTCTATTGGTTGATAGGATTTCGACCCCTCCCCACCTTATCTTCGAAATAAGACCCTTGGGAACCATTATAAACCGATTTTGACTTTAATATAAAATAATATTTTGAGATATTCCTAAGGTGCCCCTCTCCTCCCTTATAAAAGGACACCTCCTCCCCCTCCTCCTCACACCAATTTGAGCACTCAAGCTCGGCCAACCCCTAAAAAAATCCCTTCTACACTTCCCTAGCAACATCCTTGAGGTTCTGGTCTTCCTCAAAGACCAATTCTAGTGCCCTAAGAGGAGGTCTCAAAGAGGCACTTCAAAGAAGAGGTAATTACCGTTACCAATTCTTTCATCTTTATTTCTTCTTCCACTTCTTCTTCTTAGGTTGTTTCATTATGAAGTAATAACATCAGTATAACTCATATACTGATATGTTATTATAAGTATGAAACAACCCTATTTCACCATCTATCCATCCTACGGAAAAATAAATCACCGCGCGTGCGTACGTACGGAATACCGTCTCCACGCCGTGGTGTAATCTATTTTCCACCACCACCTTACATGGATGGGTATAATGGTGTAAAGAATAACTATACATAGTTATTACAACATCATATTGATTCTGATATATTGTATAATCCACTCCAATTCAATTCAATATTTATAGAAATGATATCATCGCTCGTGCGTACGTACGGACTACCGTCTCCACGACGCGATGAGATTCATTCTCCATGTTAACCATTTAAGAATGATTATAATGTATATATAAGAAATAATAATGAAATATATGACATTATAAAGCTACTGGATTTATGTATATATATACATATGTATGTCATCTACTTACTTCCATTTCAAGACAATAAGGAAAGAAAAACAGCGTTCATGCATACGTACGGACTACCGACTCCATGAACGGTGTTTTTTCATTTTATTTATCTATCTATTATATATATATATATACTGAATATATATGATATATAAATCATATTTTATATTCTGGAAGTAATTAAATCATGATATAAGTAATAATGATGTCAAGAACAACAAGTCAAAACACCTACGATAAATGAAACGATTTTACCCAAAACGCTTCTTTAACATGGAATTTACAAAAGAACGGGTAATATAATTTCATAAGTGAACCATATATGATATCATAACAATGAATATGATTCTGTAATAAGTCAATGACCTTATTTAAATCATTATACAGGAGGTTCGGACACATACGAAGCAAATTGGACCTAAGGTAAGGGAAATATCACAATCTCATTTTTATCCGAGATTGTTTATACATTAGTATTTACTGGGGTGTATTTTATCATCCACATCCATGTTTCCTCAATATGTAATATTATTTAAATCCACCTAAAATTGTTTAAATACAATTTTATCCTTCGGTGAGTTTTTAGTAAAGGATATGAAAGGAATCTTTTTTCATTTTTTTCATACGGGGTACTTTTTGACTTTCCGACAAAAGTACGAGAAGAATGTTTTTTTTAACTTATACGGCACGAACGAATTTCTAATGTTTTATAAAGCCTTATTTTCATGAAGCTTCCTCTAAAAGATTTCATGACTATTTTCAATAAAATCTCTTTCTTTTAAAATTGCATGATGTTTTGTGAAGAGAAATTGATTTTGAAGAAGAAAGGATATTTTCCTCAAGAATTCAATTCAAGTGTTTTATCAAAATTATTTTCCATCTAAGATAATAAAGGGTTCTGTTTCTATCCATATTTTTACATTTATTTGACTATGTTGTGATGTAATTATGTTTATGAATTCCTTTATCTTATATGAATGGTTTTATGATGTCATTTTGTTTAAGAATTCCATTTGTATTACATGGGTTATGCAATGATGTATGATTTATGATTATGTGGCACACATAAGAAAGGATTCATTATAAGATGGGTGGGACCTATATCTTCCTCCAATGCATTGGGTAAAGATTTTATATCTCATGAGATAGACATGGCTGAAATGGTAGGTTATACCGGTTCAGTGAAACAGGACTGAAACGAGGGTTACTCGATTCAGAAAGGGACTTTGTCCACTAAGATAGTCTTGGCATTGAGTCTTGACTAACAAGAAATGATTCTCTATTATTATGTGTGTATGCCACAAAGTTTCATGTTTTAAGTTATGATTATTGGGATTACATTTCACTTCTATGATTTATCCCATGTTATGATATTATGAACTCTTTTGCAGGTTATGATTTCCAAAAGCTATGTTCTTATGTATATGATGTGATTGGTATTTCTTTTGTTTACCCTTACTGAGCATTTGAGCTCACCCTTTTATGTTTTCTTTTCCCCAGGATATAAAGAAAGGTTTTAGGTATAAAAAAAAGAAGATCTTTATGGGAGATATTGAAGATCTTTCACCACGATTAGAAGATTACGTTCCGAGTTTCCAAAGACACTAAACTTTTACGATCCTTGTGTGTGTGTGTTTTTGTTATGTACTAAGTATTCTGCAAAAGTAATGTAATGTCAATGTACGATAAGCTTTGGGTCTTTACACATGAAAACTCAACTCTCATACCATATTTAGCCACCTGAAAAATCAGATTAAATATCAGGAAAATATCACATCATGCCAAAACTGAAACACCCTATATGGAATAAAATCAACTATAATATTAAATTGTAATAACAGAAATACCAACCTGGATACATTGGTTTTACCATATACATTGTTAAAATACTACCTTGAAAGATATTCTAACCATGTCCCTACTCTTCCTAGTATCCACAATACCTTCCAAAAATAAAAAGACAACATAAAATAATATAAAACTACCCTTATACCACTTTGAAACATCCCATCATGGGTTCCACATGCTGATGCTCCTAGATTATTTATCACATGACCAAAAGTGCACCTCCACGTATTCTATAGGACGCTGACTAGTATTTATGGACTAATATATATCATGGGGAGACTATAAAATCATTTATAATTTTAATACCAAGATGAAAATACAATAAAATAACGGAATAACATATAATAACTACTATAATAGTACCAATATCGCATGACAACCAATACATGGAATGTAATATCAAAATTGAATAGTAGAATCTACCATGCTAGTGTCTGTATTGAGTGTCAACACACAACCCCAAGTGAAAAAACACTAAAGACTCTCATGTGAATCATGAACCACATCTAGTTCCCTCATCCATGATCCATCCCAAACCATCCATCAAACAAAGGGAATTTTCCCTTTTCCTATCTTATAGACCAATTGTCTATTCAAGTACCAATCAGGTAGCCCGAGTAGAGTGTGAGTACAACTCAGAAGACCATAACCAATGGAGTCTAAAATAATATCAAGTCAATCACATATTATGCATTTTTATAAATAAATATAGAAAAATGATAAGTAAAGAGTTATCAAATTATCATTTATTTTTTTTATATACCCCAAAATCCCTAGGGTTGCCAAGGACAACTAGCCCATAATACCTTCTTCTCCACATATCGTATTCTAAACTAGTTTACAAATTTAATTCAATATTCATTATAGGGAAATGGGATATCATTATCCATTCATTTTAATTCATTACAACAACTAATTTGAACCATACTATAATTCCAATATCATTGGTATAGATTGTCATGTCTAGCACACAAATGGTATATGGAGTTTCAATATATGTCCCAAAACACATGGATATTTGTAGCACCCTTCTATATACTATACATTTTCTGCTCATTACATTGCTCTTAGAGCTTCATTTCTAAGACCTTTTGTTTATTTGGAGTATCATTCCATTTCCCACAATTGTATATCAGACAACCACCTATATCACATATACCACAATACCTTGTTAACTAATTAAATAATAAATTAATCTAACTCAACAATTTCATAGCCATATAATTACATTAATTAATTCAACACTTTATTAATAATCAAAATTCAGTTAATTAATCCCACAATTAATCATTTACATTAATGGTTTTATAATTCATAAATCATATATTAATTAAATCAATAATTAATTAGTCTAATTCAGTTAATTTCTATATCACAACAATTGCCCCATTATTTAAACCAATAATTAATTACTCCTATTCAAAATTTCATAATCACAACAAATACAATTATTAATACTATTCCTTAATTTAAATATTACAATAATTTAATCAATAATTCATTATTCCAAAAATCCTATAATTTTAATATCGAGATAATTAATTCAATAATTAATTATCCTCGAATCCACAATTCATTTAATTAATTTTTTACGAAGCTAATTCATTCATTTTGGAAATTGAATTTCAAAACAAATGTAGATGTTATTAAATAAAATACATAGAAATGATATAATGAAAATAGTATTTGAATAACAGTCCACCTATCTCCAAATTGATAAAGAAGGCTCACCAATGGAAATCCCTAATTTGAACAGAGTTATGACATACAAGAAGATCTTGATATTAAATCATGAATCAGGACTGAAAAAAATAACCCACACTTTAGATCAAGATCCACAATCCTAGATATATATCCAACTAAAAATGTGGAAGAAAACTCCTTTAACATATTGAAAAAGAATGAGATGAGATATGAAACCACACCAGATTATAGCATCTTACCATGGGGGTATATGTCATCAATCTGGGCTTCAGATTGAGAATAATGGAGGTCTTAATGGCTTAGAATCTGTCCAAGAGGAAACAAAATGATGAAATTACACTAGGGGTCAAGTTAGGGCTCAATAGGTGTTAAAATTGGGGCACGAGAAATTTTAAATGTAATTTTTGGTTGATTAATATCATTCATGCATGGTTTGGAGCTCAAGGTGCATGGTTTCCGCTAATTGTGTGCCTCATCAAGAGAAATCAAGGTTTCCTTTAATAGGAACGATGGTATGAAAACCCAAGCAACAACCATTTGAATACACTCTATTTGGGTTTGCATGGTTTTCTAGGCTTGGGGCACTGTTTGGGAAAACCATGCACCAACCTTGAACTGTCCTCTTTCCTTCCAGATTTCCCAATTTTCACCCAATTTTATTCCACTGTAAGAAACAAAAAAAAGAATGAAAAAAATATTACATAAAAATATTCCCAAGATATCTCTAAAAGGATAGGATCCTAAAAAATGGAATTACATATCAATACTTCTCGATCATGAGTGTTTGAAAGGATTTTTAGAAATATCTATAGCACATTGATTATTACAATGAATTCTAAGTGGATTTTCAATTGCTCCAGTTAATCATTTATCCATATAATTTGTGGGAAATCATTAGTTGATAAATATATTCATCCTCTATAGTACTTAGTGTGAATTAATTTTAACTTTTTTTATTTCCAACTCAAAAAACTACATCAAGATAGGAAACTTCAAACTTTGGTGGACCATCTATCATCATAGTCATCATTCAAATTAGCATATATAAAATTAAAAAAAGTCATGTAATTTTCTAATATTGTATAGTATATCACAATTCATAGTTTTTTTGATATATTTAAGATCCCATTTTTGTATCCATAATATTTGAATCATTCTGATCACTCTGGAATTTAGAAGAGAAACTCACAAAACATTAAATATCTGGATTGGATGTTGCGAGATAAAGTAGACTCCTGGGCATTATTTTTAATTTTCTAAGATTAAAACTAACAAATGATTCATCCTTTGAAAACATCCATCACCATTTAATTTGAATAAACACTGTATTTGATAATTCTATTTTAAATTTCATCAGTAATTCTATAGAATAATTTTCATTTTATATGGATGTAAATTTTTCTTCTTTCAAGCTTCTTAATCACTAGACGTATCTCATCTCGATAAGCATGGACATCTCCAAATACTCTTCATTTATATTTCCTAGTATCTATTATAAGTATCAAGATAAATAACCAAAATTATATAATTAACAAAGAACAATATAATATGTGTACCTTTATTAATTTCACTGACATACATTTTGTTGGCCACTTTACCTCAATCAAATTTTATCTCGTAAAAAACGTTTTATGGATTAAAATACATTGAAAATGGGACCAATTTTAAACCACAATGAGCCTTATTCAATTTAAATACCCATGTGTGATCATTTTCAAGGAATCCCCCCATTAATTTAATAAATTATTCACCTCTTCATCATGATCACTTTATAAAAACGTCGATTTGGCATCCTTTTAATAAATGTAATATTTCATTTAGGATAAAAAAATAATGAACATTTTAATTAATTCTAACTATGAAACTATATATTGTGTTTCTTGAAAAATAAACACCTTATACTTGTTAGTATCCATCGTATAAAAGTGTATATTTAACTTTGGAATCAATTCCCTAATAATTTACCCTGTTTCTATAGACCCACTTGTCTCTAATAAATTTTTAATCATTATTTCTTTGAAAATATTCACATGTGTAATTCTATTCAATTTAAAAAATTATATTTATTAATAGCCTCAACACACAATTCATGATCTATGCATTTTCTTATCGCTTAAGGTTTAATTTGTGATATAATTGATTTCTAATTTTCAAATATCCTTCTTCTTCTAGTTCGATTTGTTGTGTGCTCCTTATGTATCATCTCTCTTCTAGTCTACACAGATGTAAAATATTATCCAATGATATTTTCTCCTACCACAAGTATCTTCCACCATTGGTACATGTGGTTTTAATTTTTAATAATATTATCATCATAATTTATCTGATAAAAATAAATACTTATTATATATGGTTCAACTTCTTATTTTTTTCACTGATCTGTTCAGGAATATATCTTTTTTGTTTCATCAAATTCTTCCAAAATTATCAAATATGAATCATTCTTTCTGAATTGTTTCATAATTATTTTAAAATCATAAATATAAACCATTTTTTAAAGCCTCATATCATATCACCTATATCCATTTCGATTAGATTAATTTCCAAAAAAGATACCTTCCATAGATTCATTTCAAATTTCCCCATATGATTTTCCAAGATTTTTATGTTGTAAAGGCCCCTTGTATTTAAAAGAATCTAACTATATATGTTTTCTCATTCCAAAATTCTAATGAGTTGTGATTTTAATTTATCATAAGTAAAAATTGATTTTTAATATACACAACAATACAAAATACTCATCTACAAGATAACTTTGATCTACTAAGAATAGAAATCATTATTCTCCCCATTTTCATAATAATTCGGTACATTACATCAAAATTCTGATTTTTTTGAAAGGGTAAGGGGTATTATATTGATGTCAAATTCTATATTTATCAAGATATGATTCGAAAGGAATTATAGTGTATTCCATTCCATTGTTAGGTCATAATTTCTTGATTTGAAAACCTTAGTCTCTTTCAACATCTCACATGTGGGTCTTGAATATATCAATTTCCTTTGGTTTTTATTTATGAATAAAACTACATTCGTAATTGTGAAAAATCAGTGAATGTGATAAAATAAAATTCACCTATTATCTTTTTATTTCTCATAGGTCCACAAATATAATAGTGAATTTATTCTACTTTCCATGTGGAATGGGTCCCATTTTCGTACATTCCCTATGTACCATTTTCCCTTTTTGAAAGGTTGTACAAACGTGAACATTATATCATCTTAATAAAAGAACATACGTAGGAATATTTTCATAAATGATATTACATAAATTATTTTGACAAATATTTCCAATCCTTTTTACACTTATTTTATTATTCTCTATAATTGAGATTACATGAATTACCGGGATCTCTAATCAGCAATAGATTCAGATAGGTAATTCTCGTATAATAAAAATTCATCGATTATTAATTATCTTAAAAACACTATTCTTATTGATGATTTTATAATTACTAAAATCTCATAATTAAAATATATTATGTTATTTTTAATCCCATAAACAATAAAAATAGCATGTCAATTTATCCAAGATAGTTAAATTTCAGTTGAACCTATTCCCTTGATTTATTATGATGACTCATCTCTAAAATTTAAAAAACCAATACAGTGGTCCCCAATATGTTTCAATATCTTTTTATCTATTTTTATATTTGATTAATAGCCACTGTTAAGAATTTTGGGATTACCCAATTTTATTTCAACTAAAAAAACATCCGCAATCACTAATTCTTTAATCATTCTTTTATGATTAATTATATAATATTTTGGAAATATTTATTTATCTGGAAAGCTAGTCGAACACTCTTATGAAAAATTTCCATGCTAGTCACATATTTCGAAAATTAACTGACGTCTAAAAAAATCTATCAAACACAATATAAAAATTTTCATTCTTCATTTTTCTTATCATAAAAAGTTTTCAGCTTCTCTATGACAATATCCCCTTAAACTTTTATCCTTAATTTATTTGTGTGCATGCCCATTTTACAGGAACACAAAACATCTTTAGATACATATTATTTACAAAACCAGTAGTATCTCTTTATTTTTCTTCCTCCATAAAAAATTAGTGTTTATCACTGGTAAAAAACATGCATTTTATTAAGTGGGATCTTATCAATTTTTTCCATTATCTACCAACCAAACTAAGGTAAACTTTCTATGATGTTTTTTATCAACATAAATGTGTTTTACATTTCTCATGAATCATTCAATATAATGATTTATAGACTTAGTGTTTCTAAATTTAGCATGTACATGATATATGTGATGATTGATACCACTTTTTTATTCATTCTAATATGATTCATCGTTTTAATAGATTTAACAAAATCAATTTTATTTTTTTAAGAGTCTTTATATCCTTGAAAAAATATGACCTAAACATATTATGTTATTATTATTGAGTAGTTATCTTCATATTTTATTCTATTATAATTCTTTACTGATCAACCACTTTTACAATGAATAATATAATATCCTCAATGGATTCACCTACCTTATTATAAAACTCGTATTCATATTTATTTAGTATATAATCTTCATTCATATACTATTTATCTCCCTTCATGAGTCTAGTTTATCATTAAATATTGAAATAAATTTCGATTTTCATCATGTGAATTATATAATCTACATTTTTTATTTTTATTCCCTAGTAGAACTGTCATAGTTTCATTCAATATATTCCATAAATGCATTATAATTTTTTGTACATTCATCCCTTGAATTTTGAGATATGGATGAACTTGATTCTTCCTCTTTTATTAGAATTATTTTCAATTCCTTTTAAAAAGAATTATTTTTTACATTCCATAAATTTATTTTATCTTTTAATATATTTTCCTTTCAACATACACTTTGATTCTTCTCATACATCATCTCCACATGATTATATAGATTTCTTATCAATTGGAAGATATGAAAAAATGTCTAATGCCACCAAAAAAAAATTATGTGGTATCATTATTTTGTTCCTATATTTTCTTATATTAATATTATTAGATGTGAGATCTTTAATATTTTTTTAAATTGTCATAACTCTAATCATATTCATAAAAATAAATTTGGGTGTAAATCATTACATAGTCTCTGATATTTATCTTGTTCATTGATTTGAAATCTATCTCATATATTTCTTATTTATTATTGACTGAATATTTCCTCATCTCATACTTCAAAATAGTATTGTGTAGTTCATCAAGAGATATATCATGTCTTTATTCTATATGTAAAATCATTGGTTCAAATCTATAATAAATGTTTATCATTAGTTGTTTTAAAACATTTGAGCCACCTAGTTTTCTAATAAAATCCTTTGAAATGGATAATACTCTTATTTAACTTTCTGAAAAAATCATGAATATGTTTATCTTCATCAATTATTACTTATTAAAATTTAGCCCTATATTTTTTAATATTTATTCAATGATTTTGATGTTTTGTTCATAATTATTCTATAGTTTATCCAATATTTCCTTATTTTTCTACCACCCCATCTCCTTATTGTAAACTTTTACAGATAAATATGATATAAAACTATGTCTTACATTCCCATGAACCCCAAGATATCAATTTTCATTGATATTCATGGAACCATATCTTATAATTGTAGGATAACCAATTGTGGAATCTACACATTCTTCCATACCTTGTGATAGTAGAAATGGAAGAATTTTATTCTTCAACACCTAAAAATTATTTCCATAAAAATAAAGAACTCCTCTACAATTGAAAAATTTGAATATATATAATAGACATCAAAAGTGTATAAATATATGGGAACCTAGTTTCATTTGACATCAATTAATAGATCTAGATCATTAAAGGTACAACTAAGAGTGGGTGAATTAGCAGCATTGGTTGCTTTTATTTCTACAAGTTCATTTGTTTTAATAAAACGTTGTAACTGATTAAAGTACCAATTCAATCTTTTATATCTCCCTATCTAGTATTCAAGTAATGAATGTCCTGAAAAACACAATAGATTTTTTATCAGAATCTATCATAATGTGAGAACCTAATATTTTCCTTGACAAACTAGTAGTTTTTTCATAGATTTTATTATCACTATAAATTTTAGTGAAGAAAAGTTCAATAAAACATAATGAAAATATTTTAGAAATGTATAACCTACTTCATATAAAGTATTTTTTGGAATTATTTCTACAGAATTCATTACTTAGTTGTGTATATCAGTTTTTGGGATGATGAAATAAATCTACTTGTCTTTGTAAGATGACCCAATAAAAAATATATGGATATTATTCTTTGAATATAAAAATTATTGAAAGATATTACTTTAGTAAAACATTTTTGGGATACTTTTTAAACATTTTAGGATCCTTTTTATATTCATGAGTTAATTCATGCATGTTAGTATATGAATTCTTGTTAGAATAATTAAATAGTCACATGATCCCTTAACTGATGTTATCTACTTCATTCAAATAAATTTCTTTAATCTAGTGTGAATTAGGATTCTCTATTCTTCATGTAACATACTCTGTGGAATCTGAAAGGTGTTTTCAAAATCTAGTGAGTGCTTTCATAGATGAAGTTATTTTTGAATTCTATAAGTGTTCAATTCACATATAAGGAAGTTCCTGACTTCCCCATATTCTTCATGTAATAATATCACAAGAGGTATTTCTATTGATGAATGTTATATCACTTTGTCCCTCTATTTTTCTTTATAAATATTATAACCTTCTCAAAACAAATCAGCATCATCTCTCAGCACTGTGTCTTTGAATTTATTAGTGATGTGATAAAAAACATTTCAATGATAAATTTCATGCTTGGTAAATTTTTTATACCTTTCCAAAGACCCATTAAAATATCCAAATATCTCTATTTTCTATCAAAATTTTAATTTTTATTTCCATTATTTTTCAAAGCCTCACGACACTAATAATGGTTTTTTCTTATCCGTTTTGACCATTTATTCTTAATATATGAAAAATTATCTCTTAAATCCAGAAAACTGTTCTCATACATCATGCACTTCAATTTATCTCATCATCATAAACTTTATTTCATTTAAATTTCATGGATACAGAACATCCTCATACAATAATTTTCTAGAAAAGTGATTCTTGCATTCATATTTATTTGTTCTATAGTTATCTTGAGATACATTAATATGATATATACTTAATGATCACTGGAGATATAGGAAATCACTACATGGAAATAGTGATGTTGAAAATTTTTTGGATCATAGGAAGAAACTCGAATGCTTAATGGTGAAGATGATCAAATGAAGTGATCATACATTAGATATTCAATTGTTTTAGTGTAAATAATGATATCTATATTATTTTTATGATGGATAAATAAACATTTGTTAGACACATATCCCACATAGATCTCTACTTCATTAAAACCCTTCTGAATAATTATTCTCTCTCCGGATCTGGCTTAATCTGGTATCAAGTTCAGAACCTAAAACACATTCATACCCTACCCTCACATGAACTACCCTATCAACGACCACTCACTATGTGCATCATGCACACCGTATGGGTTCTTTACACCCTGGTTTCCACATTCCTATCCCATTCACTAACTTGTGGGTATTAATCACCCTCACAACCTTTGTGGTTTCCTATATATAGGATATCCCCCACATGGTTGGGCCTTCCTATTAAATATGGTTGAGCTGTCCGCCATTGGTATAAATTTTTGAACAAAATTTTTAATATGGACCGATATATATACTTAGTGAATACTAATTACAAAATTTCCCTACCAAAGGAAACCCTTCATCAGAAACTTTCTTCTAGAAAAATAATGTTTTTATTACCTTTAAAAAATTATTCACATAAATAGTTTTGGTCACAATATAAAATCATCAAAAACCAATTTCATGTTTTTATAACATTAGAAATATTTCCAAAATATTTTGTTTAGAGTTTATTCATACTTTCATGAATGACTCAACTAGTGGACTTCAAGCAATATAATAACACTTTGGGATTGGAAATATCATAATATAAAATATAAATCTAGTACCTCTTCATTTTGATTCATGATTTAACTTATAAATTATAGTTTAATGTTATATATCTTCCTAAGATTATAGAGGCATACGTAGAATATGAGTAAATTGATTGTCAATTTTTGAAAGAAATCCATGGGGCACAATATTCATTGGTGTGATATTTTTTATTATGGTATTAATTTTTTGTTAATAGATAACTATTGGATGTATATATTGAAATAGAATATTTTATAAAGGTTAATTAGTGTTGATAAAGTTTATTTACATATTTTGAATATTTTATTCATAAAATGATAGCATTTTTCTCTCTATCTCATTTTGAAAACTTCTTGGGAATCCTTAGGTATTTAATATTGAACTAGAGAAGAGGATTATATAATAGTTGGGATTATTTCTTGGCTGGTATTCCAAGGTTATAGTTCTTAACAAACAATGTGTAGTTCCACCGAGAGATGATAGTGAGAGTATTCCTATGGTTATCTATGATATAAACAAAAAATTTTCCAAATTAGTTCTCCATAATATTTTATATACAGTTAACATAGTTTCTAAGGTAGTATCTCGAAATGAGTACTATTTTTGATTAATTTCTTATGATATATTTGACAAATTAGTTACTTTTTTTATTTTTCAATGAAATTTTTGTTATAAGGATATGCATGTTTGAAAATTGATGATAGAATTTGCGACTATCATTGGTTATGGATACAAATTTCATGTCTTCTCATTAAAAGTCGAATTATAATGTTCTATATTATATTATTCGATTTTTTTATATTTAATATCATATTAACGTTTCAAATAGGTAAATGATTAAATTTGAGGTTTAATTGATTATTTATTTTTTGAAAAAATAATAATTTTAGATTTTATAGGTACTATTATCTCTTCTTTGATTAAGTATAATGTTGTCTCCTTTGTAAATATTTTCTATAAGTAAAAATTCAGTATGGTTTCCAAAATAGGAAACAAAATTTATTAGAGATAAAGGATGGGTATTTAATTTTTTTTCTTAATTTGTAAATATCTAAAATTATTTTTCTATAATTTACATTTAAACTATATTTTGATGACTCTTTTATCAAAGGGATTTGAAGAGATTCATAAAGAGTATTACTGGGATTTATCTCACACCTAGCATATACACTCTGGAGTTTACGTAGACTTCAAGGGTTTATGAAATTATATAAATCATATATTCCTAGATGGTTTTGTTTCATAATTTTTTTAGAATATTTTGAATGTTGGATCAAGTTTGCGTCCATGGTTCATATATTTTTAGTTAATTGGATTTCTATGGATATGGGTTTGTATCTTGATGACATTATCATTTTCCTCCCTTAAAAATCATCAGTGTAAGATACTTTATTTTGAAACAAGTTTTCATATTTCTATTCATGAGTTTGGAAAAATTAACTTTATTTAGTATTTTTATTATTTTTCAAGAACTCTTTACATAAAAAAATTATTTATTTTTAATTATTATTTAATGTATGGAAATATGAATTCAGATTCTCAGTTATAGTTCATTTCATTATATAATGTATTATAGTTTGAAATAAATAAGATTGTATATAGTTGGTACCCTTTTTATTATTAGCATCTTGTCGTCAAGGTAAATGAACTTTAGGCCTTGTCATGGAAGTAGCAAAGTAACATGGTAGGTTGACTTAGTTTTTTTTATAAAATGAAATTAGCTGTTAAATAATTATTAACAAGGTCCCTGCATGATATGGTATGTTAAATGAGTGGGTTACACACACAAAAATTCATTGAATTCATGAATATATAAAAATATATGTATCCCAATATAAAAATACAATCATTAATACAGAAATACATACATATGTATGCCCATTTATATATGCAGGAATACGAGAATACATAAAAACATATATCCATTCATACAGCAATGATTACATATATACAAAAAGATATGCATACATACATGAATTCACGCCTGAATATGTGCATGTGTACATATGTGCTCATGTATATGAATGTGTGTGTATATACAAATACATGAATGAATTTAAACATAAAAACACACACACTCATTAATACAGACATACATTTATATAAATATCAATACATAAAAAAAATTAATCCATCTATTCATCCATCCATCCATAGATACATGCATACACACACACACATACATACACAAAAATATAAATATATACATTCAAAAATACATGTATATATATACCTATAAATACATATGTATATATCTATTTAAATCTATACACACACATTTTTGTTTTGAAGGCTATTCTTTATGGTATCCTACTAGGTTTGATAACATATTTTCTTATGTATTTCTTATTCAGGGTATCATGTAAAGGCATGATGATAGATTTTGGTTCATATACTTACTCTAATTTTTTTTAATTTTTTTATAATTATTTATTATCATTAAAACACATATTATTTTATATTCTAGTTGATCTAGTGAAAAATATTTCCTTCTGATGATCCTATTGCGTATTATTAATCAATCTCCTATAGAAAACATGTATACTATGTCATTTGGTTGTAGTAGTAGATCATCACTGGTGATGTTTTTAGGTGTCAGTAACCATAATAAAAAAAATTAGAATTATATTGAACCACTATTTTTGGGCTTTGAATAAATAAATAAAGGTATTGAGATGAGTAAAATTTTATTTTCTCTAACAAATTATGATAATTAAATTTTTTTTGTGATTATTATAAATTGCTAGTTTTTATCTGGAATTAAATTTTGAGAATTGTGATTGATTCCTAGTAAATATATATTTGGAAATTTAATGAAAAAATTCTTTTATATAGAACGTAATTTTTTAGTATGATTGCATAGAAATTTTTTAGAGAATTTATTTCACACCATATTTCTCATAATGAAAAACATGATTAAAGTAACTTGATTACCAACATTGTTAGTTAAAAATTATTATCGCCTATGTAAGGTCCCTTATTTTTTTAAGTGTATACCTCTTTGATTCTTGTGTTGAACATATTTCATTTTGGTTTTCCCTTGACTTTAATCCTCTATGGTTGGGTCTTCTTTGGATATAGATATACCATTCTAAAGAAAATTGACCTAAATTTTTGGGATATATGTATTTTGAATAAACAGATCTTGGGTATAAATGTTTTGAATGAGATTTTAATGAGTTTTAATTTTCTTATAAGGATTCATAGGTGGTTTAGGAACATTGGTAGAATATTGGATGAAGTCTATCTTCATTGAATTCAGAGGTTGTGTAAATAAATTACATGCCTTACAAATGTGGCCATGTTGATGGCCTGAAAAGGATACAAGTTATGAATTGGTTTAGGATGTCATATAGTAACACACCATGAATTCTCATTACATGAATGTTAATGTCCTAGAAGGTATTAGTCAGCCATAGGATACATGATATTTTGCATAACTTATTATTAATGATTTCACACCAAATATGTGGTGAGTTGGGATGTTTTAGGAGAACACATCGCTTATGTTTTCATAATTCATCCACTACAACACTTAAATCACTCATATATAGGAAATTCCATGTGATTTCGGAGACCTTCTATCCTTTGCAAAAGACCCTAACAAGCAGCTGATCATTGATTTTTTGTTTTTATTTTTTTTATTTTCTCTTCCCTTTTCAATGTTGTTACCGTGTATAAATATTGATCCTGGTTTCTTTTGGATTATATATCCTTGTTCAATGATCTAGGTTTTTTCTTGTGTTCATCCTCACCTACATTCATGTGGATGATTCTAGTTGGAATCATTTCTTAATCTCCATATTAAGGTAGAGTGTCTAAAACCTAACCCTGTGGTGTATTTAATTGTTAAGTATGTGTAATATTGAGACTGTTTCAAAATAACATTCGAATTATTTAATTTAATAAATAATCATGATAAATCGTAGATTTTATCCTCTCCATGGTTCCCATTAGATTCTGAGGCGTTGCAACATGGAATGCGACTACCTACTATGTGAGTGATCCCTTTATTAAATAATAAGTGTCTGATGTTTTTAAGTGTGTTTTGCATAACCTGGTATTTTTGTGATTTATAAATATAAAATCACATTGGTAATTGATTATTTTCTAATTATAGGATTTTTAATAACATCATACAAATTAATGTGTAATTGGAAGACAAATAGTATCTATCATAATTAATCATTGATGCTTAGGATGTGATATTGTTATATCCTTAAAATTATGATTTTTTGGGATATGCTATAATTATTATATATAAGTATATGTATAATGATTCTAAAATTATTATATAGAGATATTTTCATACATTATGTTATAATCCATATATATAGGGTTATGTATGGTGATGTTTAAATGCTTATATAGCAGGCTGGGCCTAGATAATGTTGTAATGCTTATATATAGTGCTATGACTCATGATACGAAAATTATTATATAGCAGGCCTTGCCTAGTTGATTCTTAAAAGCTAATGAATAGGTATTTTCCTAAAGTGAAAAATAGTTATATAAAATTATTTTCTAGATTTTTTCATTATTTAATGCTTTATATTTAGGGTTGTAATGATTGTTCTACATGCTCATAGACATTTTGACAATGTGACAAAGAAGGTCAATTTAATTATTGTATTATTTGAATAATTGATAAAACTATTTAATGTAGTATTTCATGTATTTTTTATCATAATGGGTTTGATTAGACATGACGGTGTCAGCCTAATATGTTTTACTCACACCCTATATGATATTCCTATGGGTACTATAGAAGATATTCGGGATTCATGCTTTGAAAAGTTCAAGGAAACGTTTTGTTGATTGTTCCTTGCTAGATGTCCTGGATTTTATAGATGACATCAACATGGGGTTCAAAAATATGGACTTTTGAGATTATTTATGTCATATGATCATTTAATTTTTAACATTTTCAATTTCTAAATTAAATACCCTCTATAGTTTCACTACATGATTCGTGATTACTGGTTTATTGGTTCCTACATGTTCTTAGAAGTATTATGATTCACTATTTTTGTTTTTTATATAACATTGGTATATATTAATAATAATTTATTTTTACTATATTTGTTCTCCATTATCAAGGGTTTATTCCAACCACTGTACTTATCACATCCCCTCTGCTAGTTAGCATCCTCTAGCATAAAGTGAGATGCACTTGAGGTCCTGTAACCAAACTGGTTTGGAAATGTTAGAGACTACAAGATCAGGGGACATTGAAAAGTTGAATAAGAATATATAGTGTTCTATTTTCTAATTATTTACTATTTTGGGAAGGTATAAATGATAATATTATGTTTTGGGACTTGTTAATGAGCTTTTTCATGGATGCATCGATCCTACGTATGCGGTAAATTTGAGTTCCCATGGATCCGATTATTTTTCATGATGTTCATTTTTTACATTTTATATTATTTCACCATAAATGATTCAAATATTATGTGATGATTTTGTTTATTGAAATTTATACACATAGACCATCATGGCATGATATGAGTATAAAAATATCATGATAGGGAAATAGGGATATATCTTGACAATCATTATACATTAAACAGACATATTTATTTCAGGTGATTTATACATAACAGTATGAATTGTGTTATTATATACCACATATATTTGTTAAATAAAATGAAAGAACTATTATGTCATGTTAAAACACTTATAATCCCCATTTAGAGAGGACAGATGTTTTGGGTTCTCTGTTATTGTCACATATTGCATTTGATCGTGGTTTTTATAGTGTTCTAAGGTTAGTGTTTGTATCATTGTTAAAATTCCTCTTTATAATCTTTTGAGTTGAAAATATGGATGGTGGAAATTAGTATGCACCAAGAAAAACTAGACTAGAGCATCCTATAGCTCTTATAGATCATATGGATGTTTAGATTCGTGAATAATTACTGAGGTTCATATAATCTATGGAATGCGATACTATTCACATCATGCCTTTAATGTCTAATAGGATGACAGTTTTTCTATAATAGAACATTTATTTATTCACATGGGGGGGAGGACCCAAGGAAGAAATGTTTTGGATTAATTCAATCTATGTAATATCCAATAACCATGATACACTCTTTGATATGATGGTGAATATTTTGGAATATATGCTTCAGAGACCAGCCGTGTGTTGGGGGACATTCTATAAAATCTGGGTAGCAAGAGGAGTTATCTTAGAAGGAATTCAATGTGGTGTTCCCAATCCACTTCTATCCAGATATTTTGATGCATTACAATGAATAAGTTCATATGCCTCTAACATAGGATATCTTTTCATTGATGTATTATTTTGGATGCTTCACTGAGCTACATCGCTTTGAACCATTATTATCATCTAATGAGATATCTATGGTGAGATGTTTCTATTATGATCTTCAATATGATATTTTCTCATAGGTGAACTTATTTCAATTAAGTTGATTTTTTGATTTAATGAATCATGATCTCATCATAGAATGAAAAATGATAGATTCCCAGAATAGTGTCTATTCTTTTTTAGTAGGTCGAACTATGAGGTCTTATTCTGGGGGAATGAAGCATTGTTATGATTGTTTTATCTATAAAAATTGTACGATGAGTTTTTAGGGATGTGGGAAGCCATATCAGAACTATGTTATGTTATAATTCTATAAGTGGTTCAAGATGGGCCATAATCGGCCTCAATGTATGTACCCAGTTTTGGAGTGATGTTCTTGTGGTGGACTAGGTGATCTTAAAATTTTTTGTAGGAACTATTACAAATAAGGAAATGGTAGGGGATCAAGGAAAAAAAAGTTTCTAGGATGGACTGAGTGGATCCTCATCTTATAGGTAGTTGGAGATACCTATAACATTTAAGTCAAGGTAGGGAAGGTGGAACCCTAGTTCATGAAAGACAATACAATGTAGAAGGGATAGATATGGGGAGTAAAACTAGATCCTAATGTATTGTGGAGGGTCATTTGTATTCTATGTAGACTACTCAACCTATTGTTGATATAAACCATTCTACCTAAATATGTATGATTCTTATATAATCTACCCCTTTCTTTTTTTGATACATGAAAATCACATTTTTTAGTATTCTCTTTTTGAAAATAGTTTTAAATTGTATGTGGAATTCTTCAATGTTGCTTTGACCTTAATTACACCCTTCGGAGTGCAGTCAAGAATATACCATATAGAGAGATGTTTTCTATAGGTATTTATGGTTACTATTGATTTTGGGAACCATTCATGTTGTAAAAAAACATGTTTCAATTTAATTATTCGAATGGATTACATAGTTATGTAACAAAATCATATATACTATTACAAAAGAAAATTTTAATTTATATCTTCGGAAGGAGGTATATATTCTCACGGGGCTGTGTTGGATATTTAGGTTTTCCAAGTTGGAAAAATATAATTATCGATTTTGTTATATCACAGATAATATATAAAGACTTATAATGGATGGTGTAGGGTAACAGAATGATAATTTTCCTCCAGTGGTAGACCTTTTTCTAAATTTCTTTCCTGCCTTGTTCACCATCTGACCACCAAAGAGGGAGACTGTCTTCATGATCGAGAATGTTTTGGGTTCATAAACAATTTTTATCCCACTATTCTGAATTTCACCAGCATATATTAAGTTGTTGAAATTATAATTGAAATATATGAAAGATAATGGTTTCATGTGACAAAGTATTCCTCTTTGGGGTTCTCCATTTTTCATTTCCAAGAATTTTGATGGGGATTTGTAATTATGTGTGTATTATCAGAGTTTGAAAAAGATGATGGTCAAGAACTAGTATCCCATTAAAAACATCGAAGATCCCTTTAATTATCTAAAAGAAGATATGATCTTATACAATATAGATTTGAGATCGAGATTCAACTATTTGATGCTGATACCATCAAACATAACTCATACTACTTTTTGGTTCATGTATGGATTTTATTAGTTTGGAGTGATGTTATTTTTTTGATGAATCCATTAAATGTATTTGTTGATTTAATAAATCAGATCATTCATCAATTTCAGTATTAGTATGAGGTAGTTTTCATTGAGGATATCTTAGTGTACTCAAGTCTATAGAACATCACACAAAATATTTTGAAATCATTTAGAGTGCATTGAGAGAGCTTAATTTTTATTCACAACTACCCATTTTTATTTTTTAGATTTATAGAGTTCACATATATGGAAATTGTATCTCAATGGAAAGAGTCTTAGTGGCCCCAATGAAAGTTTCATCCTTGGTATTTTAGGGGTATCCCAAGAATGTATTCATCATTCATAGCTTTCTACATTTATTAGGTTGTTATCAATGCTTTATAAATGCTTTTTCTAATTTGATAGTAAATCTATCTAGGATAACCAAGAAGGGAGTGTTTTTTGTTTGGAAAAATCATTGTTAGATATTTTTTAGATCTCAAAATCATAATAACCTCAAAACAAGTCCTCACATTACCAGTTTTATATAAATAATGTACTTTGTACTATGAAACATCTATTGTTGGACTCAAAACTATTTTAATTTAAGAGGATCAAGTGAATGCATATGGATCTAGAAAAATGAGACCGAAAGAGAGGAATTATCTGAATCACAATCATGAGTTAGTTGGGGTGGTAATTTACATGAGATGCACGAGTAACAATATTTTTTGTGATAGGTTTTTTCTACTCATTAACCAAATCTGCATCAGGTAAATATTTTCTCAACTAGAACTAAAACACTCTGATAGGATGTAGGTCGATTATCTTTAATCCTTATACATTGAGAACAATTATACACCCTTAATGGCAAATGTCATAGATGTTTTCTTTCAGAACAAAGATGAATATATAGGAAGTGTTGGATTCTTATGACAAGTAATTGATTATGGAACTCTTTTCATAAAACTATCGAGATGATTGTTAGTATGAGGGACAAATAGCTCTGACTAGGACATTTGAAAAACACATTATTTTTTACCAGATTATGAAAAAAAATTGATCTAGAGGGATCAATTATGAAGGAAAATATATAATGTGGGGAGACACCATCTATATGTATCCTTCGAAAAAATATATATTAATTAATAAGTTCATGTACGGTTACATATGTTCTTGAACAACAACCTAATGAGTGAATTTCATACTTCTATATGTGAAGTCATGACTGTTTGACTAAGATGTATCATAATCTCCCTAGACAGATCTGGTTTTATGGAATTCATAATAAGGTAGTAATAATTGTGGTGACATGTTTCACTTGTCAATAGGTGAAAAATGATAATCAGAATCCTGTTATGTTATTGTATCCTCTTCCCATTTTTCTATGTTAATGAGATTATGTCACTTTTGATATGATAGGATTACCCAGTATAACCCTTATGAATGATGTATTATTCTTGATATTATATTGACTAATGAAAGTATACCAATTCTTACCTATCAAGGAAACCTTCACTGTTGAAAATATGGGTAATTATTTCATGCATGAGACAGTTATTTTCATGGTATTCTAAAGGTTATAATTTTATGTAGATATCCTCATTCCATATCACTTTTATGGCAGGTCTTTAGAAGGATCATGGATCATGAGTTCTTCTGAGTATGGCCTATCATCCTCATACAGGTGGTCAATCAATTTGATCTATTCATGTTTTGGGTGATTTTTTATGATTATGGGGGTAATATTTCAGTGGATCAGTTGAGTGTGATTTGGAAATCAAGGATTCTTCATATAAAAACAATTTTAGGCCTCAATCCCAATAGATCCATTGATGTATTTTTATGGAAAGACCTAATGTTCTCTTAACTGTTGGTTGGAGGCAAGTAGTTCTCTATTGTTGGACCTAGTCTCATATAGAGGATGTATTGGTAGGTTCAGTTGGCCCGGAGGGGATTTTTTACCCCAATGTGTATTACATAATCATTTTTCATCCATCGGATAAGACCTATGTATTTTGAGTTTGGTCTATTTGTTCCCATTAGGTATTGTCAAGGTTGGGGGAACTTTGTGCAATGAAATTTGGAACATTATTTCCCACATTTTTCATTCCGTTTGAGATAGGGGTGACGGTTGATCATGTAGAGTAAGATTATCCCTTTCATATCTCTACAGTTCCATGCATGATGTGTTTCACATGTCATAGCTTCATAGATATCATCTTGACACTTCTCATATGTCATATATCAGGGACATATAATGTTGTGTAGATGCATAATTTTGAGGATAATATGATATAGATTGTGTACACGAGTGAGAAGTATCTTAGGGGTGGGAGTATACATAGGATTTGAGTATAGTTTTCTCATTAGGGGTCATAGGTGGTGAACTAGGGGAGGGAGTCTAATATATGAGAAAATGGCCAGACATGTTCTCTAGGACCCCCATAGTGATTATTAGAGTAGATCATGGATGAGCTATTATATGGTGGGTGGGTTGTTAGATTCCTACTATTTATAGGTATTTCCCTCATTGAGTTTTGTGTTAATTTCCTTTCATTTGGGTTTTTACATGTCTTTAAACCTTTGTGGACACGTCTTGTTTCGATATATAGATTCATTTGGGGTAAAATGGCCTAATGTTGAGGGATATTTTTTAAAAACAAATTAATGGAATCTAGGTATAATTTCATTAAAATGGATTATGAGGGTATTTTATAACTTTGGAAGCATTTTGAGGTTGTTTAAGTGGTTTTTAGAATCTATGAGGAAATGTATCTAAATGGAATTTATATGTCATGTATCTACCCCTAGGCATGTGCTATAAAAATCATACATCCTGTGAACTAATTCATATCCTAAATAGGCTACACATCATGAATTCGAATTACATGTTTTGTAATATTCGGGTAGGGGTAAATTCACTAGAGTCAACATAATTTTTTCCAACCCTCGTAATTAAGAATTTTTCACTGTGTAATATACCTATATGTAAGGTACGGAGTGAGTTGTGTGGTTTTAAGGTTACAAAACACATATCTTTTCATTCTTCATCCACTACAGCCCTTATTTCACACAATATTAGGTGATCCTAGGTGATTTTTCCCTTATTTCGTTTTGTGCATGCTAATCAAGAGTTCAATCCCTGGATTGTTTTTTCATTTATTTCTCCCCTCTTTCATTTTTCTCCATCGTTGCGGTTTGAATCTCTTGACCATGGTTTTCTTGGTTATTGAACTGGATCACTCAAGATCAATGTCCATTATTTTTTCATCCTAACGTCTATTGTTATTGTTGGTTTTGGTTGGAAGCATTTCATAATCTCCAGATCAAGGTACTAGTTCAAAAACCTAACCTTATGGTCTATTTAATTATAATTTATTTTCAATATTGTGATTGCATCGATGAAAAGTGAAAATTAATTATTTGAATGAAAAAATAAGATAAATCATGGATTAAATTATTTTCCTAAATCCCTTTGGATTCATTGGGTTTCTAACCTAACCTGTGTCCACCCATTTAGTGAGATAACCCTTCATTAATAATGAATCCAGTAATGGATTAATGTGGGTTTTTAATTACATGATATTTTGTTGATTTCATGTTATAGAATCAACATAAAAATATATTATGGGCTAGTTGTATTACTTATAATAATTTTATATAAATTAAATTGTTATTGGAAGACAAATCAGAATTAGAATAATCAACCATTGAGGCTTCTGAGGTGATATTGTGACATCCTTTCTCATGTGGCTTGTTAGGTGATGTTTTAATTCACATATATAGGGTTATATCTTGTTATTCAACTATGATTATATAGCATTATTTTCTTAGTTGATATCCTTAATCTCATGACTTGTTGGTTGATGTTTTAATTCATATATATATGGCTATATCTAGTTATTCTAAAATGATTATATAGTGGGATTCTCACAGTTGATATTGTAATGATTATATATACCACTATTCCTAGAGATACTGAAATGATTATATAGAATAATTGGACTTTTTGATGTTGTAATTATTATATATTGGACTCTAATATATGATTTTGAAATTACCATATAATAGGCTTGGCCTAGTTGATTTTGAAATGATTATATATTGGCCTTTTCCTAGAGGAAAAAATTCTTATACAAATGTCTTTTCCTAATCATGTGGTTATCTCATGGTTTATGGATATGGTCATCATGGTTGTTCTAAAATCTGAGAGATATTCAATCATGGTTCCGAAGTGGGATGATTTCTATATTTTATTAATGGATTAATTAATACACTTCTTTATCACAATATTGTATTCACTTATTATTAGACCCCCTTTGTTTGTAAAAGGTGGTTTCAACATATTGAGTTTTAATCACACCATATTTAAGTTATTTTTTGGAACTTAAGAAGATTAAATTAATTTAGGTTTAGATAAGGTAAATGGACATAATTTCTAATTTTTTTTCATACCTGATTGGATTGTATTTGGATATAAGACTAACCTGGTGTTCAGGAATGGGGTATTTTGAGAATATTTTTCAGATAATTATTTAATTTGTATCCTTTTTAGTTTTATATTTATATACCTTTCATGTTTTCATTACACAAATCATTATTATTTGTTTATTAGTTCACCCATTTTCTTTTCACTTATATGTTGTGTTGATTCCATTGTTTCTATTAATATGGTATTTATTGATACCTAATTTTTGAATTGTTTCTATCTACCTAGGTTTATAGTCTCCCACTATTCTTATCACATCCCTACTACTATTCAATAACCTCTGGTGTATAGTTAAGTGTGTATGATGTCTAGTAACAAGCCCATTTTGGCCACATTAGGGAGTGATAGATTGAGGGTTGTTAAAACTTGTATTTAAATAATGGATAAGACATAGTGTATATCAAAGAATTTGAACCATGATTACAAATATTTATCACACTAAATATATCATCAATAGAAAAATTAGGGATTATATCCCTTAATATTATCTCTATTTCATCACAAAATTATCTTATGGGTTTATAAACCCTTTATCATATTCTCCCTCCCTGGTTTATGGATAGACCTTCAAAATATTGATGTAAGGGAGTTAAAAAACTAATCTTTTACCTTATATTTATATTTATTTTTATTTGGATAATATTTTAAGGGGATTTTGTCTAATTTAATATATTGATATATTTTTTTAGGATTTTTAGTTTAAATTTCACAGAGAGACCTGGACGTGTTGGATTTTCTATAACCACGATTGATGGAGAACGGAAAAAATATTTATTTAGCTGGTGGCCACACATTATTATATGTTTTAAATATAATTAATATTCTGTATGTTTTTGGAAATTGGTTTAAATTTTATATTAGTTTAAATAATTATTTTTTATTATAAAAACTGTTTACTTTATACCATGGAATGATTTATGACCCTGGTATATAATTCAAAACATTTTAGAATTATTATAAATA
The DNA here is from genome assembly GCA_963277665.1 of Viscum album. Classification (NCBI taxonomy): domain Eukaryota; kingdom Viridiplantae; phylum Streptophyta; class Magnoliopsida; order Santalales; family Viscaceae; genus Viscum; species Viscum album. The sequence continues at coordinate 1,983,161,983 of OY728138.1, read as the reverse complement.
ATATCTTTTTTTATATGTTATTATATAATGAAAATGTTTTTTTGGAAATTATTAAAGGAATATTCAATTTAATTAATTACATTTATAGAACCATTAGAGATATATGAAATGTTGTAACTAATTATTTTAGGGATAACCAGATTTTTCAGAATCGATCTTTTGATAAAGAATTTTATATTTTGGTACCGACATAATTAAAAAAATTATTGGATTTATTTTTTTAAATGGCTGGTTTTTTATTAATTTAGAGATCCAGTTCTTATGATTTCATGAGTTTTGTTCAATTTTTATATGATAGTAATTTACAAAATGTATAAAAAACAGATTAATTATAAATTAAGAGTGATTATTCCTTTTGGATTATTACCAATAATTAATCCCACTATATTTATCATACCACTGAATATAAATAATGTGGTTAAAGACACATATTTTGAGTTTATTTTTTTATTGAGAGGAATGATGCTCATGTATAGTGGAAAAACATATTTAGTATCCCGGAATTTTGTAAATATTATTATACAATTTTTTTATTAAGGTGTAGTTGAACAAATTTCCTTTGAGTGATGATTTGATGCATCTGGTTGGATATTTGATAATTTTCATCATGTTATTTCATATGAATCACTTTTTATTACATGTATAACATTAAGAAATCTTAACAACGGGTTCCAAATAGTAATTTAAAGTCCATTGATATGATTGGAAGCCTTTCCTTATTATAGACCATCTCTTTGTACATGGATTGTTGTAATTCATTCCCTTAAATCCCTAGTGGGGAATGATGTATTTAGATAATGATTATGTATAGGTAATTGAGTCTAAGAAGGAATTTATTTTTGTATATTAATTTTTATCATTTATTGATAATTCTTATGACATGATAATGATTTATTGATTTAAATTATTTATATTTAAATTATTTCTGTAATTTTAAAATAATCAATGTTATATAACATATATTCAAAAAATGTTGGAATAAAATAATAATTTAAGTAATTAATTTGTAGGTATATAATATATTAGTAAAAACATATAAAATATTACTTTTTCACCCCTGTATTTGTACTTCATTACAAATCAAAATAATAATTTTTATATTTATTATGATTTAGAGAGTCCACCCCCATAGTAGATTTTCTTGATGAATATTATATGGTACAAAAGATTCTAGAGGTTATAGTGGTATTTTTTCTGGCACTATGCCCTGTATAATATGTTAATTATTTCATAGATTTATAGAACAATATCTAATTAAATAGGATTGTATTGAACTGTTATTTTTCATGGGTGCATTACACATAGATGTAGTTTTGTTTTGTTTTCTATATATCCATTTGGAATCAATTTATTAACCCATTTATTATTTATCTTCAAACAAAAGGAGAATATTATTTTAATTTATTTAAAACAAAATAGAGTACTATGTTCATGAAAATAGGAAATATAAATACCAAAGTGTTTATTAAAATGAAATATTTGTGTTGAGAAGGGATTTAATTTTTTTTAATTAAGTCGGAGTAAGTGTTCATGGTTTATAAATGTATTTAAAAAATTAGAGCAAATAACTATATATAATAAGTTAATTTTTTATTTAGATAGGAGGTTTTTTCATAATGAAAAGTAATGAGACAATGGTGAAATACATAGATTAAAATACCATTTTAATTTGTAATAGGTATTGATGTGTAATTATGTGAATGTATTTGAAATGGTATTATGGAATTTTGGATTTATTCTTATGAATTTTTATTTGAAATGGGATATCAATTGATTTAGAATCCATAGAATTGTTTTTTATGTTTTATATGGTTACGAATTTTATGTTTTAGTTAGTTTTAAGACCACGATTTTTAGGGTTGTGTTAAAATTCATGGTATGATTGATTGGAATGTTTGATTGAAGATAAATTTTATTTTGGTAAATGATGGGATATATACTATAATTTAAATGTTTTTGATGGTTTTTGGAAAAATATTGTTCAGTTGAATGAGTAATGAGGTGTTATTTCATATAAAACAATGCTAAAGAAAATTTTTAAAGAGGAAACAAACCATAATTTGGTCACTTATACATTCAATTGTTTTTAGGCGATTTATATGGTCAATTAAGTTATTGAGAAATTTTAGATATAACATTAGTAAAATATAATTTGCGGTATATGACATATAGATAATGTTTTTAAATAAACACACACACACAAACACACACACACACACACACACATATAGTAACTATTGGTGGATTCAATAATTTTTTAGGATTATGAAATCATGACATTAAGAAAAATTTCCCTAACAGAGAAAACATGATTGTCGAAATTGATATAGAATAATAATTCTGAAAAAAAATTACTCAAATTGAAAAAATATGAATCGTAGTTTATGAAACAAATCGTTTTAAAATCCCTTCACTCTAATAATATTTTTATTATAAAATATATTCTAATATTGAATTAAGGTTCCAAATGAATCAACTCTATTTATGAGATTTTTAATTGGATATAATGATTCATGTAAACATATATCTTGTTCTACATATTGACTTTCAACATAGGAAAAATTATTGATGGGTGAAATGATTTCATTTCTCCATCCTTTTGAAAACTAAATTTTTTATATGATGATTATCTCATCACCGTAGAGATATTTTAATTAAGTTATTATCACTATGAAATGATGGTAGGTATTCTGAAACTAGTTATTATCTCTTATAATAGAAATTCAACCCATTAGTGTTGGTAGAAACTATAATGAGGATGATAGAATAGGAAATGATTTAATTTATTCAAGATTCACCATGGTTGTGAATAGAATTGGTGGTCAAAAAGGGAAAATTTGTTTTTTAAAGACTGGGTGTTGACAAATAAGTATTAACCTTGAAATTTCATCTAAAAATGAATGGAATCATTTTTAGTGGGTACTATAATATGATAAGGGTGAAAATTTTATAAATTTTACCACTGTGGCCCAATTTTTTTGGGCTTATTAAATAGGTATATTTGATTAAATTTGTACATAATTAACCATGAATAGGATATATTGAAACTATTCTCCTCTAAAAACATGAATTATTCATTAAAACGTATTTCACCCATAACAAATCATGGTCTGAAGTTATCACTAATATATACATAGAGTTAGGGTTTCCATATTTTTTACACCACAATTTGAATTATTTAATGAAAATTTTATTTATAAATATTGTTGGGAAAAATATTACATTGTTAAAAATCTAATGTGTAATATTTTTAAAATCATATTATTTTAATTAATTAATAACAATTATGTGTTGTTATTTTATAGATTGTATAGAAGCATGGTTTATTGCATAGTCCTCAGAACAATGAATCCATTAAAAACAGACTATAACATCATTTATCATAACTATAATTCCAAATAACTTATAAGTAATATTCATGAATACTTATTAGAGTTATAATACATCACTGTTTTACTTAAATGAATAATTATTATCAAGATATTTTATAGTGTTTTTTGTATTTGTTAGGATATAATAGTTTTTAGAAAATGAGAAAATGAAGACAAAAAGATCTATTATTACACTAAAAGAAGGAGTATTATTATAATGGTTGTTAGTGGGTGCTTCTAGGAGTTGATACAAAATAAATAAGAAAAAATGGAGGTTTAGTGATTGAATAATGTGATTCACATCGTAAATCATGTTTCATATGTGAAAATAGTTCAAGTAATTATGTATATTCCATTCATAAGGTGAATAAAGAATTGAAAAGAGGGAGTCAAAATCTCCATGATGTATCACCATTTTTCAGGACATTTCACTACCCATACAAACCAATTATTGATTGGCTGATATTAAATTTCAATATGAGCTCTATATAATGACCAAAAACATCCATTTATCACTTAGCTACAGTGATGATTAACGTAATCCAAACTGAGTAACCATATAGTTCTATAAATAGTGGGTTGTGTGTTTATTCAAAGAATAAATATAGAGGATATAACTAAGGTAGATAACCTGCACTATGTTTGGTCCTCCACCATTCTCCATCTCTATATTTATATCTTTTTTATTTTATTTTTCACCTTCCTATATACTCCATAATTATTTTAATTTGGGGTTAATTTTCACATTGTACTAGGGTAATGTATATTAATGGGAAGGTTCTTATGTATTGTATTTTCTGATTATATTATTCATCATGGGTTAATGCATTTTTTGATTAAAATTTGCAATCTACTTATTTTTATCATCCCATAACTATATGGTAATCTACTAGAATGTCATGAATTTAATTGCACAACTAGTTTTCTTAGACAAACTAATGTTATGTTCTATGTATAGGGAAATTATGATTAAATTTGGTTCCAAGATAAACACAATTAATTGAAACCCTAAATTAATGGACTACAGGAAATAATGTAATTTTTTAATAATGTGGGGATATCATGACAATTAAATCCTCTACATATCGAATCTAACTACAAAAATGAATTAATATAATCAAACTCTAATTCCAATAAAACATGAAACATGAATCTAGAAAACATATCACACATTTATCAATAGATATTCAAAAAACCAGTCTTCACTTATTTATTCATATCCTAATACTATATCCAAACAAAAGTTATCTCTTTTTTTAGATTCTTTAATTCTATAAAATACTTTTCTTTTAAAAAAATAAAAAACTAATTTCACCAATTATGTGTGTTCAACATTGAATTTCAATTATCTCTATTCCATTAATTTATTTCCACTTATTTGAGTATTATAAATTTTTGGCTATACATGTACGGAATTATTGACATGTCATTGGTGATCGGAACATTAATATTTTCTAAGGATAATGGCTTTTTAGTTTTTAGGGTTTTAAATTTTAATTTTATTGTTTTCTAATTTTTTCACCATTTTACACAAGGAGTTTTTATGTCAATAATTTGATATTTAAAATTTTGAATTCATGCCCAATAGACTCATGAAAAAGGAATGGAAATTATAATGTTTAATCATGATTCATAATAGAACAAATGAAAGAATATGGAAGAAGTGAACAAGACGGGTGGAAAACGAAAATTACTAGCTAGTTGAGATATATAAAAAGATTTGATCATGTATAATCTCACTAAATACAGAATACCATTGAACATTGTATTGGATCCATGCATCCTAGATCCTCCCATTATAAAAAATTCCTTTTAGATCAAGAATGACATTGTCCATATGATCTCATATATGGTACACTTTTCTATCCCAACTCATGACGACTAGAACATGCATTTGGGATGATATCTTGAACAATGGGATTCATTTTAATTCAATAATGTCTCATTTAAATTTTTAGAGTATCAAATATTCAAATTCTCATTACATTATTGATAATAACAATATATCTAGAGTTTTTTACTTCATTCGATCACTGCATGGGATGATATGGAAACACACTATCTTTCATTCTTCTTAGTATCATCAATATACATATATATCCCAGAAAAAATTTTAAACATCAATATATTCGATGTCAAATCACTCTACACTACATGGGAAAAGTCTAAATACTTCATTAAAAATTCCCTCATGAGGGTATATAGACCAAGTTTTTAATATGAAAATTTTATAAAGGACATGTGTAGTGAAATAGTTCAATTTTGGATTCTTTAGATGGAAGATCATTAATGAATTAATCTAAAGAGGAAATTTATAACCTACAAGATGAAATGGAATGAAATAGCCTGTTATAGATTAATAAAAGAATGAATAAATGAGGTGTGCATAAGATCTATAATAATAGTAGTATGGTAGCACAAATTGAATCTCTAACAAATAATATTGACAAAACAATGTGATAGAAACTACCCCACATTATGTATATAGATGATGTAAATTAGGCGACTTACAATTGTGGTAATTAATTTCTAATTTGGATGTCACAATAACAAGACAATGTCACTGAATTTTATCCAATACAACAAGGCTATAAATCTCAACATCGTGGTCCCATAATGATGATTGAAGTCCGTAACATGGAAGATACAATTTCAATTTTTATATCCTTGAATAGTGTTGTAATAAAATAGATAAAGTAATACTCAATGTTCTAAAAGGACACTCAATAAATTCTTGGGATTAATGTTCATTATATCATTGTGTATATTAGATAAAGGCCATGAGGTATATTGGAATTATGACCCTATTTACACTAATTGGTTGGGTTTAAAGTCATTTATCAAGGAACTATAAAATTACTCAACAACCAAATTAAATAAATCTAGTTTCAACAAGAGAAATATGCCTAAAAGTAAGTATGTGATATGGATAATAAAGAAAAAATTTGTGGATAAATAACAAGTAATATAAAAGAAACTATAGTATGAGTTGAGGATTGCTTTTACTGAGTTAGTAGTGTTGGAAATATTCAACTTCCAAAAAGTTAAATTTTGGTAACACTTTTTAAAAAATCATATTAATATTGTTCTAGAGGCTCTATAAAACATGAAAACCTATGCCAAATTCCTTAAATATTTTAGGGTCAATAAAAAATATGGAGGATATTAGCACCGTACCGCTCACATGGGAGTGTTCAATGATTGTTTTTAATTACCATACATAGAAATAAAATAACATGAGTTATTTCTCAATCTATATTTTAATTAGTTCTAAAAAAATTTTGGAATCATTAATTGATTTTGGTGATTGTATAAATATTATGTTATGCACCACCTTCAAAATACTTGGACTAGTAGTACTTTATAAAACAGAAGTTTCACTTCAATTGGTATACTCAACATTTAAACTCCTATGATGGATCATTGCACTTCTTTTGATCAATATAGACACATTCAACTTCCCCATGGATTTCATGGTTCTGAGTATGGAATAGGAGTGGACAACTCTCAATTTTTGAAGACAATTTTTTCCACTATGTAAGTATTAGAAGATGTACAAATCATGGATCTTTATAAGATAGTTTATAGTGACAAAGTAAGTTTCCATGTCCAATAGGAAATGAATAGTTATGATATGATAGATAATGATCATACTATAAATAAAAAATAACTGATGTTCTGGATATTAATGAAGTTGATTAAGTACCTGAGGTAACTTAAATGGTATAAGAAAAATTAAAATTAGTAATATTAACAAGAAGAAATAAAAGTTGATAGATTAGAACACAAAAAATAAAAATTTCAATTGATCAAACCAATTTTGAAAATGTTATACATGTAAATGTGGACACAACCTTCCATTTAATTCTTATAGAATACAAATGAAATGGTGGATTGATGTGATGGAAATTAAGAATCTAATTTCAATAAGATGATTTATGTTGTTTTCGTAGGAATGATAGGAGAGGAACTGCATAGAAAGATCCCTGGTGAAACCACTTATGAACCTAAAGAAGTTAAAATATCTGGAATCATCTATTACCTAAGATGAAGGTGAAATTGGTATGGTCGAGCCAATGACATTAAACAAATGTTCTTTTGGGAAGAAACCAATGTTTATAGGGTTTTTTTATTAGTTTAAGGTGCATCCACTCACCCCCAAATATTTCAAAATTCTTTAAATAATACTATACCTTCAACAGAATTTTTTAATTTTTCATTACCACTCAGACCCTTGTAATATGTAGGAGAAAATATTGCGTGAATAATTGATGTGGAGTTATTTTTATATAGTTCGCGACATATTTTATAATAATTTCTAATAATTTTAATAATTATTTTTCATTTTTTTCTAAATATTAACACTTTGGAATTTTTATAGTTGAATTTATTAATTAATCAACTTTTATAATTAACTAGTACTGTTCCCGTGCAAATGCAAGGGACTATTCGGTTTTCTTTCAAATCATGTGGTTCTATGTCATTCAAAAAAAATGTAATATCATTGTACTCAATATAATGTTTAGGATAAAATGATGACAATGAAGTGAATGGGGTGCCTGTGACATGTGGAAATGAAGTGAAGACAAATTGTGATGGAGATGAAACAGAATGGAATGGAAGAGTTAGAGATAAGAGACATATATGAAACAAAAGGTGTATATGAAAGGGAATTTGGAGGAAGGAGGTGAAATTGCGATAAATGGTGGAAGGCATCCTAGAGAGAGTGTCAAGTTTTCTGGATTTTGAACGAAGTTGATGGTCTTGAGAAGATGTTGGGGTGCGGATTAGTAGGAATCATGATATCATTCTGTTTGGTGTATTTGAAAGCTAATATAGTTCGGAGTTCATATTTTTAACCAATCATCATCATAAATAAATTTCACTTTATGATGCAAATATAATAACACCCCTTAATTTAATTTCATAATAATTTTTATCATTATTTATATATATATGTGTGTCGTTATATCGTAAATAATACTAAAACAGTCCAATTATAGGATTATTAGTTGGTACTGGAATCAAGGTATCATCCATCAAAACAAATCAATACTGTAGAAGAAATAAATAATTTGGACAACTCATGACATCTTATCATGAAATGTTTATGAGTCTTTGGTGAACATTGAACATGTGATAGTAGAAATATTCTATACTATTTTTGATAAATTCCCAAAGCTACAGTAAATCCTCTCCCTCTGTAATATGAATATCTTCCCCCTAAATTTCTAGCAGGTGTTTCTCAGGACTTCATCGCCACTAATAAATCAATCATCCCCTTGCGAACAAATATGTCACCTTCACAGTACATCCCTTGATTGGTCCTAGGGCCTCATATTGTCCATCCAACTGGGGCTAGCTATGTCCATGCCACAGATCCTGAACATTAGGATAGAAGGGTGCCTGCAGATTTAAAAGAACACAGTCATGTATCAATTTAAGAAATTGAAATAAAGGTGTAATTACATAAAACAAATCTAAATGTTAATTTATTTCTTGGAGTGGTCGAAGATTTGGCCGGCATGACTGGTTGCTTGAACTACAACTCAGCATCTTTGAAGCTTCAGGAAAATTAAGAAACCAGATGCGGTCATAAAAATGAAACAATGCCTTTTCATTCTGATATAAGCAGCTGGTATTAGAATATTGGGAAATATGCGTGGACACTTATCTTATGACAAAAGTAGCAAGACCAATATGGGAAGAAATATAACACAATAACATTATAACATACAGTATCCCTGAAAAACACAAATAAATATATTTATTTCAGGAATAATTACAATGGAATAAAGTCAGGTACAAACTGATATATATATATATATATTATTCAGAAGTAGATTAAATCATTCATCTTCAAAAAAAATTTGAATTTAGTTTCAAAGGAGAAACTAAATGTTTATGAATGTTTCACAATTTTTTATTTGAAGTTGCAACTGATTCATCCTTATAAAAATTTAAATGTGTATTTATTGACCACAAATATATTTATATGATTTCATAACCTTCTCCAAACCCATTCAGAGACAAATATTTTTGTGACATAACAAAATTCAAAACTACATAATTCACAAGAATATCCAGCTTTCCAAAATGTTTCATAGTTGATTCAATTAATCCTAGAATCTTCTTGATTGAGAAAATACCCCTAAAATTTGAAAATTATTTTACAATTTTAGAGCTTTTATTAATTTGTTATGAGGTCTACTAAAATAAATAGAAATAAAAATAGTATACTAAAATATGACTGTATGAATACATTTCAAGAATTAACATGCAAGGCACTCATTTCAAGGATGCATTAAAAATTACAAGTATAAAATATAGTCACCAATAACTGGTTCATCTTTTTCATTGGCCACAATAACCTACAATAAAAAAGACTTTGATAGGAAGGAGAATATATATTTTTTTTTATGTGTATATTATTGGACGTTTAACTAATTTATGGTTGATAAATAGCATCGTAATCCTCAAATATATGACCTATATGATTAATTTATGAGAGCCAAGTGGGGTTACATGTTGTTGTTCATGTCAAATTTGAATAAAGATGTTACCATTTTCAAGATGAATGTGTACCTTGCAACATATTTCATCATCAGTTTCTCTACCAAATTGACGCAACCATATTTTTAATACCTGGAGGAATCACATATAGAGCAGTCCACAACATTCTTGTTAATTTCATGGTTTGGAATATAATGCTTAAATTTCAATAATCAGGATTGGAAAAAGAAGAAACATAACCTTTAATTTCATTAAAGAAAGCCCTTTTTTACTTTGTTTTCTTCCTCGGTCACATATAGAAAGAAATTACCTGCAATAACATGTCTTCAACGATGGATCCTCCTCTTGTTGCCATAATCCCAAGGCCATATCAGCTGCAACGCAGCAACACTACAACATCTACTTAATAAAATAAACAGAAGCTATTAGTATCAAAGTTAGCAGCTTGAGTTAGTTCTAGAGCCGATGATAATGTGTGTGTTCGTTTGATATATGCTCATGAGGTGTCATGCTAGAATGAAAATTTGAAAATTTATAAATGAATACAACACCTGATGGGTGTGTACCTTTGAATAGGTTATCCTCTTTTGTTCTTCTTTCTTCACATGCGCAGACACACTTTCCGATGAACATCCCGAAGCCTCTGCCTCATGTGCTCTCTATATTCATAAAAAACTAACCATGAAAATCCTCAGCCACCTTTAAAAAAAAGTAGATTCTTGGTTTCATTTGCGGTCTGCCCTTGAAGTATAAAAACTCCATGATTCTTCTTTTCGACTGATGAACCCCTGAAAATAAAAAAATTTATAGTATAGTCATCTTTAGTTCATAAAACATAGAGGTTCATGTGTCTTCTTCCTCATGAGTACCAGGAGCAACGGTTCTTCTAGCTCACACACACTGTTAGCGTCGGTTTCCTTCTTACAGATGGTGTAGATTCTACCTTTTTTTCAAGGACTCATCAAGTGTGCTTTTCAGTTGTTGAATGCCATCAGTTCTTCTTTATCGTGTAGCAGGGGTGTGTGGAAACACTTTTAAATAGTGCTGTAATTTTGGTGAAATGACAACACCCTTTTCAAATGTTTCAAATGTTCATAAAAATAAATACATAACAATCTATCATTAAATCCATTTTTCTAAAATTTTAATTTATGGATACATGATTAAAGTGATAGGAATCTGCTGTGAGGCTTACCATTTGCAGCTGAGTACTCCTATTTCCATAAAAATTCGAACTTCTATCACCTGGTTTCTCCCTGCAACCATGTCATGATGACCTAAAATCATATTGAAACTATGTATCATAGAAATCTATATAATAATGGTTACATTAATTCCTTAATGATAATTTTTCATAACATGGACATGAGCGATCTATTTAAAAAACTTCTCAACTCAAACTATTGTTTCCAAATATAATGCACCATAGAATATGTGAATAAAGTAGTGAACAACTCATAATGGAAAAGCCTCAGGTTGTGAGTTTGTCCTATCCACCCCTGAAGAAAGTGGGTCGTGATCAGTGAATCATAAATTTAACAATAATGTCATGAAATAAAATACATGCTCTAATATATATTTTTTCTACAGTTAAGTTAAAGGTAATTTTGAATTAACTATGATTTGATGCAGGCCAGAAAAATTCGATAAAAACAGAACTACATAGAAAAGAGAACACCAGAAATATAAAAGTCTACTACCGTAAAACAGATAACCAAAAACCAGAAAAAAACAGATTGAAAACTAACTGTAATACCAATCAGAAAATAACCAATAACAGGCATGTTTTATAAAATAATCTGTCAAATCTGGAACCCTTGTAAGAACCATATAGAAACATACATGTCTATGTTCTATTCAGACAACCCAAATAACATAAATCTTCATACAGTCTAAACAAAATTTGTAAATCAATATGTGTAGAAATTTTCAATCAACCATCGCCTCTTACACCTCTTATAGTGAGGTGTCAAACAATATGAACAGATATGTGTTTTTTTGTATCATGCCCTCTTACAGTGAGGTGTCAAACAATATGAACAGAAATGTGTTTTTTTGTATCATACCCTTAAAATAAAAGAACACAGATTAAGATTTCATGGGTGAAATTATGGTAAAGAAGTTTGTATAATAAATATATACATAAATGATATGATGGGAAAAATATAATAATGTGAGCCCCGACATTATCATATAGAACATCGGAAAGAAAATGGCGGACCAAAAGGAACGAATGGATACATGTCAATCCCAGCCTCGATATTTTCAAATGACATGACGACCACCGATATCTTTTTGAGAACTGATGATCCATGTTCAATGAGAGGAGAGGATGACTATTTCTTCAGAAACAGACAAAAAAAACAACAGAAGTGGTGAAGGATTCTTGACCTTAACTTTCTTGAGAAATTCATAGTCTGTCATCCCGGGCATGGAGTAATTTGTCATTATCAAAGGGTATATGAATGATTGAATGAAAACCACTTCACATAACAAAAATAAAATGACATTTCTTAAATCAATGCTTATTTTCAATAAGAGAATACAATTTTACTAAGATATTAATAGACATTAATATTAAATATAATTAAATAACACATAAATGTTAGATATTATAAGAATACAAGTGAAGAAACTAATGAGACATCATCTATATAATAGAAAACATAGGATAAATATAAAGGAATGAGAATTTGAACCTGGAGGATTCAATTACATGAATGAACCTACATTTCAAATAATAGTCACAAGAAAATTGGTTTCTACACGGAAATAAAAAGTGATGGATTGCTAAATGAGAAGGAATTGGTTTAAATAATAAATCCGAGAAATGATAAATGAGAATTTTTAATAGATAATGATAAAAAGTTGGTTAATAATTTTAGTATAAATACGGATGTTTCTATTCGTAGAAGATTATCATTCATTGGAAGTTGTAGAATAGACCAAAGATGAAGTAACCTTATATTGATTATTTGACTTCAAAATCATCCACCAAGGCTTCCTGCATACAAAATAATGTTTAAAATAAGAAAAAATATTAATGAATATTGAAATTTGAAAATGAAAATTTTCAATGTTCAAATGAAAGAGACAGTTCAAAACAAAGAAAATATTAAAAAAATGTTTAATAATATACGGTCGTGTTTCACATAAGGTTGTGTTTGTTAATTGTAGTGAATTTATCAACACATCTTAAAAAATATAATGGTTGTGAAATCATATCATTTATATCATTGCGTTTAACAAAAAACAATAATATTAAGTTTGACAAAAAACAATAACAGTTGCATCATATAGAGGGGAATCCTCCATCATACTAATTTACATCCATTGAATAATATTATTCAATTAATAAGATGAATGTAGATACTATAGAAAATTTTATATTTCAATAAATATTGAATTCCTATTGAATTTTAGTTTCTAAAAGTATATTATAAAGAATCATGTGGTACTACATAGTAAAAAATTATAGTTTTATGTAGGAATGATGAAAGTATACATTAGGAGGCTACTAAATGCATAATATATCAAAGTACTTGGATTGAAACAACATATTACATTGTTATTAACTAATAAAATATATTTTTTAAGACAACACATATTTTACATGAGTTGGAAGTATGAAATGTCAATGGTACTTGAAACTATACATGATAAATACTGCTGAATGTAACATATAATAAAAAAATTATTATATATTATACAGATGACTGCAGATTGAATGCATGTTGAAACTACATATAAATTCAATGTGGCACGATCTGCATTTGTGTTGAAACTGCATAATTATATGCATATTTTTTATTACTACAATTAATCAGAAAGCATAATATTAATTTACATAGTATTTGGTAATCATTTAATATTTATCCTATTAAATAATCATAGCCATAAAAAATTGGATGAAAAAATAATGAAAGAAGATGGTTTAATGGATGACCAAAATAAATAAATAAAGAAGCACTACACTACATGGTGAAGGTTCCATTAAAGACTGTATGTGTGAAAATCTACAGTGCAGTAAATCTAGATCCCGATATTTTTCCTGTGGTTCCCTATTCATTAAGCACACATTTGTCTAAAACAGATGATGCTCCCTGCTGGAGTTTCCCAGAAACATGAAATATAATTTTCATCCATTTGGCATTCCAATGACATCAACCATGGGGAAAACAATATAGATTAGTCACTCTAATAAATAAAGGAACCCACCCTACAGTTCATTTTTATCACTTTAAATTTAACCAAAAAGTGACATCAATGCAATAAAATCCATCAATGATAGAGACTTGAAGGTTATGCTAATAGACCATGAGACTGTAATGGCTCCAGGATGGGTTCATTGACCAATAAAGAAAATAATACATTAAAAGGTAAGAGTCCCTGGCATGAATACAAACAGTTAAGCAAATAGTCATCCCACTTTCCCAAACATGAATACCTTGATTAAAACCAACAGAGAGAGATGAAAAGATCAATTGAATAATCAGTCTGGAAAATTGGATGGGGTGACATAGAAAGCAGTCTAGGATTTTCAGGTACCAACTTCTACTAATCAATCACTTTCCTATTCAAAAAATTGTTATTCCATGCAGACCCGTCCCCTGAAATCAATAAAATCCACACATTGGAAACCAGATAACCAAAAATCTAATAAATTTAACATCAGAGAACAAGAAAATAAAAAAAGGAAGGACGTATTTACACATAAAACAATGAATAAAAATAAGAGAGGCAGAGCGTAGCCAAATCCTCAAAGAGAATGTCTGGATCGGGGCTTTTCTCTCTTGAGAAGGAAATCAATCTAAGAACCAATTGAGTATATTAATCACGAATGACAATGAAAGAATAAGGCTAAGTTCTCTGGATGATTTGATTCTGTATGCAACTGGAGTTGTGAATCACCGATGTTACCTTTTCGGAGGACGAGCCAGGCCATTAGATGATGAAAATGTGGATGACGTAGAAATGGGTTACCGAGCCATGCCGTTAGACGATGCAGACCTCTTGGATTTTTTATTGAGAGACATCGACACCCATACTGTTCAATGAACCCTGAGTCCTTGCCAAAAGTAGCTTCGTGAAGATGATTGAAATCCCATATGATTTGTGGTCGTCGATGTGGATTCGGAGTAGTCGGGGGTGAAGGAGGCAGAGTAGAAAGAGGCTGAGTAGGTAGAGGTAGATGAGCCGGAGGAGGAGGAGCCAGAGGTAATAGAGGCAGAGCAGATGGAAACCCTAGACGTCATGGAGAGTAAACGCAGGCTTGAACGGGGGGGGGGGGGGGGGGGGTCGGGGTGTGGGGGAACGGTTTGGTGGAAGTAAGGCTTTTGGGAGGCGTGGCTCCTTCTGGTGGTGACACGTAGGTATAGAAAACCTTATTTTAGTATGAATATAGATTATGTATTTTTGGCTATTAAAATAATCAATTTATATCTTACTATAATTTCGTAGTTATTTAATTTATTGATTATTTTAGTGTTTTAGTCTACCAACTTTATAATAATATGACATTATTATTATTTAATAATTAATCTAAGTATTTATATTTAATTAAATATTTCAATTAATTGAAATTTTAATCTTTAATTATTATCTTTTTAATATTTAATAACATTACTAACTAATTCAATATCATTACTTAATTTGAATATTATTTATTTCAATTTATAATTCATTCAATTTTTTAAATTGTTCTATCAACATTTGTTAGAGTACACATTAAATTAAGTCTTCTTGTTTTTATTTATTTGTTTTAGAATTAATTAATGTATCTTTTGTTCAATTAATACATAATAAAATTAATTAATTAGTTCAATTAGTTAAAGTGAATACTATCAATAATTTAAATTTGTTTTCTGAATGATTATTTTAATTCAAGGTTCTTATTATAATAAATTTAAATTATGTAATTGATTTTAATTTATGTTTTAATTTGGATCTAATTTATATTTTCAATTTTGATGTTAATAATAATTTAATTTATGTTTTATTTATTTCATAAATTTATTCATGTTTATGAGTTTCTAAATTTTTCAATTATTTTAATTAATTTTTATTTTTATTTAATTATTTTTTTAGACATTGTTTATTTTTTTAATATTTTTTTCATAAATTTGATGTTTGAAGGTTATGTCCCGGGTGGCCTGGTTTTTTTTTTAATCTAATGTGCCACTGTTTCCCATGCCTTATGGTGGCACTATTACTACCCCTTCCATTGTGCCACAATTACTTTACTATCTCGCCCTCTCTTCTATGCCACAGTAATCAAAATTTTCTATCTAATAGTTCTTTCTCCGCTGGAAGCATTATGTAACCCCATTGTCGGACTACTTCCTCACTCATTATTTCCATTAACATAAAACCCCTTACGGTGCCACAACAAACCTCTTGTTTCACATTTACACTATTTCTTTTATTAACTATCCAACTGCTTCCCCATTCTACTATTTCATACCCTTTTTGTGTCACAAGAACTCTTACAAGGTTCTCCCCTCTCTGCAATTTCACCGCACTTCTACACATCTGTTGTATCACCTTGCCAAAATTTCTAATCTCTGACACACACAGAAAGAATATCAAACCATCAAAGATCATACTGAAATATCAACTCCATGCATTATTAACCCTAAAAAAATTAAAACCATCCACATCCAGAATAATACATTCACCAAAAAAAATCATAATCCCTAAAATCCAAAATTCACTAAAAAAAGACTGTCTATAGATCTAGAAGGAGGATGATCCAATGTCACCGTAGATGTGGTAAACTAAACCCATGTGGCTGCTGCGGATGTTGGGTTCTTATGCCTCTCTCACAAGGTGAGCCAGAAGGCGTAGATCCCTAACCAAACTATGAGCCGCTATTTATGAACTTGTAAATTCACCATTGATGGGAAAAGCAGGGGGAGTGACACAAAGTTGGTGCTGGCTAGAGTGGATCCATTGCCATTGGATTGTGTCGCTGCTAGAAGGGAAATCTGTAGCTCCTAGGAGATGTAAGAGGGGAAACTGAGCTCCATAGCGGCTTCTATACGAAGTCAAATTCACCCCCCCCCCCCCCCGTGCAAGGAAGATGATGGTGGAGAAGTCTTCATTATTAAAAATAATAATAACAACTTTAAACATAATAAATAAATAATTGATAAAAATTACATAAATTATAAAATATAAAAATTAATTTAAATAATATTCAATACATAAATGTTAATTTTAACTAATAAATTAAAATTAAAATGAAATAAAATTATAAAAATACTTAATTTATAATTTAATTTTTTAAATAATTATAATTACAATAATACAATTAGTAATATATATTTAATTAATTAGAATCTAATTTTAAAAAATTAATAAATATATTATTTATGATATCAAATTATAATTTTAAAAAATATATAATAAATAAATAAATTAACTATTATAATAATAAAATTAAATAATTAATTTAATTTAGTTAATTACTTTTAGTAATTTTATGATAATATTTTATACTTACTTTAATAATGTTATGTAAATAATTCTATAATTAAATAAAGATCAATTAAAAAATAATATAAAATTAATTATTAATTATTAACAAAAATATTTATTATTTAATAACAATTTATTTTTAAATAATTATTTTAACATTATTTATAAAACAATAATAATAATTAATAACAATGATGATTCTTTTATAGTGTTTTTTAACTACATTATTTTGTGCTCTATTTTTTTCGTAGGTTCAAGAAGAATCGTAAAACATGTCCAAGTGCATTCAACTAATTCATTAGTAGTTAGTTACATTGGAATAGCTAAAATGATGTGTGATACACCAAAAAATGAAAATGTCTTGTGTAGTTATTTTGAAGTATACTAAGTCGGTGGAAGGCAGTCGTGACAAGCAGTAGATGAAAGCTAGATAAAATAGAGAAATAATACTATCATGATTGGAAGATCATTCAAAACCCCACCTTTTTACTCGAAACTCATGATTCATCTCTCAGAGAAAGAGCGGAGGAGATCCCTGAGAACCTTGGAGAACCACTTCCTAGAGATCAGAGAACCAGCAGTGCAGCACCATTGTATCAATGGGAGAGTTCCATCTTCTTCTTTTTCTTTAAATTTATTTTCATTTAAATCTATTTTTTCCATATATGTAATCAATATAATTTGAGTCTAAACATATTGTTAGTTTGAGGAATGTAATTTTGTTTTTTAATTGATTATTCACCTCCAATAGTTTCTTTAAAGAGAGATTCGTATTCAACTAGTGAAGTTGAATATGTTCTTAAAATTTAAATTGTTTTCATGCCTCTGGTACATATGTTTTTTTAATGGCTTATATTTTGGTGGAAATGATCATGGATTACATATTAAATTTTTTAATTCATTATAATAGATTAAAATGGTGATATTTATTCCATGATCTTCAATTCATTACATTTTAGGGTTAGGTGATTCATGTAGTGGGGAACTCTGGATTCACTTTGCTTAGAGATTAATCTTCTTGCTCGTGAGATTAGTTGATAATTATTTATGTGGTTTCAGTTAAAAAAAATTAAGATGTGAATCATTAAAACCGGTAAATTTAGATTCCATGGGATTTCATTAGATTACAAGATTATTAGTTTTTACTATACTACCTTAGTTCATTATTAATTTTATCATCACTATTAGTTCAATATTAGTCCATAGTTAAAAATATATTTCTTAATACTTTTAAAAAACAAAAAAATATAAAAAAATATTAAATAAAATCCCACTACAGACATAACAGGGGTGTTTTTAAGAAAATTAGAAATGTGTTATTCAATTTACCATTATTTTGGTTTCGACCTTGCTCACCACATATACATTATTTAGTAGGAAATCATAAATTATAAATATTTACCCAATTTAAACGAAATTTGACATCATGTTTCTATTACCATTTATAGGGAATTTGTGAGCCATTAATTTTTAAAATATACAAAAAAAATCATATTAAATAATTACCCCAAAAATTGATAAATTAAAAACTGTAAAAAATCCACTTCATTTTATATGGAATTTATAAAGTTTTTTTTGTATTATAGAGCTATTGATTACTATTTTTTTGTGATGAATATCAATTTATATCACATATTACATGAACATTAGGTCTACCTCTAATAGATGAGAGCCCTTAAATATGGAATCTGATAAACATCTTACTAATCTTATGAAGAAAAACAAAACTAAAATAGAAAATCCAGATAATAGGGTTCATCCACCTCATGACTTCAAAAACCATCAAGAACTCATATAGAATGAGAGGCCTATGATGAGGGAGTTCAAACTCTCCCATGTGTCAAGTAATCCTTATTAAATCTGACATTCAGCTTGAGCACAAAACTATGAACTGAAACAGTCTGACCGTAGTGTACTTCCTGCATTTAATAGGATTCCTAGTTAAGGCTCTTTAGCCTTAATTAGAGACATTTATAATATTTTTCAATAGTTACCTTTTCCATGACTTACTGAAAATGAAATGAGAATGATATTTTTTCCTTTTTTCTTAAAGGGAATCCTAGGAATAGATTTTTAATTCAAGATGAAATATATATTTGAAAAATGTGACCATGTTTATAATTCATTCATAAGGAAATTATATCACCAATGATTAAATGGATAATTGAAAAAATAACTAGTTTTTATCATGAATATGGAGAAGCATTCCATGAATCATGGTATTTATTTAGTGGCCTTCTTAGGTTGTTTCCCCATCGTAAACTCACATCCCACCTTTTTATGGATACCTTTTATGAAGGGTTGTCCTCCTATAGTCAGAACCTAGTTGATCAGGCAGTTGGGGGTAACTATAATGATAAAATTATGAAAAAACTAAGAAAACTCTTTAAAAATCTTACCCTGAATTCACAACATAAAAATTCACAAAGAAAAAGAGTCAATAAATTTTTTTAATTTTATTTATAGTTTAGTGAATGAAACTCAAGAACAACATGCTAAAACCACCAACCAACTTCAATATTTGATGAACCAGAATTGAAAACAAATTTTTCATCAATTAGGCTATCAAAACAACACCAAATACTTAAGGGATCTTTTACCTAGTGTGGAATGTTTTGGAAAATCAAAAATATCTATCCTAACTTTTATATGATAGCTCAACTATAAGAAAACTAAAAAAATTTCAATTATGATCCACGGTTTCTTTCCAAATAAGATCCTTTTTCAAATAATTACCACCAAGGCAACAAGAACCATCCCAATTTGTCATGGAATTATATAGGCATGATTAAGCCAACCACTTCCCCTAATTAAAAAAACCAACCAGGAAAAAACATTCAAAACCAAAAAAGGGGTGAATATTTAAGCTCTCAAGGTTACAATGGCTACCAAATTTCTTCTAAGATGGATATAATATTGAATAAAATGATCTCTTAAGAATAAATATTCAGGAATCAACTGAAAAAACATGAAATCAAATACGAATCCAATAAAATGAATAATTATGCAACAGTGAAGGACACATAAATTCAATTGGGCCAATTATCCATAGATTTTAATTCTAGGGACAAATGTAGGTTGCCTAGTACAACTGAACTGAATCCTTGAGAGAATGATATAGTTTTCGTCACTAGAAGTGGGCTTAACACAAAAATTGTTGCTGAAAAAAAACTTTAAAATTCCTAAAATGAAAAACTTCTTGAAACCTAAAGTAAAAATCTTATCTCATCACAATTTGGAAATTAACCGTAATGTTTTGAAAATCATCAAAATCTGAATTTTTTGTTCTGAAAATCATGCTAAATTGTTTTTAAAAAATCAGAATAATAAAGAAAAAGAAAATGTTTATGAAGTGTTGAGGGATGCACCTACGGTTCTGATAATCTGTTCCCCATAAATTACATTTCTTTAAAAAACATAAACCTCAGAGTAACACTAAGGCTTAACTTCTTCGGATCCTTGGTCTCTTTTTGAAACATCAAGTGAACATTCCATTCATTTGAGCCTTATTTCAAATTCTATTTTACGTAAAATATCTTAATAAAATTTATTCAAAAAAACTGTTCCTGAATTTTCTACATACCACCTCACTAAAGAGTGTAGCGTTGTGATCTAAAATAAAATCCCACACAAACTAAAAGGCGTAGGTAGATTTTTCTTCCCTTATACCTTATTAAATTCCAGACATCTCAATTGCTTTTGTGACTTTTGTGCTATATTAATCATCTCCCTTACTCACTATTTCAATAGTTGGGATATGGTGATCATCAACCTTCTACACTCATACTTCGGTTGGGTTATCGATCTTTTACTCATCTTGTAGGGATGGTAGATATACTACTAATTAGGGTTGGGAAACTATTTCTGCATACATAATTTTTAGTCCTTGATATGGAGTGTGATCATGAGGTTTCCATCATCTGAAGTAAGCCCATCTTGGCCACATGTGGTGTAGTAATTGATGTTTCTAAAGGTAAAATTATCTTTAAAATTGGAGAATAGAAATATGAGTTTAATGTGTCTAAAATAAAAAAGAACCAACTTTTTCTGAAAACTGTTCAATGGTATAGTATTTAAAAGATGAAAAATCAACCAGAAGCTTTGAAGAATATAAAAATCAATATTCTATTAAAGAAATTAATTTGGAAGCTGAAAATCCATATTTTCATGTCTTTCAATTTGAAAATTTTGTTCGAACACTAAATATTGACAATTTTCTAGGTTGGGAAAAAAGTCGCGTTTCTACGGTAGGAGATTCCTCTATTTCTGAAATTTGGAGATTTTTGAGTAAATTTGTGGTTTATTCAGTTAAAACAAACACACCTGAGTATATTGATGATGTTGAAGGAGATTTATTGAGGAAAGTTTATGATTATACGTTAATAAATCTATAATATTTAAATCTATAAAATCTGCATATTGAGATTTCCACTTTTGATTGATGCACTATAAATTACTAATTTGATCTAGAAATTGTAAATAATTCATCAATTCATACTTCTTATAAGAGATAATTATATGATCATGGACCACCTAGGACCAAGATTCTTCCGTCAAGTGAAAACCCACCCATTTTTGAAATGAAAACACTTCCTACTCTTTTGAAATACTCATTTTTTAGGATATAATTCCACTATTCCTGTAATAATTTCTACTGAGCGTAATCAAAATAAATAAAAGAGATTTCTAAATATTCATAAAATGTTTAAATCTGACATGGGCTAGAACATAATTTATATAAAGTGTATTTTCCTTCATTCTTCGTGCCTATAATAAATATGGAGAGATACCACAAAAAAGGGTAGAGTTTCAAAGAAGATTAAATCCAAACATGAAGGAATTTGTGAGAGTGGAAGTGATCAAGATGCTTGATATTGTTATAATCTATCCCATTTATTATAGCACTTGGGTCATCCCTGTCTATTTTTTCTCAAAGAAGGGATGTTTCCTTATTGTTAAAAATGAAAGGGATGAAGAAATCCATGTTAGAAATCCAAAAAATTGTGTGTTTGTGAAGATTATAGGAAGATAAATTCAAAAACTAAGAAGGGACATTTTCCAATTCCATTTCATTCTAAAATGCTTGAGGATATTTCTGGAAATGATGTTTTCTATATTCTGGAGGGGTCTTCTAGTTAGAACAAGATTCCACTTGCTCCAGAGGATCATGAGAAGACCATTTTCACATTTCACTTTTGGGCATTTTCCTAATAGTGGGTTCCATTTGGGTTGTGTGGAGCACATGGTGTCTTTCAAAGGTGCATGATGTATATTTTTTCTGATATAATTGAGACGATCACAGAGGTGTTCATGGATGATTTCTCCTTTTTGCATAGTAAATTCGATACAGTTTTAAGAAATATTGATATACTTTTGGAGAGATTCATTGATATCAAACGTGTTCTTAAATTAGAAAAAAAATGTATATTCATGGTTACTAGAGTAATATTCATGCAAAGAATGTCTCAAAGAGAGGTCTGGAAGTTGATACTGCAAATATATAAGTCATTCAAAAACTCCCACCTCCTTAAAATGATAAAGGAATTAGAAGTTTCTTAGGGAATGTTAGTTTTTACCAGAGGATAATTAAAGACTTTTCCAAAATCACTATTCCATTTTTCTATTTTTATATAAGGATGGTCCATTCCAATTTGATAAAAACTATTTGTAATATTTCAATATTCTTAAGGAAAAACTCACAACGTCACCTATCATCGCTTCATCGGATTAGAAAATCCCTTTTAAACTTATGTGTGATGCTATTGATATGGATTTTGTAGCTGTCCTTAGACAGAGGAGAGATAATAAGTTTCATATGTTATAATATGTCAGTAAATATCAAGATGAGGCTCAAATAAACTATACCTCCACCGTAAAAGGATTTTTTAGTTGTTATTTTTTCACTATAGAAGTTTTAGAAAGTACCTTTTAGGCTCAAAACTATTATCTTTACTGATGATTATACTGTGAAGTGTTTGTTGTCAAGGAAATAAAAAAACCCAGGTTAATTAGATGGATTTTATATCTATAATAATTTTATTTAGAAATAAGGGATAAACATGGATCTCAAAACATAGTGTCTAATCCCATATCTTGGATTCATCACACCCATTCTAAAGATCCAAGGGAGATCAACTCTTCCTTTACTGATGAAAAATTTCACATTGTTTAAGTTAAGCAATCCTCAGGGTATACATATTTTGCCAATTTTTTGGAAGCAGAAGTCTTTCCCAAAATTTTTTCCTACAACCAAATAAAAAAAATAAACTTTGAATTTAATTATTACCTTTGGGATATCCCATTGATATTTATGAGATGTGCTGATGGTATTCTTAGTAAGTGTCTTCCTGAAGAACATATATTTCTTATTCTATATAGTTTTCACTCCCCACCTTTCGTAGGTCATTATGGTGGTGAAAGGAGATCTCAAAATGTCCTCTAATCTAGTTTTTATGGGCCCACCATTTTTAAGGATGCAAGGAGCTATCGGGGTTGTTATTATAGGTTCTAATGGTTTTTCATTCTGGGTTAGAAACAAGATTTACCCAAGAATGGTATTCAAGAAGATGAGATTTTTTATGTCTAGGGTTTGGATTTCATGGGTCCATTTTCATCATCTCTTGGGAATGAGTATATTGTAGTGGCAGTATATTATGTTTCAAAGTGGGTTGAGTCAGTTCCACTACCCAATAATCAAGCCCATAGTGTTATCAAATTTGTCAAAATGAATATATTGTGATGATCTAGAGTTCACAATTCATAGATTTTTTATAATGGAACTCACTTTAAAACTCCATGTTTGAGGCATTGATGGTAAAAATATGGACGTGTTCATAAAATTGGTAATTCATATCATCCACAGTTTAGTTGACTGGTGGAAATATAAAATAGGGAACTAAAATAGATTTTTGAAAAAAAAATATCTCATATTCTATAAACATTTAGTCTCAAATACTTGTTGAAGTTCTATGGGCATATAGAATATCTTATAAGACCCTAAAAGGTATGTCCCCATATTAGATATTTTTTTAGTGATTTCGATGAGATAAGAATATAATTTCATTAATATTATATATTATACAATGATAGGACTAATATTGTTCATTATTATATCATTCAAATCAATTAATTTAAACTTAGTAGTTCCTACTCTTTAATTCAATACTGAAACAGTTTCCTGTAAAACTTATGTCCAATTGCTCTAGACTGTTCACAATTGTTAGAGTGTTGAAAATGGAGTTGTAGAGATCATTGGTGAGGAGAAAAACCCATGGTGTTTAATGGTAAGAGAGTTAAACTCTATTTTGAAGGACAAGATAAGGGATTGGGTGCCTTCAATGTGCTTCAAAAATATTTCTGAATAAATTATGGGAGAAGACATTAAATTTAGTGCTTTAGGGGATTCAACCCATAGTTGTTTCTTTTTCTTTTCTTTCAGTGTAGTTATTATTTGAATACGATTCTTCTTTTATTGTCTTTTTTATTCTCTTCCATTAATGGAGTTTTTCCTTTGTTCTTGCTGGTTCCTTATTTGCAGCATACTTTTATTTTTTTCTAATTGAGGAGTGGAATTATCATGCTTGATCTTCAGTGAAAAATATTAATATGAAATTACATTAATTTATGAATTTATTGTCTACTCCTTTCACATTAAAAAAATTATTCAAATGTATCTTTTTTATAATTATTTATTAGTCTATTATTTCTAAAAAAAATCGGCTTTATCTGTCTCTATGATATAAGAATTTGTAGGAGTTTATAGAAAATTATGCATGTTTTCCCTTTCTGAAAATTGATTTTCATTATTATTAATGTCTCTTCACTTCATGAAATTAAGTGGGGGGGTACATACAAGTTGTCTCTGTGTGTTATTTATTAAATTATCTTAATTTTGTTGAGTGTAATAGCATGAATTTTAATGAACTCCTAAAAATTAGTTTGAATAAATTTTTCAATATTTCTACAAGAAAAACATTTTATATTTCATCAATTTATATGATACTATTTGAGATTTTTTGGAAATCACTATCACTGGTTTAAATGTTATTGTATGTGAACCTGATGTTATGTAATTATTATGGATTAATTTCTGTAAATATCAATGTGACCATTGTAATATGACATTAATCAACTAAAATGAGAAATATAATTTTAATTTTAAATTTTAAGCTATTATTCTCTACATTGGAATTCAATTTTTTTTAAAACCATGGTTTTATGTGTGGAGAGGGGGTAATCATTTGTTGAGATAAACTGGGATTAAGGAAAAGAACTTCAATTCCCACTACCACATCAAACTTTTTTAAAAATTGTCAAAAATTTAAAAATTCTTACAAAATTTTGGTTGTACGTTGTACATAAAATGTTCCTTTTATAAGGATGATATCTTATTGGTTGTTAAGATCTATTTGAATCTGAAATTAATTTAGATGAATAAATGATGAGTGAACATGCTTTTTTATTTAATGAAAATATCAGTTTATGAAATACTTATAAGAGTGTTATGTGTGACATTTTTGGGGAATTGAGATCATAATCATTGGAAATGAAATTTTGAACTTTATTATAGAGGAGTCACATTCTTTTAATTATTAAAATTAATCACCTTATAGGGAAAATGTAAATGGTTTTTATATTGATCTTTTGAAATATAATTAGTAAAGGTATCCATCATCCCATAGTGAATCACTGAGACCCTAGATGTTTGGTGTGTTTCGGTGGACTATAAGACATATTTACACTCTGAATAAGTTCATTTTCATAGTGCTTTTCAAATGATACATGACTTGGAAAAAATTAAATAAAGTGTCTAGTGTCAAAAATCAGTTCGTTAAGATTAGGGGAATAATGAAATCCAAATGAAAAAGGGGGATCATTTTTATATGGAAATTATTTAGGTTGTATCAATACGGTGATGAAAAAATAAATTATATTTATTTGTAGAACCTATATAAAAATTCAAACTACAAAGTTCCATTTTATTTTTTTTCATTTCCACATATATTTAACTTGTTGTTTCTCTTGGACTTATAACATAATCTTGAATTGAAATAAGTAATTATGAATATTCATTATGAGGCAGAAAGCTTTCATTGGTGGGTAATTTATTTGTCTTTTGATTACCTTTAAGAGGTTGAAATTAAACTATACTTGATTTGAAGTTATCTTTTCTAAATCCTATTGATAGTTTAGTCCTCTATTTTGAATGTGTTGGACATGTTACATTGTTGAGCTGATTAATAAAGAAAATTCAGATTTTCAAAGATAATAAAACATGAGATTGTTTGATGAGAAACACTATTTATGTATGGGAGAATATTATGTGGCCTTAATTTGATATAGTTTTCCACATCTTTTGTATTAATTTTTAATAATTTTAATAATTATTTTTCCATTTTTTCTAATTATTAACCCTTATTATATTTATAATTACATTTATTAATTAATCAATTTTTTTAATTAATTATTTATTTTTATCCATTAAAATAAATAACTTATATCTTAATTTTATTTTATAGTCGTAATATTTGTTGATTTGTTTAGTGTTTTAATATGGTTATGTTGTAATAAGACAAAATTCTTATTATTTAATCAGCTATTCTATGTATTTATATTTAATTACATAATTCATTAACAAAACTTTAAATCTTTTATGATTATCATTTTAAAATTTTATAATTATATTAACTAATTCAATCTCATTACCTAATTTGGATATTATTTCATTCAATTTTTAATTCATTTAATTGATTAAAGTGTCTATCGACATTAGTAAGATATCACACTGAATTATGTCTCTCTTTTTCAAGTTATTTGTTTTAGAATTAATTAATTTATCTATTTTTCAATTTATAGTTAATATCTTTATTTAATTAATTTAGTTAGATAAAGTGAGTATTATCAATAATTTTATTTTTTATGAATATTTAAGTCAATGCCATAATCATATAAAATTATCTTCAATATAGATAATAGATTCTCAATTTTTGATTTAAATTCCTTCTAATTTATTATTTATATTTTCATGTTAATAAAATTTTAATTTATTTTTTATTTTTTTCATAACTTTATTTATCTTTATGATTTTATTAATTTTTAAATTTTTTTATCAATTCACATTTTTAATTAATTATTTAGATTGGACTTTATTTATATTTTTCATCTTTTTTTAATAAATTTTATTCTTTCTGGTTAAGTACCAAGTGGCCTCATTTTTTACATTGTTTTTTTTGTATTCATTAGGTAAGCCTTTGCAATTCCTTATAGTGGAGCCATTACTACCTCTCCCTCTTTGCCACCAACAATTTACTATCTCACCCTTTTTGTTGGGCCATAGAAACCGGTCATTATTGTCCCACAGTTTGTTCTACCTTGGAATCGTTTCCTTTACTCCACCGTGGCACTGCTTCCTTACTCACCATTTCCTTCAATAACAAATCCCATATCGTGCCACAGAAAACCCAAGTTTCACTATAAAAATTTCTTTAATAAACTATCCTACCACTTCCCCATGCTATTATTTCCGACCCTTGTTATGCTAGAGAAATTGTTACATAGTTCTCCACACTCTTCCTTTTCACTGCACTTATACACAACAATCATATCACCTTGCCAATATTTCCATTCTCCAACACACACAAGAACAATATCATATCATCATGGATCTAATCTAAATCTCAACTCTACACAAACTTAACCCTCAAAAAAATTAAAACAATCCCCACCCATAATAATAAAATTACTTAAACAAATCATAATCCATCATATCCATAATTCACAACATAACACTTATACATATCTGGATGGAAGCAGAGTCGTTGTCACCGTATTTGTGGAGAACTGAACTTGTGTGGTTGGGGGAGGAGTTGGGTTTTCATTCCTCTGTCGCAAGGCAAATATGAAGCCAAGGATCCTTAACCATGTTGTAAGTTACTAGTTTGGAATCTGTAGATGCGCCATCAATTGGAGAAGTTAGGGAGTGCCATTGAGTTGGAGCTAGAATGAGTGGATCTGCCACCATTGGATCACGTCACCGTGAGGTGCACATGTTTTTACCTCCTAGAGATGTAAGAGGAAGATGTGTGGTCTATGGAGGCTTCTAGAATTATCCTAATTTGAACTCCCCCTCCTGTATAATGAAGGAGATGGGGATATGTCTTCAATATAATAAAAATAATAACAACATAAAAATTAATAAATAAATAATTAATAATAATTACATAAATTTTAAAATATACTAATTAATTTAAAACAATTTTTAAACATATATATTCATTTTAACTATTAAAATAAAAGTAACTATTAAATAAATTTAAATAAATTCAAAAAAATTAATTTAACTATTTAAAAATTTATAATTATCATAGTGATACTAATAAAATAAAATTAATTAATTCAATATAATTTATAAAAATTAATTACCAAATTACTTATGATATTAAATTACAATTTTAGAAATATTAAACATAATAATTAAATTAATAATTATAATAATGACCTTAAAATTTTTGAATATTTAAATTAAGTTTGTTAAGTAATTTTAAAATAATATTTTATACTTACATTAATAATATAAAGTAATTATTTTTATAACTAATATTAATTTTGTTAATAAATAATAAGAATTAAATATTAACTATTATCTAAAATATTTATTAATTGATAATGATATATTTTTAAATAAGTAATTTAACTTTAATTTAAAAAAAATTAAGTATGTTGAATTTTTTTTCTGTTGTTTAACTTATTTATTTTCTGATCTGTTTTGTTCACATCTTCTAGATGAATCCTAAAACACTTCCATGTGCATTCAACTATCTCTTTAAGAGTTAGTTAGAATGTGAAATATTGAACAATGTGTGAAGCACCAAAAAATGCATGTGTGAGGTGATGTTGATTTAAACCTAACTAAGCCAGTTGAAGGCAGTGGTGAAAAGAAGCAGATGAAAACTAGATAAAATAGAGCAACAGTATGATCATTAGTGGAAGATCAGTAACACTGCTAACTTCTTCACTCACAACACACAATTCATCTCTCGGAGTAAGAGCGGAGTAGATCTTGGAGAACCATGGAGAACCTCTTCCTAGAGATCCAAGAACCATCATTGCAACACCATTGTAGTCAAAGGGGAGATCAATTTTCCTATATTTTTTATCCAATTTCTTCTCTTTGTAATCAAATTTTTTTCATATCTATATTCAATATGAATTTAAGATAAACATTGTGTTAGTTATGGGAATGTAATTTTTGTAGTTAACTCATTATTCATTCTTAATAGTTTTGGTAGATAAAGATTCATATTCAACTGGCTAAGTTAAATATATTCTAAAAATTTAAATTGTTTTCACGCCATTAGAATTTATCTTTTTTTTTAATTCCTACTCTTTTGGAGAAAATATCATGTATTTAATATTCAATTAAATAATTCACTCCGTTGGAATAAAATGGTGAAATTTATTCTTGGATATTTAATTCAATTCATTTTACAGTTATGTGATTTAACTAGTGGAAAACTATAGATTTAGTTAACATAGATATTAATCTATTGGTGAGGTATATTAGTTGGTCATTTTTTAGGGTTTGGTTTTAGATAAAAATGATTGAGGATGTTAATCATTCAAACCTTTAAATTTAGATTCACTCAGCTATCTTTATATTAGAAGTATATTAGTTTTTACTACGATACTTTTTTTCACAGCTAGTTTCATCATCACCATAGTCATAAACACAGTCCTTATTTAAATATCTATTTCATACTAATTTTAAAATATATAAAAAGTAAAAAACATTAATAATAACCAATACCAATGATAAAAAAGTGAGTTTTTTAAGAAATGTAGAAATGTGTTGGTCAATTTACCTTCCATTTTTGATCGACCTTACGAACCTCAAATACATTAGTTAGTAGGAAATCCTAAATTTTAATATTTTAACCAATTATAATGAAATTTGTCCATTAATAACTCATGGGTTGTACACCATTTACATCATGAAATTGAAAAAATACATGTTCTGAGAAAGATTCAACTCATAAATATGGTGATGGAAGAACCTATGTGGCCAACTTAAAATTTTTATTTAAAGGGTTCTAAGGGCTTTAATTCTATATTTGTTTTATTTTAAACCCCATAATTAATTTCTATAGAGTTTTAACGACCAATTTGAATTCCATACCTTGTTTTATCTTTAAAAAGTTTTCTTTTAGGCATAAACTACAAAGTATTACCTTATTTTATGTTTTAAATTTATTTATAAAAACAATATGAAATGAAAAATGGTGGAAATAATTTTTTTGGATAAACTTGTCATTTATGATTTTACTAGTCATGATTTAGGGGGACTGATAAATTTTTTTAAATGAATTTATTCTAAGAATTATCCTTCCTTGACTTTTTAATATTTTCATTAGATGATTTTACTATTTATATTTATTTCAATGAGTATTTATCCCAACCATTCATCCCAATACTTGGACAATATCCTAGAATAATATTTCCCATTAGATTATGAGTAAATTTCTTCAGAGACATGGGAATGTTCTCTTTTAATACTTTTTTCAAATCATATCAATTCTAGGAGTCAATAAAATCACTTTTAATTTGGTTGGGTCATATTTTTTATTTAACCCTTTATCCATAAACCCACAATTAATTGACAATTTTTAATCCTTTACAAGACATTAATGGAAATGTTTGGAAATGGGAAACATTAAAACCCTATTATATCAATTTCTTCCCCATTCAATATAATTTACATGATTTCAAAATGACTAATTTTTGGAAGGATTATCATTGTATTGAAATATACTACATTGAGTAAATTATTAGGGCGGGGTTCATGATTTTTTGGGAGAGCCCATCTATCATTGATTGTACTGTATTATACACCTAAAATTATAAATAAATAAAATAAAATACTATGTTGTTTATTATGAAGATAAAAAATATCTATTTTCAAACTAATTATCTTTTTATAATATTTGGTTAGGTGATAGATGTTGAATTTCCCATAAACACAAATTTTTAAAAAACAAAAATAATAAAAATAATAATATTAATAATAATATAATGATTGGGAGATTCTTTCATTAGTATTACTTGTTTTATTATCCAATTTTGATCTTTTATGGGGGAGAAAACGATAACATGTGTAAATTGATATTTACATTGTGCTTATATTTTGATATTATGCACTATAATTTAGGTTCAAAACAATTTTTTTAGATTTATTTGTTTTCACCTCATTTTCCTTGATATGATAAAGCCTTATATACATTTTAAACTTGTTACAATGTCCCCATGATTAATTTTGATCTTTTTCAATACCCCTTGGAGATTTTAGATACCTTCAAACTTATGGTAAGTGATTTCTTCTTAAGGAATGTTATAAAATATAAATTCAATAGTACCATGATGACGTTTCAATAAAATTGATTATGGTACATCGAAATTGGAATTATTATTAATAATGAATTGAAAAATTCAAATGGATGGATTAAAAAAATTGGATGATTGAATAGAATAAAATTAATGTACATTGTTTATTTGTTTTTGTTAAAAAGTGAACTGTTGTTGTTGTTTTTTGTGTTTGATTCTTGAATATTAAATTTACCATTTTATCATTTTATTGTATTGACATTGATCATAAATAATTGTAAGGTTTGTGTTCTTTATAGTATTTTGAGATTCTTTAATTGATGAAAATATTGAATTCTTGTGTGTAGGATTTGATTCGTACATTTTATACATACTTGTTTTTATTCAAATAAACTGTTGTCACTAAATAAATTATTTAATCTTATGTATATTGTTAATAATTTTTATATATTTTAAAAGATAGAAGAATATATAAAACAATGAGAAAAAAGAAACCAAAATGTAGTAATTTTTCAGTAAAAAGGAATCTGACGATGTAGGATGTCAATGGGACACTTTTATGTGTTCAAACTGAATAAATGAGCAGAAACGGAGGTTATAAATCCAGAAAAATATGATTCAAATTTTATGTCATGATCCTGAAAAGATATCAATGTAATGTGTCAAGAAAATTATGATCATGAAGTGAAGAAAAGAAAAAAAAGGTGGGGGTCAACATTTTAGATAAATAAATCAATATTAATGTGGTGGAACAACCTATATAAACAATTTTATGAGGTTTTCAAGGTTAATTTCAATATAAGCCCCAAATAATGACTTTCAATAAGCATTTATCACCTAGGATTGAATCGATCCCCCTTATAATTACAATACCAATAAATTATACCAAACGTGGTCACCCTCATATATTTTTAAATAGTGTATTGATGTTCTTCTACCACGAATCTATCCAAAGACCAATTCTTTGGTAATGAATCTATGTTCTTCCGGATCCTCCTTTATTATTTGTCTCCACCACTCTTTCGGGTTTTAATTTATTTTTTACCTTCTATCTGAATCCCTCGTTATTATAATGATTGGTAATTCTAGTCATTTTCTTTGGTAATGTATCCATAGATGGAACATGCTTCAAGATTTCATTTTCAGTATATATTATTCATGTTTGGATTCCATGATTTCTATTTCAAATTTCCAATATTTCTTTTTTATTTTCCCCTGAACACAATGACAACATCAGAAAAGACATAATTCTAACATCTAAACTATTTGAATTGGGCTACACCATGACAATTGATTAATCTATGTCATATATGTTTTAATATGGTTTTAGGATAAGAATAGTGTAATAAAACCAAAGATTACTAGATGATGTAAACTATGGTAATTTGGTACTAATGTGGGGATACTCGGACCATCAGATCCTCCTTTTCCCAACTCTAACACCAAGAATGAAATAATCAAATCAATGTATAAATCCAATTTCACCTAAACTCAAAATATATGAATCAATTAAACACTATCTCAAATGGTCTATTAATATTGAAATTTATTTCATTACTTATTTTTTATAAAATTATGTCAAACCCAAATATACACTTCTTTCTATTTATTTAATTATATAAAAAATATTTATATTAAAGACAAAAATAATTGATTTCATTATATCTTTGGGTTTGACCATGACATGAATTTTTTTTCAATATTTAACTAATTTCCCAAAATATTTTTAATTTGATAAATTTTTCATCTTTGTTGGCCGATTAGATAATCAATGAACCCCACGGCTGATAAAGAACATCCATTGAAAAATTAGAAAATTATAATAAATTATTTAGGAGTAATTTATCAACATATGTAAACGATTAATTGTGATATATGTATTCATGTTATATTTTGATAATTATTTTCATTCTTATATTGTTATTATAAAATAAGTTCACATAAAGTAGAAGCCTCCAATTTTACCCCCTTCAATGATGACTCATGAGAGGTTTTTGGATCATTCTCCTCTATTATTTGGTTAGTATTATTCATCCTATAGTAGGAAATCAATGGTATGTTCCGTTTTCCTCATTCAATGTGAAATCGTCCTATAATAGTAAAAATAATTATAATATTATTTTAGTTAGAAGATTTTTTACATTATAATATGGTGGGAACAAATAGAAACCAATCAAACACCCCATGTAATGGAAAATTAAACCATTTTACAATGAAATTCCAAATATTATGCGGAGGGGAGTTCAAAACCTCTTGATGGTACTTAACCACTTCTCTGATTTTATGAATACT
This sequence comes from Viscum album, assembly GCA_963277665.1. Classification (NCBI taxonomy): domain Eukaryota; kingdom Viridiplantae; phylum Streptophyta; class Magnoliopsida; order Santalales; family Viscaceae; genus Viscum; species Viscum album. Next base: position 1,983,127,952 of record OY728138.1, on the reverse strand, counting down.
GGCTTGAACCATTTGGAATGTACTTGTTCACACGAGATAGCGTAATTATCCACTAAAACTATAACACATGGAATCTATTAACCTGGACTTTGTGGTAATGTTATTTCTATTTATTATAATACATATATCACAATACTGATGTTCTTGTATTTTAATAGTGTTTTGAAATAGAATTGTATATTTACATTACAATTTATTGAAAAAAAGTGACATCAGTTGAATACTTGAAAATATATTATTTATCTTTGAAAATACATAAGTAACGCATTATATTATTCAATGTATCTAAAAGAAAAGGGGAAAATATAAATGGGTGATCTAAAAACTCATTAATTTTTACATCAAAATGGTTGCTAATAACGGAATTAATAATATAAATTAATGACTTTCTAAAAGGATCTATGAGAATAATAATCCAATAAATAAATACATTTATAATAATAACTAACATTTTTAGAATGAAATAAATCCATAGATGATAGAATAACATAAATGAAAACATAGAAAATAATTAATTATTTAATGGTGGTGTAATTAAAAATGAAAAATGTATTAATTTTATCATCAATGCCTCATGAAATGACATCATATATAGATGGTTAATGCATACACCCAATTAGTTAAACTAGTTTATCTCAAGATACATATTGATTCCTTGAGGGGTTATATAATTCCAAGTACCACTTGTCATATAATAAGTTTAATATATTCATCATATTAAATGAGTGAATAAATAATACATAACAATCAAACCATATTCATCATTAATTATTCATATTGAAATAATTAGTACACCAATCGTAAATAATTTTCCAATAAATAAAATAATTGGATTTATTTTTAATCATGCATTAATTTAATTAATATGGTTTTTTCACCCTAAAGACTAATCAATATAGAGTTTACTCAATAATAAAAATGAACGAGGATAAATGTTTTCATGTGAGGGATGATGAGTGATATATAATGTTATATTAAATCTAATATTTTCAACTAATTCACTATGATTCGTAAATAAATATAAGAAATAAACAAATCATATCCATAGGAAGTGTCATACTAGGCGTGTATATATGTCCATTAGTTGTTCACTAGGTGGAGGTTGAGTTAATATCCTTCCAACTATTTTCGTCTTTAATAACCCTAGGTTCACCTAATTTAAAGCTTTCATCCACAAATTTGTATGAAGATATGAATTTCATTACATGGGAACTGCAGAGTCTTTATTTTACCATACTTTTATGGTGAATAATAATGGTTTATTATAATATTAAAATGGGAGGTAATGATTATAAATCAATGATAATATATTAATGAGTTTATTAAAATTCATCATAATAAAATTTACATTGAAATTAAAATAATTTAGAGAAGATAAATAAAGATTAAAAATTATTATTTGAACATACTTTCGTATAATAAAAACATAGGAAAAAGTATTAATGAGAGGAATAATTAATCAATAGTTAATAAAATATCAAATGGGTGATAATAAAATGGAATAAAAATAGTGGTATCATATTAAAAATAATTTTAAACGATGTTATAAAAATTAAATTGCAATTGAAAATAATGAAGGATGATACTAAATGCATAATTGTTTGTTATCTTTTAGAATATTGATACGAATTTTGTAGGAGCATATAAACACCTTGTTGAGACTGTTTTGAGGTAAAGTTAAAGGGAATTCTTGACCAATTATTTTAGATTGTATAATTATGGGAGAATGGGTAGAAGGGATATCTATTTATAGGTTAAAATGATGAATATTTACATGGAAACAAAAGATATATGAAATGAAAATATGGAATCAGATGGGATTTAGGTGGGTTGTGTTAAGAGATGTTGGTAAGACATATTATATTTACATAATCTAAGAACCCTCTTCAATTTTTATATTTATATCTTTATACCTATTATGAAAGTTACATCACCAATGTATTTGATCAAGAATAATTTACCAAATAATAATATTTAGGAATGTAAATTTCAGATATCATTTCTGATCATAAGTATTTCATCATCATACAACACTAGAGATTCTAAAACCCCTCTAATAATTTTTATTTATTCAATTTAGTCATCCATATTATTTATGAATTCAAATTCATTGATTTAATTATCAAACCAGGTATTCCAACTATAGGAATCGTGAATTAATCTTCGAATAGTCTATTCCATCTTTCTAAGCATAATAGTTCTGTTTGAAATCTAAAAACCTATAGGATGCATCATTAACAAAACATTAGACAAATTCTCACTATAAATGGGGATTTTGATATCCAATTGATACATTGTAAAATAATAATTAACTTATTTGGAAAAAATCAAATGAATGAAATCTAGCATCACAAATAGTGAAGAGTTCTGTTCATATTCTACAGAATTATTTTATTATAATCATATACCACAAGAAAGGAATTATAGGAATACACTCTACCATCAACCTTATTTTATTTTGGAAATCCCACTTTAACCTTATGGTTATCACTCAATTAGGTAAATATTCCATGTTCTTAACATTTTTAGTATATAAAGATTAAATTTCATATTTCAAGGCATGTTTCTATTTCTCCAAATCAAAAATCCCAATGGACATTAATTAACTCATAGTTTCATCATATCAGAACACCTAATCATTTTAATTTCTATATGAAATAAATATCTCTTGGTCTCTTGAATTATCTTTGAAGACTTTTGGTGTCATTATGTAACCATAGTCGTATCTATCTCAGTATATCATTGTGGAATAAACATAGATTCTTTCATAACAAAACTAAATACTTATTTGTTTTAATCTTCCTAATTTTCAAGTATCTATCCTTCATATCTTTGATCCATGTGTTTCCACTCATGAAAAATATTGTTTTAAGGCCCAATTAAATTGTTCATAGTGGTAAAATAGATATAATTTCCAATAGTCCAATAAAAAAAATAAGGTATATAATTATTTAGGGGTGAGTATGTCTAAATAAAAAATCCATATGTATGTTTCACAAAACTAAATCCTTACAAAATACATATTTGTTATTTTATTAGTTTATATTTCATATGGTTCACTTATGACTACATTTGAGGGAATTTTGTTTCATAGGAAAATATTCATTTCTAGAGAATATATCATGAATTAAATATGACGTTCAGATATACTAATCATTAATATTACCATGTCTAATAGGGTAGATTCCATCATTTAGACACACAATTCAACTACGGGCTTCTGGGAATAGTGTGTTGTAAAATTGTGGTATTATCTCCTAGATTTTTAGTGAACTCCTTTCTTAATTATTGGAATCCTCAATCATATTAAAGAATCTTAATACTTATTACAATAAAATTCAATATTTCCTTCTGAAATAATTAATAAATTTCAAAAAAAAAACAAAATTATGTCTCCTTGTAAAAAAATAATGATACCAACTAAAGTAAATAGTAAGGGTTACAATGTACCTGAACCCAATTATTTATAAAGTTTATTTTGGATCATAACAATCACTATATATGTCTCTAAATGTTATATGAAAACATTTTACTTTTTAAATAAACAATGATTTGGTTATTTTACTAAATAATCAAGATTCTAATGTTTCAAATGATTCCAGATTAAATTAATACAATAATAAATCTCTAAATAGGCATTTAATTTTTTAAATTTATATTTCTGTTGAGATAATTCCAAAGGTAATTACTGTTAGAATAAAAAATAAAATTATTTCTTTAAATGTTATACACAATATTAACTATATATATAATTTATAAAACATTAATTATATTCATAATTCCATAAAATATTTCATTCATATATATAGAACAACTTATGATCATAGATTTTTGCACATAATTCAATAAAACCTTCCCCATTTAAAACCCATAAATGTAATTCCACTTTCATTAATTCTCTAATAATTCTATGTTTTTATTTATCATTAAAAATATCTCATGTGAACAAGATATCCAATAATTGTGATTCATAACTGGAGAAATTGATATCTTTAACATTCAACTACATGTGCTCGAAATTTAGAAATATGAGATCTCCTCTATATATTACAATACAATAAAAATTATTCTACTATTCATATAGATAATATATCCAAAAAATGACAATAATTATTCATGTTATAATCTATATCAAATACATATTATGCTTGAGTATCTTTTTTCATCTTTTAATCTAGGGATTTTAATGAATATACTCCCCTTAAAATGATAGACATATACATCATTACCACTAGTGATATAAAATTCATTTTTACTATGTTTTCAATAAACATTAAGGTAACCTTAAAAATGTATTCAATTAGTTAGGTTATCATGTAAATAATATTAGATATGAATCTTGGATTTTTGAATTTACATATCTTTTTCCCATATCCATCATATTGAAAAATCCATCTCAACTACTCTATTATCATATATTTTAGTGTTTCTTAGATATCGGTCATGTAAAACTATATATGTGAGTTGTTTATATAACTATTTTGGTTATCCATTTCCCTATTTCCAAATATGAGATAATCTATATCCACTTATATGGAAAATGGAAATAACCGGTAAGATGATCAATGTATTATGATCATCTCTTCTCTATATGTAATCTCAAACTTATTATTTTTGGGAATTTTATAGTCTTTAAAATTTTATATATAGTGTCACAACCCCCTATTTCTAAAGATACCCCTCATGGGAATGTAAGAAGTGAAAATATATAATGATTCCTATGTCCTAGCTCTAGTAGTAATTGGGTAAGTGAAAAGTTACAAGGGTATAAAAATATCATAAATTGAAGGAGTTTCTCACTAATATTATAACATAGGCAGATAATATAAATTACCAAAATAAAACTCTATCTTTTCAAATATTAGTAAAACCAAAATCATAGCAAAATGTAAAAATAATTTCAACTGATAAATTAAAAGCCTCCAAACTAATTTTCAAAAAGAAAAGTCCAATAACATTGACTCTGCATTAACTCTAAAACCCAACATAAAAATTTAAAATGTATTCCTTAGATTCTCCCGAAAACTAAAAAATTGTTTCCATACATTGGGTGAGCATATATATATACTAAGAAGTATGATACCCATGATCATAAGTGAACATTAGAATATAGAATACTGGTTTTCTTGTAAACACGTAGAAGAAAACACATGAAATGATCAACTTACCAATCCCCAAATCATCATCACTCACTCACCAAATAAATAAAACAATATACTAGTATATAATCTAGACAATAAAAAGTGAGGCACCTCATAGATTCTTCCCAAAACAATTTTCAAATCACACAAACCAATGTTGAATGTAAAGTACTTCAATCCATTACATATATATAACATTCTAAAGAGACATATTCGATGTGGGTTAGGGAACATCCTCATTTTACATGCCATTGAAATGTCAAAAATTCTGTGCTAGAATCATTAATACTTACATCATGTATCACCCATTTACAAATTTTTGATACCCCACATCTCATCTGATAACCAAAGTATTAAGGTATTACGAACATGAAGCATATAGACCTCATATTCTTTACATTAAATGCATGAAATATCACGACCTCGATGCCAAAAGCCCAGAGTCAGTTCCTGAATCATGCTGTAAAATTTCTCTCATAGACACATGCATACAAAAAATACACATCTTGTTCCAATATAGATTATCAATTCAATTTAGGTTATGGAAATACAGATGCTACGGATACACTTCTTCTAAAAACATGACAAAGTCAAGACTCATACTGACGTTGTCACATAAGATTACACAAATCTTGGAATAATCTACTAAAACCTGTAAAATAAATTGAAAACAAAGGGTGATAATAAGTATGCCCAGTAAGGGGTTTTAAAACAATTGATGAAATTACCTTTTTAAATCATCAATATTTGAAATAATATTAAAATGTTTTCTTAAGAGGAATACATTATTTAATGAGGCACTTCATCAATATTTCCAAATGTTACTTGAAAACATATTTCAGAGAGACCTTTAACACAATATTAATATGTGTTTACAAAAAAACTCAAGGTAATACATAAATCATAGTGCGCATAAATGTACAGGAATTAATGAATGATGCATTATTCATAAATTGATCAAACCATCTCAAAAGTGATATGAAAAATCGTAAATATAATTACATAAGTAAACACGTCATGATTCATTCTCACAAAAAATGATATTCATGTAACTTTAACATTAGACACCCCTTCCTTTTATATTATTCCATTTGGAAACATAATTATGCCTTATGAATTCATCACCATTATCAATGAAGATTCATAGACAAGGTATATTATATTAGTCAAATAATCTCTTGGTTGATCATTTACCAATACGTAATGAAGAAATGTTTAATGTTGGACTTTGTCAAGCCCTTGCGCCAAGACCATACATAAAACAAGACGTAGTATGATTCACGGCTGACCACCATTCTCATTTCCCATATTAGTATGGGACATGCCTAACTGCCAATCCCATTTACCATAGAAGCATAAGCCAAGGAAAACTACCAAGACTATTTCACATATAATCTCATGAGTCTCAACTTTACCCAATGCATTGGAGCCCTATATGGGCGCACCCCTCATATCATTTAAGTTCAATACATTTCTCATATGTCTAGTATGGTCTTATATTCATAGTTTCACATACTACATTTGATAATAACATTATAATTCCATAATTATTTTACATATATACTAATAATTGAAATAAATTATGCCATAATTGTAAAAAAGGCTAGATTTGTTAATTTCATAATTAAAAGTGACATGCATGGACTAAAATGGCATACTCTTACACATTTTTTAAGAACTAATACACATAAAATAATGGTTTTTCACATAAAATAACAACTCTTGTATTAAACCCTTAAGAATGTGGAACTTTTCAATCCATTTTTACATGTTTTGACTTTGAGATACTCATTTAATCCACGCAATGTTAATAGTTATATCAAAAAACATTAAAACATAAACATAAATAATATGAGGAATTTCATCGAATACCATAATTATTTCAAGAGGAGTTTTTATGTTTAAATGAAAAGGTAAATAACCACACGTGATTATGTATATACAGATATATTGTGTTCATTAATCAACAAAAAATTTGTACAATTTCTAACATTGCAAGCATTTTTTTAAACATGGGAAAACCAAATTGAAATACATATATATATATATGTATATATGGGTTTTTAAGAAAAAACAAAAGATTCCCAAGGTGTATACATGGAGTTTTCACAACCCGGACCTATGTTTAATAAATTCTTGAAAATTTTGTATTCTTCATAAACAAAATTTAATCAATAAGGATTGGTTTTATGAAACCCCCATTCTGATTTTTTACAAAATCAAATATATATATATATACACATATATACATATCCATATAAACATGAACTATAAATACGGTTTTTCATATAAAAATATATGATAAACTAAACTCCTATAAGTACTACATTTTTTAAGAAACATTATTTAAAAACAAATGATCACCATTCAATGATCATAGACCCTAAATGGATTGTAATATCAAGAAATCGTATATTTAAGTATACATATAATATTTTCATGAAATTCAAAAATGGGTTAGGAAAAAATTATATACATATATATATAACTGTGAAACATAAAAATAGATAAAAAAGTTTTCATCTAGAAATCGAGGCATAAAATCCCTTGCATGTGTTATATACTTCAAAAACACATTTTGAAAACATAACGTGAGATATCATTTCGAAGTAATAGAAAACTGTATATATATATATATATATAGATATACGTAAGTAAAAAAGGGATAATAGTTTTACAAATATGAAAATGTAGAACAAAAAAGACCCCTTACCTATTTTCAAGACGATAAGCATGGTCTAGCAGGGGATGTTTGTAGGATGAAGAGAAGGGAAAACTGGGCGGAAAAAATGTTAAAACTAGAGTTTATATAGGTTATATATAAATATATTATACTATGATATTTACACAATAAAATATACAAAGACTCAAAATATTTTTGAAAAAAAAACAAATTAAGAAATCTTACTTAAAACCCCCTAAATCAATCTGTGATTTTAATACATACATATATATAATGACTTTGGAAATAATGAGTGGAATAAATCTGGTTTCCAAATATATAAAATACATACATAGACTTATGTTAGGAGGAGCCTAGAAAACTAAGATGAGGATATAGAAAAAAATGCGAGGGAGGAAGAATTAATGGAGAGGAGAAGGTTGACCAGGACCAGTGCACATGGACGATGATTGGAGTAAGAAGAAATCATGGGGGAGATGAGAAGATGAAATGGATGGTTTGGATTTAACCATGCCTTGATCATGAAGCTGAGGAGCCTCCGCAGGTTTTAAAAGGCTGGGATGGACAAGATTTAACACTGTCCAGATCTGATGGTTGTGGATGAAGCAAGATTTAAAAAAAGATGAAGGGGTGGAATTAAATTCTGTCTGGATGGAACGGCCAAACAAAATGCAGAGGTAAAGCCTTGGTGGGGAGATTTGAAGGGAAGACCAATGGGATGGTCTAGATCCCACACAGCATGTTCGGATGTCCTGGATCACATTTCTCTTAAGAAATACCACATCCCACAACGAAACAGGATGGGTTTTGTGGAAACTTTATAACCTTGGAGCTCCTAACATATGCTTTAAAAGTCCCCTCCTCCAGCTTCTGTTCCACCCCTTACTAGGTCTTTGTGGGTGCGATAGATGCCCACCCATGACGCCATGCCACCCCGCATGGTGACACGCTACTTGTATCCTCTATGTGTGCTTTAGAAGCGTGCACACACACACACCCGTGGCTAACATGTGCTGAGTCTAAAGTGTCTAAGTTCGGCCGCCTACTCCCGTAGTAGTGCAAGATTACTCTTTCTTTCCATCTATAGGTATGGCCCTAGGTTATATATTATTTTAACAAACCCATTGAAAATAAGTTCAAAATATTTTACCAATATTAAGATCACCATTTTCATAAATTTTTATTAGTCTAAAACATTTTATCAACATTATTTTAAACATTTTACTATTAATATACACCATCCAAAATATACATTATTCTATGTATAACTTTTATGTATCATTAAAATTTGAAACATAACATTAAATTTGAATGTGTAATTTTTTTCCAATATAAACACTCTTCATGTTCATAGAAGATAATATATATTCTTCTATTCATATTTTCATTAAAACATTTTGATCTTTATTTCCATATACATTTAATGTTTTAAAAAATTAAGTTTTCAAAATATGAATATAGTTTTAATTAAAACAGGTTCATAGATTTTGAATTTTAAAACATTCTCAAATACATAAAACCATTTAAAATGCTTATAAACATAAAATAATTAAATATTCAAAAATACTTAAGATAAATAGAATAATAAAAATTATTAAAAAGAATCCAAAATTTATAGGAGTTTATGATAGTTTCAAAAAACCAAAAATCACATAAGGATCGTGATAGATATCAATGGTCCCAAAATGCCTTATAAAAAGATGTTTTAGGGTATTCGAACTTTAAAATCAACTTGGTGAAGATGGTTCTCATCATTGCTCTGATGATTAGAACGCTTGATGTGGTTGTGGATATAATAATCTTCATCGTGATGGATCCTAACAACCCCCGTTATTTGAATGGGAATTTTGTTGTATTTGGTGGTCTCCATGTTATATTGACAGGTATCATAGTGGGTATATTAGGGTTGTATGACACTTTTGGCTTTATTATAATGTAATTGTTTTTAGTGATTAATTAAATAAAAAGAAGTCTCGTTTTTATTTTGTAAGTATTGTATTGAAAAGTATGAACTATAACCATGCAATATTATTATTACACAATAAAGGTATGTGGTTTCACATTATCCCCCCAACAAAGAATTGTTCCATAGAAATTCTAAGACACTTCTACACTTCCACCAAAATAACCAGATAGACAACACTCCCGATGTCCCATCCCCATGTCGGCCATCGTGGATGATCTGTTATCATCCTTAGGTGGATCCCAAGATTAGTTTCTAGTTCCTCAACATATTTGGTCCATATACACCATTATAATATAGGATTAACCCTTTGCATAAAGAATTCGGGTTTCCAGAGGGAGGCTTGTGCACTGTGGAAATCAGAGATTTGAGAGTAGACTAGTTCCCTATAAATTCCTTAAACTAAATTGTACTTGAAAACAATGATGTTGTAGAGAATCCCATATATAATAAAAAATAGGACATTGAACAGATAGAAAACTTGATGGAAACCCTCCAAGGCATCTTTACAAAACATTCCCACGGCTAGGTAGTTCTCAGACAAGGTGAAACATAAAAACATACCTTCATTATACTTTCCCCTCATCCTATACTCTTCCAGTTGTGAAGTCTCCATGTGATGATAAATGTAACAATCTTCCTGATAGTTTTGGAGGAAATTTGGGCTACGGGACAGATTATAGTGGTGTTTGAAAGATAAGCGTAGGTTTTTAAAAGGGTAGTAGTATTCAGAACATGTATTGATGATTGTGGACTTTAGTAATTCGGTTGGAAGTGATATGATGTTTGTTGGTAAAACCACGTCTTCAATCTTAAAATTCCAATGGATATGTTTTAATTATTGTGGAATAACCATATTACAACAGAGATGTTATTTTTTAAAAGCATATTAAAATACCAAAACAAAAAATCCAACATTATCCACTTTAACAAGGTTTATAAAACTCAAGGTGTTACATAACCAATTTCTCCCTCTCACATCTAACTGGTATGGATTTCCTAACATCTACCCTGATGTCTCCTCACAGTTACCACCGATGTTGGGGATTTCCCATGATCCCAATCAAATGGATCTCCAATGCGGTTCCAACCACTTGAATCTCATTGGTCAAGATGAAACACTAGAAACATGGGTCACCTGAATGTGGACATTTAATGATATGTGTGAGAAACTAATGGCATGGATGAAGTTAAGCGACATCAGTATAAACGTTATGTCGATTGTGTTAATGGGTAGACTCATACTCAAGAACTTTAAAGTCCAAAATTTGTCTTGAAAGACCATAGGATGAGATTTGACGAAGGTACACTGCTCGGAGGTCACCCCCTTGTACATACTCCTTGAAGTCTTCTAGGGATGAAAAATTATCATCTAGTGTAAAACAATTGAAACACCTCAAATTATATTCCGTTCAGTTCATAGATTAGTAATTGGGAGTTAATCATAAGAAAATATTTGAAGCCTGATCCTTGGTGAAGTTGATCTACACGAGGATAATTTGATATATAATAGAGGTGTTTCCATGACAAACGATAGTTTTCAAAAGTCTTTTTGAATTATAAACATATTTTTCCCACTATAGTTTCTAATATTTCTATTAGATGAGATTGAATTATTGATTCTTCTACCATCCAAAAATTTTAAGAAGGATTCTACTTAGTAAGACACAAACAAATTTTTAATGTTTTTCAAATTTTATATGTTTGTCTAAACTAATCCTCTGATACCAACTGTCTCAACCCTAGCCCAAGAAGCCCAGAGTCGGTTCCTAAAACATGGTGTGAAATTTTTTTCATAAACCCTTTAATAAAAAAAATAAAAAATCTTGTTCTAATATATAGGATCAATTCGGTTTAGGTTCAAGAAAAACAGATGCGGATAAAACACATCTTCTAAAAACATAACAATGTTAAAGATCATATTGATGTCGTCACATAAGAATACTAAAAACATGGAATAATATATTAAACTCTATAAAATAAATTGAAAATGTTGGGTGAGCATAAGTATGCCCAGTAAGGGATTTTAAAACGATTGAAGAAATTACATTTTTAAATATACAAGCATTAAAATAATTATAAAATGTATTCTTAAGAGGAAAAAATTAAATCTTAAGGCACATCATGAATATTTTAAATGGTTACATGAAAACATATTTCAAGAAGAGCGTTTACAGAAGATTCATATGTGTTTATAAAACAAACTGCAGGTAAGACATAAATTAGAGTGTGCATACATGTACAAGAATGCATGAATGATGCATGATTCATAAATTGATTAAACCAACTCAGAAATTATAGGACAAATTCTAAATATAATTACATATGTAATCATGTCATGATTCATCAGCACTTAAAATGAAATTCATGTAACCTTAAAATTAGATACCCCTTTCTTGTGTAACATTCCATTTTATTATATAATGATGCCTTATGAATTTATCACCATTATCATAGAAGATTATAAACCAAGGGATATTAAAATTGTTGAATAATTTCTTGGATGTTCATTTACCAATACATAATGAGGAAATATATAATTCCAGACATTTTCAAGGCCATGCACCAAGACCATACACAAAACATGACTTAGTACGAGGCAATGCTTAATGCCAATCTCATTTACCATAGTATTACGGGTAAAGTCTAACCACAAATTCCATTTTCCATCGTATACTAAAGAATGGCTAACTACGAAGACCTTTTTACATAGCATCTCATGAGACTCAACTTTGCTCAATGCATTGGAGGGCAATCTGGTTGAACCCATCTTATCATTTAATTCCAATACATTCCTCATAAGTCTAGAATAGTCTTATTTTTATAGTGTGACATAATACATTGAATGCTTACATTATTATTCCATAATTATTTTGCATCCATGCTAATAAATGAAATAAATTATGCCATAAATTCAAAAAAGACTATATTTGTTCATTTCGGATTTAATAGTGATGTGGATGGACTAAAAAGACATACTATTGCACATGTTATGAGAACTAGTAAAAAAATAATGGGTTGTTATATAAAATAACAAATCATGAATTAAACCCTTAATAATGTGAATCTTTTCAAGCAATGATTACATGTATTGACCTTGAGATGCTCTATTAATCCATGCAATGATAATTTTTATATCAAAAAACATTAAAAAATTAACTTAAATAATCAGAAGCATTATTTGTAAAACAATCATTATTTCAGGTGGAGTATTTATGTTTAAATGAAAATGTAAATAACCACATATTCTTATGCATATACATATACATTTTGAGCTATAATCCTGGAAACATTTGTACAATTTACTATCATAGCTAGCATTTTATTAAAACGTATGAAAACAAAATTGAAATAGATAAAGGTGTATATTTGGGTTTTGAAAATATAAAAGCCTAGACACACAAGGTTTATATGTGGTGTTTTCATAACCAGAAAATATGTTTAATAAATTCTTGCAACTGCTATATTATTTTTAACTATAATTTAATCAATAAGCATAGGTTTTGTGAAAAAAAATTCAGATTAGTTACATAATCAAACGTGTATATATATATATACATTTATTAATACCCATATTTACATGAATTGTAAATAAGGGTTTTTTCATATATAAAATTATGAAGAACTAAACCCCTTCATGTAATACATGTTTTAAGAAACATCACCTAAAAACAAATGATCATCATTCAAAGATAATGAACCTGAAATGGTTTGGTATATTATGAAATCATATATATATATATATATATAAATATTTTTGGAATTCCAAAAAGAGTTATGAAGAAATTATATACATATAAATATAATTATGAAACATAATACTGGAAAAAAGGGTTTTCATATAGATAATGAAGCATAAAATCTCCTTCATGTGTTTTAGACATCAAAAAAAATTTAGAAAGCCTAACGTGAGTTAAAAATTAGACATATTATAAAACTATATATATATATATATATATCCATAAATAAAAACATATAATAGTTTTACACAAATGAAAATGTAGAAAAATATCCCATATCTCGTTTCAAGAGAGTCAGCATGGTCTTGCCGAGGATGTTTGTAGGTTGAGGTGAAGGGAAAACCAGGTGGAAAACATGTGAAAACATGGGTTTATATGGGCTTAATATATATATATACATATATTTAATATATAATGATTTATTCAAAAAAAATAAACAACGACTAAAAATATTTCTCAAATAAAACAAATCAATCCTCTTACTCAAAAAACCCAACACCAATCGTTGATATAAATACGTACATATATATAATGTTTGTTTAAAACATTATTGGAATATATCTGGTCAGATGGGTGAAACCCCCGGAGGGGACACCGAGGTTGGGGACGATGCATGGGTGGATTACCGAATTTTGTTAAATGGAATGGGGTATGAGGTGGCATGATCTCACCGGGATGTGTCGGCTCGGGTATGGATCAGGATGGGCGATGGATTTGGGCATGAACCTCATGTAGGTTTTGTACGTATCCTCGTTGTAGGGAATCAAAGTCCGCGTAGTTCGGTGGAACAATGGGACACCTAAGAAGGCGACTCGTGAGAATGGACGCATGGATGAGACCCAGAGGATGTGGAACCTCCGAGTTAGGGAAAGAGTTTCTCGAGACACATGGGCTCGAGGGAGAGATCAGGATGAGACATGGGTGTTGGGGTTGACCCTCATGGAGGATTCCAACGTATCCCTGTGGTAGGGAATCAAAGTCCGCATTGTTTGGGATGGATTTGGGATTACACTCTGAGGCAGCCCCTAGTGTCGGTAAACTGACATAGAGGTGGACCTGGGGTCCGGATGGATGGTGGGCTTGAACCTCGTAGAGGCTTCTTATGTATTCTCATGGTAGGGAATCAAATACCTAATAGTTTTTGATGGGTTGGATCTTACACTCTGAGGCATCCCAAGGTGCAAATGGGGCTTGGCACACCGAGACGGAGATGGTCAGGGCCAATGGTTGTTTGGGCTTGATCCTCATGAATCCTTCATACGTACAATGACTTGAAATGGATCAAAGTCCCCGTAGTTTGGGATGGATTGGTGCTTACACTCTAAGGCGGCCCAATGTGGTGGGGCTTGAACCTCGTGTAGGCTTCTTACGTACCATGCCTTAGCACAGATCCAATTCCTCATAGTTCAGGATGGAATCCGTCTTACACTATGAGGCGGCCTATGGTGTTGGTAAACTGATGTGAAAATGGTCAGAATGACAGGGTGGTGGGATTTAACTGCATAGAGGCTTCCTACGTACCATTCCTTGACCTGGATCAAAGTCCCCATAGTTTGGGTAAACAGTTTAACGTCACGCGGGATGAGGGTGCTTGGCAGTTTAACATCTTTCAGCTTGAATGAGAGCATTTGGGGCATACACTCTGAGGTTTCCCAAGGTGGTGGTCATGGTCGGTACATACTCTAAGCTCATGTGAGTCATGCTCGGTGTGAGAAACAAGAGCTAACAGAGACCCATCGATCACGTCGCGAAGGGTGCGTCTGTGGGAAATGAAGAGGGGATTACACATTGAGCGGCCCAAGAAGTCGGAGCATACTCCAGGATGGAGGCCCGTGGGTGACAAAGCGCAGTGGGAGAGGGATTTGGGATCGAAGAAAGGAGGATCATCATTCCTTATCACACCCTCCGCTGGCCTTGGGGACTGAAGATTAAAGGAGGATCACGGTTTCCCATTACATCCTTGGCTGGCTTTGGGGCCGAGGAAGTGAGGAGGAACAGGGGCACTGCCTCATGCAAGAAAGGTTATGGGCTTACACTAAGGGGGCTTCCATTCCCCGCAGAAAAACGCCACTCTAATAAGGAGGATATCATCCCCTGTGAGGGGTGATCCCATCCCCGTGAAGACGAGTGGGAATGGAGAATTTCCAAGGCGTGGGGACCCTGCGTGCGAGGCACGTGGCCATGTCAAAGTTTAACGTCATGTGTTGAGGACGAGGTGCTTGGCAGTTTAAGGTCATGCATCTCAGATGATGTGGGTTCGCTTTACACCCCAAGGACATACATGACTGGTACCCTCTACCCCTTGTGGAAGGGAAGGCATCATCAAGGTCGTACCGAGGGGGTGTTGCGGAGCGAACCATAGAGGGGTCCATGTTAGCATGGCTATGCTAAGAAGCAATAGCTATTAGCATGCCTATGCGAAGAGGCATGAGGGGAAGCAACGTAACAAGAAGATTTTTCCAAAGGACTTTGAATTTAATTAGTGCGAGCCTAGAAGGTCATGCGGGAAAACCATGTATGATGCGGATGTTTGGGGTGCATGAGGGACTTGCTAATGGCACCCAGAAGAAGGGCATCGGGCGCTCGTGAAATGGGATGCCTGGGGAGCACCGAGGTGATGGGCCCTGGGGAATTGTGCACAGCCCTTAAGGTTTGCGCGAAATAAAGGGTCCTGGTGCGAAAAATCCCCAGGACGGCATGAAATCGCTGATGCTTGCACAGAATTTGGGGTGAAGAGGTTTTGTGGGCAAGGAGAATGAATTGTGCTTAAGTGGCAGAGGTCGCATACAAGGACAAGGGGTGTGCGCAATAGAAGGAATTGCGTGCAATCGGCCGGCCTGCGCGCAATAGAAGGAATTGCGTGTAAGGGGTAGACCCCAAACGAATTGGAACTCAGTCTAATACAAAGGGGATGTCGCATTGAAGGTGGACCCCAGGGCGACTGAGCGTGAAAAAAACCGTACCTGAAGGTCGTATTGTGACACATGGGATGCCAATTACACGCACGAGAGCCGGTTCAAATTCTTCTGCCCCAAAAAGGAAGGGGGTCACCTTCTATTTATAGGTGACCAGGGGCGTGAAATACAGGGCAATGCGAAATTATTGTGCAATAGGGAGGGCGGCATGAAATGTCAACCGCGCGGGGCGCGGGTGCGAAATTGTTTCGCACTTGCGCCGAGGCCTCTTCCCGAATCGCAACACTTTCCGTGAGGGACACGTTTTTTCTCGCACTTCACCGTTTTTTTTGCGCAGCACCTTTGGGCACCACAGACCAGGTCTACGAGTCCAAATATGACATCTGTTTGTCGTTTCGAAACTCTCTTCAATACTTAAGCACTTTTCGTAATCTACAAATTCCCCCCCCCCCCTCCTCAGAATTGGATCGGTGAGGGGTCACAACGATCATATTTTGAAGGAAACGTTGAAATACAAGGCATCATGGGTCCCTTGTGCGCAAAAATTTGAAGCGGTGTGCAAAACTCATCCAGGCACGGAATCCTCATTTCGCATGGGTGCGGAACCCACGCTTAGCCTATAAAAGTAGCCTAGGGTCCCATGATCCACACGACTTTTCTTGCAAGACAAGATTTGAGCTGTTCTGCACGAAATTTCTTCTGCTCCCACGTGCATAACCGCTTTTGGTAGTGCGTAATTCTTCCGGGATTTGGCGGCATTTTACGCGCAGACCCAGGGTTTTTTGTGCCACAACCTGATATTTTGTGACATCCTCTGATTTTACGTGCCAGGCTTCCAGATTTTGTGCGACACTCCTGAAACACTTGGTCCGAAGAGGATGGACGCAAACTGGGTTGATGAGGGGTATGTTTCTGCTCGTAGAGCTAAAATGGTTGCAAACCCAAAGTTTTATGGTGCAAAGAGGGTTTTCTCCAATAACTAGACCCTCTTCAACATGATAACCCCCTCTCAAAAAGAGTACGCCTTGTCTGACAATCTGCCTCTGTGGGACTTCAGCATTATGGAGGAGGTCCCTCTATCGAGTTTCGAGGTTGACACACCACAGTCATGGGTGACCTGTGAAGACGACCTTCATTGGTTCAAAATCACCAACAATGGTCAGCCTTCCAGAGAAACTAGGCACATGGATGTATATGTCCTAAATCCTAGGACCAATAATGGTTCTGAGGGTAACCCTATTATGGAGATCACCCTGGCCCTATATGCAAGCATGCTTCATCAGAGCATCACTGATGAGACCAAAGGATGGATGTAGGATCAGGATTTGCGGTCTGGAGGCAACTTTACCAGCGAATGGGCCTGGGCGTACTAGGTTCTCCATACGTGCGACCAATTTGGGGCTGAGCTCCGACACATTAGTCTGTTTGAGGCGGTGTGGACATCACAATTCCATTTCTACCGATATCCTAAGCTTAGGCCAGAGCATTTCAACCAGTGGCCCCCCGAAGCCAATACATTCCACCTTCACCATGGGGAAGTCGCCATCAATCTCTGGGACATCCACTACATTGGGGGAATCCCTTTGGAGGGACATCAATATGATGTATTCCTCCCACCGATGAACATATGGGGTGACAAATCTCGAACCCCCATACTAATGTGGCACCTATTGGAGCTTTCCAAAGAGAAGTTTGGGGTCAAGGAGTTCATGAAATACATCACCTATAAGGACTAGTTTAGCCAGTTCCTGGAGAAGGACCCAGAAGTCAAGATGCGAGGGTGGGGGAGACGGTGCCCAACCGTAGTTCAGATGATCAAGATCAGATCATACTGGAAGATCCTAGAGGTGGGGCAATACCAATCATGGGGCTACAACATAAATTAGGCCCAAGACCTGAATGTTATTTATGCCAAATTACTCACCACTTTCCTTAGAGGATAGCTATTGCCGGAGAGGGATGTGAGGATGGGCATCCGTCCAGCAACTCTGGTGATGGTTGGCATCATGGATGCCAACAAGAGGTTCAACCTGGGGGTCCCCGTGTTGGCTCAGTTGTACGTCATTCTGGGACACATCTCAAGAGGGAGATCACCTAGGAGAGTCTGTGTCCCCTTCTATATTTTCCACAGTTGGGTTACGGCTCACTACGGCAGATATACTTTCCCATAGATCATCCGTCCTCCGGGAAATGGCATGCGTCCCTCTCTGCAGAATATTTCAAGGGTCATGACTATGGAAATCAATGAGGAGGGAGTACAGATCAGGATTGGTATCCATGAAAACTTCATTTTCATCCCATTCCCCACCCCAACTGGTCAGCTGATAGACGATGGCCAAGGCACACTAGAGTAGAAGGAGTACTTCCAGTGCATCAGAGGTGGGGTGCTTGTGGCCCAGATCGATGGGAAGATCTTTTTTCATCCTTATGTGTCGTCCATATTTTCCAGACTGTTTTGCCGCCTCCAGTGAATGCCGAAGAGAGTATACACAAACTTTTGGGAGGAGAGGAATTCCATGAGTTCTTCGTCAGCTATGGCTGATGTTCACGACTTACGGCTCTGGCGACATCATCAATTTTCCCCCCACTAAAGTCAACACTGGCCTCTCAACCGAGTATGCTTAACATTGGACCATATCATACCCTGAGGGGCTTTTGTGGAAGAGAGTTTGGTAGCTCAAATCCATGGTGTGGAACCTCAGTGGCAAGAGAGTAGGTAGGTGCCACTAGAGGGGGAGGATAGGAAGCGACTCATGCAATGGGGCCCACATAGGCTGGGACCTCAATAGTGGGGGTGTCGCATGTCGTCGTCGCACCCTCGTTGCCAGGAGGAGGGTCCCACTGATCAGCCAGAAAACTTCATAGGAAAAAAATAAGACACCTTCTTCGACCTTCCCTCGACGTGATTTTCCCTGCGCTATGGTCGGATTGGATAACTATGTGGAAGTCAATGAATTCTGAATCTCTCTTGCAGAAGATAGTGCGAGACGGGATCCAGTTACCAAAAATCGGGCTTGTCCGGGTCCCCGACAGAGTAAAATTCCACCAATGTCATGCATACCTAACGAACATAGACATGTATTCACACCAACGGGGTTGGCGTGGGGAGCCACCTCTCCTGGTGAAAGTGATGCTCGACCTGGAGTATGATCCGGAAAGGATTCCATCGAGGGAAGATGACAGCGATGATGAGTCAGAGGGAGGAAAAATAGGAGAGGAGGAAGAAGTAGAAGGGGAAGGTGAATGGGAATGTGAAGGAGAAGGATAAGGGGAGCCCGAAGGTGAGGGGTCTCAGGGAGCATCCCACTAAGGGAGTCTCCGAGAGAGAAGTGAGATCGTCGGCTCCGATATGGATGTGACCAAACTCCTCGAGTTATGATTTGATCCTTATATTCTCCTGTATTCTCTTTCCTTTTCAATACTTAACCCACCTTACTTATCATTCAAGATCACATCGATGTTGATCAAGCATCTCTAGCCAAAGGAGGAGAGGAAGTGCGAAAGGGGCAAGGCGGGGCACCAATTCCCATTATCAAATTGATGAGTTCTAAGGGATCCCCCACCACGACAGCTCCTATAGAGTCCAGGGAACGAGAGGTTGAAGCCTTGGGTTCCTATAATTTCCTTTCTATGACATCGGTACTCACTATCGGAGGACTCAACTGATTATGGTGCTCCTTGTCTGTATAGTGATCACGGCATTAGAGGCTCATCGGGCTGTTGAGCCCGGACCATCAATGAGTGTGCCGATGGAAAACATAATGCCTTATCTAGAACATGCCTCCCAAATTGAGTTGACTCTAGAAATTGGTGAGAAGGGAGAAGTAGACACTAGGGGAACTACTGCCAGGGCAGGGCCAAAAGTCGACGAGAGTGCCTCTAGGATCGAGGGGAGAGAGGAAGGTCACCAAGATGCTTAGGAGCTTATTACCGTGGGAGGAATCTCTGAGGAATAACCTTCCACTGACCTTTTCGATTTCTTCCCTATCTATCATCCCACTGATCCTGAAAAAATTGACGATTCATATTCAGAAGTGGCCTAAGTGAGCTGGATGACGTGACCCAAGGGATGAAATTGCATCTAGTGTTTTCTCAATCAGGCCCAGGCAGAATGGATGAAGCGGATGGGGTACATCCACACCTGGATGCATTTCCTATGTTCTGGATGGGTGGATTCTCAATGCCTTCACCTGACGGTCCGTGATTACAAGGCTGAGAAGATGCTTGAGAGCATCTGACGCGCCGATGTCATCTGGTGCTAGGAGGATTCGGGGAGTACCCAATCATTTCTTAGGGAAGAGTCAGAGGTTCAACGCCTCGAGGAACATGCGAAAGAGATGGTGATATTCATCACAAACTACTCTGATCTCATGTATTGGTTAAGGGCCCAGGTGGGGACACCCAAGAACAACTCATGGAAGCGAGTCACCAGATAACTGACCTCTAGACTAGATAGGCGTGGGCACGGGCTAGGGTCGGCGAGTTGCGCTCTGCGGCTGCCGATGAAGAAAGGGTCAGCAGGGGATTGGATGCAGTCTTGTGGGACACTAGCGAAATCGTGGCGGCATTGGAGATATCTATCCAAGAAGCCGATCCTTAGGGGCCCTGTTTTGGCCAAACCCATATACTCATCCTTCTTTACTGCTTCTTGGTCTTTTGAACTGTATGTATGAGAAAATTAATTTATATACCCCTTTTCTGAACATTTTTCCCTTCGGTTTAACATGCCCAACCTTAATCCCAAAATAAATAGCAATCTATTCCTATGCTCACGTGGGCAGTACCTGATTTGAGAAATAATGGAGCCTCGTACTATCACTTGGTTTGATCGTGGGAGCATCAAAAAAGCTCCGGGCATTAAAAATTCGTACCTGGACTTCTGAGGATATGAGGGAGGCCCGATCAAAGAGCGAGGACCACAATCCAATCAATGTATCGTCTACTCAATGTGCTCTAGTGCCCGAGCGGGGCAATGCCAGGGGAATTGGAATCAGGCCAAACATAGTGAAATTAAAATTTTGAATCACGTTTCCCAAATTCGGAACACTATAGTATGGGCATGGAAATAAAGGAAGACTGTTGACCGTTTTCAAAACACATCATTCCTATTGCATTATCCTGAAATGGGGACAATAAATGAGGGTTGACTGCTGACCATGTTCGCAACACAGAACCTAACTCAAATATCGCGGATAAGTCTTCCGGAACATTGGCCTAGGACAGAAGGTGGACCATATGTCAGACATAAATATTGTTAGGGGCACCTTCAAACATGATCAGTCTTCTAGAACGTTGGCCCGGGACAGCAGGCAGACCATAGGACAATTATCCATACTGTGAGGGGGTCCCTTCAAACATGAAAGAGGATAAGGATCCGAATAAAGGGTGATGAAAAGTGAGAAAAGTGAAGTGGTGGTTTTTTTGAACAGAATCCAACACTCCCAAGATTACGGAACCATGGTGGAAGAACATTAGGCGGGTGCATTAATCTGATCATGGATCATCCCTACTTTTAGACAGGACCTCTCTGGTGAAGGAACTATTGCTTCCCAATGTCAGTATGGGGCATTATGAACTTGTTCATGGAAAATATTGTAGTTACACAGCTCCCCAAGGGGGGGGGGGGCAGGCCAAGAGGCCGATGGTGGGGAAAAGGATGGGATTAGTGATTCTTAGGGCTATACCCAAGAAAAAATCTCTGGGAGTTATTACGTATCTCATAAGGATGAGAATCAAGCCACGCATAGTTATGGAAAGGGTCTTAGTTTAAGGTCTTAGAACTCGGACCAGGGGTCGCTGTAAGGAATGTTGCAGACACACTGTAAGGTGATTATGAAACCCGACTTGAATGAGAACATATGTCCTACTTACCATGTGTTTCCTGGGGAATTGTTTCGGTCAAGGGACCGAACCTAAAGGTTAGGCTGGGCCTTCTGGGATGTGGTCGGGAGCTCCTAAGTATCTCATGAGGATGAGAATAAAGCCATGTGTAGTTCTTAGAGGGTGTCACGACATGGTAATTTACCAGTGAAAAGGATGAAAGGGTCGTGCGGGTCTAGCCCTCACTCCAAAAGAAGCGGTATTTGATGTATCTTGTTTGTCCTTTAAGGTGAATGGTTTTATTTTGTGGACCGACCGGCCTAGGTTAGAAACTCCTAGCATCGCCACAACAATAAATCCATGTACAGGAATTGAATAATAGTATGGTAGATGACTGATACCCAGCGTGATTTCCTCTATGATGAGGTCATCACAATGCGGTGTCGTTTTTCAGCGTGCGGCCGGGATGATATTGTCACAGTTTAGGGTAATATGGTAGGACCAAACAACACAGCTTAAGGTCATATGGCTTGGACCAGGGGTAATGGGCATGATGCGATAAAACATACCTAATATGAATTTGGGAGAGGTCCAGATCATCACTGTGTTCACCTCTGGGAAAGGAGCCTTAGGCCAAGAGTCCAACGAGGTTTAGAGGATAAGGGGCAGGAGAAACTAACTCCCAGCTGATCTGGACCTGGAAGCACGATGTTCAGGTGATCCCACATATCCCATGGTGATGAATATTGAGCCGGACATAGCCCTTAATGAAGATCTTAGTTTTTACTCTTAGAGATCGGACCGTGGGATCCCTTAAAGATGATGTATTGTAGCTTTGTCCCTCTGGCGTGCGGAGGTGCACTGAGGGATAGTTCTAAGAGTGTCGAGATTCCACCTGGACATGATGGGTTAGAACATAATTTGAATCATTCAGCCAACATTTGAGGCCTAAAGGTACTGACGCAATGATGGGGATTACTACTGACAATGTTTGCAACACATCATCCTATCGTGTTAGCCTGAAATGGGGAAAACAAATGACCATAGACCACTGACCATTTTCACAACACAGGATTTGTATCAATTTGTTGTCTGAAACCCTCGGGGAAGTTGGACCATAATGGTAAGAGAGCCCTTAGGCGTGGTATCCATTCCGTTTTTGGGGGTCCCTTCGAGTGTAAAAGAAAATGAGGGCAAAAATGAAGGGGAACACGAAGCTTGAAAAGCAAGAGGAACTTGACTTAGTTGAATCTGACATTACGGGTCCTAGAGAAGACTACTCTGAACACAATGGCAGACCACTGCAATGGGTCGAGGGACTCAATTTGAGGGTGGACAAGAGATAGAGGATTTTTGGGAGAAGGGGTCATGGTGCTGAAAACCCAACACCAAGGAGGGAATAACCCTTTACCCGACCTATTTATCCCCCTCCTGGAGAGGGACATGCCAAGGGGCTTAGGTGATTGGGAGATCGAGAGATCTCTAAGATATGGGGCTGGACCCGAAATCTAAACATTCAGGTAGTCCTACGTATCCCATAAAGATGGGAATCAAGCCACACGTAGTTATCAAAGATACAGTTTAATGTCATGTGGCATGACATACAGTTTAATTTCATGTCGGACGAGCACGCAGTTTAGTGTTATGTGGGACCGCAGACCAATTTAAGGTCTTGCAGGACTATAAGACAATTTAAGTTCAAGGGTAACCATAGGTCAGTTTAAGGGCATGGGGGACTGTGGGCCCAAATGTAGGACCAAATGCAGTTTAAGGTCATGCAGGACCAAATTACCAAACAAAGTATTTCTTGAGGAACATAGAATTGGTGGGAGGAGTTATACGCTCACCATCCATGGTCAGCAAGGAGTATGCTCTATTGGGATAAACCTTATGAACAATGATAGGTCCTTCCCATTTGGGCTCCAACTTGTGTGGTTCCCTGTCGTGGATCATTGGTTCCCTGAGGGATAAAAACAAATCACCATGCAGGAAGGAGCGGAGGCGAACCTTCTTGTTGAAAGCTTGAGCCATCCTACTCTGATGCCTCTCTAGGTTGTGCAAGGCACAAAGTATGTTCTCGTCCAGTGCTTCCAATTCAGTTAGACCGGTTTCATCCACTCTATCCAGCATTTTCTGGTCATAGACCGCTGTGCGCAATGAGGAAAACTGAATCTCTATGGGAAGGATGGCCTCAGTTCCATACACAAGAGAATATGGGGTCACATGGGTGGAATTACGGGTCGTCGTCCGATAAGCCTAGAGGGCGTTGGGGAGCTTATTCGGCCAACTCTTCTTGATCTAACCAACCATCTTCTGCAGAATGTTAGAGAGGGTTTTATTGAATGCCTCAATCTATCCATTTTCTTGCACGTGATAGCGGGAGGTATGGTCAGAGCGAATGCTGTACTTGGAATACAATTTATTCAGCTCGGATTCTCGGAATATGGTGTTGTTTTCGGTGAGGATAGCATGTGGTACTCCAAATTGATAGATGATATTGGAACTGACAAATTCGACGATAGAACGGGCTTTGACATCCTTGAGTTGAATTACCTTTGGCCACAAGGAAAAGAAATCTGTACCGATCAGAATGAATTGTCAATGGCGAGCCATCACTGGTGGGTAAGGTTCTACGACATCTAACCCCCAGACTACAAAGGTCCAAGAGTACTTGGTAGTGTGGAGAATCTTTGGTGGGCAATGCAGAAAGTTAGCATGAACTTGGCATGCATGGAACCTCTTAGCGAACTCGATGCATTCGTGGGTCATGGAGGGCCAGAAATACCCTAGTCTCCGGATCTGATGAGACAGTTTCCGCCCAACCTGATAGGAACCCCATGAACCAGTGTGAACCTCTTGCATGAGCTGTGGAATCTCAACGCCCTGAATGCAATGGAGGATAACACCATAAAATCTGTGTTTATAGAGGATCTCCTCAAGACTGGGACCACTCTAGAGGGTAAACTGCAGCTTGAAGCATCGTATTCACTCATGCGCAGCCCGGTCTGACGAAAGATTACCATGTTTGAGGTATTCCACCAAGGGTTTCCTCCAATTGGAAACCAATTTGATCACTGCATCTGAATGACTCGGGGGTCCTAACGTAGAGGCACTGGCGGTAAGGTGGATTACCTGTGGTCTGTCTTCACCATCTGGGGTGACATGAGCTATGACACTCCGGTGAGCTACATGGATAATTAGATCATCCTGTTCGGGCTCTGCTAGTGATGCAGATAGGTTGGCCATAGCATCTGCTCGACCGTTCAGTGACCGAGGGACATAGATAACCTCTAGCTCACAAGGGAACTTGTCCATTAGCTGGAGAGTGTGTTCTAACAATGGTACAATTTTTGTCTTCCTAACAACATAGTCTCCATTGAACTTCTTAATAACGCTCTAAGTCCCCTTTCATATGAAAATAGGGCATATCGATCTCGAGAGCCAGCTCGATGCTAGTGATAAGATCTTGATACTCTGCCTCGTTGTTGGTGCATCATTTAAAAAAAAGGAATGAGTACGGTAGAATGTCTTGTGCCATGGTGATAAAGACGATGACCAAACCTACTCTATTGAACCTAGGATCATTGAGCCTCCTACCGGTGGGGCTCCGGGAGGCACCATCTAAGTGAATTTTCCAACATGGGACGGGTTGGTCAACATATAAGATTGACTCATTAGGAAAATACTTTTCCAGGAACTGATCCATGGAATTTGGATGGATAGCTAGAAATTCTACCAATTCCTTCCCCTTGATAGCTTTCTGAGGCACGAACCTGATGTCGAACTACTAGAGTATTACCACCCACCGAGCTAGTTTTCCAGTCAACGTGCGGTTATTTAGAATAGACTTCAGTGGGTCTACTCCAGACACTATTTGTACCTCATGGTGCTGTAGGTAATGCCACAATTTCTGCACAGCAAATACAAGCGCAAGGAAGCTCTTATCTATGTCGGAGTATCAGGTTTCATTATCTAGGAGCTTGTAGATGACATAGTAGAGTTTGTTCTCCATCCCCTCATTGCTCTTTTTGGTGAGAAGGGTGCCGAGGGACTGTTCTAGGGTGGTCACATAAAGGACCAGTGGCTTCCTGGAGATGGGTGGCATCATGACCGTAGGCTAGGGAAAATATTACTTGATTTCCTCAAAGGCGGTCTGGCACTCCTCAACCCATTCATAAGCGGTTCCCTTCTTCATGAGATGAGAAAAAGGCTTACCCTGGCCATCCAGATTCGCAATGAATCGGTGTATGTAGGCTAAGTGGCCTTACGGACCTTGAAGCTCTCAAATATTTCTTGGGGGATGCATCTGGATGATGACCTTTTTCTTCTATGGGTAAATCTCAATGCCATTGTATCGGGAAAAAAATCCAAGAAACTTCCTTTAAGTGACCCTGAATACACACTTCAATGGGTTCATCTTCAGGTGGTGGGAATAGATGAAACATAACACTTTCTCAAGGTTCTTGAGTTGGTCCTTGCATTGGCAAGATTTGACCACCAGGTCGTCCACATTGAATTCCACCAACGTTCTCAAGATTGGCTTGAATATGCGATGCATGGACACCTGATAGGTTGCACCTTCATTTTTCAGGACGAAGGGCATAACCTGATAATAGAAAGTACCTAGGGGTGCCCTAAAGTTTGTGGAATCCTCTTCCTTGGGGGCCATCTGGATCGGATTATATCCTGAGTAACCATCCATGAAAAAGAGGTCTTGGAACCCTGTCGTACCGTCAATCAACAATTCCTTCACTGTAAGGCGAAAATCATCCTTCAGAAAATAGCAGTTGAGATATTGGAAGTCGATGAAGACACTGATCTGTATGTTCTTCTTCTAGACTTTCATGTTGTTAGCTAGCCACATAGGGTACTAGACTTCCTTGAAGAAGATGGCTCTAATGAGTTTGTCAACTTCAGCCTGGACCATGGCACTGTGATAAGGGATCATCTTTCTGGGAGGCTGCTGGAATCCACAATGATTTGCCGGAAGACCGAGGCAGTGGACGGCTACCTGAGGATCTAGTCCCAGTATCTCGTCATAATTCTAGGAAAATACATCACTGGGCTTTTTTAGGAATTCCACATACCTCTGCTGAAACTCGAGGACATAGCGGCGCTGATGAATGTGGGTCTCGGGTCTGCCTTGCTTCCGAGGATCACATGTACCAACTCATCGACCGTGGATGAGAGGCCTTCCTCAAAGGTAGGGGGAGCATCCTCTATATCTTCTTCTCTAATTATGGAGGGATCCTCCATGGGGGAAGTTACATCTGAGCTACCAAACCCTAATGGGAGGCTGCTACCAGCTTGTGCGGTAGTGGTTATTGCATCGGGGAAATATGGTGCTACCGAGACCATGGCTATAAAGGCTATCAACCCGATCCCATATGGTCTCCAGCCTAAGGGTCCACGCTTGACAATATCAAAGCATTAGTGGCGTGTCAGCTAGATCCGACTTATTCCTGCCTGAAAAAACCTACAAGTGTGATGTACTGCTGTTTCCATGAGCTGGACGTCTCGATACCTGATGGGAGTGGGAAGCTCTGGGATCACTGGCACCTAGTTCATATAAGAATATGAAGTGATCTTTTGACGCTGTCTGTATTTGGGAGTATGATTCCCCCTTTTCTCTAAAATTTCAAAATATTGCTCCATATCAAGGGTCCTGGCCTCCAACCGATGGATCAAGAAGACGAAGGTTTCATTAAGTCCTACCCAAGGGTCATTCATAGTGGTGACAGGCTCAAATCTACTTTCCTAGACTTTTTTATCCTTGCTCTTGAAATAATCAACATCTAAGTAGCGGGCTTCACATGAGGAGAAAGGAGATGTATCACCTTGGAGTACTCCCACTCGACCATTAAGGGAGTACTTGAGGCATTGTTGATATAACGAGGGGACCGCCACATGAAACGGGAGCCACGGTCTGCCCATCAATGCATTATACGCGGTGTCCTTGGAGACAACTATGAACTCGGTGTTGGAAACTAGGACACTGAACTGGGTGTTCAGACTGATCTTTCCAACCAGGGTCTGCTCTGTCCTATTGTATCCCTGGATTCTTAAATTATAGGGAGTTAGGTCATCTTCAGATAACCCTAGCTTCCCTAGTGTCTGTGTTGGGATAAGGTTGATCCCCGGGCCGGTGTCAACGAAACATCGGCAAACTTCCACGCCGTTAAATTGGCTATTGATGTATATAGGGTAGATGCGCCCCTGTATGGGGGAGCCCTCATTCTTTCCAATGAACGAAATTATGGCCTAACATTCTGCATCTTCAGCTGCTTCAGCATGGATGGCCTCTGCAGCTGCTATCTCCATCTCTAACTGGAGGGGGCTCTCTAAAGCCTTCGCGAGTTCTATAGGAATATCTAGCGATAGGTGAAGGGCTTCAAGGATGGGAAGCCTTGTTGGGATGCCGGTGAGGTTCTTGAGAACATCATACTTTCATGCCCGGCACAAAAAGTTTGCTTCCTCGAGGCCTCTCTTCGATAGAAAGCATGGTGGGCCCTCCAGGCCGGACTGGCGACTGATTGGTACTGGGTATATCCCGCTGCTCACTAGTCGAAGCTCAGATAGTAGCTGTCGGGTGAGGCCCGAGCGACTAAGATCAGTCTATAGTGGGGCGAAGCTGGTCGCGGTATGGCTTAAGTGGCTCTGACTGATTGAGTACCATAAACGATGGTGGAGGTGCACCTGTCGACACTGGATGAAGAGGCTGTGTGCTGAGTTCTACGTTGGGCCTGCTGTCTGGTCTCAACCACATGCACGGCCTAGATGGAGGTGCCAATGGACGGGCCCTGATGACCCATATGTTCGTGTATCTTTCAACGTAGGCATCAGCTGGGTACATTGGGGAGGTTTGCCTGGCGCCCCCCCCCCCCCTCGTTGGGAGTCATATAGGGATTTACCAACTCGACGGTATTAACCGAAGTGTACCCTTGGCTATCACTTGATGAATCATCCAAAACTAGGTGACTCCTGTGGGGAATCCCCATCTTCGAGGGCATAAATTCTCCGAGAGTGCGAGACAGTGGTGGCAATGGAGGGGCACGTTGCTTCTTCCTATGCCGCCGATGCTTTCTCTTCTTGGAAGGGGATGGATGAGATGATGATGTAGAAGTGGTGGACACAGCTTCTGAAGGCCCCGACTGATTTAGGCATGCACAGATAATTCCATGGGTGTAGGAGACTATCCTGCGAGCCATCCAGTCATTATACTTCCGAGACCCGTGGTCAAAAACCTGCTGCCACTCACCTTCGTCATCGCTACTGCTATCTGATCTCACAAAGACACCTGCCACTTGTGTCAGGGTCGGGCCCAACCAAACTATGTTAATGTCAATATAGTCTTGAAGCCAGTCATTGAACACATAACATTTCTTAATGGTGTGCCTAAGGATCCGGTGATAAGGGAATTAGTTGGGGTGATCGGTGAGATGCGCCTCTTTGGGATGCTGGAACTCAGGCACTCGTACAATTCTCTTCTCTAAGGCGATGTGAAAGTAACCAGGGACCTGAGCATCATCGAACGAGTAGTTATGATTCCTTTTGTCCAGAAAGGGGGCTCTAGGAGACTGTCCCTGACAGGGGGGCGGAGGAGCCTGTCAAGGATTCGGAACATGATTATCTCGCCTAGGCGGTGGCAGCGCATTATGCAGGGGAGCCTACGGATTCTGAGGATGCTACTGGGTTGGAATCTATGCCTAGGGCGGCCGACCT
The DNA here is from genome assembly GCA_963277665.1 of Viscum album. Classification (NCBI taxonomy): domain Eukaryota; kingdom Viridiplantae; phylum Streptophyta; class Magnoliopsida; order Santalales; family Viscaceae; genus Viscum; species Viscum album. Next base: position 1,983,097,968 of record OY728138.1, on the reverse strand, counting down.
TTGTGGGGCTGTGGAATGGCTCCACTGGTAGCAATTATTGATTCCTACCTAGGCCATCGTGGTGGGATCGGCTCTGGCAGCCCTCTTTACTGGGATCACAGGGGGCAGCGAACGTGTCTAGCTAGCCTATTGCATGGATTCTTCGAGGTGTTGGGCCTTATCTGAGAAGTCTCGGAATCCTCCAAGATAGTTCTGAGTGATCATGGAGGGAAACAGTTCCGTCTTGACATTACCCACACAAATCATCAGAAATTGCTCGTGAGGCAGGGGAATGTAAAAGGAGTATGTGAGTCCCTTCCACTGGGTGATGACGTTTGTGACTCGCTCATTGGTCCTTTGCTTTCACCTGAAGAGGTCTGCGATTTTTGTCTTCAGGGTGGTAGAGTTGAACTAGTAAAGGAACTTCCTGCGAAGTTTTTCCCAGCTAGTCATAGACCCAACAGAGAGCTAGTTGTACTAAACGAATGCCAACCCTCCCAGTGTCTAAACAAAACAGTGGAGCTTGGCGACCTCTTTCTATGCTGGGGTCTCTAACATAGGTGCAAAACTCGAGTTAGACTGGGCCAGGTGCATCGGTGGGTCCCCCATCCTATTAAAGGGATATAAGGTGAGATTCCCAAATCCCGGGGGTGCTGGCATGTCATCCATCCATTCCAGGTATGTCTTTCTATCGGGTGGGATAGCCACCTATCATGTTTCCAAAGCCTATAGGCCGGTGATGAGTACCACCATTGGATAGTTTGGACGTGGGTCCCTATCCTGACGTGGATCCCTGACCAATAGTGCGTTTTTGGGCTCTTCAGTGCAGTAACCAAGCTCAACAACTCGTGGAGCTACTGGTGGAGCGCCAATTGGGGCTGCCAGAGTAGCCCGAGCGGGGTTCCATTGATTTTCACGCCATTCAGGAGGGTTTGGTGAGACATACTACGCCCTCTTATCGTAAGCGCCAACCTCTCCCCTTTTAGCGTGGACATGATGTTCAGGGTTAGCCAGGGGAAATTCGTCGGGGAGAAGCTGCATCTGTCCCTACTAGACTGTCCAAGGGTCACCATAATCCGGATGTTGTTCCATAGCTAATTCGACCAGGAGGTCATCAACCAGTTTCTTCTGATCGGAAAGCTGCTATCGCAGCACGGCCTTTTGGGATCTTCCTCTGTCTTTTTCACTGAGGCAGATGGGTCGGAGTGTTTGGTGACACCAATATTCTCCTTTCCCTATCGAGATTCCGGCTGAGTACCAATACCTCGGTGGGTGGAGGGTGACCCAGGAGGTTCCTCTACTGGCGAGTAACTCTCCCCGACGGGTCTAGAAGTGGGGGCACGTCTTCACGGAGTAGGTTCCCATCGAGAAGTTCCAGATTGTTTTCCCCTCGTAACAGATGGGTCATGTTGACCGCGACTTTCCTCGGGGGTATGTCCTCAACGTCACCAAGTGATTCGGGTTGATGGAGAATCGCACTAAAGAGGAGGGTAGCTTACTTCCCCTATCCACGGACTTGCGCGTGGGGGTAGCCTCTTTAATAACTTTGTGATGTACTTGGAAACTTTGAACACATTGCTATTGGAGGTCCCTGTGGTGGCTAGGTGACTCAGGGTACTGGACTGTGGGGAGCGTGGCTAGGTCAACCAGAGTGCATTGCTCACCGATGTCTTCGAGCGGCTCATGGCTCTAGGGATAAGTCATTCACTAGTGGAAAAGAAAGAAGTGAGTCTCCCAGAGGGTCTGGCCGAAACATTCAAACTCCCTCGAGGTGAGTGATTCTGGCATACCAATATTTGGTCCTGTGACCAGCCAAAATGTCTCAAGGAAGTGACCCGTGGAGAGGATGGTCCAGAAGCTCCTCAGGTCAGATTCATGGTCATTCCTTTGATTTTCCCACTCATCAACTAAGGGTGGATGAGAAACCAGTGGCGGCTCCAAGGTGGACCGCATGGACTGTGGGCTGGCCGGTGGAGAATACGACGAGCAGGCTGATTGGCAGCTGAATCTTGGGTTGTCCTCTAAGGATTGTAGTAACCTGGTCTCCATATCATGATAGGAGGGACCAAGGACCAAAGCTGCTAACACAGCATCAGCATCTGCCGAGGGTGTGATATGTCGCAGATCTTCCGCCATTGACCCCCAGAATAGCTCTCCGCCGTCTCTAGCTGAGTCTGAAGGCCCTTCCGGATATGATGGTGGCGACTGTGTGGTCATCCCCTAGGGACATGTTAGGTTCTCTTCCTCCTGGGTATACCTTCGGAGCGAGGAAGGGATATTCATTCTCCATTTTAACCATTCTTGAATGATTATAAAGTATATATAATAAGTAATCATGAAATATTATACATAATAATGAAACTGTATTTTTGTATATATATATGTATGTCATCTAATTAATTCCATTCAATTCAATAAGGAAACAAAAACAGCATTCATGCGTACGTACGACCTACCGTCTCCATGAACAGTGTATTTCATTCCATTCCTCGATCTATCATATATATATGTATATGATGAATATATATTATATATAAATCATGTTTTACATTCAGAAATTAAATAAATCAGGATATAAGTAATAATATCAAGAACAACAAGTCGAAACACGTACAATAAATGAAACGATTTTACCCAAATCACTACTTTTACATCGAATTTACAAAAGAACGGGTAATATAAAGTCATAAGTAAACTATATATTATATCATAACAATGAATATGATTCTGTAATAATTCAATGAAATTATTTAAATTATTAAACAGGAGGTTCAGATACATACAAAACATATCAGACATAAGGTAAGGGATAACTTTTCCAATCTCGTTTTTATCTAAGATTGTTATTACTAAGTATTTATTGGGGTTATTGTTATCATCCATGCCCAGGATTTCTAAAAAAATTTCATGTATGTTTAATGTCCTTTTTGCCCATTTTTTGAACTTTACCACATGTTATGAAAGGAATCTAACTTTTTTTACCACACGAGGAATTTATTGACTTTTCCGACAAAAGTACGAGGAGAATGTTAATTTTAACTTATACAGTGTGAAAGGATTTTTACGGTTTCATAACGTCTCATTTTCATGAAGCTTACTCTACAAGATTGCATGATTATTTTCAACAAATCCCTTTTCTTTTAAAATTTCATGACATTTTGTGAAATGAAAATGAATTTGAAGAAGAAAGGATATTTTCCTCAATAATTTGTTTCAAGTGTTTTATCAAAACTATTTTCCATATAAAATGACATTATTTAATGTATTTATGTTTCAAGTATAATGAATTCATTATTTAAATGGTTTTATTCTTCAAATGATGAAATGATATCATTTTTTTATATGGATTATGTTATGATGGAATGTTGTTTAAGAATCCCATTCTATTACATGGGTTATGCTATGATATATGATTTATGATTTTGTGGCACACGAAAGAATGATTTCATTATGATATGGGTGGGACCTATATCTCCCTCCAATGCATTGGGTAAAGATATATATCTCATTAGATAGACATGGCTGGAACGGTAATTTAATCTGGTCTAGTGTTACAGAACTAGAACAAGGAGTGAACTCGATTCAGAAAGAGACTTTGTCCACTAAGATAGTCTTGGCAGCAATGCCTTGGGAACTATGGAAATCATATCATGTTCTTAATGTTTCTCCACAATTACATGTTTTATTTCCAAGCTATTTTTTCATGATTGATGTTCTATTATGATCTATGCCCAACGTACTTCCATGTTTTATGTCATTGCTCAATATTTCGATGTTTAAACATTATGTTCATGTTTTTATGTTCAAATGAATATGGTTTGTTTTATTTTCTCCATGCATACCCTTACTGAGCATTTGAGCTCACCCTTTATATGTTTTCTTTTCCCCAGGATATAAAGAAAGGTTTTAGGTAAGAAAACAATAGGGGAAGATCTTTGTGGGAGATTATGAAGATCTTTCACCACGATTATAAGATTATATTCCGAGTTTCTAAAGACACTGAACTATTACAGCCCTTGTGTGTTTGTTTTTGTTATTTATTAAGTATTCTGAAAAAGTAATGTAATGTCTATGTACGTCAATCTATGGGCCTTTACCTTTGGTATCATAGGAAAGGTTTAGTCAACCTTTGGAAACTAGGATGCGAAAACTTTAGTGAAATCTCTAGAGATATTTCTAAGGTATGACTAGGGATGTCTCCAAGGCAAATTATAAGTAGAGTTTATAGTCCTAAAATTATGGTAACGATATTCGAATTAAACCTAAGATGTTAGATATTTAAGGTACTCCCCTTTATTATTTTGTTTTCCTAGCATGATTTTTTCCTCTCACACTGTTCTTTTTGGGATTTAGACGATGGATAGAACCCAAAGGAACTGTGTTGATCAATGTAATGAAAAATTCAATGATTGTCCTCCCGAGAAAACAAATGTGATGGGAGATGGAGTGAAAAATCTTATTGCTATACATACGCATGCTATGAATCATTCTGGACATCCGAATGAGTAGAGAAGGGAAAAATATTCCATTGAGTACTTTATGAGGAAACATCCACCATCTATCAATGGGTCTTTTGATCCACTTGTTGCTGAACAATGGATCAGTTCCATTGAAAAGATATTTTCCATTCTTCGCTGTTCAGAACATGATAAATTCATTCTAGCTATTTACCGATTAGAAGGTGAAGTGGACTAGTGGTGGACTCTAATTACGAATACAAGGCCCCAAGATGAAATTGAATCCATGGAATGGGACGAGTTCAAGAACATGTTTTTCAATAAGAAATTACCTCGTATTCTTCGAACAAAGATGGAAAAGTAGTTCCTTGAGCGTAAGAAAAAGGATGGTGGATTTGTTGGTATATAAAAAAAATTTGTACAAGACATTCAAGGTATGAATCTGGCTTTATCATCCAACCTGAATGTAAAGTTGATCGATTCTTCAGTGGCCTAAAACCAAGTCTTCAAAGGGCATTAGATATAAGAGAATTCAGTAACTATGAAGAAATTTTGCATTGTGCTATCAAGGTAGAAATGTATGTTGGTGTTACATATCCATCTCATGGTTCAGACAAGAAACGGAAGATGGGGTTCAAAGAGAAATCTCAGAACAATGGTGAAAAGAAGGTAAATGTTTCTTTATTCTCAAAGTGTGGAAAGAAGCATGGTGGATATTGTCTTAAAGGGACTAGAAAATGTTTTATGTGTGGAAAAGAAGGTCATCGAGTAGCTGAGTGTCGAAGTAATGGAAAAAGGGTTGGTAATGATGTGAATAAAGAAAAGACTGCAGAGAATGCACCACCAACACTTCAATGATTCAAGTGAAAGGAAATGGGGCATTATGCTAATCAATGCCCTAATCCAAGGGTTAATGATGATCGACATGAGCAACCACTTAAGGCAAAGGACAAAGGGAATTCACATGAGATCACTATTGGCGATGTTGAATATGACAATGATGTGGAGGAATGATTAAGTGATTATGTAATGGGGTTCCAAAATAATGTTGTATATAATATCATGGAATATTGGAATATTTATGTATTTTTCTATTGTGGTATTCAATAATTTTATGGTACCGGTAACCATGGAAAGTGATTGAGATATTTTTGGAAAGAAGATGATATACGCATAATGAAGAGATAAAGAGAAAATGAAATGTTTGACAGTATTCATGAGATCATGACTGATATAAGGAAAAAGTTATATCATGGTTTGAGTATATAGAATTTTTGGATTTTGGTATGTGGAAAGAGTTAACTTTTGATAGCATTCATGTTTTCACTACGATTCAATGGGTATTCAATTTTCAAGAGAATACAAGATTAAGGTATTCACATGTTTGGAATGCGATCAACAAGATATTACTTTTGAAATATGAGGGATAAATGATGGTATTCACGTGCTTATTATATAACCATTTTTTTAATCGTTCTCTTTATACTATGAGTTTGGAAAGAAGTATTTTGGATAAGCCTAAAGATTGGGATTGATTATGTTGACCCTAAGTTAGTATTGTTTAAGGCTAGAATTTTTTTTGATATTATTGATAAAATGTTATAATAGTGTAGTTTAAGAAATGGGACAACCTGCATAACTGGCGACAACCCATCACGTCAGACACGGATGTGGGAATTGAACCCAAAACCAAAGTATGATAGGACTTTATCACCTACCACTAGCCTACAAGAAGTCCCTGGTTAGTAGAAACTAGTTTTATTTTATTAAGTGCTATGATAGATGAAGTATAAGTCCATTTTAGCAACAATATATGATTAATCTCAGCATATATGGACTTCTATATATTTAATAATTTGTGCTAAAATTTTTGTGATAGAAATAGATGAAATGACCAATCATTCTATCGTTTAATCTTCTAACACTTCACAAAAGACAAATTCAACTTCATTTCTCTATGAGATGAAGGGGAAATTGTTCGAGGCATGAGCAACAGTGAGATTGTTCCAAAATCAATTAAGTAATTATTTTAATTCAACAATTATTCAACTTTAGGGAAATGATCTCAAAACCAAAAAATGTTGTCCTAGTGACCTCGTATATGATGAATCGGATGGTACCTTAGATCATCAAAAATTTATGGCTTTGTTATTGTTGGATTTTCATATCCATGTCCTCTACCACTCTTCATCAGATGTTGATGGATATATTTCTCTTCCATATCCATATTTTCACCTATGTTCTCTTATGTGGAAACCCAGTGATTAGTAAATTTGGGTAACCTTTACGTTTCATACTTTAGTTTTTAAATTCAAGTTTTGGTATTCTTCTTTACAATATGGGTTTCTATTAAAAAAACATTAAAGTAGTAAACCATTTATAACCCCGACGAATTTCGAGGGAAAAATTCATTTTAAGGGGGGTAGAATGTAACACCCCAAGATTTTATGAAAAATATTCTTTTAATTTCATTGATGTCTTCTATTATACAATACACCTAGTTGATCTTGTACTATACGCAACACCGTATTAGCTTGAAGTACACGCAACACTATTCTTGGCTCGTGTTACACACAATTTCAAGTTCATTTTTTAGAAATTATTCTACACAACATTATGTATATATTTTGTTTAATATATAAATGAAATAAGTTTTGATTATGTTATACGCAAAACCAAATAGATCTTTCACTACACGCATCCCTGACTTGGCTTTCTTTACATGCAATCACGACCTTCCACGATAGCGTTTGTTGTATGCAAAATTGAGTTTCACTAAATAATGATATGTTATTAAAATATTATATAAACTAGCCGTTATGAATAGTAATACCCAGTTTTTGAAATTTTATCTTTCAAAATGGACTTCATTTTTGGATTCAGAATATCAAAATTAGCCTACGGTGAATTTTTGGTATTTTTCTAAAAACTTTCAATTTTTGATGAATAGTCAAAACACTGAGTTACTATTTAAAAACCGACTTTTTATTTAAATAATTCTTTATTTTATTTAAAATTATTTTAGGTAAAAATTGATACATAATACCTATATAAGTTCAATGTAATTCATTCGATTCATTTTATAATTATTTTCGATATATAAAAATTGTATTGAACTTTTCACCGTCTTTTACCTACCTCCTAGGAGCTTTTTGCAAACTTACATAAAACATAATTTTACCACTTCTTTTATTGGAATTTCAAAAATCCCAGGGACACGGTTAATATCAAGGATTATAATTTGGTTCAATAAGATAAAAATAACTTTTGATGAATAGTAACTTTTTTACTTTTATTTACCACGGTTAAAAGTAAATAGGGTAATTAAGGGTAAAAATGATATTATTATTACTCTAACACATGTACTAATTCTACTGGATAAGTTTAATTATACCAAAAAAACCTTAGTAATAAAATATTTCCCTTCCGGTTCACTTGGATTAGATTAGGACGTTTATTATTATTTTATTTAAAGAAGAGTTAAAATGGTTAAAATCAATGTTTAATAACTAAAAAATTTTTAATATAGGTTTATACAAAAGATAAATTCGACTATAAATATTCATTATAAATCTTAAAAGATTTTATACATAATTGTATTTTATTTGTAATTTATAGACATTATATAAGTTAATTTTTTTATGACACAATGATGATGTAGTAATTATCGAATTAATAAAATATTAACATAATTGATGTTATAAATAACCAAATAAATGTAATTTGAGACTTTTTATGAATTCCAAAAATTTAATAGGTTACTATGCCATGTTATTAGTGATTTAAGTAACTTTTTTAGAACTAATCATTCTGTTATGATTTTCACAAAAATCAATTACCAAATAGTGTCAAAATTGACATGAAATAGTTTTTAAAACAAATATTATATTATTAATTGTTATAATATTCCTAAAAATCTATGGTTCGGCCTAGATACTTATATCATGATATATGTATCATTAAAGGTACACTTGGGGGTCTCGTGGATGAATATGGTATATTTATTAACTATATAATATAAAAATACAAAGTGACATGGTAAATGTCAATCTAATTAACTAAGAGTTAAAACTAAAATATAAGGTTAATATAATGACAAAAACCTATCTAAAAAATATTGTTTGGGAGGATTTCTACCCCTCCCCACTTTATCTTAGAAGTAAATCAATTTTTAGCTATTAAAAACCGAATATTACTTTATTATAAAATAATATTTTAAGTTTTTCTTAAGGTGCCTCTTTCCTCCCTTCTAAAAGGGCACTTCCTCCCTCTTCTCCTCACACCGCTTTTAGCCTTCAAGATCTACAAACCCCTTCCAATTTAAATTCTCCACTTAAATAGTAATATTCTAGAGGTTCTTTTATTTTTCAAAGACCAATATTATTTCCCTAAGAGGAGGTTTCAACGGGGCGTGTTGAAGAAGAGGTAATATTCGTTACCGATTCTTTAAAATTTATTTATTCTTATACATCCTCTTCTTTAGTTGTTTCATTATGAAGTAATAACATAAGTGTCACTTATATACTGGTATGTTATTATAAATATGAAACGACCATTTTTCACCTTATATCCATCCTATGAAAAATGAAATCACCGCGTGTGCGTACGTATGGAATATTGTCTCCACGCCGTGGTGTAATATGTTTTCGACCACCACCATACTTGGATGGGTAAAATGGTTTAAATAAATAACTATATATGATTATTTTATTGTTATATTGATTTTGAAATATTATACATACATTTCAATACGATTCCATGATCATGGGAATGGTATCATCACTCGTGCGTACGTACGGACTAACGTCTTCACGACGCAATGAGATTCATTCTCCTTGTTAACCATTAATGAATGATTATTAAGTATATATAATAAGTAATCATGAAATATATGATATAATAATGATACTATATTTATGTATATATATTTTTATGTCATCTACTTAATTCCATTCAATTCAATAAGGAAACGAAAACAGCGTTCATGCGTACGTACGGCCTACCGTCTCCATGAACGGTGTATTTCATTCCATTTTTCGATCTATCATATATATATGTATATGCTGAATATATATTATATATAAATCATGTTTTAAATTCCATATTTAATTAAATAAGGATATAAGTAATAATATCAAGAACAACAAGTCGAAACACGTACAATAAATGAAATGATTTTACCCAAATCACTGCTTTTACTTCGAATTTACAAAAGGAAAGGTAATATAAAGCCATAAGTAAACTATATATGATATCATAACAATGAATATGATTCTATAATACGTCAATAACATTATTTAAATCATTATACAGGAGGTTCGGATACATACAAAGCATATCAGACATAAGGTAAGGGATAACTTTTCCAATCTCGTTCTTATCCAACATTGTTATTCGTAAGTATTTACCGGGGTTATTGTTATTATCCATGCCCATGTTTTATAAAAATGTTTTCATGTATGTTTAATGTCCTTTTTAACCATTTTTGAATTTTACCACATGTTATGAAAAGAATCTTACTTTTTTTACCACACGAGGAACTTTTTGACTTTTCCGACAAAAGTAAAAGGAGAATGTTATTTTTAACTTATACGGAGAGAATGGATTTTTACAGTTTCATAAAGACTCATTTTCATGAATATTCCTCTACAATATTGCATTATTATTTTCCAAAAAACCCTTTTCTTTTAAAATTTCAGGGCATTTTGTGAAAATAAAATGATTTTGAAGAAGAAAGGATATTTTCCTCAAGAATTCGTTTCAAGTGTTTTATCAAAACTATTTTCCATATAAAATGACATTATTTATGGTGTTTATGTTTCAAGTATAATGTCTCCTTTATTTACATTGTTTGATTCTTATTATGATGAAATGATATCCATTTTATTATATTTATTATGTTATGATGGCATGATGTTTAAGAATCCCATTCTATTACATGGGTTATGCTATGATGTATGATTTATGATTGTGTGGCACACGAAAGAATGATTTCATTATGAGATGGGTGGGACCTATATCTCCCTCCAATGCATAGGGTAAATATTTATATCTCATGAGATATACATGGCTGGAATAGTAAGTTAATCTGGTTCAGTGTTACAGGACTGGAACGAGGAGTGAACTCAATTCAGAAGGGGACTTTGTCTACTAGGATAGTCTTGGAAGCAATTCTGTTGCTACTATGGAAATAATATCATGTGCTTAATGTTTTTCCACAATTAAAAGTAATATTTACAAGATATTTTATCATGATTGATGTTCTATTATGATCTATGCCTTACGTACTGCCATCTTTTATGTCATTGATCAATATTTTGATGTTTAAACATTATATCCATGTTTTTAAGTTCAAATGTATATGGTTTGTTTTATTTTCTCCGTGCTTACCCTTACTGAGAATTTGAGAACACCCTTTATATGTTTTCTTTTCCCATGATATAAAGAATGGTTTTAGGAAAGAAAACAAAAGGGGAAGATCTTTATGGGAGATGTTGAATATCTTTCACCACGATTATAAGATTACATTCCATGTTTCCAAGGACACTAAATTATTACGGTCCTTGTGTGTCTGTTTTTGTTATGTATTAAGTATTCTGCAAAAGTAATGTAATGTCTATGTACTTCATGCTTTGGGCCTTTACAAACAGTGGGTTAGACCTGTATCCTATCATTTTTAATTACCACAGAGGTATTGAACCATTCACAACATCTTCCTTGTATCTTAGTTGAAATGTAAATATTCAGACATGTTTCATGGCTTTCAACACATGGAGGTTGAGTTACTCATAGATGCATTCTTTGAGGAGAATCTGATACGTGTTGTGGATCATAGCGTGAATGTTATCCAATTCCATTTCATTCATATAGTAAGGGTTTTAAGGTAACACTTCTATGTAAAAGGCGAGACCTAGGAGTAGGAGTTAGATATACGAAAATAGTGGATGGAGTAATTCTCAAATTAAGCCTCACTACCCATGGAAGGGAAATTTGGGGTTCAATTTCTTTAAGGGGAATGTTTGTAAGAACCTGGTTCTTCTTTGAGGTATCGATCCTGTTATATTCAATAAGTCTCATTTTAAATGTCCAAATATGTCCTAATGTGAATGTCCATTGAGGTCATAGGGGAATTAGGGGTGTATAAGGATACTCCAGAGCCCAGAACCAAATTTATTGGGAGAAAATTGAATTCCGCATAGATAGTGGATACTTTATAGCATAGATTTCATTATTAGTTAAAAATATTCATGGATGGAAATTCGGGAGCTATATGCCACATTGTTATAACAAACCATGCGATTTTGGGAAAAGGGATATGTGGGTAAGTCGGCAATTTTGACATAGGATTGTTTCACGGTTTCCATAGGGTAAGTCATATTGTGTGAGAAAACCATGAATGGTGGCCCACCCTATAAATAAGCATGCAACGTTGGTGCAAATTTTTTTCAATCATCTGGAAAATCTTTGTAACCCCATGTATTATTGAAATTATGATTTTACCATTATTAAGTCTATTAATCCAAATCATTTTTTCTTATTTCTTCAATATACATAAAAATGATCTTTTAAAAGATACTTTGAAGCTCTAAACTAGAATATGATGCCCACTCTCTATTAGAGTTAGGTTTCTAGCACTATTCATCTCATTGGATCTGCATCAGTGAGTTATTAATTTATTTTTTATTCAATAATCATTTTGTTTGTATCTGATCCACTATTTAGGTGAAAGATAATTTTCCCTATTTTTATGTTATTCATCCATTCAACAATTTTATAATCATTGAAGTTGAATAAATATATGATACTTGATGATATACCCACTACAGATCTACGATAGGTGGTAACATTATTTTCATGTATAGTTGATGTTTATATATATGTCATTATTTCCTATAACGGATTTCCAGAGAAATGCCATAGAAAATATTATAATCCTTGATTATAATCAGAAGATTGGTCCTATTTATTTATTGATACCATTTTTAATTGACCAAGGGATATGAGATTTGATTTGAAACCACCACTTGGATGGGTTTGAAATTAACATGTCTACTATGGGTGGTGGTGGATCCTTGATACCCCTCATGGTGTGTCATTTCCCCTATTATTGGATTTCAATTAATAAATTCAATTTAAATAGAATTACAGTGTGAATAAGGAATCATAATTTATTGATTAAAGATAAGGGATGGAAATATTGGATCCCTTGTCTCTTCCTATGAAAATAATTGATAAATCTCATGTTTATCATTATAATGAGATTCCCATGTTTGTTAAATTAATGACAGCTCCTTCTTATATTATCCATTACTTTAGCCACATTTTGAGGTGAGGTCTAATTGAATGTTTTGGTGATGACCCTGACATGTTTAAATGTAATTGTTAAATGATGATATCTAATTCTTGTATTACTTGGGTGTCACATGGTTTCATCTAAGAATTCCATGGACTGGATCATTTGGCTTTTACTATGCTTATGCCCAAGTGACAGTTGGACTCCTTATATGGACTTCTAAGAATAGAATCATAGGGGTTGACTATTATATGATGAGTGATACATGGATTCAATATATATTTCCTATTAAATAATGATGGGGAATTTGATCATTATTCCGTTAGTGATACTTGGGATCCCTTCGTGGACTACAAAGATTGGACTCAAATGTTAGAGATGTTATACCACATCGAGAGTGATACTTGTGTTCTTGTGAGGTTCACCATGGATGGACCTGTTGGGTGTTGGTTTTATATTATACATAGAGAGATACCTAGATTCCAAATTAGAAATGAAAATACTTCATTGGGATCACAAATGAATAAATAATGAAATGAGCTATATGACACATCATCTTAGAAAAATCACTAGCATATATTTAGTCTTTGTTTACACTTTATAGATGGCATGTTTAGGCATCCTTTGATCATGTTATTATGGGGGACACTAGACATTATGGTAGGCCTCAAGACTTACACAAATGAGTTATAATGATTAAATGAACTTTTTTATAAATGAGAACCTGTACATTATAGGATGTTTACATTCAGTACATATTTTACTTATTATATAATAAACTGCACACTTCGACTATTATATATTCACTAACAAGATGACACTAGACCATTCGGGGTTGCCTAATGGGATCATGTCTCATATCTTTTTCGTGCCTCCTCAGGTACATAAACTGACTATATGGCTATAGGTATGCATAATGGAAATCTCCCTAATACAGATTCTTGATTACTTATTAGAAACAGGGTATCACATGAACATGCTAAGGATCGTGATGCTAGGTGTGAAATTTTTTGACTTTTGGGGTTTTAATACATGTATTATATTGTACTTTTTTGTACTTGTATTAGATGTTTTATAGAGTAATGTTTCATGTATCTTCATCATCATTATTTTATATGATTTCCCTTTTGATTTTGTAATATATTGATGTTTGTTTCTATTGTCTGATGATTATTACCACTTTTTCTACTTATATGTGATACACTCTAGTGATGAGCATATAGTCTTCCCACAAAACACCTAGTCCCTCACCAATTATCGGTAACCTCTGGAATTTTGGTAGATGCTATTAAGTCCATGAGGCCAACTGGGTTTGGGGAACTATTGAGTGGAATCTGTGTATGGAATATTAAACACACCATATAAAACTATCCCAAATCAAAACATACATCACTGCAAAAAGAACATCAACAAATACATATCTCTAGAAAAAATATCTCATCCAAAACACAAAAAAACAACTTCTCAAAAAAAAACTTCCACACATCAACAACATCAGAAAACATAACCAGATCACATATCACAACTCTATATCATCTCCATCGCACCTCTCCTCCCATGTTCACCATATCCATAGTGTATCTTCCCAATTCAGGTTTATTCCAACCAACCACTTAATCATATCCCTTCACATCACATGGTCTAGCCGATCACCACTATAACTACACAATATCATGAATCAACAAAGAAACCCATCATGTAATATCCCACAAAAATTATCACATCATGTATTCCATTATATATTAAATGGATTTAATCAGATTACTTCTTTATTTAACATGGGTATTATCTTACAAACAATATTACAATGGGAAAAAATAAATTAGCCATATATACATTGTTTAGACAATTATTTAAGGTTAGATAAAATTGAAACATTGAAACAGTCCCATTACATATCATCTAAAGTGAAAACAAGGACCCCAATAAATACTATTTTTAGTAAGCCATCCTTATGACATAAAATCATCCAAAATATCATAAAATCAGTAAAACATATGATGAATTTCCATTCACATCAATATATATTTTCAAATTAATTATCATTATAAAATCAACGCTTATTATCGAACCAATGAACATAAAAACAACAAATCCCCACACATTGCATATAAATGGGAGAGAATGAGGATTCGTTACATCAATGAATATTTTTGATCTCTTTTGCACCACATGGTGACAATAAATAGATAGAAATTAAAAAATCTCTAGGAAACATAGGATCAACCAAATTCAAATCAAGGGATCATCAAAACATATTTAAAAAACACCTTAATTCAAGTCATTAACACTTTAGAAAATACCTAAAAGCATTACAGAGGAAAATAATAGGGTACATATAATAAATTCTATCTAATTAAAACTACTCTACCACCATAAACAATATTAATGATTGGGGAAGTAGGTGTGTGTGATCCTCTAAAATGCATTTGGGGATTCCCAAAACCCAAATAAATAATAGCTGGATGAGGATAAAATATCATAGGATACAACTTAAAAATAGACTATAAGAATCTCTACTAACGGTATGAAATCCAAATTCATGTGGTGAATTCCTATGTCTTTGGGGAGTACAATAAATGATTTACGTACAAGTCATAAACTCTATATTTATAAAACTTCCACTAAGAAACATGGTTCCTCGTCATAATTAAATTCTCAAAATGAGTTTCCCCATAATTCTGTGAATCCAATTCACACATTCCTATACTTCCGCATACTAGCCATGCATTGTGATTCTAATATGTATTGATGCACTAACTCACATCCAAAATTTATTTCTCATGATGTGAATTACCAATTGTGATTCTAATATGATACCAAAGTCCATAGAACATCCACAAGTCTCCCATACTTACTACAAAAACAATGATGGTAATCTAATAGGTTGGGAGAGAATGTGTCATTAAATTTGATACCGATCAAATGATTCTAGTCCATGAGAATCAGATCAATCCCAATAAATCATGGGGTCTAAGAAACCCACCATTTGTGAAACATCTTCGGTATCTCATTACACCTCTAACACTACCAACAACCAAATGCATAAAACAAAAACACCCAGAAAGAACAACATATAACCACATCAAAATCTATCACTATGAACAACACTACACATCATCTAACACTTGACACAAAATGCAACATTTTTTAAAATTACTATCTTACCAAGCATCAAAAACATCACATGTTCCTAAGAAAATTGCCTAAAACAAACCCACAACATGTCCTCAAGCACAAAAATCAAGGCTTTACATCTCCCATATCCTGATATTAAACTCTTTGGGCAGTAGAAACTCACTCAAATAGTTCTCAACATGTAATATTATTACACATTATGATTATTGATCATGTTTTCTGATCATAATATTATTGAATGATTTTCACACAACCACTATTGGAGTCATTTTGATGATCATGAAAAATCAAGGGAATAAGGAAGATGTAATGGATCCTATACAACCATTGTGTAAAATTCCAACTGATACACCACATCTCCAACTAACCCCAATTCCTCAAAAGGACTAAAAAACTAAACATAAATCTTAATAAAATGATAAATCATTGATACCCCCATCTAGGAAAAACCTGAATCAACACATTCTCACAAACATAAAACTCTAGGGACCTCCACCAATAATCAACATAGGCCTTATAATAGTTTTTTTCTACCATTATCCTCTCTCAAATAAACTGGATCTTCTATTTCATTCTCTACACCACATCAAGACCGAGAAAACCTGACTCGCTAACATCTATTCAACATAATGGTGAATGAAAAAACCAACCCTAAAATTCATAAAATGGATCCATGACAATGGATAAGTCATAGCTATTATTCTTCGAAAAATCTTATAGGGAAAGGTGTCTTACCCTTAAACTTCCAAAGCATAGGGTCTAAGTTCATAATATATCATCTGAAATATGAATGGTCAACTTTTCATTCCCAATATTCTGAGGGATTAACTATGTACTATGGTACAACTAGGAGCCAAAATCATGTTGAAATCCCCTATATTACCATAAGTTAATACAAGTATCCATATAAAAATGGTGGTCCTTTGTTCTCAATGAATCCTAAACACATAATATACATACCACCTTCCCAAAACAGCCTTGACACTCAACTCACATGTTTCTATAAATTAAGAAGACTACATAAGTCAGCCCATTTTAACACAAAAAACATCAAAACGTTCCTATGAATTGGAAAAACATATAACTAAATCCACTGAAAATTCCTCCCACTTCCACTCAGAAACCTCCAGGGATTTTAACAATCATCCCAGAAAACGGTGCTCCACATTCATTTCATGAAAAACAAAACTCTTTTCCACATATTCTTCCAAATACCATTTTCTAACATACCACAAATTATATCTCCTCAATCCATTATAAATCCTAGTCACCCCAATATTCATTGAAAAATTTCATTTATATTACACTAAGAGAACATCCCTATCCACTACCAATGGAACAAACTACTTCCCTTGAAATAACCCTAGGTTCTAACCATTCTTTGACCATCTCTATGGAGCATCACAGTACCCAACACAGTCATTCACTACCTCTTCCTCGTAGTATCCGCTCTGAGAGTCCTCCACCATCAAAATCGAGGATTAATCCTTAGTAAAATGATGAATAAAACATTATCCACTGCTTACTACCACATCAAGAAACATCACACCATGCTCCACCATCCCTTTCCAAACATCAGAAGACTCTTGATCCACATATCCTTGGGGGTTATAACTTTGTGCATCAGTAAAAAATTCCCTTGTATCTAGTTGTAATTGATATCCAAATTGTAATACTAAATAAACCCCATCCACCTTCATTTTCATAGATTCATATTCCACTGAAGGAAAATGTATTATAGGATATTGTTATCCATGAAAAACACATACAACCCACCATTTCAAAAAAAATCGGAAACCTATAGATTATTCATTTAATTCTAACACTCATGTGGATATTATGTCAATATAACGATATATAGGACTATTTAATCCACACAAAGGACTATTACTTCCTAGTAAATGCTATCAGTGGATTTGTGACCCTAATGAAATTAGGAACTTGTATTTGATAATTTTGATCACCACCAAGAAAACTATATACATATTCTAAGTTTATGGGTTCTTACTAAGGAAAAACATCCTCTATCATTGAAAATTATATTAAAACACCCAAGTGAGACACCAAAATTACAAGGAAACTCACATTTTCTTTCTTAAAAATGTCTTGGATATCTTTTCATATAGTTTGTGGTTTCAAATAACCTTGAAGACAACTCAAAGATGATCGGTATACGTTACCTCTATCTTTGACTAGATAAACAAATCATCAATGAACATGGTCCAAAAAATGCACATGATCCCATGGAATATTGACTTCTTGAGACCAATGAAAAAGGTTGGTGCATTCATGACACTAAACAACATGACCGTGAGCTTGATGTGACCATACCTACAACTGAATTTAGTCTTTGGGATATCTACATAATTAAACCTCATATAGTGATATCAAAAATACTATTTGACCTTTAAAATCAAACCCAAACCCCTCATCTAATTGAATATATTATCAATACTACGAAGCGGATTATTGTTCTTGACTATTACCTGATTCATCCTCTGGAAGTCTACGAACATCCAAAAACCACCATTCCCTTTCTTAGAGAACTACATTTCGGTAGCCCATGGATACACACTATTTCTGATGAAACACCTATAAATAAAATAATCCATCTGAAATCCCAACTCATTCTACTCTAGTGGTTACATTTGTTAGGGATCGAATGAAATTAGAGAAACACCCTACTGAAACTCTATCCCAAACTCGACAACGCGTTGACTGGGTAATTTTCTGTTATATTCCACGAAAACGTCATGAAATTCTTCCATAACCCTTGAGGTATACTCTACCAAATATTCCACTTACAGATCAATAAACTAATAAAAAATAGTCTCTACATTCCGACCACCCATTTGATAACCTCCATCACTATTGCATTCCACTATATGTCCCTCCACATAGGATGAATAAACAATCCAATGGAACTTTTCATGACTTCACACAAAAATATTGATATTAAATTATCAAGATAACATTGTATGGTAATATTGGTAAAAGGAAGAAATATATCGTTAAATAGTGTTTCCTCATCACTAATCTATATCCTATGCCCATATCATACAAGGAAACATATCCTTTAACTATTGCTGATAGCATCAATGGAATTGGGTGTCTATAATGTACCAAGAAAAAACAAAAGGTTGATTAATAATTGTGTGGGAGGATCCTAAAAAAACGAATAAAAATTGGGGAAAATGATAAAGTTATCATACCTCCCACAATCTATGGCCCAGAAAGTATTATCACCTCATGCGAGTGTATCTAACTACACCCTACTACTCTAACTCTATGTTTTTTTTCCAAATATCGTACTCTAGACTATTTCTCCCTGAATTTGGAGATCCACAAGTATTTTTTATGACAAAACCATATACCATCATCGACTAAAAAAAGCAGTGATAGTCACTACCATTGAAACTGTCGTGGAGGCAACTACACATGATTCACAAATAGGGTTGAATTTATATTTGAAATTAGATACCCTATGTTGTCAAGTTCTGATCATAATTATAAGGTCCCGAACTTAAACATTACATAATATTGAATTAAATGAATAATTCATATTGGGGATCTTTTTTAGGTTTATAGTTTTTGATAATTAGCCCATATCTATTACATAAAATTTCAAAAAATTAGAATGTAGACCCTTCAACTCAATATCTATTTTTATAATTAAAAAACTCTAAAAATCATGTCTAGTCCCATGTTTTAGACAACATAACTTTTTCCTGATCCCATCCTTGACCCTATTCATCTTTATGTCCTATGAAAAACATTTAATGACTTGGGGTGAGCATAAAAAGATCTGTAAGGGTTATAAAATAAGGAAAAAAACATTGACCCATCAATAAATAAAATCAATGAAACCATACTTTTCAATCATAACATACCTCAGGAAATCATAATATTTATGAATAACCCATAGAAATCATAAATCATAAAGGTAACTTGTGGAATCTATATCGTGCTTACATTGTAGCTATAACAACTATATAGGGAGTTAAATTGAAATACCCATCAAAATATATTCATTAAATCTCTTAGGAGAAACATTAACATACCTCTGTCACATTACTGAATGCATTGGAGAGCATTCTCGGGCTCACCTGCCTATGGTTTATCAAGGAACCACTTGTATACGTAAAAAATAGCCAATAGTCTTAACATATTAATAACATAAAAAACAATAACAATGGAAAGGTAAAATTTTCCCATTTCAATCACAACATATCATTTCAAGATATAGACATAATCAATGCTTTATCAAACATTTCAAAAACATTTAAAACATTTAATAAAGGTATTTTTGGAACAAAGTGTCCCATACCACTTTGAATATTATGAATGAAGTTTTAATTTAAAAAAATCATGTCCATATAAATAAATACTTAAAACCATTTTTAAAACAAGTACATTAATGAAATTATTTATAAGAATAAATCATTAAAACATTTAAAACGATATTTTAGTTAAAGAGTTCCCAGCAAAAATAGAGATGCTTCAATACAAATAATTGAGGAATAACACTACTCAAAGATTATAATATCAATATAATAAATAGATTCATGATATAATATGTCAAAGGTCAGTATATACACCATATAAATGTTAATTGGTTTATAACAATGATAAGTTTCAAGGGAATGTAAATTGAGAAAAAGTCCCTTGAAAAGATCATATCCTTAGATTATGGGAAAATCAATGACATAATTATGTGTGAAAAAAGGTGTACCCACAATATATGTTGATATTAAGTGTAAAACCATCATAGGTAATTCCCAAAAATTCATAGCATTACATAATCAAGAAGTATAAGTTTAACCCCAAAAATGGAAATGGGGTAAAGAAGTTCCCTTACATAAATTCGACAACCTAATGACATCATGTTAAAATTTTGAAAATGATTTGATGTGAGAAAATTGGGTATCTCAGCACATGGACATAAAATTTAAATCAAAACGGATATAGAAGAACATATCCCAAAATAAGAAGATAAAAATTAAAATATATAACAAAAATTAGTCTATTGAAAAAAGAGTTGGAAAGGTTCCCTTACTGATCTGGTATCATACGAAACATACAACACATGGAAGAAAAATAATTAAATGAAGATTTAAATACCCATAAATTAAACTAAATTACACAAATAAAACAATCATGTTTAGTACATCCACCATACAAAAGGAAATAGTTTTCAATATAGCGAAAATCTCAAGAGAATAAAAAGTGAGATGCAAACCCCTTACCATGTTGTAATAAATCAAACCGTATGACCAAAAGATAATGACCAAAAAATTAATCACATAATAAAATTAATATAAAAATAATCATGATAATATATATAAAATGGCAGTACACAATACACCACATTAAATAAATATGTGGTGAACAATGGAAATCTCACGGAATTAAACGTGTGATAAGAAACTCATTACCTAATGTCTGATTTTACTTGATTATTATTTAATCTCCTGAATAATATAATAATTATAATTTATACATTATTAAGAACTTTTATCATGTTTATTATTCCTTTTATATCAATTACTTCCTTGCTATATAAATTAGTAAATTATTTGAGTTTATATCTCACATTTTGTCCATGTTCGGAACTTGATTTAAAAATGAACTTGTTATAATTTTTCCATGATGTTGAAATTCCATTATATCCAAAATGATATTCATGATTTATATATCATATATATCATATATATCCTATATATATAATAGTACATAACCTTTGGAGATAAGAAATGAAATGCACCATTCATGGGGACGGTAAGTCGTACGTGCGCATGAACGCTACTTTCATTTCTATTTCATATTTAATTGAATGAAAATGTAAAGATAAATAGGTATATTATAATTCCAGTATAATATCATATATAATTTAATTATCTTCATCCTTTATAATTTCCACGTATGGAATGAACGAGTCATATCACATTGAGGGGGTGGTAGTCTGCAATTCCTCAAATGAAATTATCGTATTTACCCACTATAGAAACCATAAAGGTACTCTTCATATGAAAATCATAAAAGAATAAAAAAAATATAAATATAATATATATCACATATAAAAACATTTCCGTATTAATGGCCACCATAATAGGTGGTAGGAGAAGATTGAACAATCATCATTTTGTGAGGAAGCAGTACGTCATCTAGAGAAACAGGATGTTCTTTGCCCATTAGATAGAGATGTGTGTATGTGTTGTTAGAATACGTCCCATCACAACATCCTTATATATTGAGGATACTTTGGTAGTTATAAAATAAAGGAATAAATAAATTTTAGGGGATTGGAGATGTAAAATAAAACCAAACAACTTAAGAGAAGACGTTACCTTTAAATCGGATATCTCACTTGGGTTTGAACCAAAAGATTTAATTTAATTTCCATTTAACTAGAGGATGTCTTCTAGGAAGAGTATATAGATGTATGAAGCTTAATTTTTTCATAGGTTGGATGATCAAAGGGGGTTTATACGTGTGAGGAATGAGATATAAGTGAGGGATTTTTATAAGGGGGAGGAGGGGCACTTGATTAATGTTTAAAAATATTATTTTATTATATTATGCTTTTCGTTTTCAAAAGGAACAAAACTGATTAAAGTAGACAATAAGATGACTCATGTTGGAAATAAAATCATAAAATAATAATTGGACTGGTTTTGTATATATATATTTTATCTTTACATACTTAGTTATTTATATCATTCATTAATGTGGTAAACACTACATCATTATTGTGTCAAAAATATTTTAATTTATTTGATGTCTAAAAATTATAAAAGAAATATCATGATGTAGGAAATATTTGTATATTTAAAATTAATATTTATAGTCAAATAGATGACTTATATAATCCTTTGTAAGAATTTATTTACTAAAAGATATATGTTTTAGTTATTTTTTTATTTACTTTAAATTAATTAATATAAAGTGTCATTATCATTCCCATGTGGCTCCATGGGGTCCCAAAATCGTCCCAAGGATACCCATGGTTAGACTTGTATCAACCAATTGTATTAGGACACATGTTAGGGTAATTTAATCTTATTATAATAGTATTTCATTACTCCTATTTTCCGGATTTACCCTTTAACCATGGTAAATAAACTTTTTACTGAAGTAAATATTTATAATGTTTCAAAATAAAATATACATATTTAAATAATTTGGACATCTCGATTCCAAATATAGAATCCATTTTTCCAAATTCAAAACACAAAAGTGGAAGAAATTAATTAAAAATTAAAACACAATATCAAAACAAAAAATTTGTTTTTAAGAAATAATAACTATCAAAAGATTTACACTTATTGATGTCCAATTTCAAAGTGAAATAACATCCAATGACCAAAACTGAACTAATTAATAAAGACATAATATAAATAAAATTTAAAACCTATTTGAAGGATAATATAATATTATAAATATATTAGATTAAAATGTAGTGTTTAATTAAAATAGAGTATTTTTCAATGTTCATTAAAAATTGAATTTTATCTGAAAAATAACAAAAATTTACCCAAAGTAAATGTTTATGTCTTGATTTTAAAGAAGAATTTTTTTTGTCAATTTGAACATATAAAAGTGACCAAAACAATATTTATATAGGGCACACCATCAAAAGGTGGTAAATCATCTTTTAAAATAATATTAGAGTATTTATGCTCAAAATCATATTCTTTCTTATTGTAAGCCCCTAAAATTTATTAGAAGAAATTAAAAACATTTAAGAAACATATTTAATGATAATATTGTTAGTTTTGTTTATTCTCGCCAATACAACGGCTCTGCATAATCTACCATTTCAAATAATAATATTCTAATAATGTTTTTTTTGTATAACTCAATGTTGGGAGCAACGTAAGTTTTCAATGTAACATATTATTGCATATCAGGTATGCCATCAAACTTAGCATTCCCTTTAAGGTAAAATTAATATTTAATTAAAGAATTTTAATAAATATAAAAAAGTTATTTCTTTATTTACCAGGGATGTTAAAACCTTCCACCTTTTTGGAAATTGAATCCTTGAAATTTTAAATTTGGGCTTCAAAACATCCTTGAAAGTTCCACATTGAAAAAAGACTCGATAAAAATATCACTTTAAAAGAAGGAAAGATAAATACAGAGGTCACCCAACATAGCCCATACTAGGATTCCATTTTGGAAAACAAGGATATGAAAGAGAAACAAACCATTAACGTTTGACAGAGAGTGGTAGAAAATATGATTAGGAGAAAGTTAACCCCTAGAAAATCCCAAACTTGCGATGGGTTAAATGGTCTTCCATTTCCCAGTAGGAAAAGCTAACTGTAAATGTTTTTGTTTTATGATTCTTTTCATAATGTTGTGAAATTTATTTGTGAGAATAGATAAAAACATAAGGAAACATACTTACTTGACTTGTAAACTTTCATACTTTACTAAATTTATACAACAAACTCATATTTTCTCCCAACGATTAGTATTCAAACTGGCTTGGTCACATTAAAAGTGCTATAATAAACATCTAGATTATTAGATTATCCACAAAATATGAACTATATATTTCCCAATCATTAGACATCAACCAAAACCAAAATGTTAAGTAAAAGGTGAGATAATCCCCAAAAAATGATAATATTTTATAAAAATGAAAAACACTCTTAATCTCCAGAATTTTTCAAACAATACCAAAAGTTCAATAATGACTATTCAACAAAAAAATGCCCATAAAATTAATAAATGTAATCCAAAGTACTATTGAAACCCAAATATCATAAGGATTTAATCACATATTATTCCACAATAAATCATAACATTTATCTACAAATAACATCAAATAATCGTAAGTACTCATACTAAAGTGTAATTAACCTAATCACATATTCTCTATGATAGGGTAATCATTTCTATAAATAATCCAAATCTACATATTTCTACAATAGAAACATAGATTCTTACAAAATAAAATTGAAACCATTATTCCACAAATGAGATCTGGTAGATTTTTATTTCCCTTAATCATATAATGATTCCAAAATAGCAAACATCTTCTAAAATAACCTTTATCACGTAATCAGCAAATCATTTTCCTAAATTAAGGATATCTATTTGATAAAACATAAGTTTCCAAAATAAACTTATTATTGATCCGTAATATAATCTAAATTAGAAGAATAAGTCATACTAACTTGGGACTTTACGTTGGATAGTGGTAGGCTATACACCCTTGTCACCCTTAAGTTGTGGGATTGATTTCTTCGACCTTTCCAAGTGCAATGGATTGTCACCAATCTTACAGGTTGTCCTTTTAACAAAACTCAAAAATATCCCTCACATGTTTTAACCTCAATGGTTTTATTATACCTTTCATTTTCATCTCAATGCATTAAGACCTAAAAATCTAATATATTTTCATTTTTTTCACCTCCATATGATCAAATAAAAATATTCTCAAAAATAAGATCAATATACCTTGATCATGGTTTCCATATGGTTTCATCATCATCTTGTTCACGTAGGTAGAAGGTCCGTGAATTTCAACAATGATTTAGAGATCCTTCAAAATCATTTTCCTCAAACATCCA
The DNA here is from genome assembly GCA_963277665.1 of Viscum album. Taxonomy (NCBI): domain Eukaryota; kingdom Viridiplantae; phylum Streptophyta; class Magnoliopsida; order Santalales; family Viscaceae; genus Viscum; species Viscum album. Next base: position 1,983,072,517 of record OY728138.1, on the reverse strand, counting down.
AAACCACCTTGTACAAATCGGGTAATATGGGTGTTCACTGAAAAATAACTTTGGAAAATAATAATGTATGACATATAATTTCAAAACATCCGATAAAACATGATTTTTATAAAATAGTCGGACTGAATTTGAGTTGAAACTTTCAATCAATGGTCCTTTTAAAATACCATAAGTAGGCGCTGAGATACTTTATTGTAAAAGAAAATATAAATAGGTTTCCCAAAGCTCTCATTATTTAGCACCTTTTTCAAAATCATAATATTCTTCCAAATCATGTGATAAGTTAATATATTTAAAAATCCCTTGATAATATTTACCTTTCTTGAAAATATTTGAATATTGTGAAAATATGATCTGATTAAATACCACCCATGATCCATGGCGATATTGAGGTATAGTGGATGTGTTTGATATCTCAAACAACTGTATTCAAGTGAGTCGTATGCTAGAAAATGTTTCACCATCATCTAAACATGACTTTGCAAAAATTATTGCAAGAATTTCATCAGGAAGAGATGGGAATGTCATTTGAGATCCTCCTCCATCCATTTGTAACCCAATTTCATTGATTTGAAAAATTTATAAAACAAGGATTTAATTGAAATAATGGACTTATGGACTAACCATCTGTTTAATGAAAAATACTAATCCCTAATGTTTTCTAAGCCGACCTCTGATACCAACTATAAGGATATGACCATTAATATTATAAAATCTTGAATTTAATGAATAATTCACATTAAAGAACTTTTCAAGTTTAGAGTTTTAGAGAATTAGTCCATATCAAATAAATTAAATTTCAAAAAAACACAAAGTAGACACTTCTACTCAATATTCATTTTTCATAAAACAGAAACTCTAAAAAAACATGTCTAGTTTCGTGTTTTGGACAAAATGGCTTTTATTTGATCCCATCCTTGAACCTATTCAACTTTAATTCCTATGAAAAACATTTCAAAATTTCATGGGAGCATTAAAATCTCAGTAAGGGTTATAAAATAAGTATAGGAAACATTAACCCATCAATAAATACAAATCGACGAAACCGTACATTTCAATCATAACATACCTCATGAAATTATAATATTTATTAATAACACATGGAAATCGTAAAACATAAATGTAACTTGTGGCATCTATATCGTATATACATTGTAGCTATCACAGCTACGTAGGGAGTTATGTTGGAATACCCATCACAGTATATACCCTAAATCTCTTAGGAGAAACATTAACGTTTAACTCTGCCAAGTTACCCAATGCATTGGAGAGCTATCTGAGGCTCACCTGCCCTAGGATTATCAGGGAACCACCCATATATGAAAAAAATGCCCAATAATAATAACATATTCATAACACATAAAACGTGAATAAAGGAAATATAACATTTCCTAATTGAAATCACAACATATCATTTCAAAATATTGATATAATCAATTCTTTATCAAACGATTTTAAAAAACATTTAATAAATAGATTTTGGAATCAATGTGTCCCATTCCACGTTGAATATTTTGAAAGAAATTTTAATTTCAAAAAATTCAAGTCCATATAAATAAATCAATAAAACCATTTTTAAAACATGGAAATTAATGAGAATTATTTAGATGAATAAATCATTAAAACATTAAAATGATATTTTTGTTAAATAATTCCCAAACAAAAGAGAGATGCTTGAATTCAAATAATTGAGGAATAACATTGATCCAAGATTATATTATCACGAGAATAAAAATATTCCTGATATAATATATAAAAGGGATGTATATACACCATATAAAAGTAAATTGGTTTATAACAACAATAAGTTTCAATGGAATGTAAATTGAGACAATGTCCCTTGCAAAGATCATTTCCTTATGCTAAGGACAAATAAATGAAATAATTATGTGTAACTAATAATAGTAAACCCAATATAAGTGGATATTAATTGTAAAACAATCCTAGGTCATTCACTCATATTTATATCATGAAATAATCAAGAATTAGAAGTTTAACCCAATGAATTGAAATTGGGTAATGGCGTTCCCTTATAGAAATTCGATAGCCTAATGACGTAACTTTAAAATTTAGAATGTAGCATGATGAGAGAAAAAATGTTTTTTCATCACTTGGACACAAAATTTATATAAATAAGGATATAGGATAACATATGTCAACATAATAAGATATAAATTAAAAGACATAACAAAAAACAAGTCTTTTAAAAAAAGAGGGTGAAAGGTTCCCTTACCGATTTGGTAACTTATGAAACATACACCACATGAAAGAAAGATAATCCAATGATGAAGTAAATACCCATTTATTATAGTATATTACACAAATAATACAATAATGGGTAGTATTTCCACCATACAAAATTATATAGTGGCAAATATAGCATCAATCTCATGGGAATAAAAAGTGAGACGAAAACCCCTTACGACATTGTAATCAATCGAGTATAATGTTCAAAAGTAATTAACCAGAAAATTAATCACAGAATACAATGAATATAAAGTTAATCATGATAATATATATCAAATATATATAAAAAATACACCACATTCAATAAATAAGTGGTGAACAGTGGAAATCTCATGGAATTAAAAGTGAGACAAGAAACACCTTACCTTGAGTCTAACATGACTTCATCATTCTTTAATCTCCCTAATAATAAACTTAAGTTAATTCCTAATTTATTAAGAACATTTTAATTTTTTATTATTCCTTTTATATCAATTATTACCTTTATGTAACAGTTATTAAATTATTTGTGTTCATATCAGACATTCAGTTGATGTTCGGAACATGAGTCAAAAATGAACTTGTTATAAATTATCTTTGTTGTCGATATTCAATTATCTCCAGAATTATATTCAGAATTTAGATATCATATAGATCATATATATACAATATATATATATATTTATAATAGTACACAACATTTGGATAAAAGAAGTGAAATGCACCATTCATAGAGATGGTAAGTCATACGTAAGCATGAACGCTACTTTCAATTCTATTTCATATTTAATGGAATGAAAATTTAATGATAAATAGTTATATTATAATTCAAATATAATATCCTATATAATTTAATTATCTCCACCCTTTCAAAATTTCACGCATGGCACGAATGAGTCATATCATTTTGAGGGGGCGGTAGTCTGCGCTTCCTCAAATGAAATTATCGTATTTACCAACTATGGAAATCAAAAAGGTATTCTATAAATGAAAGACAAATAAAAATAGATAATATTTATAAATATAATATATATAACATATAAATATAGTTCCATCATAATGAACCCCATATGATGTGGTAGGATATGATTGAACAATAATTCTTTTGTGAGGCAGTAGTTTGTCGTCCATAGAAACAGAATGTTCTTTACCCATTAGATGGAGATGTGTATAAGTGTAGTTCGAATATGTCTCATAAAAACAACCTAGTATATTATCGATATATTTTTTGTTATAAAATTATGTAATAAAAATATTTTTGGGGATTGGAGAGGTAAAATAATACAAAATAACTTATGATAAGATGTTACCTTTAAATCTGGTATCTCCCATTGGTTTGAACCAAAAGGTTTAATTTAATTGCCTTCTAACATGGGGAAGGATTCTAGGAGGAGTAGAGGGATGTGTGGAGCTTAATTGGGCATAGGATAGATGATCCAAGGGGCATGATATGTGTGAGTAATTTGTTAGAAATGAGGGAATTTTATAAGGGGGGAGGAGTTCTTTAGGAATGTTTAAAAATATTATTTTATTATATAATGATTTTCGGTTTTTAAAAGTCTTATACATATTAAAGATGAAGATATGATGACTCATGTTCAAAGAAAAATGATCTAATAATAATTGGAAAGGTTTTGTATATTTTTTTAATCTTCATAACATTATTTATTTAAATCATTCATTAATGAGGTAAAGACTACATCATTATTGTGTCATAAATGTTTTTATTTATTTGATGTCTAAAAATTCTAAAAAAATATCCTGATGTAGGAAATATTTTTATATTTCAAATTAATATTTATAGTCAAATAGATAGCTTATTTAACCCAATGTATGAATTTATTTACTAAAAGATATATGTTTAAGTCATTTTTGCCTTCAATTTAAATTAATTAATATAACGTGTCATTATCCTTTCCATGTGGCTCCATGGGGTCCCAAAATCGTCCCAATAATACCCATGGTCGGAAATGTATCAACCAATATAATTAGGATAATTTTAGGGTAATTTAATATTGATATAAAAATATTTTGTGACCCTTATTTACAAGATTTACCATTTAACCAAGACAAATAAAAGTTTTTGTGAAATAAATACATGTAATGTCTAAAAATAAAAGATATCTATTTGAACAATTTAGACCTCCTGATTCGGAATATGGAATCCATATTTCCAAATTCAAAACATATATGTGGTAGAAATTAATTTAAATTTATTTCCCACTGTCAAAACAAAAAGAGCATTTTTAAGAAATAATAACTATCAAAAGATTCACAATTATTTATATCCAATTTCAATGTAAAATAACTTTCAATGACAAACATTGGATTAAATAGTATAAACAAATATAATTAAACATTAAAACCAATTAAAAATATAATAAATCCTTATAAAAACAAATGTAAAATGTAGTTTTGAATTAAAATACAGTATTTTTTACTATTCTTTAAAAAATGAATTTTATCGAAAAAATAAAAAAAATTACCCAAAAGTAAATTTTGATGTCCCGATTATAAAGAAGAATTTTATTTTGTCAAATAGAATATATAATAGTTACCAAAAATAAATTTAAAAAGGGTTCTCCGTCAAAAGGTGGTAAATCGACCTTTTTCATAAAATTAGAGTATTTATGCTTAAAAATAGATTCTTTATTATTTTAAGCCTCTAAAATATAATGGATAAAAAGAAAAAATTTAAGAAACAAATTTAATAATAATATAGTTATTTTTTTCATTCCTGCCAATACAACGGCTATGTGTTAACTACCATTTAAAATAATAATATTTTATTATTATTTTCTAGTATAACTCAATGTTATGTGCAACGTAAGTTTTCAATGAAACATGTTATTGAATATCGGGTATTCCATCAAACATATCATCCTAATTATGGTAAAACTAATATTTAATTCGCAAATTTTTACAAATATAAAAAAGTTATATTCTTTATTTACCTAGGATGTTACAATAATGGATTTTATTTCCCTTAAAAACATATCCGAAAATTGGAATCCACTAGAAGGTTCTCAGAAATAATGTGTCACTAAATGATGGGAACAGACTTGTTGTAGATGGTTTCCCATTGTTCGAATCCCAAACTTCTCAATTGTCCATCGACCATTTGCAGAATCTCAACTACTAAATACACCATATAGAAAGCTTTATTGAAGCTTAACTCTTAATGAATGATATATTTTGATAACCTCAATAGTCATATATATGTAAAAATACATATAAAGCGTAAATTGGTTGACTACATACCTAATAGTTGGGTATAATTACACCTCTATGTTGTCTTCTCAGACTCCTCATATGTTATTACATCTAGGGAAAATTGATAGATTTCTCTAAACCTAATCCCAATCTTCAACACTCTCAAACTCCCATATTGAATGGATATAAACTCTATCTTGTTCGCTACCTTGGTCATTAATTATAGGAACTAATAATGGAACTAATTATAAATTTATGACCCCAAGAAATATTCCAACATTCATTCACTAATGTACGTAATCTTCCATTTACATTCTTCTCCCCACAATTAAGTAACTGTTAATAAAACATAGAACTCATCCGGAGATAGGATCAGACCACAAGCATTCAAGAGCTCCTCCTACTAGTGCTCCATATTCGTATATGAGATTCCAATCTCATAACTTCCCAAATTTTACCACTAACAGGAATTGTGATCACTATTCCAAGACACATCCCCCTCTATCAATTCAATCCTTAGATGATCAACTAGATCAACCAATTGAAACTAAACCCCCTAAGTCTATCGTGGATGATGACCAAAATCCATTCTTGAAAATCAAGCAGGAATACAATTCCTATTATCATGATATTTTTACAAGATTTATTTAATTAAATAATTTTTTAAAATTTTATTCCTAAATCACCCAATTCCTAAATCAACATAATAAACCATGATGCAAAAAAACTACCCCAGGTATTTACCCATCAAATATGTCCACCTAACATGGTTATTTTATAAACTCTGTATCTATGTACAGATTCATAAGGGAACTAAAATTCCTTATCCTATGAGGTATCCCTTACATATGTCACACACTAATTTCAAATAGAACCACATACCTAAAAACCAATGAAAACCTAAAAGTTCCTAACTCCAAACTTCAACTGATCTCTGTACCAAAACCTCTGATATCACTCAGTCACCATCCCCTCTATCAAAAAAATATGCCTCCTATATTGGAAATAAGGGAAGAGAGAAAATGAACCAAGAGTCCCACCTTTAATTGGCCCTAGATCATAGAAAATCAATAATAGTTTAAATATCTCACACACGCCCTGATAGTATAGAAACAATAGATAAGTTACACCACAACCAAGAACCTCCAACAAGTAATAAAAATTATACCCAAAACCATACCACCATGCATGACCAATATCAATAGATACAAAAAAGTATCAAAAGTAATGTACCAAATGAAAAATCTTATAGAATAAATCCAATGGCTTCTTCACAACCTAATCTTGAAATGTCCAACACAATCCCCAAAGGGCTCCTAGAAATCTAAAACATTTTTTTATATATAGTGTTAACATACATGTATACTCAGTTGTGTCATACCAAATGTCTCAAGTTTGCATGTGAAAACAACATACTAATATAGAAATGATAAAATAGAAAAACCAAAAAGAGCCTAAATAGTAAAAATAAAAAATCCCTACCTCAACATGGCCTACTCAATAAATAACACATACAAAAATAGTAATATATAATCAAGAACATAAAGAAGTATGGTCCCTTGTAGCTACTTACCAATCCGATTAACCACTCTCACATTCCAACATTGAATATCATGGGCTCCCATACCTACCATACATATCAAATCAGAACCAACTATCTATGTTGTTAGAAAGGACACATCTCTACCCACCCACTCCCTTTCAAGTACTCACATCTTGTAATTTCATCAATCATCATCGCATCACATCTCTCCCGAAAACACTTGTGCTTCCACGCCAAATATTGTTACATAACTATAGTAGTAGGGTATCATGAAGGTAAATAAAATCATCATAATTCCATCATCATACAATGAAATACCCTCACCACATATCAAGTCACATCCCTAAATCATCACATCACATCTCATCTAAAGAAATTGTGGCCATCAAAACATGTCTCACTGGAAGACGGCTAGTGATACACTTGTGATCAATCACTAATAATAACTACATAATCATTTATAAAGGAAGATAATAGAAGTGGTGGTTTCCTCCCATACTTATAACCACCATCATGGATTTTGATTAAAACACTCTAAACCTATAAGCGTTTGTACAGTTATCAAACTCGGCTGGTCGTATAGATAAATTATATAAAATATAGGATATTTAGATATTACACATTACCCACACTATGGGTTTAACACCCAAAAAATAGAACATACCACAACCCCACAACCTCAATAAACATCAACCATCACACATGTTGCCTCAACTATGTGAAATACACCGCACATTTCAACAATCAATTATAGATTCCACCATTTTCGAGAAATAAGGAGTTTCCTATAACTCACATTTACTTATTCATTTCATTACAAATTTTCACCAAAAACTCGTTATTTGTTTTGAATCCCATGTTATTCCATCCATTTTCATAATTTTTTACTTGTATATCTGGGAAACTAGCTCAACTACACTAAACAACACAACAACCAACCCAAAACAATTGTCGTTGCAATTGCATATTATCCAAGAAATCTATCCACACCAACCACATGTCTCATACATCACAGAACACAACCACATCACACTAAAAAATGTTCACATAACTACCATATCCTAACATAACTGTATAACTGATCCTGAAATTGTCCCATCACCATCACACAGCTATATCTGTGTGCACAATACCACTGTACATTATCCCACATCACATACATTCCATACAACCAATGTATCCAAACTCCAAACCCCATAGACATAGTCAGTCATTATTATCACCATAGAAAATCCATTATAAAATAGTGAACCCAAAATTAAGAACCACAGAATGAACATCATATCCCCACTTCCAAAAATTATTCATGTACTTTAATCACATAAATTATTTATTTAGAAATGGTTTTATCACACAAAATATATTCTCATAGGAAACCAATTTATTATCCATATATAAACTCTTTAGACTTTCATTCATTTTTGATCATATAAGAAATATATAAACACTCTCATAACATAACATATATATCTTTAAAAGGATCTCAAGGACTAAAATTTTCTACAAGGAAACATCATGTAATAAACTCATAAATAATTTCATCAGCTTGTAAAACACATGAGTTATCATCATTCCAATTAATTAAAATTTTAAAATTTACAACATTTATTAAGTGGAACCTTAATATCCACTCAAAGGAAGGAAAAACAAATAGGACCAACTTATTTTAGATGATTTAGGATAGAACTTTAATACACTAGATCCAAGGATATTTTCGATCCACTATGCACTTTATGGAGAAGAAAAAACAACCATAAAACTGCAACCATGCTTGGAAACCCCTGATATACCTGAACAATAAAAAGGGATCATCAAAACATACACTAAATAGAAATAAAAATGATGTATAAAAACACTAAAAGTTAAATAAATGGAAGTAATGGTGATAAATGTGAACAATTTATCTCTTATTTCCCAAGAAAATCCACTAAAACTAATATCAAAGGAGGAAGGTGGGCATAAAGATCCTCCAAAATACCATTGGATTTTACCATATCTGAGAGAAATAATGGACGAATTAGAATAAAATTTTCTAAGAAAAAATTTATAAATAATTTATAAGTCACTCTATTCATGGGTTGAATTACATATTCACAATGAGAATTCCATGAGGTTCATGGATTACAAGAAATGATTCACAAAAAAGTAATGGATTACATATATCTAGAACTATCACAAAAAAACAAGGAACTCTGAACTAAATAAATATCACATCATGAATTCCCACTTCATATCATGAATCCATTTCAAACACTACTCTGAAATCACATACAATCCATGAATCACAAGGCACACAAGTCTTGGAACACCAACTCACCTTGTGAATTCCTCTTTCCCAATGTGAATTACTCATTGTAGTTCTTCTATTAATCAAACTTCCACTGAACCCTACAAATAATCTTCCTAAACACACCTAACAACTAAACAGAAAATTAATGGGTTGAGAGGCCATATACCATAACATACAATATATTCACATTTAATCGATTACTATTATATAAAATGAAATATTTGATATCTCATGATTTTTTCCTTTTAACTCAGTTTCCCTAAAATGATTTCATTGTAGAATATATATTTGATATATACAATTAATATGTCATTAAATCTATATCTAACCCAAAGATTGTTTTACTCCCCAAAATATAAAATTCAGTCATATATACATGTATCATTTTCTATCCAATGATTTTGGTATGTGAACCCCATTTATATAAATATTTATATTGATAATAACTCAATAATACCTATGAGAGTAATCATGGAGTGATAGATAGAAAAAACTACTTTAATAAACAGAAAAAAGCCACCAATCAGTCTAACACATTTCCCCTCCACCTAGGGACACTTTACTCAATGGAAATTTTAATTCCATCATAACTCTAAAAAATAATATGATTATATTATACCTAACATATAAATTTAATTTTAAACATTACAACATACCAAATTCATGATATATGAAAATTAATTCAAATATGTTCATATATGGTATATAATAAATGAAATGAAATTTTTATAAGATGTAATTTTCACATAAGTTTAAAAATATATAATATTCACATTATGACTAATTTATATGAATGATTATTTAAATAAGAATAAATAAATTCGTAAAAATATTACTTATTTCCTAAATAATAAATTTTAACATAAATATAAATATTGAATTTATGTCAAAAAAAGATTTCTGTTATCATTCCAACCAATTGTCGTTTACAAAAAATCTATAAAATATTTGAATTTTATATAAAAGTAATATTATATTATTTCTTTCATATATAATATTTTACGAAAGATAATAACATTATCTATTATAATACAGGATTCATTAAATTATTATGAAAAGAACTCTCATAAAATTAAATTGTTTTCTACTATATGTTCTATATCCCCCTAACAACATGATCCCATATTTTTTCAAACCTAGATCTCTAGTTATACAATATGACAACCCTTATCATTATTTATGATATCGTGTAAAATCATCATATTTGATGAATCAAAGACTGTTATTCATTCAACCGTACCCTACAACAAAGAAACATTATTTCCCATATTATGATATCCTATAACATAAATACTTTGAGACCACCCAAATGTGAAACATTTATCCCGGACATATTGTACCATATAATATAACATAACGCATCATATAATACACATAATGTTTATAAATTGTATAGAACCATGTTTAATCAATATGTAAAGTGGTTAAAACTGAATAAATGGATTTTCAATGGTTATATAATGATTTTAATATAGGATCAAAACCACTAAATACTTAAATATATCATTATCAAATCGACATACTAAAAAATGACATAAATAAATAAGCATGTGTCATGTCCAGAATTCTTTATCTCAAGGTATCCTATTTTATGATGACTAGTTTAGTGAATCTACATTTCTATCATCTTTATAGGCGGAGATATAAAGACAGTAATCATAGTACTCTATGATATGACCTATCAATATCAAAACATATGCCAACACCATATCCTAGAATAAAAATGAAGGATACGGTAGAACAATGATGTAGATTGCATATAATAAAATTATTAACTAGAAATATAGCAATATCATCAACTATATAATCCCACATATTTTAGTAATGTCAGTCAATCATTAGTCCCCACCTTTTGGTGGCCCTTAGGCATTACCATAATTCATGCATGTTGGCATTTTATGATCAGTGTTCATTTCAATTATCGAAATATATTATCATCCCATAAATTAATTTTAGCACTATTGGACCATGTATTTTTTTATAAAGAATAATTTTTATATTTTATTCATATTAATCTTATGGATTACTATTAACATTTTTCTTAAAAACTTATAGATAATTTTAATTAGTTATAGAATAAGAAAATTATTTCTCATTTGGAAAATAATTATTTTTTATTCTATATTAATTTTTTAATATAAAAATTTATTTTATATAATACCTAAATTTATAAATTTTTTATATTAATTAGATAAAAAGTGCCTTTTTTAGATTCTATATGTGAGATTTTAAATTATTTATGGGTGGGTTTCTTTTTAATTTAATATTGTAGAATATCATATTCTAAAAAACCATGACTATTAATTTTATAAATTTATCAAAAAAACACCATTAGGTCTTGGATTTCATTAAAAGAAAAATTTATTTCCAGTTTTCTCATAAACTAATAAATTTAATAAGAATTAATACTATACTAGATTTTGATGAAATTTTTTTTATTCATAAGAAGGCATTTTAATGCTTTATCATTGAGTTACGAGTACTTAAATTAGAATTATACCTAACACCTATATAAATTGATTCAGGTAAAATGAATTTACGATTTTGAATCATAAGGTAAAATTTTTCATGAAGCTCAATTTAATTTCTTTTTCATAAAATTATTTTCTCTTGGTTAAAAAAAACATCTCATCGTGAAGGTTAAATTGAGTTAAAATGGATAAAAACTAAGTGGTAAGGACACAAAATTTCATATATAAATGATTGATTATGTGAATTTTTTACACTATTTATCCAAGATTTTATATTTGTTTATATAAAAACCATATATATTGATGAAAAATATTTTATATTAAGTAATGAAAGGTTATTTTAGTTCTTCCACTCATCTCAATTATATAATCTCAATTCAAAACATTATATCTCCAAAAAAAATTAACCATATTAGTTCACCATATAGTAAAATATCCCTCGAAAACTCTATTTCACATGACCTATTGCTATTGGGATTTCCAAAATAACTTTCTATGAAGTATTAAAGACATCCTTAAAGGAGGATATCCATGGAAGAGGTAATAGTTTTAATCGAGTTCATAGAAGTTTCATTGTTCTTCCACCTCATAAAAATAAATTGTGAAAAATCTATTATAATTATATAATTATCATTATTTAAAATATTTTTTATTACCTTGCTAGAAAACCCAACAACTACAATCCACTAATCCCAAGTAAATTGAGAATTCCACCGAGGTCATATTCATAATACCACCACCTTGAATGACGTATTTCATTTTTCATCACCACCTTAAAAGAAAGGTTCTAAAACTGAAATTATTAAATTAATAGAATATTCATCATATTATTAAGGTTTTTTTATAATAATTTTCCATTTTAAAAACATATTATTTATAAATTATCATTGTCAAATATAACCACCTACAACTTGCATATCAGGACACTTTGTAAGTAATAACTTCTTACCTACTTCATTCTTTTGTCTTATCCCTCTACTTGTTATTTATTCACATTTATCACTTCAATAATATATTTTTGAAATCATTATAATTAATTGAATTTTTATTATTACTATATATCTCTATATTTTTAATCATTAATTTGTAATAATATTTTTTTTGAGTCAGTTTTACTACATACATAAATGATGCAATAGTTGTAATGTCATGACTGGTTAATAATAAATAAATAAAAATTAGAAAAATTAAGAATTAAACTTTTAATATTTTTTCATCATTATATATTGGATAATTACTATTTAAAAAAATATAATTAAATGTGAAGAATTTTCATTAATTTTAATCATTAATAATATAAAAATCAAGTAACATTCATAGAAAAGTAACTATGTAATTACCTTTTAAACACCATTATCTTTATAATGATAGGAACTATATTCCTTGAAATTTATATAACTTATTAAAAAATTGTAATATAAATTTTTATAGATACTATGTTAATGATTCAAATTTGGGTATTATGAGATCAATCACCCCAAAAAACTAATGTGAACTATACCAATTTAATAAATAAAAGAAACGTGATAATCAAACCAATAGAAAAAATAATAATAAATTAATAGACATTAAAAATTTATAAATATAGAACACAATTGACATATGTTATTTATTTAGTACTATAGTTTGTTTATGTAGAATGTTCTAACTCGATGTAAGGGATTTTATTTTAACCAATAAGGGTAATATTTCAATGTTTTCCTTTCAAATATATCTCTAAAATTTATATATAATTTAAAAAAACATTCCAAAAAAATAAATTTTTTGTTAAATTCATATTATGTTATTTTCTACTTCTATTAACAATTTATAAAAAAAAGAATTTTTTTAACATTTTATATATGGTTTATTATTTAAATTCATTATAATGGTGTGAAAAACAATGTTTTTCTATTTTTACCTTAAGACCACATTTTCCATCAATCATGTATAGACTTTTCTATGAATATTGTTTTTTAATTTTTTTCTAAATGAAATTCCATTCTTATTGTAGTTTTTTTATGAATTTGTTAATGAAATTTATATTTCTCCATATTTTTATTGAAGAATTTTATGTGATTATGATAAGGGATTCAAATAAATTTAATTTTTTGTTTTATGATGATAGTGAAATTCCCTGTGTTCTTTATTCATTTTATAGTTCATAGACAATATATATATATATGATGTTGAGTAGGTCTATTATATACCTCCAATGTTGTGGATAATTATTATATAGTTAATTGGAAAATGTTAATCCTATTAATATGATGGTATTAATTGAGTATGATAATACATTTTAAGGGAGATTGTATGGGTAATTGTAAGAGTAATTTGATTGTCATATCCTAAATAAACATCAAGATTATATTATTTCCATTTTTATTTTTTATGAAATGTTTTTATGAAAATATTTTTGTTATGAATTTGATTTCATGGTCACGTATATGATTATATAATTTGAAAAAAATAAAAAAAAATCTAATGGGTTTTCTTATTTTACATATTATAATGGGTTTCCTTTATTTTTCTATACATTATTTAGATTTATTCTACAATTCAATATTTTTAAAATATTTTACTAGATTTAAGGAACATTAAGAATTCTAACATGAAAAATCACTTAGTTGTGATTAATCATCTTGAGTGAATAGATTTTTTCCTGAATGAAACAAGTGTCTCATTTTCTAAAAATATTAGTTTCTATAAAATGTATTCTATTTTTATGTTTAGTCTTTTACAATGTAAGAGTCTTTTGAATTATCTAAAATAATAAAACTGAACTACCTTGTGAGTGTATTTAAATGAAATAAATGTAATAAATCATGTACATTAGGGGTGATTATCTATGGGTTTTTAATGTTGTAATTAGAGAAGGATTAAAAACATTGTTTTTTTGGTTATTTATAAGTAATGATAGTTTCATGATTCTTTTTTGTAGTAATATTATCATAAGAATTATTTTTATTACTTAAAAGGTTACCATAAAATATCATCTATTTTATGTCTATTTTTAAATGGTTTTCCTCATAGGCAACATGGTAGAAATATTAAAAAGGAACCATGATAAAAATAGTTGTTCAAATTAGTAAAATTAAATCTTTTCAGTTATTTGTGATTACCATCTGGTTATGTAAACACAATTAACGTAGGGTATAAATGATGGGACCCAAGAATATGAGAATCTGAATTATCCAAAGAGAACATTTTCAATAGTCAATAATTTCATGAAATTAAAACTCTGTTGATTTTTGTGGAACCTTATCACCAGTGGTAACGATAGGGTGGACCAATTATTTACAAAATATATTTGATTTTATTGATTTAATAGATATTTAGATGTTAAATCTTATAATATTTCATTTTATAGGTGAATCTAATAAGTGGTAGAATTTGAATAAGAATTAAAAATGGAATAATGAGTTTAATACAATGGAATGGATGGACTTTAATGATTATTTTTTAAAAATATCTTCTTACTTTTCATCGACACGTGATGGAAGGGATGTTTCAAATGTTTATTTTGAAGGAGGAGGACTCAATGTTTACATATAAAATAAATTTTACCAATGATACCAAGTATGCACCGAATTTTATTTTAGATCATGAAATTTTAATTTGTATATTTCTCATAAGATAAGATGAAATTTTTTTAGATCATTATTAATCAATGAATTTAAAATTTCTATGGAAGTATTTTGAGGTACTAAAATGGTTGAGATAGTTATTTTAAACTTTTATAGATCTCATAGTAATAAGTATATATGCTCCCAATATGGAATGTAATGGGGAAACAGTTCATGAGGAAATTGTAGGGTAAGAGAGTTAAACATTATTATTATAAAAAACATGGAAACAATCCTTATTGGTAGTTTTTGATTAGATCATAGATATGTAATATGTGAGATGAAATAAGAAATGTTTCTTATAATAACAAATAAATGAGAAATGGTGATGGGTATAAGAATTATAGTTAGTATATATTGAAATTATTTTAATGTAATAAGACATTACATTATGAACTTTTCTCTCCAAATATAAGTATTAAAGGTGGAAATTTTCAATATCATAATCATAAAGGTGTGAAAATTTAATTTTATACAAATATGGCTGATATTGATCACTCATGTAAAATTATGATTAGAACATTACTTATTTACTCTAATTTTTATGTTGTGATGTTTGATTTTATTACTTTATATTCTTTTATTTCTTTTAAATTTTGTTGTAAAATAGCATTACCACGTTAAGAAATAGAAAACAAAAATTTTGGTAAAATAAATGAATGTATATATTAATTTGATAAGTATTTTCAGTAATATTAATTTAGTTTTATATGAAATGTGTTTCTATGAAAATATTTTTTCCTATCCTATTTTATAATTTTTTGTTATTTTGGTACAAATTTTGATTTCATTTTATCAGGATAACAAATATTGTTAAGATAAGAAATTCATCGTCAATTTATATAATTATCATTAATTTTTAATCGTTTGATTGTTCATTCATGTGAAAGAATTTAAATAATATGAGAAATTTATTTACTATAGTGGGTGAATGTTATCTTTCCGGTTTCACTGAAATGATGGGAACTATTCATAAAAGTAATGTGATTTTTGTTAATGAATATTCAAATGTGTTTTCTTGATCGCATATTTCTTGTTTTACTTAATGAAGTGACTGAATTCACCACTGACTAAATTCATTATATTGATATTTTTATACGTTTTTTATAATAAAACGTGTTTCTGTGTGGATTTTCATTGATAATAGATAACTCAATACCATTAGTATTTAGAACATGTATATGTTGACACATATTGATGACTTTCTTTATTATATCTAGGGAGATCAATATATTTCAAATATTGTCCTTAGGTATGAATATAATCAAAAGAAGAAAATTAGTGAAATCATTACAAGTGTTTCAAACTTGGTATTTACATTATATATTTGTGATTATTCCCTTAAAATGAACTATTCTTCCAATTGTATTTATGGGTACAATTAATAGTTATTTTGTGAGTATTTTGTTAGATTAATTGTGGGATTCATTGATGATATTATGTTATAATATAAAATTTTTGAGGATCATGAAAAACATCTAATGATTTTTTTATACAATTAAGAAAAAATAATTTTGAAAATTTAAATAAGTGTGAATTTTGGTTGTTGAATATATATATCGTAGGTAATATAGTAAATAATTATGGAATAATAATTGATACTACTAAAAATAAAGTGGATACATAATGAAAATTATAACTATTTTCTCATAGAATCATTTTTTCTTAGACGAGTGGGTTATCAACAATGGTTTATAGAAAAAATAATTATTTAGATAATTTAATAACCATCTTAACTTAAAAGGATGTTAAATTTAATTTTTAAAATTATTAGTATAAAAATTATCCGTACATAAAAATAATTCAACTTAATGATTATGGTTTTTCCTTACCATCGGAATATGTGAATTTTTTTATTAATTTTCATTCTTATTTGAAGGGCCTTGATAATGTTTTTAATACAAAATGATCTATTTATAACATATGAATCCTAAACATTTTATCCTCCAAAATAATAACATTAAAATTACTAATATAGATTTTACATCAATTATATTTTAATTAAAAAAAATTAAGTGTATTTTATATTGGACAAAGGTGATTTACATGCATATCATAATATTTTATTGAATATCTTCACTAAAAAGGGTTGAACATGAGTCGGGATGTTTTGTGTAACTAGAAGATTATTATAAATGTAAAATACTCTAAGATAAATGTAAATAAATGAAGCTATAAAATTCTCTATGTGAAAATAGAAAAACATCATTACCGATGATATGTTTATATCATGGTCTTGTAGTTAATGATCAAATGAATCTGGAATTGGATGTTTTTAATAAGAAAGACCCTTTACTATTTGATGAACTTGATGTAAAAATATTCATAATATATTGAATTAAATATTATTAGAATATATATTATAGTTTTAAAATAAATCTTTAATTATTTAATGAAGGAATATTATATAGTTTTAATTCTGAAAAGGATGGTTTTGTGATATATTTAAATACGTAATATGTACTGGATGTATCTCAAGAGAATGATGATTTTTTATTGAGGCTAATTACACTATATTATTCATCATGGTATGACTATGATGTATAGAGATATTTAATAATTTTTTAGGTGTGGATTAATGATGATAAATATTATAAATTATACACTGAAATGTTTGAATAAACATGAACAATGACAATCAAATTGAATGATTCAACCATCAGCTATTTTAGAGTATAAATTAGAACATATATCCTTAGATTTCATCGTGGTATTACAATATGAATCTTGGTTCAATAATTCAATATAGGTTATTATTGAATGTCTAAATAAATTTACTCATTTTCTTTATATTCAAGATGATATGTATTTGTATCGTATTTCTTCACATTCTCTTATTGAGACTATCAGGATACATGGATTTCCACTTTCAGTTATGGATTATTTTCAAATATATTTTTCATTTTATTTTCATAGAGGTTAGGTTAATCACATTTAATTATTCAAATTTTCTTATAATAATATATCTTTTTCAAATATACAATTAGAATCACTTTTTTATTTTATGGAAAGCGATGTCGGTCAATAAAATATTATAATGAAGTGAGTAAGGGAATATTTTTTTGACATGAACTTGAAGAAGATATCACTGAAATAATTAATATGACAGAACACCATAAAAAATAATCTTATAAAATGCTTTGGAGATACACATATATTTGGTGGAAAGATAATTATTTTTATATTGGGGACCATTATTTTGATAAAACATCTCTATAGAACAAATTAATATATTTTGGAATGAAGGTGAAATTAAGCCCCTGATTTATCAGTCAATATAAAATTCTATAGGAAGTGGAATTGGTTACATATAGAGTTTACATACCGCTTTTTTATCTTATTTATTGGTTATAATTATTATTTTATTATTAAATATGTATGTAACTGATACATATCATGTCATCATCCCATAATTTTTATTGTTAATAAAGAATATTTTTTAAATAGAAATTCCAGTTTAGATTCACGAATAATGATATAAGGTGTTGTAAAAGAATATAAATCACATACATAAAACTTCAGGGAAAAATATTATTATTCAAGAAGAAACATGGGAACCTAAATGGAATGTGGAAAAAAAATATCCACACTTCTTTTCCAATGACAAAAATTATACATACAAACATTCACTACTCTGTGGAGAATGTGCCGTCCCGTGAAGTTTTTATTTTTAATACAGTATAATTTTTATTTATATTAGTTATATGTAATCATATTTAAAATAACTAATATAATATATGAACAATTTTATTATTTTATTGAAATCAAATTAGATTTTTATTTTGGAAAAGAAGTTGTTTTTATTACAACTATATTTCATTCCATGTATTATACGACTTCATAATAAATTTATATTTCAAAATTTCAGATATTTATTTTGATAAAATGAAATTTAATTTTAGATATATCATATAAAAATATAATTGGTTTATTTTTATGATTTTTTCTGAAGTGTATTATTTTTATGTTTATAGTAAACCATACATTGTTCTTAAATACCATTAATATTCCTTTTATAGTATTAATAAGGTAAAAAAATTTCAGAATATATTGACAGTCACATAACATTACTTTTTTATTCATATACTAAAAATTTTCAACATAAAAAATAATATATTTTATTTTGCTGTAAATTGTTTTTACCCTTAAAAGTTACTTTTCAAAAACAATTATTGTGTTGTGGGTAATTAAATAAAATTAAAATTTCAAAACCCTTTAGAAATTGAATCTTGAAAATTGGTTTTAATATTTATATTCATAAAATTCAAATTTTTGTAGAAGTTTAAATTATTTTTTCAAATAATAATATGATTCCCTCGTAAAACATTAATCTCTACAGTTATGGTTAAAATGCGTAAAATCATTAAAGGCTTAGTGATATGGCTTGAAAAGATTGTCATTAAATAATTAGTTGAATGGATTAATAACCCTCATAATAATATAATGAAAATTTTGGAATTATGATTCCACTTCACTTGATTATGTAATTTATTATATATTAAGAAAATATGTATTAACAAGTGAGCCACTACTCCCACTTATAAAAGGATCATTTCACCTAATCAATTTCCTATACACATTGAACACCTTGGATCATAAAATTTTAAAAAAATTCAATCTTGAACCTCACTAAAATTTCCTAGTTGGTCTTTTTGTTCAAAAAAATATCATTCCATGATATCTTATGTAAATTATTAAATGATTATATTCAAGGAAGTGTTAATTGTCATAATTGAGATCATTCAAGTTTTATTATTCTTCAAACTCATCAAAATAAATTATAAATAAATTGATTGATTATATGATTATAACAAAGATAATAAAATGTTCTTATGCTTATGGAACAACCATTAACCACCATCCTCTCCTCCCATTTAAAATAAAAATATCACAAGTGTCAGCTATGAACCACTACCTCATTGAATTAAGTGTATCATTTTTCATCCCCACCAAATTTGGAAGGGTATAAAAAAGAATTTTTTAAATTAATATAAAAAATTACAACATGAATAATGTGATTTAATGAAAAAAAATCTATAATTCTAAAAATTATTAATGATAAATCTTTTTCATAATATTTAACAGGCTAAAATGGGAATATCGAGACACTTGGTTTGTTATATCATATTATTATTATATTTCATTTATATTTATCAAATACTATTAATTAAATTTAATTTTTAACTATAATATCATTGTTTAAAAATAATTATGATTATATAAAATTGGTATTATTACTATAAATAATATATTCTTACTCAGTCATTCATTATAAATTGTTAGTGCATGGGTAGGTTTTACCAATTATATGAATGATGTTATAAGGATTATATTTTTAACGATTAATAAAACATAAATAATGGTAACATTTTTTAATAATAATAAATTTATTATGTTTCAAATATTATATAATAGTAAATTAATCATCATAATAATGGAAATAAAATTAAATAATCATGGTTACTTTAAATCGTAAAGAAAATTATTCAATAAAGTTTTAAAGAAAAGTAATTATATCATAAGCTGTGGAAATAATTAAATTTTGTTATGAGATGAAATATATACCATAACACATATAGAAGTTTTGGAACCATTTTAAAAATTATATAAATAATAAAAAATTAATGAATATGATTTGGTACAAAATAAAGTAAATTATTAATATAATTTTATTATTCATGTGGATAGAAGTCATATGAAGCGAGTAATGATTCATGGTAAGGTTTTTTCTTTTTAATATTATTTTAAATATTTCAATATTTTCCAATGAAATATTTTTGTTCTATGTCTATATTATATTAATAATTTATTCTCTATACATCAATGTTTTATTAAATTAATTTTATATTAACTTATACTTTTAGTGAAAAGGATTAAATAAAAATATTTTAAGAATTTTCTATATGGATAATTTTTTTAATTTCATTATAATGATTTAAATGGGATATT